>JANJXV010000159.1:122497-1322497 GCA_024803745.1 Megascapheus bottae | reverse complement strand
ATGACTTCACACACTTCCATTCTATGACTTCACACACCTCCATTCTATGACTTCACACACCTCCATTCTATGACTTCACACAACTCCATTCTGAGTTCACACATCTCCATTCCAGGACTTCACACACCTCCATTCTGACTTCAAACCCCTCCATTCTGTTTCTTCACACACCTCTATTTGATTATTTCACTCACCTCCATTGTGACTTCATACACCTCCATTCATTGAGTTCACACACATCCCATCTATGAGTTCACACCTCCATTCTATGAGTTCACACACCTCCATTCTATGACTTCACACACCTCCATTCTGTGAATTCACACACCTGCATTCTAAGACTTCACACACCTCCATTCTATGACTTCACACACCGCCATTCTATGACATCACACACCTCCGTTCTGTGACTTCACACACCTGCATTCTATGACTTCACACACCTCCATTCTACGACATCACACACCTCCTTTCCTTGACTTCACACACCTCCATTTTTTGACTTCACACATCTCCATTCTATGATCTCACACACCTCCATTCTATGACGTCACACCCTTCCATTCTCTGACTTCACACACCTCCATTCTATGACTTCACACACCTCCGTTCTGTGACTTCACACACTTGCATTCTATGAGTTCACACACCTCCATTTTATGACTTCACACACCGCCATTCTATGACATCACACACCTCTATTCTATGACATCACACACATCTTTCCTTGACTTCACACACCTCCATGTTTTGACTTCACATATCTCCATTCTATGATCTCACACACCTCCATTCTATGAGTTCACACCCTTCCATTCTCTGACTTCACACACCTCCATTCTATGACTTCACACACTGCCATTCTATGACTTCACACACCTGCATTCTATGACTTCACACAGCTCCATTCTGAGTTCACACATCTCCATTCCAGGATTTCACACACCTCCATTTTGACTTCACACACCTCCATTCTATAACTTCACACACCTACAATCTGTGACTTAACACACCTCCAATCTATGACTTCACACACCTCCATTGTGAATTCACACACCTCCATTCTATGAGTTCACACACCTCCATTCTCTGAGTTCACACACCTCCATTCTGTGACTTCACACACCTCCATTCGATTACTTCACACACCTCCATTGTGAATTCACACACCTCCATTCTGATTTCAAACACTTATATTCTAAGAATTCGCACACCTCCATTCTGACTTCACACACGTCTTTTCGATGACTTCACACACCTCCATTCTGAGTTCACACACCTCTGTTCTCTGACTTCGCACACCTCCATTCTGACTTCACACACCTCCATTCTGTGACTTAACACACGTTCATTTTATGAGTTCACACACCTCCATTCTGAGTTCACACACCTCCATTCTGTGACTTCACACACCTCCATTCTGACTTCACGCACCTGCATTCTATGACTTCACACACCTCTATTCTGTGACTTCACACACCTCCATTCTATGACTTCATTCACCTCCATTTTGACTTCACACACCTCCATTCTAAGAGTTCACACACCTCCATTCTATGACATCACACACCTCCTTTCTGTGACTTCACATACTCCATTTTTACTTCACACACCTCCATTCTATGACTTCACACACCTCCATTCTGTGACTTCACACACTTCCATTCTAGGACTTCACACACCTCCATTCTATGACTTCACACACCTCCATTCTATGACTTCACACACCTCCATTCTATGACTTCACACAACTCCATTCTGAGTTCACACATCTCCATTCCAGGACTTCACACACCTCCATTCTGACTTCACACACCTCCATTCTATGACGTCACAAACCTCCATTCTGTGACTTCACACAACTCCATTCTGAGTTCACACATCTCCATTCCAGGACTTCACACACCTCCATTCTGACTTCAAACCCCTCCATTCTGTTTCTTCACACACCTCTATTTGATTACTTCACTCACCTCCATTGTGACTTCATACACCTCCATTCCATGAGTTCACACACCTCCCATCTATGAGTTCACACCTCCATTCTATGAGTTCACACACCTCCATTCTATGACTTCACACAACTCCGTTCTGTGAATTCACACACCTGCATTCTATGACGTCACACACCTCCATTCTATGACTTCACACACCGCCATTCTATGACATCACACACCTCCGTTCTGTGACTTCACACACCTGCATTCTATGACTTCACACACCTCCATTCTATGACAACACACACCTCCATTCCTTGACTTCACACACCTCCATTTTTTGACTTCACACATCTCCATTCTATGATCTCACACACCTCCATTCTATGACTTCACACCCTTCCATTCTCTGACTTCACACACCTCCATTCTATGACTTCACACACCTCCGTTCTGTGACTTCACACACTTGCATTCTATGAGTTCACACACCTCCATTCTATGACTTCACACCCCGCCATTCTATGACTTCACACACCTCTATTCTATGATATCACACACATCTTTCCTTGACTTCACACACCTCCATGTTTTGACTTCACACATCTCCATTCTATTATCTCACACACCTCCATTCTATGACTTCACACCCTTCCATTCTCTGACTTCACACACCTCCATTCTATGACTTCACACACTGCCATTCTATGACTTCACACACGTCCATTCTATGACTTCACACACCTGCATTCTATGACTTCACACAGCTCCATTCTGAGTTCACACATCTCCATTCCAGGACTTCACACACCTCCATTCTGACTTCACACACCTCCATTCTATAACTTCACACACCTACAATCTGTGACTTCACACACCTCCAATCTATGACTTCACACACCTCCATTGTGAATTCACACACCTCCATTCTATGAGTTCACACAACTCCATTCTATGAGTTCACACACCTCCATTCTGTGACTTCACACACCTCCATTCGATTACTTCACACACCTCCATTGTGACTTCACACACCTCCATTCTGATTTCAAACACTTCCATTCTAAGAATTCGCACACCTCCATTCTGACTTCACACACGTCTTTTCGATGACTTCACACACCTCCATTCTGAGTTCACACACCTCTGTTCTCTGACTTCGCACACCTCCATTCTGACTTCACACACCTCCATTCTGTGACTTAACACACCTTCATTTTATGAGTTCACACACCTCCATTCTGAGTTCACACACCTCCATTCTGTGACTTCACACACCTCCATTCTGACTTCACGCACCTGCATTCTATGACTTCACACACCTCTATTCTGTGACTTCACACACCTCCATTCTATGACTTCATTCACCTCCATTTTGACTTCACACACCTGCATTCTAAGAGTTCACACACCTCCATTCTATGACATCACACACCTCCTTTCTGTGACTTCACATACTCCATTCTGTGACTTCACACACTTCCATTCTAGGACTTCAGACACCTCCATTCTATGACTTCACACACCTCCATTCTATGACTTCACACACCTCCATTCTATGACTTCACACAACTCCATTCTGAGTTCACACATCTCCATTCCAGGACTTCACACACCTCCATTCTGACTTCACACTCCTCCATTCTATGACGTCACACACCTCCATTCTGTGACTTCACACACCTCGATTCTATGACTTCACACACCACCATTCTATGACTTCATACACCTCCATTCTGTGTCTTCACACACCTCCATTGTATGACTTCACACAAATCCATTCTATGACATCACACATCTCCTTTCTGTGACTTCACATACCTCCATTTTTTATCTTCACACACTTCCATTCTATGACTTCACAAACCTCCATTTTATGACTTCACACACTTCCATTCTATGACTTCACACAAATCCATACGATGACTTCACACACCTCCATTATATGACTTTACACAACTCCATTCTGAGTTCACACATCTCCATTCCAGGACTTCACAAATCTCCATTCTGACTTCACACACCTCCATTCTATGACTTCACACACCTCCATTCTGTGTCTTCACACACCTCCATTCTATGACTTCACACACCTCCATTCTGACTTCACACTCCTCCATTTTGTGAATTCACACACCTCCATTCTATGACTTCACACACCTCCATTCTATCACTTCACACACCTCCATTCTGTGACTTCACACACCTCCATTCGATTATTTCACACACCTCCAATGTGACTTCACACACCTCCATTCCATGAGTTTACACACCTCCCATCTATGAGTTCACACCTCCATTCTATGAGTTCACACAACTCCATTCTATGACTTCACACACCTCCGTTCTGTAACTTCACACACCTGCATTCTATGAATTCACACACCTCCATTCTATGACTTCACACACCTCCATTGTGAATTCACACACCTCCATTCTATGACTTCACACACCTCCATTCTATCACTTCACACACCTCCATTCTGTGACTTCACACACCTCCATTCGATTATTTCACACACCTCCAATGTGACTTCACACACCTCCATTCCATGAGTTTACACACCTCCCATCTATGAGTTCACACCTCCATTCTATGAGTTCACACAACTCCATTCTATGACTTCACACACCTCCATTCTGAGACTCTACACACCTCCATTCTGACTTCACGCACCTGCATTCTATGACTTCACACACCTCCATTCTGTGACTTCACACACCTCCATTCTATGACTTCATTCACCTCCATTTTGACTTCACACACCTCCATTCTAAGAGTTCACACACCTCCATTCTCTGACATCACACCCCTCCTTTCTGTGACTTCACACACCTCCATTCTGTGACTTCACACACCTCCATTCTATGACTTCACACACCTCAATTCTGTGACTTGAAACACTTCCATTCTATGACTTCACACACCTCCATTCTATGACTTCACACACCTCCATTTTATGACTTCACATATCTCCATTCTATGACTTCACACACCTCCATTCTATGACTTCACACAACTCCATTCTGAGTTCACACATCTCCATTCCAGGACCTCACACACCTCCATTCTGACTTCACACACCTCCATTGTATGACTTCACACACCTCCATTCTATGACATCACACACCTCCTTTCTGTGAGTTCACGTACCTCCATTTTTTACTTCACACACCTCAATTCTATGACTTCACACACCTCCATTCTATAACTTCACACACTTCCATTCTGTGACTTCACACACCGCCATTCTACGACTTCACACACCTCCATTCCATGACTTTACACAACTCCATTCTGAGTTCACACATCTCCATTCCAGGACTTCACACACCTCCATTCTGACTTCACACACCTCCATTCTATGACTTCACACACCTCCATTCTGTGACTTCACACCCCTCCATTCTATGACTTCACACACCTCCATTCTGATTTCAAACATTTCCATTCTAAGAATTCGCAAGCCTCCATTCTGACTTCACACTCCTCCATTTTGTGACTTCACACACCTGCATTCTAAGACTTCACACCTCCATTGTGAATTCACACACCTCCATTCTATGAGTTCACACACTTCCATTCTATCACTTCACACACCTCCATTCTATGACTTCACACACCTCCATTGTGACTTCACACACCTCCATTCTTTGACTTCACATACCTCCATTTTTTACTTCACACACCTCCATTCTATGACTTCACACAACTCCATTCTGAGTTCACACATCTCCATTCCAGGACTTCACACACCTCCATTCTGACTTCACACCCCTCCATTCTGTGACTTCACACACCTCCATTCGATTACTACACTCACCTCCATTGTGACTTCACACACCTCCATTCCATGAGTTCACACACCTCCCATCTATGAGTACACACCTCCATTCTATGAGTTCACACACCTCCATTCTATGACTTCACTCACCTCCTTTCTGTGACTTCACACACCTGCATTCTATGACTTCACACACCTCCATTCTATGACTTCACACACCGCCATTCTATGACATCACACACCTCCGTTTTGTGACTTCATACACCTGCATTCTATGACTTCACACACCTCCATTCTATAACACCACACACCTCCTTTCCTTGACTTCACACACCTCCATTTTTTGACTTCACACATCTCCATTCTATGATCTCACACACCTCCATTCTATGACCTCACACCCTTCCATTCTCTGACTTCACACACCTCCATTCTATGACTTCAAACACCTCCGTTCTGTGACTTCACACACTTGCTTTCTATGACTTCACACACCTCAATTCTATGACTTCACACACCGCCATTCTATGACTTCACACACCTCTATTCTATGACATCACACACATCCTTTCCTTGACTTCACACACCTCCATTTTTTGACTTCACACATCTCCATTCTATGATCTCACACACCTCCATTGTATGACTTCACACCCTTCCATTCTCTGACTTCACACACCTCCATTCTATGACTTCACACACTGCCATTCTATGACTTCACACACGTCCATTCTATGACTTCACACACCTGCATTCTATGACTTCACACAGCTCCATTCTGAGTTCACACATCTCCATTCCAGGATTTCACACACCTCCATTCTGACTTCACACACCTCTTTTGTGAATTCACACACCTCCATTCTATGAGTTCACACACATCCATTCTATCACTTCACACACCTCCATTCTATGATTTCACACAGCTCCATTCTGAGTTCACATATCTCCATTCCAGGACTTCACACACCTCCATTATGACTTCACACACCTCCATTCTATGACTTCACAAACCTACAATCTGTGACTTCACACACCTCCATTCTATGACTTCACACACCTCCATTCTGATTTCAAACGCTTCCATTCTAAGAATTCGCACACCTCCCTTCTGACTTCACACTCCTCCATTTTGTGACATCACTTACCTCCAATCTATGCCTTCACACACCTCCATTGTGAATTCACACACCTCCATTCTATGAGTTCACACACCTCCATTCTATGAGTTCACACACCTCCATTCTGTGACTTCACACACCTCCATTCGATTACTTCACACACCTCCATTGTGACTTCACACACCTCCGTTCTGATTTCAAACACTTCCATTCTCAGAATTCGCACACCTCCATTCTGACTTCACACTCCTCCATTTTGTGACTTCACACACCTCCATCCTATGACTTCACACACTTCCATTCTATGACTTCACACACCTCCATTCTATGACTTCACACACCTCCATTCTATGACTTCACACAATTCCATTCTGAGTTCACACATCTCCATTCCAGGACTTCACACACCTCCATTCTGACATCACACCCCTCCATTCTGTGACTTCACACACCTCCATTCGATTACTTCTCTCACCTCCATTGTGACTTCACACACCTCCATTCCATGAGTTCACACACCTCCCATCTATGAGTTCACACCTCCATTCTATGAGTTCACACACCTCCATTCTATGACTTCACACACCTCCGTTCTGTGACTTCACACACCTTCATTCTATGACTTCACAAACCTCCATTATTTGACTTCACACACCTCAATTCTGACTTCACACAACTCCATTCTGTGACTTCACACACATCCATTCTATGATTTCACACACCTCCATTCTATAAGTTCACACACCTCCATTCTGACTTCACACACCTCTTTTCGAAGACTTCACACACCTCCATTCTGACTTCACACACCTCCATTGTATGACTTCACACACCTCCATTCTGTGACTTCACACACCTCCATTCTATGACTTCACGCACTTCCATTCTGATTTCAAACACTTCCATTCTAAGAATTCGCACACCTCCATTCTGACTTCACACTCCTCCATTTTGTGACTTCACACACCTCCATTCTATGACTTCACACAACTCCATTGTGAATTCAGACACCTCCATTCTATGAGTTCACACACCTCCATTTTATGACTTCACACACCTCCGTTTTGTGACTTCACACACCTGCATTCTGAGTTCACACACCTCCATTCTGTGATTTCACACACCTCCATTCTGACTTCACGCACCTCCAGTCTATGACTTCACACACCACCATTCTGGGACTTCACACACCTGCATTCTATGACTTCATTCACCTCCATTGTGACTTCACACACCTACATTCTGAGTTCACGCACCTCCATTCTATGACTTCACACACCTCCATTCTGTGACTTCACACACCTCCATTCTATGACTTCACACACCTCTATGTGACTTCACACACTTCCATTCTATGAGTTCACACTCCTCCATTCTGACATCACACACCTCCATTCTATGATTTCACACACCTCCATTCTGACTTCACACACATCCATTCTATGACTTCGCATACCTCCATTCTGACTTCACAGTCCTCCTTTCTGTGACTTCACACACCTCCATTCTATGACTTCACACACCTCAATTTTGACTTCACAAACCTCCATTCTATGAATTCACACGCCTCCATTCTATGAGGTCACACACCTCCATTCTGACTGCACACACCACCTTTTATGACTTCACACACCTCCATTCGATTACTTCTCACACCTCCATTGTGACTTCACACACCTCCATTCCATGAGTTCACACACCTCCAATCTATGACTTCACACACCTCCGTTCTTTGACTTCACACACCTGCATTCTATGACCGCACACACCTCCATTCTGTGACTTCACACACCGCCATTCTATGACTTCACACACCTCCATTCTATGACATCACACACCTCCTTTCCTTGACTTCACACACCACCACTGTTTGACTTCACACACCTCCATTCTATGAACTCACACACCTCCATTCTACGACTTCACACCCTTCCATTCCCTGACTTCACACACCTCCATTCTATGACTTCACAAACCTCCATTTTATGACTTCACACACCTGCATTCTGACTTCACAAACCTCCTTTCTATGACTTCAAACACCTCCATTCTATGTCTTCACACGCCTCCATTCTATGACTTCACACACCACCATTCTGGGACTTCACACACCTCCATTCTATGACTTCATTCACCTCCATTGTGACTTCACACACCTCCATTCTGAGTTCACACACCTCCATTCTATGACTTCACACACCTCCATTCTCTGACGTCACACACCTCCATTCTGTGACTTCACACACCTCCATTCTGACTTCACACACCTCGATTCTATGACTTCACACA
Source organism: Megascapheus bottae (assembly GCA_024803745.1). Taxonomy (NCBI): domain Eukaryota; kingdom Metazoa; phylum Chordata; class Mammalia; order Rodentia; family Geomyidae; genus Megascapheus; species Megascapheus bottae. Next base: position 1,313,365 of record JANJXV010000159.1, on the reverse strand, counting down.
CCACCATTCTATGACTTCATACACCTCCATTCTGTGTCTTCACACAGCTCCATTGTATGACTTCACACAAATCCATTCTATGACATCACACATCTCCTTTCTGTGACTTCACATACCTCCATTTTTTTCTTCACACACTTCCATTCTATGACTTCACACACCTCCATTCTCTGAGTTCACACACTTCCATTCTATGACTTCACACAAATCCATACTATGACTTCACACACCTCCATTCTATGACTTTACACAACTCCATTCTGAGTTCACACATCTCCATTCCAGGACTTCACACACCTCCATTCTATGACTTCACACACCTCCATTCTGTGTCTTCACACACCTCCATTCTATGACTTCACACACCTCCATTCTGACTTCACACTCCTCCATTTTGTGACTTCACACACCTCCATTCTATGACTTCACACACCTCCATTGTGAATTCACACACCTCCATTCTATGACTTCACACACCTCCATTGTTTGACTTCACACATCTCCATTCTATGACCTCACACACCTCCATTCTATGACTTCACACACCTCCATTCTGATTTCAAACACTTCCATTCTAAGAATTCGCACACCTCTATTCGGACTTCACACTCCTCCATTTTGTGACTTCACACACCTCCATTCTATGACTTCACACACCTCCATTGTGAATTCACACATCTCCATTCTATGAGTTCACACACCTCCATTCTATCACTTCACACACCTCCATTCTGTGAGCTCACACACCTCCATTCGATTACTTCTCACACCTCCATTGTGACTTCACACACCTCCATTCCATGAGTTCACACACCTCCAATCTATGACTTCACACCTCCATTCTATGCGTTCATACACCTCCAGTCTATGACTTCACACACCTCCGTTCTGTGACTTCACACACCTTCATTCTATGACTTCACACACCTCAATTCTGTGACTTCACACACCGCCATTCTATGACTTCACACACCTCCATTCTATGACATCACACACCTCCTTTCCTTGACTTCACACACCACCATTGTTTGACTTCACACACCTCCATTCTATGAAGTCACACACCTCCATTCTACGACTTCACACCCTTCCATTCTCTGACTTCACACACCTCCATTCTATGACTTCACAAACCTCCATTGTATGACTTCACACACCTGCATTCTGACTTCACAAACCTCCTTTCTATGACTTCAAACACCTCCATTCTATGTCTTCACACACCTCCATTCTATGACTTCACAGACCACCATTCTGGGACTTCACACACCTCCATTCTAGGACTTCATTCACCTCCATTGTGACTTAACACACCTCCATTCTGAATTCACACACCTCCATTCTATGACTTCACACACCTCCATTCTGTGACTTCACACACCTCCATTCTATGACATCACACACCTCCATGTGACTTCACACACTTCCATTCTATGAGTTCACACTCCTCCATTCTGTCTTTACACACCTCCATTCTATGATTTCACACACCTCCATTCTGACTTCACACCCCTCCATTCTATGACTTCGCATACCTCCATTCTGACTTCACAGTCCTCCATTCTGTGACTTCACACACCTCCATTCTATGACTTCACACACCTCAATTGTGACTTCGCAAACCTCCATTCTATAACTTCACACACCTCCATTCTATGAGGTCACACACCTCCATTCTGAATTCACACAACTCCATTCTATGACTTCGCAAACCTCCATTCTATGACTTCACACACCTTCATTCTATGACTTCACAAACCTCCATTATTTGACTTCACACACCTCAATCCTGACTTCACACATCTCCATTCTGTGACTCACACACATCCATTCTATGATTTCACACACCTCCATACTATAAGTTCACACACCTCCATTCTGACTTCACACACCACTTTTCGAAGACTTCACACACCTCCATTCTGACTTCATACACCTCCATTGTATGACTTCACACACCTCCATTCTGTTACTTCACACACGTCCATTCTATGACTTCACGCACCTCCATTCTGATTTCAAACACTTCATACACCTCCATTCTGTGTCTTCACACACCTCCATTGTATGACTTCACACAAATCCATTCTATGACATCACACATCTCCTTTCTGTGACTTCACATACCTCCATTTTTTATCTTCACACACTTCCATTCTATGACTTCACAAACCTCCATTTTATGACTTCACACACTTCCATTCTATGACTTCACACAAATCCATACGATGACTTCACACACCTCCATTATATGACTTTACACAACTCCATTCTGAGTTCACACATCTCCATTCCAGGACTTCACAAATCTCCATTCTGACTTCACACACCTCCATTCTATGACTTCACACACCTCCATTCTGTGTCTTCACACACCTCCATTCTATGACTTCACACACCTCCATTCTGACTTCACACTCCTCCATTTTGTGAATTCACACACCTCCATTCTATGACTTCACACACCTCCATTCTATCACTTCACACACCTCCATTCTGTGACTTCACACACCTCCATTCGATTATTTCACACACCTCCAATGTGACTTCACACACCTCCATTCCATGAGTTTACACACCTCCCATCTATGAGTTCACACCTCCATTCTATGAGTTCACACAACTCCATTCTATGACTTCACACACCTCCGTTCTGTAACTTCACACACCTGCATTCTATGAATTCACACACCTCCATTCTATGACTTCACACACCTCCATTGTGAATTCACACACCTCCATTCTATGACTTCACACACCTCCATTCTATCACTTCACACACCTCCATTCTGTGACTTCACACACCTCCATTCGATTATTTCACACACCTCCAATGTGACTTCACACACCTCCATTCCATGAGTTTACACACCTCCCATCTATGAGTTCACACCTCCATTCTATGAGTTCACACAACTCCATTCTATGACTTCACACACCTCCATTCTGAGACTCTACACACCTCCATTCTGACTTCACGCACCTGCATTCTATGACTTCACACACCTCCATTCTGTGACTTCACACACCTCCATTCTATGACTTCATTCACCTCCATTTTGACTTCACACACCTCCATTCTAAGAGTTCACACACCTCCATTCTCTGACATCACACCCCTCCTTTCTGTGACTTCACACACCTCCATTCTGTGACTTCACACACCTCCATTCTATGACTTCACACACCTCAATTCTGTGACTTGAAACACTTCCATTCTATGACTTCACACACCTCCATTCTATGACTTCACACACCTCCATTTTATGACTTCACATATCTCCATTCTATGACTTCACACACCTCCATTCTATGACTTCACACAACTCCATTCTGAGTTCACACATCTCCATTCCAGGACCTCACACACCTCCATTCTGACTTCACACACCTCCATTGTATGACTTCACACACCTCCATTCTATGACATCACACACCTCCTTTCTGTGAGTTCACGTACCTCCATTTTTTACTTCACACACCTCAATTCTATGACTTCACACACCTCCATTCTATAACTTCACACACTTCCATTCTGTGACTTCACACACCGCCATTCTACGACTTCACACACCTCCATTCCATGACTTTACACAACTCCATTCTGAGTTCACACATCTCCATTCCAGGACTTCACACACCTCCATTCTGACTTCACACACCTCCATTCTATGACTTCACACACCTCCATTCTGTGACTTCACACCCCTCCATTCTATGACTTCACACACCTCCATTCTGATTTCAAACATTTCCATTCTAAGAATTCGCAAGCCTCCATTCTGACTTCACACTCCTCCATTTTGTGACTTCACACACCTGCATTCTAAGACTTCACACCTCCATTGTGAATTCACACACCTCCATTCTATGAGTTCACACACTTCCATTCTATCACTTCACACACCTCCATTCTATGACTTCACACACCTCCATTGTGACTTCACACACCTCCATTCTTTGACTTCACATACCTCCATTTTTTACTTCACACACCTCCATTCTATGACTTCACACAACTCCATTCTGAGTTCACACATCTCCATTCCAGGACTTCACACACCTCCATTCTGACTTCACACCCCTCCATTCTGTGACTTCACACACCTCCATTCGATTACTACACTCACCTCCATTGTGACTTCACACACCTCCATTCCATGAGTTCACACACCTCCCATCTATGAGTACACACCTCCATTCTATGAGTTCACACACCTCCATTCTATGACTTCACTCACCTCCTTTCTGTGACTTCACACACCTGCATTCTATGACTTCACACACCTCCATTCTATGACTTCACACACCGCCATTCTATGACATCACACACCTCCGTTTTGTGACTTCATACACCTGCATTCTATGACTTCACACACCTCCATTCTATAACACCACACACCTCCTTTCCTTGACTTCACACACCTCCATTTTTTGACTTCACACATCTCCATTCTATGATCTCACACACCTCCATTCTATGACCTCACACCCTTCCATTCTCTGACTTCACACACCTCCATTCTATGACTTCAAACACCTCCGTTCTGTGACTTCACACACTTGCTTTCTATGACTTCACACACCTCAATTCTATGACTTCACACACCGCCATTCTATGACTTCACACACCTCTATTCTATGACATCACACACATCCTTTCCTTGACTTCACACACCTCCATTTTTTGACTTCACACATCTCCATTCTATGATCTCACACACCTCCATTGTATGACTTCACACCCTTCCATTCTCTGACTTCACACACCTCCATTCTATGACTTCACACACTGCCATTCTATGACTTCACACACGTCCATTCTATGACTTCACACACCTGCATTCTATGACTTCACACAGCTCCATTCTGAGTTCACACATCTCCATTCCAGGATTTCACACACCTCCATTCTGACTTCACACACCTCTTTTGTGAATTCACACACCTCCATTCTATGAGTTCACACACATCCATTCTATCACTTCACACACCTCCATTCTATGATTTCACACAGCTCCATTCTGAGTTCACATATCTCCATTCCAGGACTTCACACACCTCCATTATGACTTCACACACCTCCATTCTATGACTTCACAAACCTACAATCTGTGACTTCACACACCTCCATTCTATGACTTCACACACCTCCATTCTGATTTCAAACGCTTCCATTCTAAGAATTCGCACACCTCCCTTCTGACTTCACACTCCTCCATTTTGTGACATCACTTACCTCCAATCTATGCCTTCACACACCTCCATTGTGAATTCACACACCTCCATTCTATGAGTTCACACACCTCCATTCTATGAGTTCACACACCTCCATTCTGTGACTTCACACACCTCCATTCGATTACTTCACACACCTCCATTGTGACTTCACACACCTCCGTTCTGATTTCAAACACTTCCATTCTCAGAATTCGCACACCTCCATTCTGACTTCACACTCCTCCATTTTGTGACTTCACACACCTCCATCCTATGACTTCACACACTTCCATTCTATGACTTCACACACCTCCATTCTATGACTTCACACACCTCCATTCTATGACTTCACACAATTCCATTCTGAGTTCACACATCTCCATTCCAGGACTTCACACACCTCCATTCTGACATCACACCCCTCCATTCTGTGACTTCACACACCTCCATTCGATTACTTCTCTCACCTCCATTGTGACTTCACACACCTCCATTCCATGAGTTCACACACCTCCCATCTATGAGTTCACACCTCCATTCTATGAGTTCACACACCTCCATTCTATGACTTCACACACCTCCGTTCTGTGACTTCACACACCTTCATTCTATGACTTCACAAACCTCCATTATTTGACTTCACACACCTCAATTCTGACTTCACACAACTCCATTCTGTGACTTCACACACATCCATTCTATGATTTCACACACCTCCATTCTATAAGTTCACACACCTCCATTCTGACTTCACACACCTCTTTTCGAAGACTTCACACACCTCCATTCTGACTTCACACACCTCCATTGTATGACTTCACACACCTCCATTCTGTGACTTCACACACCTCCATTCTATGACTTCACGCACTTCCATTCTGATTTCAAACACTTCCATTCTAAGAATTCGCACACCTCCATTCTGACTTCACACTCCTCCATTTTGTGACTTCACACACCTCCATTCTATGACTTCACACAACTCCATTGTGAATTCAGACACCTCCATTCTATGAGTTCACACACCTCCATTTTATGACTTCACACACCTCCGTTTTGTGACTTCACACACCTGCATTCTGAGTTCACACACCTCCATTCTGTGATTTCACACACCTCCATTCTGACTTCACGCACCTCCAGTCTATGACTTCACACACCACCATTCTGGGACTTCACACACCTGCATTCTATGACTTCATTCACCTCCATTGTGACTTCACACACCTACATTCTGAGTTCACGCACCTCCATTCTATGACTTCACACACCTCCATTCTGTGACTTCACACACCTCCATTCTATGACTTCACACACCTCTATGTGACTTCACACACTTCCATTCTATGAGTTCACACTCCTCCATTCTGACATCACACACCTCCATTCTATGATTTCACACACCTCCATTCTGACTTCACACACATCCATTCTATGACTTCGCATACCTCCATTCTGACTTCACAGTCCTCCTTTCTGTGACTTCACACACCTCCATTCTATGACTTCACACACCTCAATTTTGACTTCACAAACCTCCATTCTATGAATTCACACGCCTCCATTCTATGAGGTCACACACCTCCATTCTGACTGCACACACCACCATTTATGACTTCACACACCTCCATTCGATTACTTCTCACACCTCCATTGTGACTTCACACACCTCCATTCCATGAGTTCACACACCTCCAATCTATGACTTCACACACCTCCGTTCTTTGACTTCACACACCTGCATTCTATGACCGCACACACCTCCATTCTGTGACTTCACACACCGCCATTCTATGACTTCACACACCTCCATTCTATGACATCACACACCTCCTTTCCTTGACTTCACACACCACCATTGTTTGACTTCACACACCTCCATTCTATGAACTCACACACCTCCATTCTACGACTTCACACCCTTCCATTCCCTGACTTCACACACCTCCATTCTATGACTTCACAAACCTCCATTTTATGACTTCACACACCTGCATTCTGACTTCACAAACCTCCTTTCTATGACTTCAAACACCTCCATTCTATGTCTTCACACGCCTCCATTCTATGACTTCACACACCACCATTCTGGGACTTCACACACCTCCATTCTATGACTTCATTCACCTCCATTGTGACTTCACACACCTCCATTCTGAGTTCACACACCTCCATTCTATGACTTCACACACCTCCATTCTCTGACGTCACACACCTCCATTCTGTGACTTCACACACCTCCATTCTGACTTCACACACCTCGATTCTATGACTTCACACACCACCATTCTATGACTTCATACACCTCCATTCTGTGTCTTCACACAGCTCCATTGTATGACTTCACACAAATCCATTCTATGACATCACACATCTCCTTTCTGTGACTTCACATACCTCCATTTTTTTCTTCACACACTTCCATTCTATGACTTCACACACCTCCATTCTCTGAGTTCACACACTTCCATTCTATGACTTCACACAAATCCATACTATGACTTCACACACCTCCATTCTATGACTTTACACAACTCCATTCTGAGTTCACACATCTCCATTCCAGGACTTCACACACCTCCATTCTATGACTTCACACACCTCCATTCTGTGTCTTCACACACCTCCATTCTATGACTTCACACACCTCCATTCTGACTTCACACTCCTCCATTTTGTGACTTCACACACCTCCATTCTATGACTTCACACACCTCCATTGTGAATTCACACACCTCCATTCTATGACTTCACACACCTCCATTGTTTGACTTCACACATCTCCATTCTATGACCTCACACACCTCCATTCTATGACTTCACACACCTCCATTCTGATTTCAAACACTTCCATTCTAAGAATTCGCACACCTCTATTCGGACTTCACACTCCTCCATTTTGTGACTTCACACACCTCCATTCTATGACTTCACACACCTCCATTGTGAATTCACACATCTCCATTCTATGAGTTCACACACCTCCATTCTATCACTTCACACACCTCCATTCTGTGAGCTCACACACCTCCATTCGATTACTTCTCACACCTCCATTGTGACTTCACACACCTCCATTCCATGAGTTCACACACCTCCAATCTATGACTTCACACCTCCATTCTATGCGTTCATACACCTCCAGTCTATGACTTCACACACCTCCGTTCTGTGACTTCACACACCTTCATTCTATGACTTCACACACCTCAATTCTGTGACTTCACACACCGCCATTCTATGACTTCACACACCTCCATTCTATGACATCACACACCTCCTTTCCTTGACTTCACACACCACCATTGTTTGACTTCACACACCTCCATTCTATGAAGTCACACACCTCCATTCTACGACTTCACACCCTTCCATTCTCTGACTTCACACACCTCCATTCTATGACTTCACAAACCTCCATTGTATGACTTCACACACCTGCATTCTGACTTCACAAACCTCCTTTCTATGACTTCAAACACCTCCATTCTATGTCTTCACACACCTCCATTCTATGACTTCACAGACCACCATTCTGGGACTTCACACACCTCCATTCTAGGACTTCATTCACCTCCATTGTGACTTAACACACCTCCATTCTGAATTCACACACCTCCATTCTATGACTTCACACACCTCCATTCTGTGACTTCACACACCTCCATTCTATGACATCACACACCTCCATGTGACTTCACACACTTCCATTCTATGAGTTCACACTCCTCCATTCTGTCTTTACACACCTCCATTCTATGATTTCACACACCTCCATTCTGACTTCACACCCCTCCATTCTATGACTTCGCATACCTCCATTCTGACTTCACAGTCCTCCATTCTGTGACTTCACACACCTCCATTCTATGACTTCACACACCTCAATTGTGACTTCGCAAACCTCCATTCTATAACTTCACACACCTCCATTCTATGAGGTCACACACCTCCATTCTGAATTCACACAACTCCATTCTATGACTTCGCAAACCTCCATTCTATGACTTCACACACCTTCATTCTATGACTTCACAAACCTCCATTATTTGACTTCACACACCTCAATCCTGACTTCACACATCTCCATTCTGTGACTCACACACATCCATTCTATGATTTCACACACCTCCATACTATAAGTTCACACACCTCCATTCTGACTTCACACACCACTTTTCGAAGACTTCACACACCTCCATTCTGACTTCATACACCTCCATTGTATGACTTCACACACCTCCATTCTGTTACTTCACACACGTCCATTCTATGACTTCACGCACCTCCATTCTGATTTCAAACACTTCCATTCTATGAATTCGCACACCTCCATTCTGACTTCACACTCCTCCATTTTGTGACTTCACACACCTCCATTCTATGACTTCACACACCTCCATTGTGAATTCACACACCTCCATTCAATGAGTTCACACACCTCCATTCTATGACTTCACACACCTCCGTTTTGTGACTTCACACACCTGCATTCTGAGTTCACACACCTCCATTCTGTGATTTCACACACCTCCATTCTTACTTCACGCACCTCCATTCTATGACTTCACACACCACCATGCTGGGACTTCACACACCTGCATTCTATGACTTCATTCACCTCCATTGTGACTTCACACACCTCCATTCTGAGTTCACGCACCTCCATTCTATGACTTCACACACCTCCATTCTGTGACTTCACACACCTCCATTCTATGACTTCACACACCTCCATGTGACTTCACACACTTCCATTCTATGAGTTCACACTCCTCCATTCTGTCTTCACACACCTCCATTCTATGATTTCACACACCTCCATTCTGACTTCACACCCCTCCATTCTATGACTTCGCATACCTCCATTCTGACTTCACAGTCCTCCATTCTGTGACTTCACACACCTCCATTCTATGACTTCACACACCTCAATTGTGACTTCGCAAACCTCCATTCTATAACTTCACACACCTCCATTCTATGAGGTCACACACCTCCATTCTGAATTCACACAACTCCATTCTATGACTTCGCAAACCTCCATTCTATGACTTCACACACCTTCATTCTATGACTTCACAAACCTCCATTATTTGACTTCACACACCTCAATTCTGACTTCACACATCTCCATTCTGTGACTCACACACATCCATTCTATGATTTCACACACCTCCATACTATAAGTTCACACACCTTCATTCTGACTTCACACACCACTTTTCGAAGACTTCACACACCTCCATTCTGACTTCATACACCTCCAATGTATGACTTCACACACCTCCATTCTGTTACTTCACACACGTCCATTCTATGACTTCACGCACCTCCATTCTGATTTCAAACACTTCCATTCTATGAATTCGCACACCTCCATTCTGACTTCACACTCCTCCATTTTGTGACTTCACACACCTCCATTCTATGACTTCACACGCCTCCATTCTATGAGGTCACACACCTCCATTCTGACTGCACACACCACCATTCTATGACTTCACACACCTCCATTCTATGACTTCACACACCTTCATTCTATGACTTCACAAACCTCCATTATTTGACTTCTCACACCTCAATTCTGACTTCACACACCTCCATTCTGTGACTTCACACACATCCATTCTATGATTGCACACACCTCCATGCTATAAGTTCAAACACCTCCATTCTGTCTTCACACACGTCTTTTCGATGACTTCACACACCTCCATTCTGAGTTCACACACCTCTATTCTCTGACTTCGCACACCTCCATTCTGAATTCACACACCTCCATTCTGTGACTTAACACACCTTCATTCTATGACTTCACACACCTCCATTCTAAGTACACACACCTCCATTCTGAGACTTCACACACCTCCATTCTGACTTCACGCACATGCATTCTATGACTTCACACACCTCCATTCTGTGACTTAACACACCTCCATTCTATGACATCATTCACCTCCATTTTGACTTCACACACCTCCATTCTAAGAGTTCACACACCTCCATTCTATTACATCACACCCCTCCTTTCTGTGACTTCACACACCTCCATTCTGTGACTTCACACACCTCCATTCTATGACTTCACACACCTCCATTCTGTGACTTCACACACTTCAATTCTATGACTTCACACACCTCCATTTTATGACTTCACATACCTCCATTCTATGACTTCACACACCTCCATTCTATGACTTCACACAACTCCATTCTGAGTTCACACATCTCCATTCCAGGACTTCACACACCTCCATTCTGACTTCACACACCACCATTCTATGACTTCACACACCTCCATTCTGTATCTTCACACACCTCCATTGTATGACTTCACACACCTCCATTCTATGACATCACACACCTCCTTTCTGTGAGTTCACATACCTCCATTTTTTACTTCACACACCTCCATTCTATGACTTCTCACACCTCCATTCTATAACTTCACACACTTCCATTCTGTGACTTCACACACCGCCATTCTACGACTTCACACACCTCCATTCCATGACTTTACACAACTCCATTCTGAGTTCACACATCTCCATTCCAGGACTTCACACACCTCCATTCTGACTTCACACACCTCAATTCTATGACTTCACACACCTCCATTCTGTGACTTCACACCCCTCCATTCTATGACTTCACACACCTCCATTCTGATTTCAAACATTTCCATTCTAAGAATTCGCAAGCCTCCATTCTGACTTCACACTCCTCCATTTTGTGACTTCACACACCTGCATTCTATGACTTCACACCTCCATTGTGAATTCACACACCTCCATTCTATGAGTTCACACACTTCCATTCTATCACTTCACACGCCTCCATTCTATGACTTCACACACCTCCATTGTGACTTCACACACCTCCATTCTTTGACTTCACACACCTCCATTTTTTACTTCACACACCTCCATTCTATGACTTCACACACTTCCATTCTATGACTTCACACACCTCCATTCTATGACTTCACACACCTCCATTCTATGACTTCACACAACTCCATTCTGAGTTCACACATCTCCATTCCAGGACTACACACACCTCCATTCTGACTTCACAACCCTCCATTATGTGACTTCACACACCTAAATTCGATTACTTCACTCACCTCCATTGTGACTTCACACACCTCCGTTCTGATTTCAAACACTTCCATTCTCAGAATTCGCACACCTCCATTCTGACTTCACACTCCTCCATTTTGTGACTTCACACACCTCCATCCTATGACTTCACACACCTCCATCCTATGACTTCACACACTTCCATTCTATGACTTCACACACCTCCATTCTATGACTTCACACACCTCCATTCTATGACTTCACACAACTCCATTCTGAGTTCACACATCTCCATTCCAGGACTTCACACACCTCCATTCTGACATCACACCCCTCCATTCTGTGACTTCACACACCTCCATTCGATTACTTCTCTCACCTCCATTGTGACTTCACACACCTCCATTCCATGAGTTCACACACCTCCCATCTATGAGTTCACACCTCCATTCTATGAGTTCACACACCTCCATTCTATGACTTCACACACCTCCGTTCTGTGACTTCACACACCTTCATTCTATGACTTCACAAACCTCCATTATTTGACTTCACACACCTCAATTCTGACTTCACACAACTCCATTCTGTGACTTCACACACATCCATTCTATGATTTCACACACCTCCATTCTATAAGTTCACACACCTCCATTCTGACTTCACACACCTCTTTTCGAAGACTTCACACACCTCCATTCTGACTTCACACACCTCCATTGTATGACTTCACACACCTCCATTCTGTGACTTCACACACCTCCATTCTATGACTTCACGCACTTCCATTCTGATTTCAAACACTTCCATTCTAAGAATTCGCACACCTCCATTCTGACTTCACACTCCTCCATTTTGTGACTTCACACACCTCCATTCTATGACTTCACACAACTCCATTGTGAATTCAGACACCTCCATTCTATGAGTTCACACACCTCCATTTTATGACTTCACACACCTCCGTTTTGTGACTTCACACACCTGCATTCTGAGTTCACACACCTCCATTCTGTGATTTCACACACCTCCATTCTGACTTCACGCACCTCCAGTCTATGACTTCACACACCACCATTCTGGGACTTCACACACCTGCATTCTATGACTTCATTCACTTCCATTGTGACTTCACACACCTACATTCTGAGTTCACGCACCTCCATTCTATGACTTCACACACCTCCATTCTGTGACTTCACACACCTCCATTCTATGACTTCACACACCTCTATGTGACTTCACACACTTCCATTCTATGAGTTCACACTCCTCCATTCTGACATCACACACCTCCATTCTATGATTTCACACACCTCCATTCTGACTTCACACACATCCATTCTATGACTTCGCATACCTCCATTCTGACTTCACAGTCCTCCTTTCTGTGACTTCACACACCTCCATTCTATGACTTCACACACCTCAATTTTGACTTCACAAACCTCCATTCTATGACTTCACACGCCTCCATTCTATGAGGTCACACACCTCCATTCTGACTGCACACACCACCATTTATGACTTCACACACCTCCATTCGATTACTTCTCACACCTCCATTGTGACTTCACACACCTCCATTCCATGAGTTCACACACCTCCAATCTATGACTTCACACACCTCCGTTCTTTGACTTCACACACCTGCATTCTATGACCGCACACACCTCCATTCTGTGACTTCACACACCGCCATTCTATGACTTCACACACCTCCATTCTATGACATCACACACCTCCTTTCCTTGACTTCACACACCACCATTGTTTGACTTCACACACCTCCATTCTATGAACTCACACACCTCCATTCTACGACTTCACACCCTTCCATTCCCTGACTTCACACACCTCCATTCTATGACTTCACAAACCTCCATTTTATGACTTCACACACCTGCATTCTGACTTCACAAACCTCCTTTCTATGACTTCAAACACCTCCATTCTATGTCTTCACACGCCTCCATTCTATGACTTCACACACCACCATTCTGGGACTTCACACACCTCCATTCTATGACTTCATTCACCTCCATTGTGACTTCACACACCTCCATTCTGAGTTCACACACCTCCATTCTATGACTTCACACACCTCCATTCTCTGACGTCACACACCTCCATTCTGTGACTTCACACACCTCCATTCTGACTTCACACACCTCGATTCTATGACTTCACACACCACCATTCTATGACTTCATACACCTCCATTCTGTGTCTTCACACAGCTCCATTGTATGACTTCACACAAATCCATTCTATGACATCACACATCTCCTTTCTGTGACTTCACATACCTCCATTTTTTTCTTCACACACTTCCATTCTATGACTTCACACACCTCCATTCTCTGAGTTCACACACTTCCATTCTATGACTTCACACAAATCCATACTATGACTTCACACACCTCCATTCTATGACTTTACACAACTCCATTCTGAGTTCACACATCTCCATTCCAGGACTTCACACACCTCCATTCTATGACTTCACACACCTCCATTCTGTGTCTTCACACACCTCCATTCTATGACTTCACACACCTCCATTCTGACTTCACACTCCTCCATTTTGTGACTTCACACACCTCCATTCTATGACTTCACACACCTCCATTGTGAATTCACACACCTCCATTCTATGACTTCACACACCTCCATTGTTTGACTTCACACATCTCCATTCTATGACCTCACACACCTCCATTCTATGACTTCACACACCTCCATTCTGATTTCAAACACTTCCATTCTAAGAATTCGCACACCTCTATTCGGACTTCACACTCCTCCATTTTGTGACTTCACACACCTCCATTCTATGACTTCACACACCTCCATTGTGAATTCACACATCTCCATTCTATGAGTTCACACACCTCCATTCTATCACTTCACACACCTCCATTCTGTGAGCTCACACACCTCCATTCGATTACTTCTCACACCTCCATTGTGACTTCACACACCTCCATTCCATGAGTTCACACACCTCCAATCTATGACTTCACACCTCCATTCTATGCGTTCATACACCTCCAGTCTATGACTTCACACACCTCCGTTCTGTGACTTCACACACCTTCATTCTATGACTTCACACACCTCAATTCTGTGACTTCACACACCGCCATTCTATGACTTCACACACCTCCATTCTATGACATCACACACCTCCTTTCCTTGACTTCACACACCACCATTGTTTGACTTCACACACCTCCATTCTATGAAGTCACACACCTCCATTCTACGACTTCACACCCTTCCATTCTCTGACTTCACACACCTCCATTCTATGACTTCACAAACCTCCATTGTATGACTTCACACACCTGCATTCTGACTTCACAAACCTCCTTTCTATGACTTCAAACACCTCCATTCTATGTCTTCACACACCTCCATTCTATGACTTCACAGACCACCATTCTGGGACTTCACACACCTCCATTCTAGGACTTCATTCACCTCCATTGTGACTTAACACACCTCCATTCTGAATTCACACACCTCCATTCTATGACTTCACACACCTCCATTCTGTGACTTCACACACCTCCATTCTATGACATCACACACCTCCATGTGACTTCACACACTTCCATTCTATGAGTTCACACTCCTCCATTCTGTCTTTACACACCTCCATTCTATGATTTCACACACCTCCATTCTGACTTCACACCCCTCCATTCTATGACTTCGCATACCTCCATTCTGACTTCACAGTCCTCCATTCTGTGACTTCACACACCTCCATTCTATGACTTCACACACCTCAATTGTGACTTCGCAAACCTCCATTCTATAACTTCACACACCTCCATTCTATGAGGTCACACACCTCCATTCTGAATTCACACAACTCCATTCTATGACTTCGCAAACCTCCATTCTATGACTTCACACACCTTCATTCTATGACTTCACAAACCTCCATTATTTGACTTCACACACCTCAATTCTGACTTCACACATCTCCATTCTGTGACTCACACACATCCATTCTATGATTTCACACACCTCCATACTATAAGTTCACACACCTCCATTCTGACTTCACACACCACTTTTCGAAGACTTCACACACCTCCATTCTGACTTCATACACCTCCATTGTATGACTTCACACACCTCCATTCTGTTACTTCACACACGTCCATTCTATGACTTCACGCACCTCCATTCTGATTTCAAACACTTCCATTCTATGAATTCGCACACCTCCATTCTGACTTCACACTCCTCCATTTTGTGACTTCACACACCTCCATTCTATGACTTCACACACCTCCATTGTGAATTCACACACCTCCATTCAATGAGTTCACACACCTCCATTCTATGACTTCACACACCTCCGTTTTGTGACTTCACACACCTGCATTCTGAGTTCACACACCTCCATTCTGTGATTTCACACACCTCCATTCTTACTTCACGCACCTCCATTCTATGACTTCACACACCACCATGCTGGGACTTCACACACCTGCATTCTATGACTTCATTCACCTCCATTGTGACTTCACACACCTCCATTCTGAGTTCACGCACCTCCATTCTATGACTTCACACACCTCCATTCTGTGACTTCACACACCTCCATTCTATGACTTCACACACCTCCATGTGACTTCACACACTTCCATTCTATGAGTTCACACTCCTCCATTCTGTCTTCACACACCTCCATTCTATGATTTCACACACCTCCATTCTGACTTCACACCCCTCCATTCTATGACTTCGCATACCTCCATTCTGACTTCACAGTCCTCCATTCTGTGACTTCACACACCTCCATTCTATGACTTCACACACCTCAATTGTGACTTCGCAAACCTCCATTCTATAACTTCACACACCTCCATTCTATGAGGTCACACACCTCCATTCTGAATTCACACAACTCCATTCTATGACTTCGCAAACCTCCATTCTATGACTTCACACACCTTCATTCTATGACTTCACAAACCTCCATTATTTGACTTCACACACCTCAATTCTGACTTCACACATCTCCATTCTGTGACTCACACACATCCATTCTATGATTTCACACACCTCCATACTATAAGTTCACACACCTTCATTCTGACTTCACACACCACTTTTCGAAGACTTCACACACCTCCATTCTGACTTCATACACCTCCATTGTATGACTTCACACACCTCCATTCTGTTACTTCACACACGTCCATTCTATGACTTCACGCACCTCCATTCTGATTTCAAACACTTCCATTCTATGAATTCGCACACCTCCATTCTGACTTCACACTCCTCCATTTTGTGACTTCACACACCTCCATTCTATGACTTCACACACCTCCATTGTGAATTCACACACCTCCATTCAATGAGTTCACACACCTCCATTCTATGACTTCACACACCTCCGTTTTGTGACTTCACACACCTGCATTCTGAGTTCACACACCTCCATTCTGTGATTTCACACACCTCCATTCTTACTTCACGCACCTCCATTCTATGACTTCACACACCACCATGCTGGGACTTCACACACCTGCATTCTATGACTTCATTCACCTCCATTGTGACTTCACACACCTCCATTCTGAGTTCACGCACCTCCATTCTATGACTTCACACACCTCCATTCTGTGACTTCACACACCTCCATTCTATGACTTCACACACCTCCATGTGACTTCACACACTTCCATTCTATGAGTTCACACTCCTCCATTCTGACTTCACACACCTCCATTCTATGATTTCACTCACCTCCATTCTGACTTCACACACATCCATTCTATGACTTCGCATACCTCCATTCTGACTTCACAGTCCTCCTTTCTGTGACTTCACACACCTCCATTCTATGACTTCACACACCTCAATTTTGACTTCGCAAACCTCCATTCTATGACTTCACACGCCTCCATTCTATGAGGTCACACACCTCCATTCTGACTGCACACACCACCATTCTATGACTTCACACACCTCCATTCTATGACTTCACACACCTTCATTCTATGACTTCACAAACCTCCATTATTTGACTTCTCACACCTCAATTCTGACTTCACGCACCTCCATTCTGTGACTTCACACACATCCATTCTATGATTGCACACACCTCCATGCTATAAGTTCAAACACCTCCATTCTGTCTTCACACACGTCTTTTCGATGACTTCACACACCTCCATTCTGAGTTCACACACCTCTATTCTCTGACTTCGCACACCTCCATTCTGAATTCACACACCTCCATTCTGTGACTTAACACACCTTCATTCTATAACTTCACACACCTCCATTCTAAGTACACACACCTCCATTCTGAGACTTCACACACCTCCATTCTGACTTCACGCACCTGCATTCTATGACTTCACACACCTCCATTCTGTGACTTAACACACCTCCATTCTATGACATCATTCACCTCCATTTTGACTTCACACACCTCCATTCTAAGAGTTCACACACCTCCATTCTATTACATCACACCCCTCATTTCTGTGACTTCACACACCTCCATTCTGTGACTTCACACACCTCCATTCTATGACTTCACACACCTCCATTCTGTGACTTCACACACTTCAATTCTATGACTTCACACACCTCCATTTTATGACTTCACATACCTCCATTCTATGACTTCACACACCTCCATTCTATGACTTCACACAACTCCATTCTGAGTTCACACATCTCCATTCCAGGACTTCACACACCTCCATTCTGACTTCACACACCACCATTCTATGACTTCACACACCTCCATTCTGTATCTTCACACAGCTCCATTGTATGACTTCACACACCTCCATTCTATGACATCACACACCTCCTTTCTGTGAGTTCACATACCTCCATTTTTTACTTCACACACCTCCACTCTATGACTTCTCACACCTCCATTCTATAACTTCACACACTTCCATTCTGTGACTTCACACACCGCCATTCTACGACTTCACACACCTCCATTCCATGACTTTACACAACTCCATTCTGAGTTCACACATCTCCATTCCAGGACTTCACACACCTCCATTCTGACTTCACACACCTCAATTCTATGACTTCACACACCTCCATTCTGTGACTTCACACCCCTCCATTCTATGACTTCACACACCTCCATTCTGATTTCAAACATTTCCATTCTAAGAATTCGCAAGCCTCCATTCTGACTTCACACTCCTCCATTTTGTGACTTCACACACCTGCATTCTATGACTTCACACCTCCATTGTGAATTCACACACCTCCATTCTATGAGTTCACACACTTCCATTCTATCACTTCACACGCCTCCATTCTATGACTTCACACACCTCCATTGTGACTTCACACACCTCCATTCTTTGACTTCACACACCTCCATTTTTTACTTCACACACCTCCATTCTATGACTTCACACACTTCCATTCTATGACTTCACACACCTCCATTCTATGACTTCACACACCTCCATTCTATGACTTCACACAACTCCATTCTGAGTTCACACATCTCCATTCCAGGACTACACACACCTCCATTCTGACTTCACAACCCTCCATTCTGTGACTTCACACACCTCCATTCGATTACTTCACTCACCTCCATTGTGACTTCACACACCTCCATTCCATGAGTTCACACACCTCCCATCTATGAGTTCACACCTCCATTCTATGAGTTCACACACCTCCATTCTATGTCTTCACACACCTCCTTTCTGTGACTTCACACACCTTCATTCTATGACTTCACACACCTCCATTCTATGACTTCACACACCGCCATTCTATGACATCACACACCTCCGTTCATTGACTTCACACACCTGCATTCTATGACTTCACACACCTCCATTCTATGACACCACACACATCCTTTCCTTGACTTCACACACCTCCATTTTTTGACTTCACACATCTCCATTCTATGATCTCACACACCTCCATTCTATGACTTCACACCCTTCCATTCTCTGACTTCACACACCTCCATTCTATGACTTCAAACACCTCCGTTCTGTGACTTCACACACTTGCATTCTATGACTTCACACACCTCAATTCTATGACTTCACACACCGCCATTCTATGACTTGACACACCTCTATCCTATGACATCACACACATCCTTTCCTTGACTTCACACACCTCCATTTTTTGACTTCACACATCTCCATTCTATGATCTCACACACCTCCATTCTATGACTTCACACCCTTCCATTCTCTGACTTCACACACCTCCATTCTATGACTTCACACACTGCCATTCTATGACTTCACACACGTCCATTCTATGACTTCACACACCTGCATTCCATGACTTCACACAGTACATTCTGAGTTCACACATCTCCATTCCAGGATTTCACACACCTCCATTCTGACTTCACACACCTCTTTTGTGAATTCTCACACCTCCATTCTATGAGTTCACACACATCCATTCTATCACTTCACACACCTCCATTCTATGATTTCACACAGCTCCATTCTGAGTTCACACAGCTCCATTCTATGACTTCACAAACCTACAATCTGTGACTTCACACACCTCCATTCTATGACTTCACACCCTTCCATTCTCTGACTTCACACACCTCCATTCTATGACTTCACACACTGCCATTCTATGACTTCACACACGTCCATTCTATGACTTCACACACCTGCATTCCATGACTTCACACAGTACATTCTGAGTTCACACATCTCCATTCCAGGATTTCACACACCTCCATTCTGACTTCACACACCTCTTTTGTGAATTCTCACACCTCCATTCTATGAGTTCACACACATCCATTCTATCACTTCACACACCTCCATTCCAGGACTTCACACACCTCCATTCTGACTTCACACAGCTCCATTCTATGACTTCACAAACCTACAATCTGTGACTTCACACACCTCCATTCTATGACTTCACACACCTCCATTCTGATTTCAAACACTTCCATTCTAAGAATTCGCACACCTCCCTTCTGACTTCACACTCCTCGATTTTGTGACTTCACACACCTCCAATCTATGCCTTCACACACCTCCATTGTGAATTCACACACCTCCATTCTATGAGTTCACACACCTCCATTCTATGAGTTCACAAACCTCCATTCTGTGACTTCACACACCTCCATTCGATTACTTCACACACCTCCATTGTGACTTCACACACTTCCATTCCATGAGTTCACACACCTCCCATCTATGAGTTTACACCTCCATTCTATGAGTTCACACACCTCCATTCTATGACTTCACACACCTCCGTTCTGTGACTTCACACACCTGCATTCTATGACTTCACACACCTCCATTCTATGACTTCACACACCGCCATTCTATGACATCACACACCTCCGTTCTGTGACTTCACACACCTGCATTCTATGACTTCACACACCTCCATTCTATGACATCACACACCTCCTTTCCTTGACTTCACACACCTCCATTTTTTGACTACACACATCTCCATTCTATGATCTCACACACCTCCATTCTATGACTTCACACCCTTCCATTCTCTGACTTCACACATCTCCATTCTATGACTTCACACACCTCCGTTCTGTGACTTCACACACTTGCATTCTATGACTTCACACAAATCCATCCTATGACTTCACACACCTCCATTCTATGACTTTACACAACTCCATTCTGTGTTCACACATCTCCATTCCAGGACTTCACACACCTGCATTCTGACTTCACACACCTCCATTCTATGACTTCACACACCTCCATTCTGTGACTTCACACACCTCCATTCTATGACTTCACACACATCCATTTTGACTTCACATTCCTCCATTTTGTGACTTCACAAACCTCCATTCTATGACTTTGCACACCTCCATTGTGAATTCACACATCTCCATTCTATCACTTCACACACCTCCATTCTATCACTTCACACACTTCCATTCTGTGACTTCACACACCTCCATTCGATTACTTCACACACCTCCATTGTGACTTCATACACCTCCATTCCATGAGTTCACACACCTCCCATCTATGAGTTCACACCTCCATTCTATGAGTTCACACAACTCCATTCTATGACTTCACACACTTCTGTTCTGTGACTTCATACCCCTGCATTCTATGACTTTACACACCGCCATTCTATGACTTCCCACACCTCCATTCTATGACATCACACACCTCCTTTCCTTGACTTCACACACCTCCATTGTTTGACTTCATACATCTCCATTCTATGACCTCACACACCTCCATTCTATGACTTCACACACCTGCATTCTGACTTCACAAACCTCCTTTCTATGACTTCAAACACCTCCATTCTATGACTTCACACACCTCCTTTCTGTGACTTCACACACTTCCATTGTTTGACTTCACAAAGCTCCATTCCCTGACTTCACACACCTCCATTCTGTGACTTCACACACCTCGATTCTATGACTTCACACACCACAATTCTATGACTTCATACACCTCCATTCTGTGTCTTCACACAACTCCATTGTATGACTTCACACAAATCCATTCTATGACATCACACACCTCCGTTCTGTGAATTCACATACCTCCATTTTTTACTTCACAAACCTCCATTCTATGATTTCACACACCTCCATTCTATGACTTCACACAACTCCATTCTGAGTTCAGACATCTCCATTCCAGGACTTCACACACCTCCATTCTGACTTCACACACCTCCATTCTATAACTTCACACACCTCCAATCTGTGACTACACACACCTCCATTTTTTACTTCACAAACCTCCATTCTATGATTTCACACACCTCCATTCTATGACTTCACACAACTCCATTCCAGGACTTCACACATCTCCATTCCAGGACTTCACACACCTGCATTCTGACTTCACAAACCTCCTTTCTATGACTTCACGCACCTCCATTCTGATTTGAAACACTTCCATTCTAACAATTCGCACACCCCCATTCTGAGTTCACACTCCTCCATTTTGTGACTTCATACACCTCCAATCTATGACTTCACACACCTCCATTGTGAATTCACACACCACCATTCTATGAGTTCACACACATCCATTCTATCACTTCACACACCTCCATTCTGTGACTTCAAACACCTCCATTCGATTACTTCACACACCTCCATTGTGACTTCACACACCTCAATTCCATGAGTTCACACACCTCCATTCTATGACTTCACACCTCCATTCTATGTGTTCACACACCTCCATTCTATGACTTCACACACCTCCATTCTGATTTCAAAAACTTCCATTCTGGGAATTCGCACACCTCCATTCTGACTTCACACTCCTCCATTTTGTGACTTCACACACCTCCATTCTATGTCTTCACACACCTCCATTGTGAATTCACACACCTCCATTCTATGAGTTCACACACCTTCATTCTATCACTTCACACACCTCCATTCTGTGACTACACACCTCCATTCGATTACTTTTCACACCTCCATTGTGACTTCACACACCTCCATTCCATGAGTTCACACACCTCCAATCTATGACTTCACACCTCCATTCTATGCGTTCATACACCTCCAATCTATGACTTCACACACCTCCGTTCTGTGACTTCACACACCTGCATTCTATGACTTCACACACCTCCATTCTGTGACTTCACACACCGCCATTTTATGACTTCACACACCTCCATTCTATGACATCACACACCTCCTTTCCTTGACTTCACACTCCACCATTGTTTGACTTCACACACCTCCATTCTATGAACTCACACACCTCCATTCTATGACTTCACACTCTTCCATTCTCTGATTTCACACACCTCCATTCTATGACTTCACAAACCTCCATTCTATGACTTCACACACCTGCATTCTGACTTCACAAAACTCCTTTCTATGACTTCAAACACCTCCATTCTATGTCTTCACACACCTCCATTGTATGACTTCACACACCTCCATTCTGTCACTTCACACACTTCCATTGTTTGACTTCACAAAGCTCCATTCCCTGACTTCACACACCTCCATTCTATGACTTCACACACCTCCATTCTTTGACTTCACACACCTCCATATTGACTTCACACACCGCCCTTCTGTGACTTCACACACCTCCATTCTTTGACTTCACACACCTTCATTCTGTAACTTCACACACCTCAATTTTGACTTCACACCCCTCCTTTCCAGGACTTCACACACCTCCATTCTAGGACTTCACAAACCTCCATTCTATGACTTCACATATCTCCATTCCATTACTTCACACACCTCTATTCTATGACTACACACTCCTCCATTCTATGACTTCGCACACCTCCATTCTATGACTTCACACGTATCCATTCTATGACTTCACACACCTCCATTCTGTGACTTCATACACCTCCATTCTGTGACTTCACACACCTCCATTCTATGACTTCACATATCTCCATTCTGAGTTCACACACCTGCATTCTGTGACTTCACACACCTCCATTCTGAGTTCACAAAACTCCACTCTGTGCCTTCACACACCTCCATTCTTTGAATTCACACACCTGCATTCTGACTTCACACACTTCTATTTTGAATTCACACCCCTCCATTCAGTGACTTCACACACCTCCATTCTGACTGCACTCACCTCCATTCTATGACTTCACACACCTCCATCCTGTGACTTCACACACCTCCATTCTATGATTTCACACACCTCCATTCCATGACTTCACACAACTCCATTCTGACTTTATACACCTCCATTCTTTGACTTCACACACCTCCATTCTGTGACTTCGCACACCTCCATTCTATGACTTCACACACCTCCATTGTGACTTCACACACCTCTATTCTATGAGTTCTCACTCCTCAATTCTATGAGTTCACACACCTCCATTCTATGACTTCACACACCTCCATTGTGACTTCACACACCTCCATTCTTTGACTTCACACACCTCCATTCTTTGACTTCACACACCTCCATTCTATGACTTCACACACCTCAATTCTGTGACTTCACACACCTCCATTCTATGACTACACCCTCCTCCATTCTAGGACTTCCCACACCTCCATTCTATGACTTCACACACCTCCATTCTATGTCTTCACACACCTCCATTCAGTGACTTCATACAGCTCCATTCTGTTGCTTCACACACCTGCATTCTATGACTTCACACACCTCCAATCTGTGACTTCACACACCTCCATTCTGAGGTCACACACCTCCATTCTGTGACGTCACACACCTCCATGCTGACTTCACGCACCTACATTCTATGACTTCACAAACCACCATTCTAGGACTTCACACACCTCCATTCTATGCCTTCATTCACCTCAGTTGTGACTTCACACACTTCCATTCTGACTTCACACACCTCCATTGTATGACTTCACACACCTCCATTCTGTGACTTCACACACCTCCATTCTGTGACTTCATACACCTCCATTCTGTGCCCTCACACACCTCCATTCTATGACATCACACTCCTCCATTCTAAGACTTCCCACAGCTCCATTCTATGACTTCACACACCTCCATTCTGTGACTTCACACACCTGCATTCTGACGGCACTCACCGCCATTCTATGACTTCACACACCTCCATCCTGAGACTTCGCACACTTCCATTCTATGACTTCACACACCTCCATTGTGACTTTACCCACCTCTATTCTATGAGTTCTCACACCTCCATTCTATGACTTCACACGCCTCCATTCTATAACTTCACACACCTCCATTATGACTTCACACACCTCCATTCTTTGACTTCATACACCTCCATTCTTTGCCTCCACACACCTCCATTCCATGACTTCACACACCTCTAATCTATGACTTGCCACAGCTCCATTCTATGATTTCACACACCTCAATTCTATGACTTCACACACCTCCATTCTGTGACTTCACACATCTCCATTCTGAGTTCACACACCTGCATTCTGTGACTGCACAAACCTTCATTCTGACGTCACACTCATTCATTCAATGACTTCACACACCTCCATTCTATGAATTCACACACCTCCATTCTGTGAATTCACACACCTCCATTCTGAGTTCACACAACTCCATTCTGTGATTTCACACACCTCAATTCTGACTGCACTCACCTCGATTCTATGACTTCACACACCTCCATTCTGTGACTTCACACACCTGCATTCTGACGGCACTCACCGCCATTCGATGACTTCACACACTTCCATCCTGTGACTTCGCACACCTCCATTCTATGACTTCACACACGTCCATTGTGACTTTACACACCTCTATTCTATGAGTTCTCACACCTCCATTCTATAACTTCACACACCTCCATTATGACTTCACACACCTACATTTGTGACTTCACACACCCCATTCTGTGACTTCATACACCTCCATTCTGTGACTTCACACACCTCCATTCTATGACATCACACTCCTCCATTCTATGACTTCCCACAGCAACATTCTATGACTTCACACACCTCCATTCTATGACTTCACACACCTCCATTCTGTGACACACACATCTCCATTCTGAGTTCACACACCTGCATTCTGTGACTTCACACACCTTCATTCTGATGTCACACACCTTCATTCAATGACTTCAGACACCACCATTCTATGAATTCACACACCTCCATTCTGTGAATTTACACACCTCCATTCTGAGTTCACACAACTCCATTCTGTGACTTCACACACCTCCATTCTGACTGCACTCAGCTCGATTGTTACTTCACACACCTACATTCTATGACTTCACACACCTGCATTCTGACTTCACACACCTCTATTGTGACTTCACACACCTCCATCCTGTGACTTCACACACCTCCATTCTATGATTTCACACACCTCCATTCTATGACTTCACACAACTCTATTCTGACTTCTTACACCTCCATTCTGTGACTTCACACACCTCCATTCTGACTTCACACACCTCCATTCTATGACTTCACATACTTCCATTCTTTGACTTCACACATCTCCATTCTATGACTTCACACACCTTAATTGTGACTTCCCACACCTCTATTCTATGAGTTCTCACACCTCCATTCTGTGACTTCACACACAGCCATTCTATGACTTCACACACCTCCATTCTCATTTCGAACACTTTCATTCTAAGAATTCTCAAGCCTCCATTCTGACTTCACACTCCTCCATTTTGTGACTTCACACACCTCCATTCTATGACTTCATACACCTCCATTGTGAATTCACACACCTCCATTCTATGAGTTCACACACTTACATTCTATCACTTCACACACCTCCATTCTATGACTTCACACACCTCAATTGTGACTTCACACACCTCCATTCTTTGACTTCACACACCTCCATTTTTTAATTCACACACCTCCATTCTATGACTTCACACACTTCCATTCTATGACTGCACACACCTCCCTTCTATGACTTCACACACCTCCATTCTATGACTTCACAGAACTCCATTCTGAGTTCACACATCTCCATTCCAGGACTTCACACACCTCCATTCTGACGTCACACCCCTCCATTCTCTGACTTCACACACCTCCATTCGATTGCTTCACTCACCTCCATTGTGACTTCACACACTTCCATTCCATGAGTTCACACACCTCCCATCTATGAGTTTACACCTCCATTCTATGAGTTCACACACCTCCATTCTATGACTTCACACATCTCCGTTCTGTGACTTCACACACCTGCATTCTATGACTTCACACACCTCCATTCTATGACTTCACACACCGCCATTCTATGACATCACACACCTCCGTTCTGTGACTTCACACACCTGCATTCTATGACTTCACACACCTCCATTCTATGACATCACACACCTCCTTTCCTTGACTTCACACACCTCCATTTTTTGACTTCACACATCTCCATTCTATGATCTCACACACCTCCATTCTATGACTTCACACCCTTCCATTCTCTGACTTCAAACATCTCCATTCTATGACTTCACACACCTCCGTTCTGTGACTTCACACACTTGCATTCTATGACTTCACACACGTCCATTCTATGACTTCACACACCGTCATTCTATGACTTCACACACCTCCATTCTATGACATCACACACCTCCTTTCCTTGACTTCACACACCTCCATTTTTTGACTTCACACATCTACATTCTATGATCTCACACACCTCCATTCTATGACTTCACACCCTTCCATTCTCTGACTTCACACATCTCCATTCTATGACTTCACACACCTCCGTTCTGTGACATCACACACTTGCATTCTATGACTTCACACGCCTACAATCTGTGACTTCACACACCTCCATTCTGATTTCAAAAACTTCCATTTTAAGAATTCGCACACCTCCATTCTGACTTCACACTCCTCCATTTTGTGACTTCACACACCTCCAATCTATGACTTCACACACCTCTATTGTGAATTCACACACCTCCATTCTATGACATCACACACCTCCTTTCCTTGACTTCACACTCCACCATTGTTTGACTTCACACACCTCCATTCTATGAACTCACACACCTCCATTCTATGACTTCACAAACCTCCATTCTATGACTTCACACACCTGCATTCTGACTTCACAAAACTCCTTTCTATGACTTCAAACACCTCCATTCTATGTCTTCACACACCTCCATTGTATGACTTCACACACCTCCATTCTGTCACTTCACACACTTCCATTGTTTGACTTCACAAAGCTCCATTCCCTGACTTCACACACCTCCATTCTATGACTTCACACACCTCCATTCTTTGACTTCACACACCTCCATATTGACTTCACACACCGCCCTTCTGTGACTTCACACACCTCCATTCTTTGACTTCACACACCTTCATTCTGTAACTTCACACACCTCAATTTTGACTTCACACCCCTCCTTTCCAGGACTTCACACACCTCCATTCTAGGACTTCACAAACCTCCATTCTATGACTTCACATATCTCCATTCCATTACTTCACACACCTCTATTCTATGACTACACACTCCTCCATTCTATGACTTCGCACACCTCCATTCTATGACTTCACACGTATCCATTCTATGACTTCACACACCTCCATTCTGTGACTTCATACACCTCCATTCTGTGACTTAACACACCTCCATTCTATGACTTCACATATCTCCATTCTGAGTTCACACACCTGCATTCTGTGACTTCACACACCTCCATTCTGAGTTCACAAAACTCCACTCTGTGCCTTCACACACCTCCATTCTTTGAATTCACACACCTGCATTCTGACTTCACACACTTCTATTTTGAATTCACACCCCTCCATTCAGTGACTTCACACACCTCCATTCTGACTGCACTCACCTCCATTCTATGACTTCACACACCTCCATCCTGTGACTTCACACACCTCCATTCTATGATTTCACACACCTCCATTCCATGACTTCACACAACTCCATTCTGACTTTATACACCTCCATTCTTTGACTTCACACACCTCCATTCTGTGACTTCGCACACCTCCATTCTATGACTTCACACACCTCCATTGTGACTTCACACACCTCTATTCTATGAGTTCTCACTCCTCAATTCTATGAGTTCACACACCTCCATTCTATGACTTCACACACCTCCATTGTGACTTAACACACCTCCATTCTTTGACTTCACACACCTCCATTCTTTGACTTCACACACCTCCATTCTATGACTTCACACACCTCAATTCTGTGACTTCACACACCTCCATTCTATGACTACACCCTCCTCCATTCTAGGACTTCCCACACCTCCATTCTATGACTTCACACACCTCCATTCTATGTCTTCACACACCTCCATTCAGTGACTTCATACAGCTCCATTCTGTTACTTCACACACCTGCATTCTATGACTTCACACACCTCCAATCTGTGACTTCACACACCTCCATTCTGAGGTCACACACCTCCATTCTGTGACGTCACACACCTCCATGCTGACTTCACGCACCTACATTCTATGACTTCACAAACCACCATTCTATGACTTCACACACCTCCATTCTATGCCTTCATTCACCTCAGTTGTGACTTTACACACTTCCATTCTGACTTCACACACCTCCATTGTATGACTTCACACACCTCCATTCTGTGACTTCACACATCTCCATTCTGTGACTTCATACACCTCCATTCTGTGCCCTCACACACCTCCATTCTATGACATCACACTCCTCCATTCTAAGACTTCCCACAGCTCCATTCTATGACTTCACACACCTCCATTCTGTGACTTCACACACCTGCATTCTGACGGCACTCACCGCCATTCTATGACTTCACACACCTCCATCCTGAGACTTCGCACACTTCCATTCTATGACTTCACACACCTCCATTGTGACTTTACCCACCTCTATTCTATGAGTTCTCACACCTCCATTCTATGACTTCACACACCTCCATTCTATAACTTCACACACCTCCATTATGACTTCACACACCTCCATTCTTTGACTTCATACACCTCCATTCTTTGCCTCCACACACCTCCATTCCATGACTTCACACACCTCTAATCTATGACTTGCCACAGCTCCATTCTATGATTTCACACACCTCGATTCAATGACTTCACACACCTCCATTCTGTGACTTCACACATCTCCATTCTGAGTTCACACACCTGCATTCTGTGACTTCACACACCTTCATTCTGACGTCACACTCATTCATTCAATGACTTCACACACCTCCATTCTATGAATTCACACACCTCCATTCTGTGAATTCACACACCTCCATTCTGAGTTCACACAACTCCATTCTGTGATTTCACACACCTCAATTCTGACTGCACTCACCTCGATTCTATGACTTCACACACCTCCATTCTGTGACTTCACACACCTGCATTCTGACGGCACTCACCGCCATTCGATGACTTCACACACTTCCATCCTGTGACTTCGCACACCTCCATTCTATGACTTCACACACGTCCATTGTGACTTTACACACCTCTATTCTATGAGTTCTCACACCTCCATTCTATAACTTCACACACCTCCATTATGACTTCACACACCTCCATTCTTTGCCTTCACACACCTCCATTCCATGACTTCACACACCTCTAATCTATGAGTTCACACAGCTCCATTCTATGAGTTCACCCACCTCCATTTTGACTTCACACATCTCCATTCTGTGACTTCACAAACCTCCATTCTGTGACTTCATAACTCCATTCCAGGATTTCACACCCCTCCATTCTTAGACTTCACACACCTCCATTATATGATTCACACACCTCCATTCTGTGACTTCACACACCACCATTCTATGACTACACCCTCCTCCATTCCATGACTTCCCACACCTCCATTCTATGACTTCACACACCTCCATTCTATGTCTTCACACACCTCCATTCTGTGACTTCATACACCTCCATTCTGTGACTTCACACACTTGCATTCTATGACTTCACACACCTCCAATCTGTGACTTCACACACCTCCATTCTGAGTTCACACACCTCCATTCTGTGACTTCACACACCTCCATTCTGACTTCACGCACTTACATTCTATGACTTCACACACCACTATTCTGGGACTTCCCACACCTCATTCTATGACTTCATTCAACTCAATTGTGACTTCACACAACTCCATTCTGAGTTCACACAACTCCATTCTATGACTTCACACACCTACATTTGTGACTTCACACACCCCATTCTGTGACTTCATACACCTCCATTCTGTGACTTCACACACCTCCATTCTATGACATCACACTCCTCCATTCTATGACTTCCCACAGCAACATTCTATGACTTCACACACCTCCATTCTATGACTTCACACACCTCCATTCTGTGACACACACATCTCCATTCTGTGTTCACACACCTGCATTCTGTGACTTCACACACCTTCATTCTGATGTCACACACCTTCATTCAATGACTTCAGACACCACCATTCTATGAATTCACACACCTCCATTCTGTGAATTTACACACCTCCATTCTGAGTTCACACAACTCCATTCTGTGACTTCACACACCTCCATTCTGACTGCACTCAGCTCGATTATTAGTTCACACACCTACATTCTATGACTTCACACACCTGCATTCTGACTTCACACACCTCTATTGTGACTTCACACACCTCCATCCTGTGACTTCACACACCTCCATTCTATGATTTCACACACCTCCATTCTATGACTTCACACAACTCTATTCTGACTTCTTACACCTCCATTCTGTGACTTCACACACCTCCATTCTGACTTCACACACCTCCATTCTATGACTTCACATACTTCCATTCTTTGACTTCACACATCTCCATTCTATGACTTCACACACCTTAATTGTGACTTCCCACACCTCTATTCTATGAGTTCTCACACCTCCATTCTATGACTTCACACACAGCCATTCTATGACTTCACACACCTCCATTCTCATTTCGAACACTTTCATTCTAAGAATTCTCAAGCCTCCATTCGGACTTCACACTCCTCCATTTTGTGACTTCACACACCTCCATTCTATGACTTCATACACCTCCATTGTGAATTCACACACCTCCATTCTATGAGTTCACACACTTACATTCTATCACTTCACACACCTCCATTCTATGACTTCACACACCTCAATTGTGACTTCACGCACCTCCATTCTTTGACTTCACACACCTCCATTTTTTAATTCACACACCTCCATTCTATGACTTCACACACTTCCATTCTATGACTGCACACACCTCCCTTCTATGACTTCACACACCTCCATTCTATGACTTCACAGAACTCCATTCTGAGTTCCCACATCTCCATTCCAGGACTTCACACACCTCCATTCTGACGTCACACCCCTCCATTCTCTGACTTCACACACCTCCATTCGATTGCTTCACTCACCTCCATTGTGACTTCACACACTTCCATTCCATGAGTTCACACACCTCCCATCTATGAGTTTACACCTCCATTCTATGAGTTCACACACCTCCATTCTATGACTTCACACACCTCCGTTCTGTGACTTCACAGACCTGCATTCTATGACTTCACACACCTCCATTCTATGACTTCACACACCGCCATTCTATGACATCACACACCTCCGTTCTGTGACTTCACACACCTGCATTCTATGACTTCACACACCTCCATTCTATGACATCACACACCTCCTTTCCTTGACTTCACACACCTCCATTTTTTGACTTCACACATCTCCATTCTATGATCTCACACACCTCCATTCTATGACTTCACACCCTTCCATTCTCTGACTTCAAACATCTCCATTCTATGACTTCACACACCTCCGTTCTGTGACTTCACACACTTGCATTCTATGACTTCACACACGTCCATTCTATGACTTCACACACCGTCATTCTATGACTTCACACACCTCCATTCTATGACATCACACACCTCCTTTCCTTGACTTCACACACCTCCATTTTTTGACTTCACACATCTACATTCTATGATCTCACACACCTCCATTCTATGACTTCACACCCTTCCATTCTCTGACTTCACACATCTCCATTCTATGACTTCACACACCTCCGTTCTGTGACTTCACACACTTGCATTCTATGACTTCACACACCTACAATCTGTGACTTCACACACCTCCATTCTATGACTTCACACACCTCCATTCTGATTTCAAAAACTTCCATTTTAAGAATTCGCACACCTCCATTCTGACTTCACACTCCTCCATTTTGTGACTTCACACACCTCCAATCTATGACTTCACACACCTCTATTGTGAATTCACACACCTCCATACTATGAGTTCACACACCTCCATTCTATGAGTTCACACACCTCCATTCTGTGACTTCACACACCACCATTCGATTACTTCACACACCTCCACTGTGACTTCACCCCTCCATTCTGATTTCAAACACTTCCATTCTAAGAATTCGCACACCTCCATTCTGACTTCACAGTCCTACATTTTGTGACTTCACACACCTCCATTCTATGACTTCACACACCTCTATTGTGAATTCACACACCTCCTTTCTATGAGTTCACATACCTCCATTCTTTCACTTCACACACCTCCATTCTGTGACTTCACACACCTCCATTCGATTACTTCTCACACCTCCATTGTGACTTCACAGACCTCCATTCCATGAGTTCACACACCTCCATTCTATGACTACACCCTCCTCCATTCTATGACTTCCCACACCTCCATTCTATGACTTCACACACCTCCATTCTATGTGTTCACACACCTTCATTCTGTGACTTCATACAGCTCCATTCTGTGACTTCACACACCTGCATTCTATGACTTCACACACCTCCAATCTGTGACTTCACACACCTCCATTCTGAGTTCACACACCTCCATTTTGTGACGTCACACACATCCATTCTGACTTCACGCACCTATATTCTATGACTTCACACACCACCATTCTGGGACTTCACACACCTCCTTTCTATGACTTCATTCACCTCAGTTGGGACTTCACACACCTCCATTCTGACTTCACACACCTCCATTCTGTGACTTCACACACCTCCATTCTGTGACTTCATACACCTCCATTCTGTGACTTCACACATCTCCAAACTATGACTTCAAGCACCTCCATTCTAGGACTTCCCACAGCTCCATTCTATCACTTCACACACCTCCATTCTATGACTTCACACAACTCCATTCTGTGACTTCACACATCTCCATTCTGAGTTCACACACCTGCATTCTGTGACTTCACACACGTTCATTCTGACGTCACACACATTAATTCAATGACTTAACACACCTCCATTCTGTGAATTCACACACATCCATTCTGTGAATTCACACACCTCCATTCTGAGTTCTCACAACTCCATTCTGTGATTTCACACACCTCCATTCTGACTGCACTCACCTCGATTCTATGACTTCACACACCTTCATTCTGTGACTTCACACACCTGCATTCTGACTTCACACACCTCTATTGTGACTTCAAACACCTCCATTCAGTGACTTCACGCACCTCCATTCTGACTGCACTCACCTCCATTCTATGACTTCACACACCTCCATCCTGTTTCTTCGCACACCTCCATTCTACGACTTCACACACTTCCATTGTGACTTCACACACCTCTATTCTATGAGTTCTCACACCTCTATTCTCTGAGTTCTCACACCTCCATTCTATGACTTCACACACCTCAATTGTGTCTTCACACACCTCCATTCTTTGACTTCACACACCTCCATTCTGTGTCTTCACACACCTCCATTCTATGACTTCATACACCTCTAATCTATGAGTTCACACAGCTCCATTCTATGACTTCACCCATCTCCATTTTGACTTCAGACACCTCCATTCTGTGACTTCACAAACCTCCATTCTGTGACTTCACACCTCCATTCTGTGACTTCACACACCTCCATTCTATGACTACACCCTCCTCCATTCCATGACTTCCCACACCTCCATTCTATGACTTCACACACCTCCATTCTATATCTTCACACACCTCCATTCTGTGACTTCATACACCTCCATTCTGTGACTTCACACACCTCCATTCTATGACTTCACACACCTCCATTGTGTCTTCTCACACCTCCATTCTTTGACTTCACACAGCTCCATTCTTTACCTTCACACACCACCATTCCATGACTTCACACACCTCTAATCTATAAGTTCACACATCTCCATTCCAGGACTTCACACACCTCCATTCTGACTTCACACACCTCCATTCTATGACTTCACACACCTCCATTCTGTGACTTCACACCCCTCCATTCTATGAATTCACACACCTCCATTCTGATTTCAAACACTTCCATTCAAAGAATTCGCACGCCTGCATTCTGACTTCACACTCCTCCATTTTGTGACTACACACACCTCCATTCTATGACTTCACACACCTCCATTGTGAATTCACACACCTCCATTCTATGAGTTCACACACCTCCATTCTGTTACTTCACACACCTCCATTCTATGACTTCACACACCTCCATTGTGACTTCACACACCTCCATTCTTTGACTTCACACACCTCCATTCTATGACCTCACATACCTCCATTCTATGACTTCACACCCTTCCATTCTCTGACTTCACACACCTCCATTCTATGACTTCACACACCTCCATTCTATGACTTCACACACCTGCATTCTGACTTCACAAACCTCCTTTCTTTGACTTCAAACACCTCCATTCTATGACTTCACACACCTACATTCTATGACTTCACACACCACCATTCTATGAATTCACACACCTCCATTTTGTGTCTTCACACACCTCCATTGTATGACTTCACACACCTCCATTCTATGACATCACATACCTCCTTTCTGTGACTTCACATACCTCCATTTTTTACTTCTCACACCTCCATTCTATGACTTCACACACCTCCATTCTATGATTTCACACACTTCCATTCTATGACTTCGCACTCCTCCATTCTATGACTTCACACACCTCCATTCTATGACTTTACACAACTCCATTCTGAGTTCACACATCTCCATTCCAGGACTTCACACACCTCCATTCTGACTTCACACACCTCCATTCTATGACTTCACACACCTCCATTATGTGACTTCACACCCCTCCATTCTATGACTTCACACACCTCCATTCTGATTTCAAACACTTCCATTCTAAGAATTCGCACACCTCCATTCTGACTTCACACTCCTCCATTTTGTGACTTCACACACCTCCATTCTAGGACTTCACACACCTCCATTGTGAATTCAAACACCTCCATTCTATGAGTTCACACACCTCCATTCTATCACTTCACACACCTCCATTCTCTGACTTCACACACCTCCATTGTGACTTCACACACCTCCATTCTTTGACTTCACACACCTCCATTCTTTGCCTTTACACACCTCAATTCCATGACTTCACACACCTCTAATCTATGAGTTCACACATCTCCATTCCAGGACTTTACACACTTCCATTCTGACTTCACACACCTCCATTCTATGACTTCACACACCTCCATTATGTGACTTCACACCCCTCCATTCTATGAATTCACACACCTCAATTCTAATTTCAAACATTTCCATTCTAAGAATACGCACACCTCCATTCTGACTACACACTCCTCCATTTTGTGACTTCACACACCTCCATTCTATGACTTCACACACCTCCATTTTGAATTCACACACCTCCATTCTATGAGTTCACACACCTCCATTCTATCACTTCACACACCTCCATTCTATCACTTCACACACCTCCATTGTGACTTCACACACCTCCATTCTTTGACTTCACACACCTCCATTCTATGACCTCATATACCTCCATTCTATGACTTCCCACCCTTCCATTCTCTGACTTCACACACCTCCATTTTATGACTTCACAAACCTCCATTTCATGACTTCACACACCTGCATTCTGACTTCACAAACCTCCTTTCTTTGACTTCAAACACCTCCATTCTATGACTTCACACAACTCCATTCTATGACTTCACACACCTCTTTTCTGTGACTTCACACACTTCCATTGTTTGACTTCACAAAGCTCCATTCCATGACTTCACACACCTCAATTCTGTGACTTCACACACCTCCATTCTATGGCTTCACACACCACCATTCTATGAATTCACACACCTCCATTCTGTGTCTTCACACACCTCCATTGTATGACTTCACACACCTCCATTCTATGACATCACATACCTCCTTTCTGTGACTTCACATACCTCAATTTTTTACTTCTCACACCTCCATTCTATGACTTCACACACCTCCATTCTATGACTCCACACACTTCCATTCTATGACTTCACACACCTCCATTCTATCACTTCACACACCTCCATTCTCTGACTTCACACACCTCCATTGTGACTTCACACACCTCCATTCTTTGACTTCACACACCTCCATTCTTTACCTTCACACACCTCCATTCCATGACTTCACACACCTCCAATCTATGAGTTCACACAGCTCCATTCTATGAGTTCACCCACCTACATTTTGACTTCACACACCTCCATTCTGTGACTTCACAAACCTCCATTCTGTGACTTCACACCTCCATTCCAGGATTTCACACCCATCCAATTTAGGACTTCACACACCTCCATTCTATGACTTCACACACCTCCATTCTGCGAGTTCACACACCTCCATTCTATGACTAAACCCTCCTCCATTCTATGACTTGGCACACCTCATTTCCATGACTTCACACACCTCGATTCTATGTCTTCACACACCTCCATTCTGTGACTTCATACACCTCCATTCTGTGACTTCACACACCTGCATTCTATGACTTCACACACATCCAATCGGTGACTTCAAACACCTCCATTCTTAGTTCACACCCCTTCATTCTGTGACTTCACACACCTCCATTCTGACTTCACGCACCTACATTCTATGACTTCACACACCACCATTCTGGGACTTCACACACCTCCATTCTATGACTTCATTCACCTCAATTGTGACTTCACACACCTCCATTCTGAGTTCACACACCTCCATTCTATGACTTCACACACCTCCATTCTGTGACTTCATACACCTCCATTCTGTGACTTCACACACCTCCATTCTATGATATCACACTCCTCCATTCTATGACTTCCCACAGCTCCATTCTATGACTTCACACACCTCCATTCTATGACTTCACACACCTCCATTCTGTGACTGAGACATCTCCATTCTGAGTTCACACACCTGCATTCTGTGACTTCACACACCTTCATTCTGACGTCACACACCTTCATTCAATGACTTCACACACCTCCATTCTATGAATTCACACACCTCCATTTCGTGAATTCACACACCTCCATTCTGAGTTCACACAAATCCATTCTGTGACTTCACACACCTCCATTCTGACTGCACTCACCTCGATTCTATGACTTCACACACCTCCATTCTGTGACTTCACACACCTGCATTCTGATTTCACACACCTCTATTGTGACTTCACACACCTCCATTCTGTGACTTCACACACCTCCATTCTGACGACACTCACCTCCATTCTATGACTTCACACACCTCCATCCTATGACTTCACACACCTCCATTCTATGATTTTACAAACCTCCATTCTATGACTTCACAGAACTCCTTTCTAACTTCATACACCTCCATTCTGTGACTTCACACACCTCAATTCTGACTTCACACACCTCCATTCTATGACTTCACATACTTCCATTATTTGACTTCACACACCTCCATTCTATGACTTCACACACCTCAATTGTGACTTCATACACATCTATTCTATGAGTTCTCAAACCTCCATTCTGTGACTTCACACACCGCCATTCTATGACTTCACACACCTCCATTCTATGACACTACACACCTCCTTTCCTTGACTTCACACACCTCCATTGTTTGACTTCAAACACCTCCATTCTATGACCTCACACACCTCCATTCTATGACTTCACACCCTTCCATTCTCTGACTTCACACACCTCCATTCTATGACTTCACACACCTCCATTCTATGACTTCACACACCTGCATTCTGTCTTCACAAACCTCCTTTCTTTGACTTCAAACACCTCCATTCTATGACTTCACACACCTCCATTCTATGACTTCACACACCTCCTATCTGTGACTTCACACACCTCCATTCTGTGACTTCACACACCTCCATTCTATGACTTCACACACCACCATCGTATGACTTCACACACCTCCACTCTATGACATCACACACCTCCATTCTGTGACTTCACACACCTCCATTCTATGACTTCGTTCACCTACACTGTGACTACACACAACTCCCTTCTATGAGTTCACACACCGCAATTTTATGACTTCACACACCTCCATTCTGTCACTTCACACACCTGCATTCCATGACTTCACACTCCTCCATTCTGTGACTTCACACACCTCCATTCTATGACTTCACACACCTCCATTCTATGACTTCCCAAACCTCCGTTCCGACTTCACACACCTCCATTCTATGGCTTCGCACACCTCCATTCTATGATTTCGCACACCTCCATTCTGTGACTTCACACACCTCCATTCTGTGACTTCAAACCCTCCATTCTATAACTTCACACAGCTCCATTGTATGAGTTGACACACCTCCATTGTATGACTTCACACAACTCCATTCTGTGACTTCACACACCTACATTCTATGGTTTAACACACCTCCATTCTATGACTTCACACAGCTCCTCTGATTCACACACCTCCATTCTATGACTTCACACACCACCTCTGACTTCACACACCTCCATTCTATGACTGCACACATCTCCATTCTATGACTTCACACACGTCCATTCTGTGTCTTTACACACCTCTATTCTGAGTTCACACACCTCCATTCTGACTTCACACACCTCCTTTCTGTGACTTCACACACTTCCATTGTTTGACTTCACAAAGCTCCATTCCATGACTTCACACACCTCAATTCTGTGATTTCACACACCTCCATTCTATGACTTCACACACCACCATTCTATGAATACACACACCTCCATTCTGTGTCTTCACACACCTCCATTTTATGACTTCACACACCTCCATTTTATGACATCACACACCTCCTTTCTGTGACTTCACATACCTCCATTTTTTACTTCACATACCTCCATTCTATTACTTCACACACCTCCATTCTATGACTTCATACACTTCCATTCTATGACTTCACACACCTCCATTCTATGACTTCACACACCTCCATTCAATGACTTTACACAACTCCATTCTGACTTCACACACCTTTATTCTATGACTTCACACACCTCCATTCTGATTTCAAACACTTCCATTCTAAGAATTCGCACACCTCCATTCTGACTTCACACTCCTCCATTTTGTGACTTCACACACCTCCATTCTATGACTTCACACACCTCCATTGTGAATTCACACACCTCCATTCTATGAGTCCACACACCTCCATTCTATCAATTCACACACCTCCATTCTGTGACTTCACACACCTCCATTCGATTAATTCACACAACTCCATTGTGATTTCACACACCTCCATTCCATGAGTTCACACACCTCTATTCTGTGACTTCACACACCGCCATTCTATGACTTCACACACCTCCATACTATGACATCACACACCCCTTTCCTTGACTACACACACCTCCATTGTTTGATTTCACACACCTCCATTCTATGACCTCAGACACCTCCATTCTATGACTTCACACCCTTCTATTCTCTGACTTCACACACCTGCATTCTATGACTTCACACACCTCCATTCTATGACTGCACACACCTGCATTCTGACTTCACAAACCTCCTTTCTATGACTTCAAACACCGCCATTCTTTGACTTCACACACCTCCATTCTATTTCTTCACATACCTCCATTCTGTGACTTCACACACCTCGATTCTATGACTTCACACACCACCATTCTATGACTTCACACACCTCCATTCTGTGTCTTCACACACTTCCATTTTATGACTTCACACACCTCCATTCTATGACATCACACACCTCCTTTCTGTGATTCACAAACCTCCAATTTTTACTTCAAACACCTCCATTCTATGACTTCAAACAGCTCCATTGTGAATTCACACACCTCCATTCTATGAGTTCACACACCTCCATTCTATCACTTCACACACCTCCATTCTGTGACTTCACACACCTCCAATCTATGACTTCACACCTCCATTCTATGAGTTCACACACCTCCATTTTATGACTTCACACACCACCCTTCTGTGACTTCACTCACCTGCATTATATGACTTCACCCACCTCCAATCTATGACTTCACACGTCCATTCTGACTTCACACACCTCCATTCTGACTTCACACACCTCCATTCTATGACTTCACACACCACCTCTGACTTCACACACCTCCATTCTGTGATTCACACACGTTCATTCTTACTTCACAAACATCCGTTCTATGACTTCACACACCTCCATTCTATGACTTCACACACCTCCATTCTGTGACTTCTCACACCTCCATTCTGTGTTAACACACCTCAATTCTGTGACTTCACACATCTCCATTCTGACTTCACACACCTCCATTCTATGACTTCACACACCTCCATTCTATGAGTTCACACACCTCCATTCTGTGACTTCACACACCTCCATTCTAGTTGACACACCTCCATTCTGTGACTTCATA
The DNA here is from genome assembly GCA_024803745.1 of Megascapheus bottae. Classification (NCBI taxonomy): domain Eukaryota; kingdom Metazoa; phylum Chordata; class Mammalia; order Rodentia; family Geomyidae; genus Megascapheus; species Megascapheus bottae. The sequence goes on along the minus strand of JANJXV010000159.1, from coordinate 1,270,835 downwards.
CACCTCCATTCTGACTTCACACAGCTCCATTCTCTGAATTCACATACCTCCATTCTTTGTCGTCACACACCTCCATTTTATGACTTCACACACCTTCATTCTTACTTCACAAACATCCATTCTATAACTTCACACACCTCCATTCTATAACTTTACGCACCTCCATTCTGTGACTTCACACACCTCCATTCTATGACTTCACATACCTCCATTCTGTGACTTCACACACCTCCATTCTATGACTTCACACACCTCCATTCTGACCTCACACACCCCCATTCTATGATTTCACACACCTCCATTCTGAATTCACACAGCTCCATTCTGTGACTTCACGAAACTCCATTCTATGATTTCACACACCTCCATACTATGTCTTCATACACCTCCATCTATGACTTCACACTCCTCCATTCTGAGTTCATACACCTCCATTCTGTGATTTCACACACTTCCATTCTGATTTCACACACCTCCATTTTATGACTTCACACACCTCCATTCTGTGACTTCATACACTTCCATTGTGACGTCACACACCTCAATCCTATGAGTTCACACACCTCCATTCTATGACTTCACACACCTCCATTCTGACTTCACAAACCTCTATTCTATGACTTCGCACACCTACATTCTGACATCACACACCTCCATTCTATGACTTCACAGACTTCGAATCTGTGACTTCACTCACGTCCACTCTATGACTTCACCCACCTTCATTCTGTGACTTCACACACCTCCATTCTATGACTTCACACATCTCCATTGTATGAGTTCACACACCTCCATTGTATGACTTCACACAACTCCATTCTGTGACTTCACACACCTCCATTCTATGACTTCACACACTTCCATTCTATGACTTCACACACCTCCATTCTATGACTTCACACACCTCCATTCAATGACTTTACACAACTCCATTCTGAGTTCACACATCTGCATTCCAGGACTTCACACAACTCCATTCTAACTTCACACACCTCCATTCTATGACTTCACACACCTGCATTCTGTGACTTCACACACCTCCATTCCATGAGTTCACACACCTCCATTCTGTGACTTCACACACCGCCATTCTATGACTTCACACACCTCCATACTATGACATCACACACCTCCTTTCCTTGACTTCACACACCTCCATTCTATGACTTCACACACCTCCTTTCTGTGACTTCACACACCTGCATTCTGACTTCACAAACCTCCTTTCTGTGACTTCACACACCTCCATTGTGAATTCACACACCTCCATTCTATGAGTCCACACACCTCCATTCTATCACTTCACACACCTCCATTCTGTGACTTCACACACCTCCATTCGATTAATTCACACACCTCCATTGTGACTTCACACACCTCCATTCCATGAGTTCACACACCTCTATTCTGTGACTTCACACACCGCCATTCTATGACTTGACACACCTTCATACTATGACATCACACACCCCTTTCCTTGACTTCACACACCTCCATTGTTTGATTTCACACACCTCCATTCTATGACCTCTCACACCTCCATTCTATGACTTCACACCCTTCTATTCTCTGACTTCACACACCTGCATTCTATGACTTCACACACCTCCATTCTATGACTGCACACACCTGCATTCTGACTTTACAAACCTCCTTTCTATGACTTCAACCACCGCCATTCTTTGACTTCACACACCTCCATTCTATTTCTTCACACACCTCTTTTCTGTGACCTCACACACTTTCATTGTTTGACTTCACAAAGCTCCATTCCATGACTTCACACACCTCGATTCTATGACTTCAAACACCACCATTCTATGACTTCACACACCTCCATTCTGTGTCTTCACACACCTCCATTTTATGACTTCACACACCTCCATTCTATGACATCACACACCTCCTTTCTGTGACTTCACAAACCTCCAATTTTTACTTCAAACACCTCCATTCTATGACTTCAAACAGCACCATTGTGAATTCACACACCTCCATTCTATGAGTTCACACACCTCCATTCTATCACTTCACACACCTCCATTCTGTGACTTCACACACCTCCAATCTATGACTTCACACCTCCATTCTATGAGTTCACACACCTCCATTTTATGACTTCACACACCTCCCTTCTGTGACTTCACTCACCTGCATTATATGACTTCACCCACCTCCATTCTATGACTTCACACCTCCATTCTGACTTCACACACCTCCATTCTGACTTCACACACCTCCATTCTATGACTTCACACACCATCTCTGACTTCACACACCTCCATTCTGTGATTCACACACGTTCATACTTACTTCAAAAACATCCGTTCTATGACTTCACACACCTCCATTCTATGACTTCACACACCTCCATTCTGTGACTTCACACACCTCCATTCTGTGGTCACACACCTCAATTCTGTGACTTCACACATCTCCATTCTGACTTCACACACCTCATTCTGTGACTTCACACACCTCCATTCTATGAGTTCACACACCTCCATTCTGTGACTTCACACACCTCCATTCTAGTTGACACACCTCCATTCTGTGACTTCATACACCTCCATTCTGACTTCATACAGCTCCATTCTCTGAATTCACATACCTCCATTCTTTGCCGTCACACACCTCCATTTTATGACTTCACACACTTTCATTCTTACTTCACAAACATCCATTCTATAACTTCACACACCTCCATTCTATAACTTTACGTACCTCCGTTCTGTGACTTCACACACCTCCATTCTATGACTTCACATACCTCCATTCTGTGACTTCACACACCTCCATTCGATGACTTCACACACTTCCATTGTGAAGTCACACACCTCCATTCTATGAGTTCACACACCTCCATTCTGACTTCACACACCACCATTCTATGATTTCACACACCTCCATTCTGAATTCACACAGCTCCATTCTGTGACTTCACCAAACTCCATTCTATGATTTCACACACCTCCATACTATGTCTTCATACACCTCCATCTATGACTTCACACTCCTCCATTCTGAGTTCACACACCTCCATTCTGTGACATCACACACTTCCTTTGTGACGTCACACACCTCAATCCTATGAGTTCACACACCTCCATTCTATGACTTCACACAGCTCCATTGTATGAGTTCACACACCTCCACTGTATGACTTCACACAACTCCATTCTGTGACTTCACACACCTACATTCTATGGTTCACAAACCTCCATTCTGTGACTTCACACACCTCCATTCTATGACTTCACACACTTCCATTTATGACTTCACATACCTCCATTCTATGACTTCACACACCTCCATTCAATGACTTTACACAACTCCATTCTGAGTTCACACATCTCCATTCCAGGACTTCACACACCTCCATTCTGACTTCACACACCTCCATTCTATGACTTCACACACCTGCATTCTGTGACTTCACACACCTCAATTCCATGAGTTCACACACCTCCATTCTGTGACTTCACACACCGCCATTCTATGACTTCACACACCTCCATACTATGACATCACACACCTCGTTTCCTTGACTTCACACACCTCCATTCTATGACTTCACACACCTCCTTTCTGTGACTTCGCACACCTGCATTCTGACTTCACAAACCTCCTTTCTATGACTTCAAACACCGCCATTCTATGACTTCACACACCTCCATTCTATGACTTCACACACCTCCTTTCTGTGACTTCACACACTTCCAGTGTTTGACTTCACAAAGCTCCATTCTATGACATCACACCTCCATTCTATGACTTCACACCCTTCTATTCTCTGACTTAACACACCGGCATTCTATGAATTCACACACCTCCATTCTATGAATTCACACACCTCCATTGTATGACTTCACACACTTCCATTCTATGACTTCACACACCTCCATTCTATGACTTCACACACCTCCATTATATGACTTTACACAACTCCATTCTGAGTTCACACATCTCCATTCCAGGACTTCACACAGCTCCATTCTGACTTCACACACCTCCATTCTGTGACTTCACGCCTCCAGTCTATGAGTTCACACACCTCCATTCTGATTTCCAACACTTCAATTCTGAGAATTCGCACACCTCCATTCTGACTTCACACTCCTCCATTTTGTGACTTCACACACCTAAATTCTTTGACTTCACACACCTCAATTTTGAATTCACACACCTCCATTCTATGAGTTCACACACCTCCTTTCTGTGACTTCACACACCTGCATTCTGACTTCACAAACCTCCTTTCTATGACTTCAAACACCGCCATTCTATGACTTCACACACCTCCATTCTGTGACTTCACACACCTCCTTTCTGTGACTTCACACACTTCCATTGTTTGACTTCACAAAGCTCCATTCCATGACTTCACACACCTCCATTCTGTGACTTCACACACCTCGATTGTATGACTTCACACACCACCATTCTATGACTTCACACACCTCCATTCTGTGTCTTCACACACCTCCATTGTATGATTTCACACACCTCCATTCTATGACATCACACACCTCCTTTCTGTGACTTCACAAACCTCCATTTTTTTACTTCAAACACCTCCATTCTATGACTTCAAACAGCTCCATTTTTAATTCACACACCTCCATTCTATGAGTTCACACACCTCAATTCTATCACTTCACACACCTCCATTCTGTGACTTCACACACCTCCATTCGATTACTTCACACACCTCCATTTTCACTTCACACACCTCCATTGCATGAGTTCACACACCTCCAATCTATGACTTCACACCTCCATTTTATGAGTTCACACACCTCCATTCTATGACTTCTCACACTTCCATTGTGACGTCACACACCTCCATTCTATGAGTTCACACACCTCCATTCTGACTTCACACACCCCCGTTCTATGATTTCACACACCTCCATTCTGAATTCACACAGCTCCATTCTGTGACTTCACCAAACTCCATTCTATGATTTCACACACCTCCATACTATGTCTTCATACATCTCCATCTGTGACTTCACACACCTCCATTCTGTGACTTCACACACTTCCATTCTGACTTCACACACCTCCATTTTATGACTTCACACACGTCCATTTTGTAACTTCACACACTTCCGTTGTGACGTCACACACCTCAATCCTATGAGTTCACACACCTCCATTCTATGACTTCACACACCTCCATTCTGACTTCACAAACCACTATTCTATGACTTCGCACACCTCCATTCTGACATCACACACCTCCATTCTATGACTTCACAGGCTTCGAATCTGTGACTTCACTCACCTCCACTCTATGACTTCACCCCCCTCCATTCTGTGACTTCACACACCTCCATTGTATGACTTCACACAACTCCATTCTGTGACTTCACACACCTCCATTCTATGGTTCACAAACCTCCATTCTGTGACTTCACACACCTCCATTCTATGACTTCACACACCTCCATTCTTTGACTTCACACACCTCCATGCTGTGATTCACACACGTTCATTCTTTCTTCACAAACATCCATTCTATGACTTCACACACCTCCATTCTATGACTTCACAAACCTCCATTCTATGACTTCACACACCTCCATTCTGTATCTTCACACACCTCTACTCTGAGTTCACACACCTCCATTCTGTGACTTCAGACACCTCCATTCTGACTTCACACACCTCCATTCTATGACTTCACACACCTCCATTCTGACTACACAAACCTCTATTCTATGACTTCGCACACCTCCAGTCTGACATCACACACCTCCATTCTATGACTTCACAGACTTCGAATCTGTGACTTCACTCACCTCCACTCTATAACTTCACCCACCTTCATTCTGTGACTTCACACACCTCCATTCTATGACTTCACACAGCTCCATTGTATGAGTTCACACACCTCCATTGTATGACTTCACACAACTCCATTCTGTGACTTCACACACCTACATTCTATGGTTCACAAACCTCCATTCTATGACTTCACACACCTCCATTCAATGACTTTACACAACTCCATTCTGAGTTCACACATCTCCATTCCAGGACTTCACACACCTCCATTCTGACTTCACACACCTCCATTCTATGACTTCACACACCTGCATTCTGTGACTTCACACACCTCCATTCCATGAGTTCACACACCTCCATTCTGTGACTTCACACACCGCCATTCTATGACTTCACACACCTCCATACTATGACATCACACACCTCCTTTCCTTGATTTCACACACCTCCATTCTATGACTTCACCCACCTCCTTTCTGTGACTTCACACACCTGCATTCTGACTTCACAAACGTCCTTTCTATGACTTCAAACACCGCCATTCTATGACTTCACACACCTCCATTCTATGACTTCACACACCTCCTTTCTGTGACTTCACACACTTCCAGTGTTTGACTTCACAAAGCTCCATTCTATGACATCACACCTCCATTTTATGACTTCACACCCTTCTATTCTCTGACTTCACACACCTGCATTCTATGACTTCACACACCTGCATTCTATGACTTCACACACCTCCATTCTATGACTTCACACACTTCCATTCTATGACTTCACACACCTCCATTCTATGACTTCACACACCTCCATTCTATGACTTTATACAACTCCATTCTGAGTTCACACATCTCCATTCCAGGACTTCACACAGCTCCATTCTGACTTCACACACCTCTATTCTGTGACTTCACACCCCTCCAGTCTATGACTTCACACACCTCCATTCTGATTTTCAACACTTCAATTCTGAGAATTCGCACACCTCCATTCTGACTTCACACTCCTCCATTTTGTGACTTCACACACCTAAATTCTATGACTTCACACACCTCAATTTTGAATTCACACACCTCCATTCTATGAGTTCACACACCTCCTTTCTGTGACTTCACACACCTGCATTCTGACTTCACAAACCTCCTTTCTATGACTTCAAACACCACCATTCTATGACTTCACACACCTCCATTCTATGACTTCACACACCTCCTTTCTGTGACTTCACACACTTCCATTTTTTGACTTCACAAAGCTCCATTCTATGACATCACACCTCCATTCTATGACTTCACACCCTTGTATTCTCTGACTTCACACACCTGCATTCTATGACTTCACACACCTTCATTCTATGACTTCACACACCTGCATTCTGACTTCACAAACCTCCTTTCTATGACTTCAAACACCGCCATTCTATGACTTCACACACCTCCATTCTGTGACTTCACACACCTCCTTTCTGTGACTTCACACACTTCCATTGTTTGACTTCACAAAGCTCCATTCCATGACTTCACACACCTCCATTCTGTTACTTCACACACCTCGATTCTATGACTTCACACACCACCATTCTCTGACTTCAGACACGTCCATTCTGTGTCTTCACACACCTCCTTTGTATGATTTCATACACCTCCATTCTATGACATCACACACCTCCTTTCTGTGACTTCACAAACCTCCATTTTTTTACTTCAAACACCTCCATTCTATGACTTCAAACAGCTCCATTTTTAATTCACACACCTCCATTCTATGAGTTCACACACCTCAGTTCTATCACTTCACACACTTCTATTCTGTGACTTCACACACCTCCATTCGATTACTTCACACACCTCCATTTTGACTTCACACACCTCCATTGCATGAGTTCACACACCTCCAATCTATGACTTCACACCTCCATTTTATGAGTTCACACACCTCCATTCTATGACTTCACACACTTCCATTGTGACGTCACACACCTCCATTCTATGAGTTCACACACCTCCATTCTGACTTCACACACCCCCGTTCTATGATTTCACACACCTCCATTCTGAATTCACACAGCTCCATTCTGTGACTTCACCAAACTCCATTCTATGATTTCACACACCTCCATACTATTTCTTCATACATCTCCTTCTGTGACTTCACACACCTCCATTCTGCGACTTCACACACTTCCATTGTGACTTCACACACCTCCATTTTATGACTTCACACACCTCCATTTTGTGACTTCACACACTTCCATTGTGACGTCACACACCTCAATCCTATGAGTTCACACACCTCCATTCTATGACTTCACACACCTCTATTCTGACTTCACAAACCTCTATTCTATGACTTCGCACACCTCCGTTCTGACATCACACACCTCCATTCTATGACTTCACAGGCTTCGAATCTGTGACTTCACTCACCTCCACTCTATGACTTCACCCACCTCCATTCTGTGACTTCACACAACTCCATTGTATGACTTCACACAACTCCATTCTGTGACTTCACACACCTCCATTCTATGGTTCACAAACCTACATTCTGTGACTTCACACACCTCCATTCTATGACTTCACACACCTCCATTCTATGACTTCACACACCTCCATTCTGTGATTCACACACGTTCATTCTTACTTCACAAACATCCATTCTATGACTTCACACACCTCCATTCTATGACTTCACACACCTCCTCTGACTTCACCCACCTCCATTCTATGGCTTCACACACCTCCTCTGACTTCACACACCTCCATTCTTTGACTTCACACACCTCCATTCTGTGATTCACACACGTTCATTCTTACTTCACAAACATCCATTCTATGACTTCACACACCTCCATTCTATGATTCACAAACCTCCATTCTATGACTTCACACACCTCTACTCTGAGTTCACACACCTCCATTCTGTGACTTCAGACACCTCCATTCTGACTTCACACACCTCCATTCTGTGACTTCACACACCTCCATTCTATGACTTTATACAACTCCATTCTGAGTTCACACATCTCCATTCCAGGACTTCACACAGCTCCATTCTGACTTCACACACCTCTATTCTGTGACTTCACACCCCTCCAGTCTATGACTTCACACACATCCATTCTGATTTCCAACACTTCAATTCTGAGAATTCGCACACCTCCATTCTGACTTCACACTCCTCCATTTTGTGACTTCACACACCTAAATTCTATGACTTCACACACCTCAATTTTGAATTCACACACTTCCATTCTATGAGTTCACACACCTCCTTTCTGTGACTTCACACACCTGCATTCTGACTTCACAAACCTCCTTTCTATGACTTCAAACACCACCATTCTATGACTTCACACACCTCCATTCTATGACTTCACACACCTCCTTTCTGTGACTTCACACACTTCCGTTTTTTGACTTCACAAAGCTCCATTCTATGACATCACACCTCCATTCTATGACTTCACACCCTTCTATTCTCTGACTTCAGACACCTGCATTCTATGACTTCACACACCTTCATTCTATGACTTCACACACCTGCATTCTGACTTCACAAACCTCCTTTCTATGACTTCAAACACCGCCATTCTATGACTTCACACACCTCCATTCTGTGACTTCACACACCTCCTTTCTGTGACTTCACACACTTCCATTGTTTGACTTCACAAAGCTCCATTCCATGACTTCACACACCTCCATTCTGTGACTTCACACACCTCGATTCTATGACTTCACACACCACCATTCTCTGACTTCACACACGTCCATTCTGTGTCTTCACACACCTCCTTTGTATGATTTCATACACCTCCATTCTATGACATCACACACCTCCTTTCTGTGACTTCACAAACCTCCATTTTTTTACTTCAAACACCTCCATTCTATGACTTCAAACAGCTCCATTTTTAATTCACACACCTCCATTCTATGAGTTCACACACCTCAGTTCTATCACTTCACACACCTCCATTCTGTGACTTCACACACCTCCATTCGATTACTTCACATACCTCCATTTTGACTTCACACACCTCCATTGCATGAGTTCACACACCTCCAATCTATGACTTCACACCTCCATTTTATGAGTTCACACACCTCCATTCTATGACTTCACACACTTCCATTGTGACGTCACACACCTCCATTCTATGAGTTCACACACCTCCATTCTGACTTCACACACCCCCGTTCTATGATTTCACACACCTCCATTCTGAATTCACACAGCTCCATTCTGTGACTTCACCAAACTCCATTCTATGATTTCACACACCTCCATACTATGTCTTCATACATCTCCTTCTGTGACTTCACACACCTCCATTCTGCGACTTCACACACTTCCATTGTGACTTCACACACCTCCATTTTATGACTTCACACACCTCCATTTTGTGACTTCACACACTTCCATTGTGACGTCACACACCTCAATCTTATGAGTTCACACACCTCCATTCTATGACTTCACACACCTCAATTCTGACTTCACAAACCTCTATTCTATGACTTCGCACACCACCATTCTGACATCACACACCTCCATTCTATGACTTCACAGGCTTCGAATCTGTGACTTCACTCACCTCCACTCTATGACTTCACCCACCTCCATTCTGTGACTTCACGCAACTCCATTGTATGACTTCACACAACTCCATTCTGTGACTTCACACACCTCCATTCTATGGTTCACAAACCTACATTCTGTGACTTCACACACCTCCATTCTATGACTTCACACACCTCCATTCTATGACTTCACACACCTCCATTCTGTGATTCACACACGTTCATTCTTACTTCACAAACATCCATTCTATGACTTCACACACCTCGATTCTATGACTTCACACACCTCCTCTGACTTCACCCACCTCCATTCTATGGCTTCACACACCTCCTCTGACTTCACACACCTCCATTCTTTGACTTCACACACCTCCATTCTGTGATTCACACACGTTCATTCTTACTTCACAAACATCCATTCTATGACTTCACACACCTCCATTCTATGATTCACAAACCTCCATTCTATGACTTCACACACCTCTACTCTGAGTTCACACACCTCCATTCTGTGACTTCAGACACCTCCATTCTGACTTCACACACCTCCATTCTGTGACTTCACACACCTCCATTCTATGACTTCGTTCACCTACACTGTGACTTCACACACCTCCCTTCTATGAGTTCACACACCGCAATTTTATGACTTCACACACCTCCATTCTGTCACTTCACACACCTGCATTCCATGATTTCACACTCCTCCATTCTGTGACTTCACACACCTCCATTCTATGACTTCACACACCTCCATTCTATGACTTCCCAAACCTCCGTTCCCATTTCACACACCTCCATTCTATGACTTCGCACACCTCCATTCTATGATTTCGCACACCTCCATTCTGTGACTTCACACACCTCCATTCTGTGACTTCAAACCCTCCATTCTATGACTTCACACAACTCCATTGTATGAGTTGACACACCTCCATTGTATGACTCACACAAGTCCATTCTGTGACTTCACACACCTACATTCTATGGTTTAACACAACTCCATTCTATGACTTCACACACCTCCTCTGACTTCACACACCTCCATTCTATGACTTCACACACCTCCATTCTGTGACTTCACACACCTCCATTCTAGTTGACACACCTCCATTCTGTGACTTCATACACCTCCATTCTGACTTCACATAGCTCCATTCTCTGAATTCACATACCTCCATTCTTTGCCGTCACACACCTCCATTTTATGACTTCACACACCTTCATTCTTACTTCACAAACATCCATTCTATAACTTCACACACCTCCATTCTATAACTTTGCGCACCTCTATTCTGTGACTTCACACACCTCCATTCTATGACTTCACATACATCCATTCTGTGACTTCACACACCTCCATTCTATGACTTCACACACTTCCATTGTGACGTCACACACCTCCATTCTATGAGTTCACACACCTCCATTCTGACTTCACATACCCCCATTCTATGATTTCACACACCTCCATTCTGAATTCACACAGCTCCATTCTGTGACTTCACGAAACTCCATTCTAGGATTTCACACACCTCCATACTATGTCTTCATACACCTCCATCTATGACTTCACACTCCTCCATTCTGAGTTCACACACCTCCATTCTGTGATTTCACACACTTCCATTCCTATTTCACACACCTCCATTCTGTGACTTCACACACTTCCATTGTGACGTCACACACATCAATCCTATGAGTTCACACACCTCCATTCTATGACTTCACACACCTCCATTCTGACTTCACAAACCTCTATTCTATGACTTCGCACACCTCCAGTCTGACATCACACACCTCCATTCTATGACTTCACAGACTTCGAATCTGTGACTTCACTCACCTCCACTCTATGACTTCACCCACCTCCATTCTGTGACTTCACACACCTCCATTCTATGACTTCACACAGCTCCATTGTATGAGTTCCCACACCTCCATTGTATGACTTCACACAACTCCATTCTGTGACTTCACACACCTACATTCTATGGTTCACAAACCTCCATTCTGTGACTTCACACACCTCCATTCTATGACTTCACACACTTCCATTCTATGACTTCACACACCTCCATTCTATGACTTCACACACCTCCATTCAATGACTTTACACAACTTCATTCTGAGTTCACACATCTCAATTCCAGGACTTCACACACCTCCATTCTGACTTCACACACCTCCATTCTATGACTTCACACACCTGCATTCTGTGACTTCACACACCTCCATTCCATGAGTTCACACACCTCCGTTCTGTGACTTCACACAACGCCATTCTATGACTTCACACACCTCCATACTATGATATCACACACCTCCTTTCCTTGACTTCACACACCTCCATTCTATGACTTCACACACCTCCTTTCTGTGACTTCACACACCTGCATTCTGACTTCTAAAACCTCCTTTCTATGACTTCAAACACCGCCATTCTATGACATCACACACCTCCATTCTATGACTTCACACACCTCCTTTGTGTGACTTCACACACTTCCATTGTTTGACTTCACAAAGCTCCATTCTATGACATCACACCTCCATTCTATGACTTCACACCCTTCTATTCTCTGACTTCACACACCTGCATTCTATGACTTCACACACCTCCATTCTGACTTCACACACCTCCATTCTATGACTTCACACACTTCCATTCTATGACTTCACACACCTCCATTCTATGACTTCACACATCTCCATTCCAGTACTTCACACACCTCCATTCTGACTTCACACACCTCCATTCTGTGACTTCACACCCCTCCAGTCAATGACTTCACACACCTCCATTCTGATTTCCAACACTTCAATTCTGAGAATTCGCACACCTCCATTCTGACTTCACACTCCTCCATTTTGAGACTTCACACACCTAAATTCTATGACTTCCCACACCTCAATTTTGAATTCACACACCTCCATTCTGTGACTTCACACACCTCCATTCGATTAATTCACACACCTCCATTCTGTGACTTCACACACCGCCATTCTATGACTTCACACCTCCATACTATGACATCACACACCTCCTTTCCTTGACTTCACACACCTCCATTCTATGACTTCACACACCCCCATTCTATGATTTCACACATCTCCTTTCTGTGACTTCACACACCTCCATTTTGTATCTTCACACACCTCTACTCTGAGTTCACACACCTCCATTCTGTGACTTCAGACACCTCCATTCTGACTTCACACACCTCCATTCTGTGACTTCACACACCTCCATTCTATGACTTCATTCACCTACACTGTGACTTCACACACCTCCCTTCTATGAGTTCACACACCGCAATTTTATAACTTCACACACCTCTATTCTGTTACTTCACACACCTGCATTCCATGACTTCACACTCCTCCATTCTGTGACATCACACACCTCCATTCTATGACTTCACACACCTCCATTCTATGACTTCCCAAACCTCCGTTCCGACTTCACACACCTCCATTCTATGACTTCGCACACCTCCATTCTATGATTTCACACACCTCCATTCTGTGACTTCACACACCTCCATTCCGTGACTTCAAACCCTTCATTCTATGACTTCACACAGCTCCATTGTATGAGTTGACACACCTCCATTGTATGACTTCACACAACTCCATTCTGTGACTTCACACACCTACATTCTATGGTTTAACACACCTCCATTCTATGACTTCACACACCTCCCTTCTGTGACTTCACACACCTCCATTATATGACTTCACCCACCTCCATTCTATGACTTCACACCTCCATTCTGACTTCACACACCTCCATTCTGACTTCACACACCTCCATTCTATGACTTCACACACCACCTCTGACTTCACACACCTCCATTCTGTGATTCACACACGATCATTCTTACTTCACAAACATCCGTTCTATGACTTTACACACCTCCATTCTATGACTTCACACACCTCCATTCTATGAGTTCACACACCTCCATTCTGTGACTTCACACACCTCCATTCTAGTTGACACACCTCCATTCTGTGACTTCATACACCTCCATTCTGACTTCACACAGCTCCATTCTCTGAATTCATATACCTCCATTCTTTGCCGTCACACACCTCCATTTTATGACTTCACACACCTTCATTCTTACTTCACAAACATCCATTCTATAACTTCACACACCTCCATTCTATAACTTTACGCACCTCCATTCTGTGACTTCACACACCTCCATTCTATGACTTCACATACCTCCATTCTGTGACTTCACACACCTCCATTCTATGACTTCACACACTTCCATTGTGACGTCACACACCTCCATTCTATGAGTTCACACACCTCCATTCTGACTTCACACACCCCCATTCTATGATTTCACACACCTCCATTCTGAATTCACACAGCTCCATTCTGTGACTTCACGAAACTCCATTCTATGATTTCACACACCTCCATACTATGTCTTCATACACCTCCATCTATGACTTCACACTTCTCCATTCTGAGTTCACACACCTCCATTCTGTGATTTCACACACTTCCATTTTGATTTCACACACCTCCATTTTATGACTTCACACACCTCCATTCTGTGACTTCACACACTTCCATTGTGACGTCACACACCTCAATCCTATGAGTTCACACACCTCCATTCTATGACTTCACACACCTCCATTCTGACTTCACAAACCTCTATTCTATGACTTCGCACACCTCCATTCTGACATGACACACCTCCATTCTATGACTTCACAGACTTCGAATCTGTGACTTCACTCACCTCCACTCTATGACTTCACCCAACTCCATTCTGTGACTTCACACACCTCCATTGTATGACTTCACACAACTCCATTCTGTGACTTCACACACCTACATTCTATGGTTCACAAACCTCCATTCTGTAACATCACACACCTCCATTCTATGACTTCACACACTTCCATTCTATGACTTCACACACCTCCATTCTATGACTTCACACACCTCCATTCAATGACTTTACACAACTCCATTCTGAGTTCACACATCTCCATTCCAGGTCTTCACACACCTCCATTCTGACTTCACACACCTCCATTCTATAACTTCACACACCTGCATTCTGTGACTTCACACACCTCCATTCCATGAGTTCACACACCTCCGTTCTGTGACTTCACACACCGCCATTCTATGACTTCACACACCTCCATACTATGACATCACACACCTCCTTTCCTTGACTTCACACACCTCCATTCTGATTTCCAACACTTCAATTCTGAGAATTCGCACACCTCCATTCTGACTTCACACTCCTCCATTTTGTGACTTCACACACCTAAATTCTATGACTTCCCACACCTCAATTTTGAATTCACACACCTCCATTCTATGAGTTCACACACCTCCATTCTATCACTTCACACACCTCCATTCTGTGACTTCACACACCTCCATTCGATTAATTCACACACCTCCATTGTGACTTCACACACCTCCATTCCAGGAGTTCACACACCTCCATTCTGTGACTTCACACACCGCCATTCTATGACTTCACACACCTCCATACTATGACATCACACACCTCCTTTCCTTGACTTCACATACCTCCATTGTGTGACTTCACACACCTCCTTTCTGTGACTTCACACACCTGCATTCTGACTTCACAAACCTCCTTTCTATGACTTCAAACACCGCCATTCTATGACTTCACACACCTCCATTCTATGACTTCACACATCTCCTTTCTGTGACTTCACACACCTCCATTCTGTATCTTCACACACCTCTACTCTGAGTTCACACACCTCCATTCTGTGACTTCAGACACCTCCATTCTGACTTCACACACCTCCATTCTGTGACTTCACACACCTCCATTCTAAGACTTCGTTCACCTACACTGTGACTTCACACACCTCCATTCTATGAGTTCACACACCGCAATTTTATGACTTCACACACCTCCATTCTGTCACTTCACACACCTGCATTCCATCACTTCACACTCCTCCATTCTGTGACTTCACACACCTCCATTCTATGACTTCACACACCTCCATTCTATGACTTCCCAAACCTCCGTTCCGACTTCCCACACCTCCATTCTATGACTTCGCACACCTCCATTCTATGATTTCGCACACCTCCATTCTGTGTCTTCAAACCCTCCATTCTATGACTTCACACAGCTCCACTGTATGAGTTGACACACCTCCATTGTATGACTTCACACAACTCCATTCTGTAACTTCACCCACCTACATTATATGGTTTAACACACCTCCATTCTATGACTTCACACATCTCCTTTCTGTGACTTCACACACTTCCATTGTTTGACTTCACAAAGCTCCATTCTATGACATCACACCTCCATTCTATGACTTCACACCCTTCTAGGCTCTGCCTTCACACACCTGCATTCTATGACTTCAAACACCTCCATTCTATGACTTCACACACCTGCATTCTGACTTCACAAACCTCCTTTCTATGACTTCAAACACCGCCATTCTATGACTTCACACACCTCCATTCTGTGACTTCACACACCTCCATTCGATTACTTCACACACCTCCATTGTGACTTCACACACCTCCATTGCATGAGTTCACACAACTCCAATCTATGACTTCACACCTCCATTTTATCAGTTCACACACCTCCATTCTATGACTTCACACACTTCCATTGTGACGTCACACACCTCCATTCTATGAGTTCACACACCTTCATTCTGACTTCACACACCCCCATTCTATGATTTCACACCTCCATTCTGAATTCACACAGCTCCATTCTGTGACTTCACCAAACTCCATTCTATGATTTCACACACCTCTATATTATGTCTTCATACATCACCATCTATGACTTCACACACCTCCATTCTGAGTTCACACACCTCCATTCTGTGACTTCACACACTTCCATTCTGACTTCACACACCTCCATTTTATGACTTCACACACCTTCATTTTCTGACTTCACACACTTCCATTGTGACGTCATACACCTCAATCCTATGAGTTCACACACCTCCATTCTATGACTTCACACACCTCCATTGTGACTTCACAAACCTCTATTCTATGACTTCCCACACCTCCATTCTGACATCTCACACCTCCATTCTATGACTTCACAGGCTTCGTATCTGTGACTTCACTCACCTTCACTCTATGACTTCACCCACCTCCATTCTGTGACTTCACACACCTCCATTCTATGACTTCACACAGCTCCACTGTATGAGTTCACACACCTCTATTTTATGACTTCACACAGCTCCACTGTATGAGTTCACACACCTCCATTGTATGACTTCACACAACTCCATTCTGTGACTTCACACACCTCCATTCTATGGTTCATACACCTCCATTCTGTGACTTCACACACCGCCATTCTATGACTTCACACACCTTCATACTATGACATCACACACCTCTTTCCTTGACTTCACACACCGCCATTCTATGACTTCACACACCTCCATACTATGACATCACACACCTCCTTTTCTTGACTTCACACACCTCCATTCTATGACTTCACACACCTCCTTTCTGTGACTTCACACACCTGCATTATGACTTCACAAACCTCCTTTCTATGACTTCAAACACCGCCATTCTATGACTTCACACACCTCCATTCTATGACTTCACACACCTCCTTTCTGTGACTTCACACACTTCCATTGTTTGACTTCACAAAGCTCCATTCCATGACTTCACACACCTCCATTCTGTGACTTCACACACCTCGATTCTATGACTTCACACACCACCATTCTATGACTTCACACACCTCCATTCTGTGTCTTCACACACCTCCATTGTGTGATTTCACACACCTCCATTCTATGACATCACACACCTCCTTTCTGTGACTTCACAAACCTCCATTTTTTTACTTCAAACACCTCCATTCTATGACTTCAAACAGCTCCATTTTTAATTCACACACCTCCATTCTATGAGTTCACACACCTCAATTCTATCACTTCACACACTTCCATTCTGTGACTTCACACACCTCCATTCGATTACTTCACACACTTCCATTGTGACTTCACACACCTCCATTGCATGAGTTCACACACCTCCAATCTATGACTTCACACCTCCATTTTATGAGTTCACAAACCTCCATTCTATGACTTCACACACTTCCATTGTGACGTCACACACCTCCATTCTATGAGTTCACACACCTCCATTCTGACTTCACACACCCCCATTCTATGATTTCACACCTCCATTCTGAATTCACACAGCTCCATTCTGTGACTTCACCAAACTGCATTCTATGATTTCACACACCTCTATACTATGTCTTCATACATCTCCATCTATGACTTCACACACCTCCATTCTGTGACTTCACACACTTCCATTCTGACTTCACACACCTCCATTTTATGACTTCACACACCTCCATTTTGTGACTTCACACACTTCCATTGTGACGTTATACACCTCAATCCTATGAGTTCACACACCTCCATTCTATGACTTCACACACCTCCATTCTGACTTCACAAACCTCTATTCTATGACTTCGCACACCTCCATTCTGACATCACACACCTCCATTCTATGACTTCACAGGCTTCGAATCTGTGACTTCACCCACCTCCATTCTGTGACTTCACACACCTCCATTCTGTGACTTCACACACCTCCATTCTATGACTTCGTTCACCTACACTGTGACTTCACACACCTCCCTTCTATGAGTTCACACACCGCAATTTTATGACTTCACACACCTCCATTCTGTCACCTCACACACCTGCATTCCATGACTTCACACTCCTCCATTCTGTGACTTCACACACCTCCATTCTATGACTTCACACACCTCCATTCTATGACTTCCCAAACCTCTGTTCCGACTTCACACACCTCCACTCTATGACTTCGCACACCTCCATTCTATGATTTCGCACACCTCCATTCTGTGACTTCACACACCTCCATTCTGTGACTTCAAACCCTCCATTCTATGACTTCACACAGCTCCGTTGTATGAGTTGACACACCTCCATTGTATGACTTCACACAACTCCATTCTGTGACGTCACACACCTACATTCTATGGTTTAACACAACTCCATTCTATGACTTCACACACCTCCTCTGACTTCACACACCTCCATTCTGTGACTTCACACACCTCAATTCTGTGATTCACACACGTTCATTCTTACTTCACAAACATCCATTTTTTGCCTTCACACACCTCCATTCTATGACTGCACACATCTCCATTCTATGACTTCACACACGTCCATTCTGTGTCTTTACACACCTCTATTCTGAGTTTACACACCTCCATTCTGTTACTTCATACACCTCCATTCTGACTTCACACACCTCCTTTCTGTGACTTCACACACTTCCATTGTTTGACTTCACAAAGCTCCATTCCATGACTTCACACACCTCAATTCTGTGATTTCACACACCTCCATTCTATGACTTCACACACCACCTTTCTATGACTTCACAAACCTCCATTCTGTGTCTTCACACACCTCCATTGTATGACTTCACATACCTCCATTTTTTACTTAAAACACCTCCATTCTATTACTTCACACACCTCCATTCTATGACTTCACACACTTCCATTCTATGACTTCACACACTTCCATTCAGTGACTTTACACAACTCCATTCTGAGTT
Organism: Megascapheus bottae; assembly: GCA_024803745.1. Taxonomy (NCBI): domain Eukaryota; kingdom Metazoa; phylum Chordata; class Mammalia; order Rodentia; family Geomyidae; genus Megascapheus; species Megascapheus bottae. The sequence goes on along the minus strand of JANJXV010000159.1, from coordinate 1,250,774 downwards.
CACACATCTCCATTCCAGGACTTCACACACCTCCATTCTCACTTCACACACCTCCATTCTATGACTTCACACACCTGCATTCTGTGACTTCACACCCCTCTATTCTATGACTTCACACACCTCCATTCTGATTTCAAACACTTCCATTCTAAGAATTCGCACACCTCCATTCTGACTTCACACTCCTCCATTTTGTGACTTCACACACCTCCATTCTATGACTCCACACACCTCCATTGTGAATTCACACACCTCCATTCTATGAGTCCACACACCTCCATTCTATCACTTCACACACCTCCATTCTGTGACTTCACACACCTCCATTCGATTAATTCACACACCTCCATTGTGACTTCACACACCTCCATTCCATGAGTTCACACACCTCCATTCTGTGACTTCACACACCGCCATTCTATGCCTTCACACACCTCCATACTATGACATCACACACCCCTTTCCTTGACTTCACACACCTCCATTGTTTGATTTCACACACCTCCATTCTATGACCTCACACACCTCCATTCTATGACTTCACACCCTTCTATTCTCTGAGTTCACACACCTGCATTCTATGACTTCACACACCTCCATTCTATGACTTCACACACCTGCATTCTGACTTCACAAACCTCCTTTCTATGACTTCAAACACCGCCATTCTTTGACTTCACACACCTCCATTCTATTTCTTCACACACCTCTTTTCTGTGACTTCACACACTTCCATTGTTTGACTTCACAAAGCTCCATTCCATGACTTCACACACCTCCATTCTGTGACTTCACACACCTCGATTCTATGACTTCACACACCACCATTCTATGACTTCACACACCTCCATTCTGTGTCTTCACACACCTCCATTTTATGAATTACCCACCTCCATTCTATGACATCACACACCTCCTTTCTGTGACTTCACAAACCTCCATTTTTTACTTCAAACACCTCCATTCTATGACTACAAACAGCTCCATTGTGAATTCACACACCTCCATTCTATGAGTTCACACACCTCAATTCTATCACTTCACAGACCTGCATTCTGTGACTTCACACACCTCCAATCTATGACTTCACACCTCCATTCTATGAGTTCACCCACCTCCATTTTATGACTTCACACACCTCCCTTCTGTGACTTCACACACCTGCATTATATGACTTCACCCACCTCCATTCTATGACTTCACACCTCCATTCTGACTTCACACACCTCCATTCTGACTTCACACACCTCCATTCTGACTTCACACAGCTCCATTCTCTGAATTCACATACCGCCATTGTTTGCCGTCACACACCTCCATTTTATGACTTCACACACCTTCATTCTTACTTCACAAACATCCATTCTATAACTTCACACACCTCCATTCTATAACTTTACGCACCTCCATTCTGTGACTTCACACAACTCCATTCTATGACTTCACATACCTCCATTCTGTGACTTCACACACCCCCATTCTATGACTTCACACACTTCCATTGTGACGTCACACACCTCCATTCTATGAGTTCACACACCTCCATTCTGACTTCACACACCCCCATTCTGACTTCACACACCCCCATTCTATGACTTCACACACATCCATTGTGACGTCACACACCTCCATATTATGAGTTCACACAACTCCATTCTGAATTCACACACCCCCATTCTATGATTTCACAGCTCCATTCTGAATTCACACAGCTCCATTCTGTGACTTCACCAAACTCCATTCTATGATTTCACACACCTCTATACTATGTCTTCATACATCTCCATCTATGACTTCACACACCTCCATTCTGAGTTCACACACCTCCATTCTGTGACTTCACACACTTCCATTCTGACTTCACACACCTCCATTTTATGACTTCACACACCTCCATTTTGTGACTTCACACACTTCCATTGTGACGTCATACACCTCAATCCTATGAGTTCACACACCTCCATTCTATGACTTCACACACCTCCATTCTGACTTCACAAACCTCTATTCTATGACTTCGCACACCTCAATTCTGACATCACACACCTCCATTCTATGACTTCACAGGCTTCAAATCTGTGACTTCACTCACCTCCACTCTATGACTTCACCCACCTCCATTCTGTGACTTCACACACCTCCATTCTATGACTTCACACAGCTCCACTGTATGAGTTCACACACCTCCATTGTATGACTTCACACAACTCCATTCTGTGACTTCACACACCTCCATTCTATGGTTCGCACACCTCCATTCTGTGACTTCACACACCTCCATTCTGTGACTTCACACACCGCCATTCTATGACTTCACACACCTCCATACTATGACATAACACACCTCCTTTCCTTGACTTCACACACCTCCATTCTATGACTTCACACACCTCCATTCAATGACTTTACACAACTCCATTCTGAGTTCACACATCTCCATTCCAGGACTTCACACACCTCCATTCTGACTTCACACACCTCCATTCTATGACTTCACACACCTGCATTCTGTGACTTCACACACCTCCATTCCATGAGTTCACACACCTCCGTTCTGTGACTTCACACAACGCCATTCTATGACTTCACACACCTCCATACTATGATATCACACACCTCCTTTCCTTGACTTCACACACCTCCATTCTATGACTTCACACACCTCCTTTCTGTGACTTCACACCCCTGCATTCTGACTTCTAAAATCTCCTTTCTATGACTTCAAACACCGCCATTCTATGACATCACACACCTCCATTCTATGACTTCACACACCTCCTTTGTGTGACTTCACACACTTCCATTGTTTGACTTCACAAAGCTCCATTCTATGACATCACACCTCCATTCTATGACTTCACACCCTTCTATTCTCTGACTTCACACACCTGCATTCTATGACTTCACACACCTCCATTCTGACTTCACACACCGCCATTCTATGACTTCACACACTTCCATTCTATGACTTCACACACCTCCATTCTATGACTTCACACACCTCCATTCCAGTACTTCACACACCTCCATTCTGACTTCACACACCTCCATTCTGTGACTTCACACCCCTCCAGTCAATGACTTCACACACCTCCATTCTGATTTCCAACACTTCAATTCTGAGAATTCGCACACCTCCATTCTGACTTCACACTCCTCCATTTTGAGACTTCACACACCTAAATTCTATGACTTCCCACACCTCAATTTTGAATTCACACACCTCCATTCTGTGACTTCACACACCTCCATTCGATTAATTCACACACCTCCATTGTGACTTCACACACCTCCATTCCAGGAGTTCACACACCTCCATTCTGTGACTTCACACACCGCCATTCTATGACTTCACACCTCCATACTATGACATCACACACCTCCTTTCCTTGACTTCACACACCTCCATTCTATGACTTCACACACCTCCTTTCTGTGACTTCACACACCTGCATTCTGACTTCACAAACCTCCTTTCTATGACTTCAAACACCGCCATTCTATGACTTCACACACCCCCATTCTATGATTTCACACATCTCCATTCTGTGACTTCACACACCTCCATTTTGTATCTTCACACACCTCTACTCTGAGTTCACACACCTCCATTCTGGGAATTCAGACACCTCCATTCTGACTTCACACACCTCCATTCTGTGACTTCACACACCTCCATTCTATGACTTCATTCACCTACACTGTGACTTCACACACCTCCCTTCTATGAGTTCACACACCGCAATTTTATAACTTCACACACCTCCATTCTGTCACTTCACACACCTGCATTCCATGACTTCACACTCCTCCATTCTGTGACTTCACACACCTCCATTCTATGACTTCACACACCTCCATTCTATGACTTCCCAAACCTCCGTTCCGACTTCACACACCTCCATTCTATGACTTCGCACACCTCCATTCTATGATTTCGCACACCTCCATTCTGTGACTTCACACACCTCCATTCCGTGACTTCAAACCCTTCATTCTATGACTTCACACAGCTCCATTGTATGAGTTGACACACCTCCATTGTATGACTTCACACAAGTCCATTCTGTGACTTCACACACCTACATTCTATGGTTTAACACACCTCCATTCTATGACTTCACACACCTCCCTTCTGTGACTTCACACACGTCCATTATATGACTTCACCCACCTCCATTCTATGACTTCACACCTCCATTCTGACTTCACACACCTCCATTCTGACTTCACACACTTCCATTCTATGACTTCACACACCACCTCTGACTTCACACACCTCCATTCTGTGATTCACACACGGTCATTCTTACTTCACAAACATCCGTTCTATGACTTTACACACCTCCATTCTATGACTTCACACACCTACATTCTATGAGTTCACACACCTCCATTCTGTGACTTCACACACCTCCATTCTAGTTGACACACCTCCATTCTGTGACTTCATACACCTCCATTCTGACTTCACACAGCTCCATTCTCTGAATTCATATACCTCCATTCTTTGCCGTCACACACCTCCATTTTATGACTTCACACACCTTCATTCTTACTTCACAAACATCCATTCTATAACTTCACACACCTCCATTCTATAACTTTACGCACCTCCATTCTGTGACTTCACACACTCCCATTCTATGACTTCACATACCTCCATTCTGTGACTTCACACACCTCCATTCTATGACTTCACACACTTCCATTGTGACGTCACACACCTCCATTCTATGAGTTCACACACCTCCATTCTGACTTCACACACCCCCATTCTATGATTTCACACACCTCCATTCTGAATTCACACAGCTCCATTCTGTGACTTCACGAAACTCCATTCTATGATTTCACACACCTCCATACTATGTCTTCATACACCTCCATCTATGACTTCACACTTCTCCATTCTGAGTTCACACACCTCCATTCTGTGATTTCACACACTTCCATTTTGATTTCACACACCTCCATTTTATGACTTCACACACCTCCATTCTGTGACTTCACACACTTCCATTGTGACGTCACACACCTCAATCCTATGAGTTCACACACCTCCATTCTATGACTTCACACCCCTCCATTCTGACTTCACAAACCTCTATTCTATGACTTCGCACACCTCCATTCTGACATCATACACCTCCATTCTATGACTTCACAGACTTCGAATCTGTGACTTCACTCACCTCCACTCTATGACTTCACCCAACTCCATTCTGTGACTTCACACACCTCCATTCTATGACTTCACACAGCTCCATTGTATGAGTTCCCACACCTCCATTGTATGACTTCACACAACTCCATTCTGTAACTTCACACACCTACATTCTATGGTTCACAAACCTCCATTCTTAACTTCACACACCTCCATTCTATGACTTCACACACTTCCATTCTATGACTTCACACACCTCCATTCTATGACTTCACACACCTCCATTCAATGACTTTACACAACTCCATTCTGAGTTCACACATCCCCATTCCAGGACTTCACACACCTCCATTCTGACTTCACACCTCCATTCTATAACTTCACACACCTGCATTCTGTGACTTCACACACCTCCATTCCATGAGTTCACACACCTCCGTTCTGTGACTTCACACACCGCCATTCTATGACTTCACACACCTCCATACTATGACATCACACACCTCCTTTCCTTGACTTCACACACCTCCATTCTGATTTCCAACACTTCAATTCTGAGAATTCGCACACCTCCATTCTGACTTCACACTCCTCCATTTTGTGACTTCACACACCTAAATTCTATGACTTCCCACACCTCAATTTTGAATTCACACACCTCCATTCTATGAGTTCTCACACCTCCATTCTATCACTTCACACACCTCCATTCTGTGACTTCACACACCTCGATTCTATGACTTCACACACCACCATTCTATGACTTCACACACCTCCATTCTGTGTCTTCACACACCTCCATTTTATGAATTACCCACCTCCATTCTATGACATCACACACCTCCTTTCTGTGACTTCACAAACCTCCATTTTTTACTTCAAACACCTCCATTCTATGACTACAAACAGCTCCATTGTGAATTCACACACCTCCATTCTATGAGTTCACACACCTCAATTCTATCACTTCACAGACCTGCATTCTGTGACTTCACACACCTCCAATCTATGACTACACACCTCCATTCTATGAGTTCACCCACCTCCATTTTATGACTTCACACACCTCCCTTCTGTGACTTCACACACCTGCATTATATGACTTCACCCAACTCCATTCTATGACTTCACACCTCCATTCTGACTTCACACACCTCCATTCTGACTTCACACACCTCCATTCTGACTTCACACAGCTCCATTCTCTGAATTCACATACCGCCATTGTTTGCCGTCACACACCTCCATTTTATGACTTCACACACCTTCATTCTTACTTCACAAACATCCATTCTATAACTTCACACACCTCCATTCTATAACTTTACGCACCTCCATTCTGTGACTTCACACAACTCCATTCTATGACTTCACATACCTCCATTCTGTGACTTCACACACCCCCATTCTATGACTTCACACACTTCCATTGTGACGTCACACACCTCCATTCTATGAGTTCACACACCTCCATTCTGACTTCACACACCCCCATTCTGACTTCACACACCCCCATTCTATGACTTCACACACATCCATTGTGACGTCACACACCTCCATATTATGAGTTCACACAACTCCATTCTGAATTCACACACCCCCATTCTATGATTTCACAGCTCCATTCTGAATTCACACAGCTCCATTCTGTGACTTCACCAAACTCCATTCTATGATTTCACACACCTCTATACTATGTCTTCATACATCTCCACCTATGACTTCACACACCTCCATTCTGAGTTCACACACCTCCATTCTGTGACTTCACACACTTCCATTCTGACTTCACACACCTCCATTTTATGACTTCACACACCTCCATTTTGTGACTTCACACACTTCCATTGTGACGTCATACACCTCAATCCTATGAGTTCACACACCTCCATTCTATGACTTCACACACCTCCATTCTGACTTCACAAACCTCTATTCTATGACTTCGCACACCTCAATTCTGACATCACACACCTCCATTCTATGACTTCACAGGCTTCAAATCTGTGACTTCACTCACCTCCACTCTATGACTTCACCCACCTCCATTCTGTGACTTCACACACCTCCATTCTATGGTTCGCACACCTCCATTCTGTGACTTCACACACCTCCATTCTGTGACTTCACACACCGCCATTCTATGACTTCACACACCTCCATACTATGACATCACACACCTCCTTTCCTTGACTTCACACACCTCCATTCTATGACTTCACACACCTCCATTCAATGACTTTACACAACTCCATTCTGAGTTCACACATCTCCATTCCAGGACTTCACACACCTCCATTCTGACTTCACACACCTCCATTCTATGACTTCACACACCTGCATTCTGTGACTTCACACACCTCCATTCCATGAGTTCACACACCTCCGTTCTGTGACTTCACACAACGCCATTCTATGACTTCACACACCTCCATACTATGATATCACACACCTCCTTTCCTTGACTTCACACACCTCCATTCTATGACTTCACACACCTCCTTTCTGTGACTTCACACACCTGCATTCTGACTTCTAAAATCTCCTTTCTATGACTTCAAACACCGCCATTCTATGACATCACACACCTCCATTCTATGACTTCACACACCTCCTTTGTGTGACTTCACACACTTCCATTGTTTGACTTCACAAAGCTCCATTCTATGACATCACACCTCCATTCTATGACTTCACACCCTTCTATTCTCTGACTTCACACACCTGCATTCTATGACTTCACACACCTCCATTCTGACTTCACACACCGCCATTCTATGACTTCACACACTTCCATTCTATGACTTCACACACCTCCATTCTATGACTTCACACACCTCCATTCCAGTACTTCACACACCTCCATTCTGACTTCACACACCTCCATTCTGTGACTTCACACCCCTCCAGTCAATGACTTCACACACCTCCATTCTGATTTCCAACACTTCAATTCTGAGAATTCGCACACCTCCATTCTGACTTCACACTCCTCCATTTTGAGACTTCACACACCTAAATTCTATGACTTCCCACACCTCAATTTTGAATTCACACACCTCCATTCTGTGACTTCACACACCTCCATTCGATTAATTCACACACCTCCATTGTGACTTCACACACCTCCATTCCAGGAGTTCACACACCTCCATTCTGTGACTTCACACACCGCCATTCTATGACTTCACACCTCCATACTATGACATCACACACCTCCTTTCCTTGACTTCACACACCTCCATTCTATGACTTCACACACCTCCTTTCTGTGACTTCACACACCTGCATTCTGACTTCACAAACCTCCTTTCTATGACTTCAAACACCGCCATTCTATGACTTCACACACCCCCATTCTATGATTTCACACATCTCCATTCTGTGACTTCACACACCTCCATTTTGTATCTTCACACACCTCTACTCTGAGTTCACACACCTCCATTCTGGGAATTCAGACACCTCCATTCTGACTTCACACACCTCCATTCTGTGACTTCACACACCTCCATTCTATGACTTCATTCACCTACACTGTGACTTCACACACCTCCCTTCTATGAGTTCACACACCGCAATTTTATAACTTCACACACCTCCATTCTGTCACTTCACACACCTGCATTCCATGACTTCACACTCCTCCATTCTGTGACTTCACACACCTCCATTCTATGACTTCACACACCTCCATTCTATGACTTCCCAAACCTCCGTTCCGACTTCACACACCTCCATTCTATGACTTCGCACACCTCCATTCTATGATTTCGCACACCTCCATTCTGTGACTTCACACACCTCCATTCCGTGACTTCAAACCCTTCATTCTATGACTTCACACAGCTCCATTGTATGAGTTGACACACCTCCATTGTATGACTTCACACAAGTCCATTCTGTGACTTCACACACCTACATTCTATGGTTTAACACACCTCCATTCTATGACTTCACACACCTCCCTTCTGTGACTTCACACACGTCCATTATATGACTTCACCCACCTCCATTCTATGACTTCACACCTCCATTCTGACTTCACACACCTCCATTCTGACTTCACACACTTCCATTCTATGACTTCACACACCACCTCTGACTTCACACACCTCCATTCTGTGATTCACACACGGTCATTCTTACTTCACAAACATCCGTTCTATGACTTTACACACCTCCATTCTATGACTTCACACACCTACATTCTATGAGTTCACACACCTCCATTCTGTGACTTCACACACCTCCATTCTAGTTGACACACCTCCATTCTGTGACTTCATACACCTCCATTCTGACTTCACACAGCTCCATTCTCTGAATTCATATACCTCCATTCTTTGCCGTCACACACCTCCATTTTATGACTTCACACACCTTCATTCTTACTTCACAAACATCCATTCTATAACTTCACACACCTCCATTCTATAACTTTACGCACCTCCATTCTGTGACTTCACACACTCCCATTCTATGACTTCACATACCTCCATTCTGTGACTTCACACACCTCCATTCTATGACTTCACACACTTCCATTGTGACGTCACACACCTCCATTCTATGAGTTCACACACCTCCATTCTGACTTCACACACCCCCATTCTATGATTTCACACACCTCCATTCTGAATTCACACAGCTCCATTCTGTGACTTCACGAAACTCCATTCTATGATTTCACACACCTCCATACTATGTCTTCATACACCTCCATCTATGACTTCACACTTCTCCATTCTGAGTTCACACACCTCCATTCTGTGATTTCACACACTTCCATTTTGATTTCACACACCTCCATTTTATGACTTCACACACCTCCATTCTGTGACTTCACACACTTCCATTGTGACGTCACACACCTCAATCCTATGAGTTCACACACCTCCATTCTATGACTTCACACCCCTCCATTCTGACTTCACAAACCTCTATTCTATGACTTCGCACACCTCCATTCTGACATCATACACCTCCATTCTATGACTTCACAGACTTCGAATCTGTGACTTCACTCACCTCCACTCTATGACTTCACCCAACTCCATTCTGTGACTTCACACACCTCCATTCTATGACTTCACACAGCTCCATTCAATGACTTTACACAACTCCATTCTGAGTTCACACATCTCCATTCCAGGACTTCACACACCTCCATTCTGACTTCACACACCTCCATTCTATGACTTCACACACCTGCATTCTGTGACTTCACACACCTCCATTCCATGAGTTCACACACCTCCGTTCTGTGACTTCACACAACGCCATTCTATGACTTCACACACCTCCATACTATGATATCACACACCTCCTTTCCTTGACTTCACACACCTCCATTCTATGACTTCACACACCTCCTTTCTGTGACTTCACACACCTGCATTCTGACTTCTAAAATCTCCTTTCTATGACTTCAAACACCGCCATTCTATGACATCACACACCTCCATTCTATGACTTCACACACCTCCTTTGTGTGACTTCACACACTTCCATTGTTTGACTTCACAAAGCTCCATTCTATGACATCACACCTCCATTCTATGACTTCACACCCTTCTATTCTCTGACTTCACACACCTGCATTCTATGACTTCACACACCTCCATTCTGACTTCACACACCGCCATTCTATGACTTCACACACTTCCATTCTATGACTTCACACACCTCCATTCTATGACTTCACACACCTCCATTCCAGTACTTCACACACCTCCATTCTGACTTCACACACCTCCATTCTGTGACTTCACACCCCTCCAGTCAATGACTTCACACACCTCCATTCTGATTTCCAACACTTCAATTCTGAGAATTCGCACACCTCCATTCTGACTTCACACTCCTCCATTTTGAGACTTCACACACCTAAATTCTATGACTTCCCACACCTCAATTTTGAATTCACACACCTCCATTCTGTGACTTCACACACCTCCATTCGATTAATTCACACACCTCCATTGTGACTTCACACACCTCCATTCCAGGAGTTCACACACCTCCATTCTGTGACTTCACACACCGCCATTCTATGACTTCACACCTCCATACTATGACATCACACACCTCCTTTCCTTGACTTCACACACCTCCATTCTATGACTTCACACACCTCCTTTCTGTGACTTCACACACCTGCATTCTGACTTCACAAACCTCCTTTCTATGACTTCAAACACCGCCATTCTATGACTTCACACACCCCCATTCTATGATTTCACACATCTCCATTCTGTGACTTCACACACCTCCATTTTGTATCTTCACACACCTCTACTCTGAGTTCACACACCTCCATTCTGGGAATTCAGACACCTCCATTCTGACTTCACACACCTCCATTCTGTGACTTCACACACCTCCATTCTATGACTTCATTCACCTACACTGTGACTTCACACACCTCCCTTCTATGAGTTCACACACCGCAATTTTATAACTTCACACACCTCCATTCTGTCACTTCACACACCTGCATTCCATGACTTCACACTCCTCCATTCTGTGACTTCACACACCTCCATTCTATGACTTCACACACCTCCATTCTATGACTTCCCAAACCTCCGTTCCGACTTCACACACCTCCATTCTATGACTTCGCACACCTCCATTCTATGATTTCGCACACCTCCATTCTGTGACTTCACACACCTCCATTCCGTGACTTCAAACCCTTCATTCTATGACTTCACACAGCTCCATTGTATGAGTTGACACACCTCCATTGTATGACTTCACACAAGTCCATTCTGTGACTTCACACACCTACATTCTATGGTTTAACACACCTCCATTCTATGACTTCACACACCTCCCTTCTGTGACTTCACACACGTCCATTATATGACTTCACCCACCTCCATTCTATGACTTCACACCTCCATTCTGACTTCACACACCTCCATTCTGACTTCACACACTTCCATTCTATGACTTCACACACCACCTCTGACTTCACACACCTCCATTCTGTGATTCACACACGGTCATTCTTACTTCACAAACATCCGTTCTATGACTTTACACACCTCCATTCTATGACTTCACACACCTACATTCTATGAGTTCACACACCTCCATTCTGTGACTTCACACACCTCCATTCTAGTTGACACACCTCCATTCTGTGACTTCATACACCTCCATTCTGACTTCACACAGCTCCATTCTCTGAATTCATATACCTCCATTCTTTGCCGTCACACACCTCCATTTTATGACTTCACACACCTTCATTCTTACTTCACAAACATCCATTCTATAACTTCACACACCTCCATTCTATAACTTTACGCACCTCCATTCTGTGACTTCACACACTCCCATTCTATGACTTCACATACCTCCATTCTGTGACTTCACACACCTCCATTCTATGACTTCACACACTTCCATTGTGACGTCACACACCTCCATTCTATGAGTTCACACACCTCCATTCTGACTTCACACACCCCCATTCTATGATTTCACACACCTCCATTCTGAATTCACACAGCTCCATTCTGTGACTTCACGAAACTCCATTCTATGATTTCACACACCTCCATACTATGTCTTCATACACCTCCATCTATGACTTCACACTTCTCCATTCTGAGTTCACACACCTCCATTCTGTGATTTCACACACTTCCATTTTGATTTCACACACCTCCATTTTATGACTTCACACACCTCCATTCTGTGACTTCACACACTTCCATTGTGACGTCACACACCTCAATCCTATGAGTTCACACACCTCCATTCTATGACTTCACACCCCTCCATTCTGACTTCACAAACCTCTATTCTATGACTTCGCACACCTCCATTCTGACATCATACACCTCCATTCTATGACTTCACAGACTTCGAATCTGTGACTTCACTCACCTCCACTCTATGACTTCACCCAACTCCATTCTGTGACTTCACACACCTCCATTCTATGACTTCACACAGCTCCATTGTATGAGTTCCCACACCTCCATTGTATGACTTCACACAACTCCATTCTGTAACTTCACACACCTACATTCTATGGTTCACAAACCTCCATTCTTAACTTCACACACCTCCATTCTATGACTTCACACACTTCCATTCTATGACTTCACACACCTCCATTCTATGACTTCACACACCTCCATTCAATGACTTTACACAACTCCATTCTGAGTTCACACATCCCCATTCCAGGACTTCACACACCTCCATTCTGACTTCACACCTCCATTCTATAACTTCACACACCTGCATTCTGTGACTTCACACACCTCCATTCCATGAGTTCACACACCTCCGTTCTGTGACTTCACACACCGCCATTCTATGACTTCACACACCTCCATACTATGACATCACACACCTCCTTTCCTTGACTTCACACACCTCCATTCTGATTTCCAACACTTCAATTCTGAGAATTCGCACACCTCCATTCTGACTTCACACTCCTCCATTTTGTGACTTCACACACCTAAATTCTATGACTTCCCACACCTCAATTTTGAATTCACACACCTCCATTCTATGAGTTCTCACACCTCCATTCGATTAATTCACACACCTCCATTGTGACTTCACACACCTCCATTCCATGAGTTCACACAGCTCCATTCTGTGACTTCACACACCGCCATTCTATGACTTCACACACCTCAATACTATGACATCACACACCTCCGTTCCTTGACTTCACACACCTCCATTCTGTGACTTCACACACCTCCTTTCTGTGACTTCACACACCTGCATTCTGACTTCACAAACCTCCTTTCTATGACTTCAAACACCGCCATTCTATGACTTCACACACCTCCATTCTATGACTTCACACATCTCCTTTCTGTGACTTCACACACCTCCATTCTGTATCTTCACACACCTCTACTCTGAATTCACACACCTCCATTCTGTGACTTCAGACACCTCCATTCTGACTTCACACACCTCCATTCTGTGACTTCACACACCTCCATTCTAAGACTTCGTTCACCAACACTGTGATTCACACACCTCCATTCTATGAGTTCACACACCGCAATTTTATGACTTCACACACCTCCATTCTGTCACTTCACACACCTGCATTCCATGACTTCACACTCCTCCATTTTGTGACTTCACACACCTCCATTCTATGACTTCACACACCTCCATTCTATGACTTCCCAAACCTCCGTTCCGACTTCACACACCTCCATTCTATGATTTCGCACACCTCCATTCTATGATTTCGCACACCTCCATTCTGTGACTTCACACACCTCCATTCTGTGACTTCAAACCCTCCATTCTATGACTTCACACAGCTCCATTGTATGAGTTGACACACCTCCATTGTATGACTTCACACAACTCCATTCTGTAACTTCACACACCTACTTTATATGGTTTAACACACCTCCATTCTATGACTTCACACATCTCCTTTCTGTGACTTCACACACTTCCATTGTTTGACTTCACAAAGCTCCATTCTATGACATCATACCTCCATTCTATGACTTCACACCCTTCTATTCTCTGACTTCACCCACCTGCATTCTATGACTTCACACACCTCCATTCTATGACTTCACACACCTGCATTCTGACTTCACAAACCTCCTTTCTATGACTTCAAACACCGCCATTCTATGACTTCACACACCTCCATTCTGTGACTTCACACACCTCCATTCGATTACTTCACACACCTCCATTGTGACTTCACACACCTCCATTGCATGAGTTCACACAACTCCAATCTATGACTTCACACCTCCATTTTATGAGTTCACACACCTCCATTCTATGACTTCACACACTTCCATTGTGACGTCACACACCTCCATTCTATGAGTTCACACACCTCCATTCTGACTTCACACACCCCCATTCTATGATTTCACACCTCCATTCTGAATTCACACAGCTCCATTCTGTGACTTCACCAAACTCCATTCTATGATTTCACACACCTCTATACTATGTCTTCATACATCACCATCTATGACTTCACACACCTCCATTCTGAGTTCACACACCTCCATTCTGTGACTTCACACAATTCCATTCTGACTTCACACACCTCCATTTTATGACTTCACACACCTTCATTTTGTGACTTCACACACTTCCATTGTGACGTCATACACCTCAATCCTAAGAGTTCACACACCTCCATTCTATGACTTCACACACCTCCATTCTGACTTCACAAACCTCTATTCTATGACTTCCCACACCTCCATTCTGACATCTCACACCTCCATTCTATGACTTCACAGGCTTCGTATCTGTGACTTCACTCACCTTCACTCTATGACTTCACCCACCTCCATTCTGTGACTTCACACACCTCCATTCTATGACTTCACACAGCTCCACTGTATGAGTTTACACACCTCCATTGTATGACTTCACACAGCTCCACTGTATGAGTTCACACACCTCCATTGTATGACTTCACACAACTCCATTCTGGGACTTCACACACCTCCATTCTATGGTTCACACACCTCCATTCTGTGACATCACACACCGCCATTCTATGACTTCACACACCTCCATACTATGACATCACACACCTCTTTCCTTGACTTCACACACCGCCATTCTATGACTTCACACACCTCCATACTATGACATCACACACCTCCTTTCCTTGCCTACACACACCTCCATTCTATGACTTCACACACCTCCTTTCTGTGACTTCACACACCTGCATTATGACTTCACAAACCTCCTTTCTATGACTTCAAACACCGCCATTCTATGACTTCACACACCTCCTTTCTGTGACTTCACACACTTCCATTGTTTGACTTCACAAAGCTCCATTCCATGACTTCACACACCTCCATTCTGTGACTTCACACACCTCGATTCTATGACTTCACACACCACCATTCTATGACTTCACACACCTCCATTCTGTGTCTTCACACACCTCCATTGTGTGATTTCACACACCTCCATTCTATGACATCACACACCTCCTTTCTGTGACTTCACAAACCTCCATTTTTTTACTTCAAACACCTCCATTCTATGACTTCAAACAGCTCCATTTTTAATTCACACACCTCCATTCTATGAGTTCACACACCTCAATTCTATCACTTCACACACTTCCATTCTGTGACTTCACACACCTCCATTCGATTACTTCACACACTTCCATTGTGACTTCACACACCTCCATTGCATGAGTTCACACACCTCCAATCTATGACTTCACACCTCCATTTTATGAGTTCACACACCTCCATTCTATGACTTCACACACTTCCATTGTGACGTCACACACCTCCATTCTATGAGTTCACACACCTCCATTCTGACTTCACACACCCCCATTCTATGATTTCACACCTCCATTCTGAATTCACACAGCTCCATTCTGTGACTTCACCAAACTCCATTCTATGATTTCACACACCTCTATACTATGTCTTCATACATCTCCATCTATGACTTCACACACCTCCATTCTGAGTTCACACACCTCCATTCTGTGACTTCACACACTTCCATTCTGACTTCACACACCTCCATTTTATGACTTCACACACCTCCATTTTGTGACTTCACACACTTCCATTGTGACGTCATACACCTCAATCCTATGAGTTCACACACCTCCATTCTATGACTTCACACACCTCCATTCTGACTTCACAAACCTCTATTCTATGACTTCGCACACCTCCATTCTGACATCTCACACTTCCATTCTATGACTTCACAGGCTTCGTATCTGTGACTTCACCCACCTCCATTCTGTGACTTCACACACCTCCATTCTGTGACTTCACACACCTCCATTCTATGACTTCGTTCACCTACACTGTGACTTCACACACCTCCCTTCTATGAGTTCACACACCGCAATTTTATGACTTCACACACCTCCATTCTGTCACCTCACACACCTGCATTCCATGACTTCACACTCCTCCATTATGTGACTTCACACACCTCCATTCTATGACTTCACACACCTCCATTCTATGACTTCCCAAACCTCTGTTCCGACTTCACACACCTCCACTCTATGACTTCGCACACCTCCATTCTATGATTTCGCACACCTCCATTCTGTGACTTCACACACCTCCATTCTGTGACTTCAAACCCTCCATTCTATGACTTCACACAGCTCCATTGTATGAGTTGACACACCTCCACTGTATGACTTCACACAACTCCATTCTGTGACGTCACACACCTACATTCTATGGTTTAACACAACTCCATTCTATGACTTCACACACCTCCTCTGACTTCACACACCTCCATTCTATGACTTCACACACCTCCTCTGACTTCACACACCTCCATTCTATGACTTCACACACCACCTCTGACTTCACACACCTCCATTCTGTGACTTCACACACCTCAATTCTGTGATTCACACACGTTCTTTCTTACTTCACAAACATCCATTCTTTGGCTTCACACACCTCCATTCTATGACTGCACACATCTCCATTCTATGACTTCACACACGTCCATTCTGTGTCTTTACACACCTCTATTCTGAGTTTACACACCTCCATTCTGTTACTTCATACACCTCCATTCTGACTTCACACACCTCCTTTCTGTGACTTCACACACTTCCATTGTTTGACTTCACAAAGCTCCATTCCATGACTTCACACACCTCAATTCTGTGATTTCACACACCTCCATTCTATGACTTCACACACCACCTTTCTATGACTTCACACACCTCCATTCTGTGTCTTCACACACCTCCATTGTATGACTTCACATACCTCCATTTTTTACTTCACACACCTCCATTCTATTACTTCACACACCTCATTCTATGACTTCACACACTTCCATTCTATGACTTCACACACTTCCATTCAGTGACTTTACACAACTCCATTCTGAGTTCACACATCTCCATTCCAGGACTTCACACACCTCCATTCTCACTTCACACACCTCCAATCTATGACTTCACACACCTGCATTCTGTGACTTCACACCCCTCTATTCTATGACTTCACACACCTCCATTCTGATTTCAAACACTTCCATTCTAAGAATTCGCACACCTCCATTCTGACTTCACACTCCTCCATTTTGTGACTTCACACACCTCCATTCTATGACTCCACACACCTCCATTGTGAATTCACACACCTCCATTCTATGAGTCCACACACCTCCATTCTATCACTTCACACACCTCCATTCTGTGACTTCACACACCCCCATTCGATTAATTCACACACCTCCATTGTGACTTCACACACCTCCATTCCATGAGTTCACACACCTCCATTCTGTGACTTCACACACCGCCATTCTATGACTTCACACACCTCCATACTATGACATCACACACCCCTTTCGTTGACTTCACACACCTGCATTGTTTGATTTCACACACCTCCATTCTATGACCTCACACACCTCCATTCTATGACTTCACACCCTTCTATTCTCTGAGTTCACACACCTGCATTCTATGACTTCACACACCTCCATTCTATAACTTCACACACCTGCATTCTGACTTCACAAACCTCCTTTCTATGACTTCAAACACCGCCATTCTTTGACTTCACACACCTCCATTCTATTTCTTCACACACCTCTTTTCTGTGACTTCACACACTTCCATTGTTTGACTTCACAAAGCTCCATTCCATGACTTCACACACCTCCATTCTGGGACTTCACACACCTCGATTCTATGACTTCACACACCACCATTCTATGACTTCACACACCTCCATTCTGTGTCTTCACACACCTCCATTTTATGAATTCACACACCTGCATTCTATGACATCACACATCTCCTTTCTGTGACTTCACAAACCTCCATTTTTTACTTCAAACACCTCCGTTCTATGACTACAAACAGCTCCATTGTGAATTCACACACCTCCATTCTATGAGTTCACACACCTCAATTCTATCACTTCACACACCTGCATTCTGTGACTTCACACACCTCCAATCTATGACTTCACACCTCCATTCTATGAGTTCACCCACCTCCATTTTATGACTTCACACACCTCCCTTCTGTGACTTCACACACCTGCATTATATGACTTCACCCACCTCCATTCTATGACTTCACACCTCCATTCTGACTTCACACACCTCCATTCTGATTTCACACACCTCCATTCTGACTTCACACAGCTCCATTCTCTGAATTCACATACCTCCATTCTTTGCCGTCACACACCTCCATTTTATGACTTCACACACCTTCATTCTTACTTCACAAACATCCATTCTATAACTTCACACACCTCCATTCTATAACTTTACGCACCTCCATTCTGTGACTTCACACAACTCCATTCTATGACTTCACATACCTCCATTCTGTGACTTCACACACCCCCATTCTATGACTTCACACACTTCCATTGTGACCTCACACACCTCCATTCTATGAGTTCACACACCTCCATTCTGACTTCACACACCCCCATTCTGACTTCACACACCCCCATTCTATGACTTCACACACATCCATTGTGACGTCACACACCTCCATTCTATGAGTTCACACAACTCCATTCTGAATTCACACAGCTCCATTTTATGACTTCACACACCTCCATTTTGTGACTTCACACACTTCCATTGTGACGTCATACACCTCAATCCTATGAGTTCACACACCTCCATTCTATGACTTCACACACCTCCATTCTGACTTTACAAACCTCTATTCTATGACTTCGCACACCTCAATTCTGACATCACACACCTCCATTCTATGACTTCACAGGCTTCGAATCTGTGACTTCACTCACCTCCACTCTATGACTTCACCCACCTCCATTCTGTGACTTCACACACCTACATTCTATGACTTCACACAGCTCCACTGTATGAGTTCACACACCTCCATTGTATGACTTCACACAACTCCTTTCTGTGACTTCACACACCTCCATTCTATGGTTCACACACCTCCATTCTGTGACTTCACACACCTCCATTCTGTGACTTCACAAACCGCCATTCTATGACTTCACACACCTCCATACTATGACATCACACACCTCCTTTCCTTGACTTCACACACCTCCATTCTATGACTTCACACACCTCCTTTCTGTGACTTCACACACCTGCATTATGACTTCACAAACCTCCTTTCTATGACTTCACACACCTCCTTTCTGTGACTTCACACACTTCCATTGTTTGACTTCACAAAGCTCCATTCCATGACTTCACACACCTCCATTTGTGACTTCACACACCTCGATTCTATGACTTCACACACCACCATTCTATGACTTCACACACCTCCATTCTGTGTCTTCACACACCTCCATTGTGTGATTTCACACACCTCCATTCTATGACATCACACTCCTCCTTTCTGTGACTTCACAAACCTCCATTTTTTTACTTCAAACACCTCCATTCTATGACTTCAAACAGCTCCATTTTTAATTCACACACCTCCATTCTATGAGTTCACACACCTCAATTCTATCACTTCACACACTTCCATTCTGTGACTTCACACACCTCCATTCGATTACTTCACACACTTCCATTGTGACTTCACACACCTCCATTGCATGAGTTCACACACCTCCAATCTATGACTTCACACCTCCATTCTATGAGTTCACACACCTCCATTCTGACTTCACACACCCCCATTCTATGATTTCACACCTCCATTCTGAATTCACACAGCTCCATTCTGTGACTTCACCAAACTCCATTCTATGATTTCACACACCTCTATACTATGTCTTCATACATCTCCATCTATGACTTCACACACCTCCATTCTGAGTTCACACACCTCCATTCTGTGACTTCACACACTTCCATTCTGACTTCACACACCTCCATTTTATGACTTCACACACCTCCATTTTGTGACTTCACACACTTCCATTGTGACGTTTTACACCTCAATCCTATGAGTTCACACACCTCCATTCTATGACTTCACACACCTCCATTCTGACTTCACAAACCTCTATTCTATGACTTCGCACACCTCCATTCTGACATCACACACCTCCATTCTATGACTTCACAGGCTTCGATTCTGTGACTTCACCCACCTCCATTCTGTGACTTCACACACCTCCATTCTGTGACTTCACACACCTCCATTCTATGACTTTGTTCACCTACACTGTGACTTCACACACCTCCCTTCTATGAGTTCACACACCGCAATTTTATGACTTCACACACCTCCATTCTGTCACCTCACACACCTGCATTCCATGACTTCACACTCCTCCATTCTGTGATTTCACACACCTCCATTCTATGACTTCACACACCTCCATTCTATGACTTCCCAAACCTCTGTTCCGACTTCACACACCTCCACTCTATGACTTCGCACACCTCCATTCTATGATTTCGCACACCTCCATTCTGTGACTTCACACACCTCCATTCTGTGACTTCAAACCCTCCATTCTATGATTTCACACAGCTCCATTGTATGAGTTGACACACCTCCATTGTATGACTTCACACAACTCCATTCTGTGACGTCACACACCTACATTCTATGGTTTAACACAACTCCATTCTATGACTTCACACACCTCCTCTGACTTCACACACCTCCATTCTATGACTTCACACACCTCCTCTGACTTCACACACCTCCATTCTATGACTTCACACACCACCTCTGACTTCACACACCTCCATTCTGTGACTTCACACACCTCAATTCTGTGATTCACACACGTTCATTCTTACTTCACAAACATCCATTCTTTGGCTTCACACACCTCCATTCTATGACTGCACACATCTCCATTCTATGACTTCACACACGTCCATTCTGTGTCTTTACACACCTCTATTCTGAGTTTACACACCTCCATTCTGTTACTTCATACACCTCCATTCTGACTTCACACACCTCCTTTCTGTGACTTCACACACTTCCATTGTTTGACTTCACAAAGCTCCATTCCATGACTTCACACACCTCAATTCTGTGATTTCACACACCTCCATTCTATGACTTCACACACCACCTTTCTATGACTTCACACACCTCCATTCTGTGTCTTCACACACCTCCATTGTATGACTTCACATACCTCCATTTTTTACTTCACACACCTCCATTCTATTACTTCACACACCTCCAATCTATGACTTCACACACTTCCATTCTGTGACTTCACACACCTCCATTCGATTACTTCACACACTTCCATTGTGACTTCACACACCTCCATTGCATGAGTTCACACACCTCCAATCTATGACTTCACACCTCCATTCTATGAGTTCACACACCTCCATTCTGACTTCACACACCCCCATTCTATGATTTCACACCTCCATTCTGAATTCACACAGCTCCATTCTGTGACTTCACCAAACTCCATTCTATGATTTCACACACCTCTATACTATGTCTTCATACATCTCCATCTATGACTTCACACACCTCCATTCTGAGTTCACACACCTCCATTCTGTGACTTCACACACTTCCATTCTGACTTCACACACCTCCATTTTATGACTTCACACACCTCCATTTTGTGACTTCACACACTTCCATTGTGACGTTATACACCTCAATCCTATGAGTTCACACACCTCCATTCTATGACTTCACACACCTCCATTCTGACTTCACAAACCTCTATTCTATGACTTCGCACACCTCCATTCTGACATCACACACCTCCATTCTATGACTTCACAGGCTTCGATTCTGTGACTTCACCCACCTCCATTCTGTGACTTCACACACCTCCATTCTGTGACTTCACACACCTCCATTCTATGACTTCGTTCACCTACACTGTGACTTCACACACCTCCCTTCTATGAGTTCACACACCGCAATTTTATGACTTCACACACCTCCATTCTGTCACCTCACACACCTGCATTCCATGACTTCACACTCCTCCATTCTGTGATTTCACACACCTCCATTCTATGACTTCACACACCTCCATTCTATGACTTCCCAAACCTCTGTTCCGACTTCACACACCTCCACTCTATGACTTCGCACACCTCCATTCTATGATTTCGCACACCTCCATTCTGTGACTTCACACACCTCCATTCTGTGACTTCAAACCCTCCATTCTATGACTTCACACAGCTCCATTGTATGAGTTGACACACCTCCATTGTATGACTTCACACAACTCCATTCTGTGACGTCACACACCTACATTCTATGGTTTAACACAACTCCATTCTATGACTTCACACACCTCCTCTGACTTCACACACCTCCATTCTATGACTTCACACACCTCCTCTGACTTCACACACCTCCATTCTATGACTTCACACACCACCTCTGACTTCACACACCTCCATTCTGTGACTTCACACACCTCAATTCTGTGATTCACACACGTTCATTCTTACTTCACAAACATCCATTCTTTGGCTTCACACACCTCCATTCTATGACTGCCCACATCTCCATTCTATGACTTCACACACGTCCATTCTGTGTCTTTACACACCTCTATTCTGAGTTTACACACCTCCATTCTGTTACTTCATACACCTCCATTCTGACTTCACACACCTCCTTTCTGTGACTTCACACACTTCCATTGTTTGACTTCACAAAGCTCCATTCCATGACTTCACACACCTCAATTCTGTGATTTCACACACCTCCATTCTATGACTTCACACACCACCTTTCTATGACTTCACACACCTCCATTCTGTGTCTTCACACACCTCCATTGTATGACTTCACATACCTCCATTTTTTACTTCACACACCTCCATTCTATTACTTCACACACCTCCAATCTATGACTTCACACACTTCCATTCTATGACTTCACACACTTCCATTCAGTGACTTTACACAACTCCATTCTGAGTTCACACATCTCCATTCCAGGACTTCACACACCTCCATTCTCACTTCACACACCTCCATTCTATGACTTCACACACCTGCATTCTGTGACTTCACACCCCTCTATTCTATGACTTCACACACCTCCATTCTGATTTCAAACACTTCCATTCTAAGAATTCGCACACCTCCATTCTGACTTCACACTCCTCCATTTTGTGACTTCACACACCTCCATTCTATGACTCCACACACCTCCATTGTGAATTCACACACCTCCATTCTATGAGTCCACACACCTCCATTCTATCACTTCACACACCTCCATTCTGTGACTTCACACACCTCCATTCGATTAATTCACACACCTCCATTGTGACTTCACACACCTCCATTCCATGAGTTCACACACCTCCATTCTGTGACTTCACACACCGCCATTCTATGACTTCACACACCTCCATACTATGACATCACACATCCCTTTCCTTGACTTCACACACCTCCATTGTTTGATTTCACACACCTCCATTCTATGACCTCACACACCTCCATTCTATGACTTCACACCCTTCTATTCTCTGAGTTCACAGACCTGCATTCTATGACTTCACACACCTCCATTCTATGACTTCACACACCTGCATTCTGACTTCACAAACCTCCTTTCTATGACTTCAAACACCGCCATTCTTTGACTTCACACACCTCCATTCTATTTCTTCACACACCTCTTTTCTGTGACTTCACACACTTCCATTGTTTGACTTCACAAAGCTCCATTCCATGACTTCACACACCTCCATTCTGTGACTTCACACACCTCGATTCTATGACTTCACACACCACCATTCTATGACTTCACACACCTCCATTATGTGTCTTCACACACCTCCATTTTATGAATTCACACACCTCCATTCTATGACATCACACACCTCCTTTCTGTGACTTCACAAACCTCCATTTTTTACTTCAAACACCTCCATTCTATGACTACAAACAGCTCCATTGTGAATTCACACACCTCCATTCTATGAGTTCACACACCTCAAATCTATCACTTCACAGACCTGCATTCTGTGACTTCACACACCTCCAATCTATGACTTCACACCTCCATTCTATGAGTTCACCCACTTCCATTTTATGACTTCACACACCTCCCTTCTGTGACTTCACACACCTGCATTATATGACTTCACCCACCTCCATTCTATGAGTTCACACCTCCATTCTGACTTCACACTCCTCCATTCTGACTTCACACACCTCCATTCTGACTTCACACAGCTCCATTCTCTGAATTCACATACCTCCATTCTTTGCAGTCACACACCTCCATTTTATGACTTCACACACCTTCATTCTTACTTCACAAACATCCATTCTATAACTTCACACACCTCCATTCTATAACGTTACCCACCTCCATTCTGTGACTTCACACACCTCCATTCTATGACTTCACATACCTCCATTCTGTGACTTCACACACCCCCATTCTATGACTTCACACACTTCCACTGTGACGTCACACACCTCCATTCTATGAGTTCACACAACTCCATTCTGAATTCACACACCCCCATTCTATGATTTCACACCTCCATTCTGAATTCACACAGCTCCATTCTGTGACTTCACCAAACTCCATTCTATGATTTCACACACCTCTATACTATGTCTTCATACATCTCCATCTATGACTTCACATACCTCCATTCTGAGTTCACACACCTCCATTCTGTGACTTCACACACTTCCATTCTGACTTCACACAACTCAGTTTTATGACTTCACACACCTCCATTTTGTGACTTCACACACTTCCATTGTGACGTCATACACCTCAATCCTATGAGTTCACACACCTCCATTCTATGACTTCACACACCTCCATTCTGACTTCACAAACCTCTATTCTATGACTTCGCACACCTCAATTCTGACATCACACACCTCCATTCTATGACTTCACAGGCTTCGAATCTGTGACTTCACTCACCTCCACTCTATGACTTCACCCACCTCCATTTTGTGACTTCACACACCTCCATTCTGTGACTTCACACAGCTCCACTGTATGAGTTCACACACCTCCATTGTATGACTTCACACAACTCCATTCTGTGACTTCACACACCTCCATTCTATGGTTCACACACCTCCATTCTGTGACTTCACACACCTCCATTCTGTGACTTCACACACCGCCATTCTATGACTTCACACACCTCCATACTATGACATCACACACCTCCTTTCCTTGACTTCACACACCTCCATTCTATGACTTCACACACCTCCTTTCTGTGACTTCACACACCTGCATTATGACTTCACAAACCTCCTTTCTATGACTTCTAACACCGCCATTCTATGACTTCACACACCTCCATTCTATGACTTCACACACCTCCTTTCTGTGACTTCACACACTTCCATTGTTTGACTTCACAAAGCTCCATTCCATGACTTCGCACACCTCCATTCTGTGACTTCACACACCTCGATTCTATGACTTCACACACCACCATTCTATGACTTCACACACCTCCATTCTGTGTCTTCACACACCTCCATTCTGTGATTTCACACACCTCCATTCTATGACATCACACTCCTCCTTTCTGTGACTTCACAAACCTCCATTTTTTTACTTCAAACACCTCCATTCTATGACTTCAAACAGCTCCATTTTTAATTCACACACCTCCATTCTATGAGTTCACACACCTCAATTCTATCACTTCACACACTTCCATTCTGTGACTTCACACACCTCCATTCGATTACTTCACACACTTCCATTGTGACTTCACACACCTCCATTGCATGAGTTCACACACCTCCAATCTATGACTTCACACCTCCATTTTATGAGTTCACAAACCTCCATTCTATGACTTCACACACTTCCATTGTGACGTCACACACCTCCATTCTATGAGTTCACACACCTATATTCTGACTTCACACACCCCCATTCTATGATTTCACACCTCCATTCTGAATTCACACAGCTCCATTCTGTGATTTCACCAAACTCCATTCTATGATTTCACACACCTCTATACTATGTCTTCATACATCTCCATCTATGACTTCACACACCTCCATTCTGAGTTCACACACCTCCATTCTGTGACTTCACACACTTCCATTCTGACTTCACACACCTCCATTTTATGACTTCACACACCTCCATTTTGTGACTTCACACACTTCCATTGTGACGTTATACACCTCAATCCTATGAGTTCACACACCTCCATTCTATGACTTCACACACCTCCATTCTGACTTCACAAACCTCTATTCTATGACTTCGCACACCTCCATTCTGACATCACACACCTCCATTCTATGACTTCACAGGCTTCGAATCTGTGACTTCACCCACCTCCATTCTGTGACTTCACACACCTCCATTCTGTGACTTCACACACCTCCATTCTATGACTTCGTTCACCTACACTGTGACTTCACACACCTCCCTTCTATGAGTTCACACACCGCAATTTTATGACTTCACACACCTCCATTCTGTCACCTCACACACCTGCATTCCATGACTTCACACTCCTCCATTATGTGACTTCACACACCTCCATTCTATGACTTCACACACCTCCATTCTATGACTTCCCAAACCTCTGTTCCGACTTCACACACCTCCAATCTATGACTTCGCACACCTCCATTCTATGATTTCGCACACCTCCATTCTGTGACTTCACACACCTCCATTCTGTGACTTCAAACCCTCCATTCTATGACTTCACACAGCTCCATTGTATGAGTTGACACACCTCCATTGTATGACTTCACACAACTCCATTCTGTGACGTCACACACCTACATTCTATGGTTTAACACAACTCCATTCTATGACTTCACACACCTCCTCTGACTTCACACACCTCCATTCTATGACTTCACACACCTCCTCTGACTTCACACACCTCCATTCTATGACTTCACACACCACCTCTGACTTCACACACCTCCATTCTGTGACTTCACACACCTCAATTCTGTGATTCACACACGTTCATTCTTACTTCACAAACATCCATTCTTTGGCTTCACACACCTCCATTCTATGACTGCACACATCTCCATTCTATGACTTCACACACGTCCATTCTGTGTCTTTACACACCTCTATTCTGAGTTTACACACCTCCATTCTGTTACTTCATACACCTCCATTCTGACTTCACACACCTCCTTTCTGTGACTTCACACACTTCCATTGTTTGACTTCACAAAGCTCCATTCCATGACTTCACACACCTCAATTCTGTGATTTCACACACCTCCATTCTATGACTTCACACACCACCTTTCTATGACTTCACACACCTCCATTCTGTGTCTTCATACACCTCCATTGTATGACTTCACATACCTCCATTTTTTACTTCACGCACCTCCATTCTATTACTTCACACACCTCCATTCTATGACTTCACACACTTCCATTCTATGACTTCACACACTTCCATTCAGTGACTTTACACAACTCCATTCTGAGTTCACACATCTCCATTCCAGGACTTCACACACCTCCATTCTGACTTCACACACATCCATTCTATGACTTCACACACCTGCATTCTGTGACTTCACACCCCTCTATTCTATGACTTCACACACCTCCATTCTGATTTCAAACACTTCCATTCTAAGAATTCGCACACCTCCATTCTGACTTCACACTCCTCTATTTTGTGACTTCACACACCTCCATTCTATGACTTCACACACCTCCATTGTGGATTCACACACCTCCATTCTATGAGTCCACACACCTCCATTCTATCACTTCACACACCTCCATTCTGTGACTTCACACACCTCCATTCGATTAATTCACACACCTCCATTGTGACTTCACACACCTCCATTCCATGAGTTCACACACCTCCATTCTGTGACTTCACACACCGCCATTCTATGACTTCACACACCTCCATACTATGACATCACACACCCCTTTCCTTGACTTCACACACCTCCATTGTTTGATTTCACACACCTCCATTCTATGACCTCACACACCTCCATTCTATGACTTCACACCCTTCTATTCTCTGAGTTCACAGACCTGCATTCTATGACTTCACACACCTCCATTCTATGACTTCACACACCTGCATTCTGACTTCACAAACCTCCTTTCTATGACTTCAAACACCGCCATTCTTTGACTTCACACACCTCCATTCTATTTCTTCACACACCTCTTTTCTGTGACTTCACACACTTCCATTGTTTGACTTCACAAAGCTCCATTCCATGACTTCACACACCTCCATTCTGTGACTTCACACACCTCGATTCTATGACTTCACACACCACCATTCTATGACTTCACACACCTCCATTATGTGTCTTCACACACCTCCATTTTATGAATTCACACACCTCCATTCTATGACATCACACACCTCCTTTCTGTGACTTCACAAACCTCCATTTTTTACTTCAAACACCTCCATTCTATGACTACAAACAGCTCCATTGTGAATTCACACACCTCCATTCTATGAGTTCACACACCTCAATTCTATCACTTCACAGACCTGCATTCTGTGACTTCACACACCTCCAATCTATGACTTCACACCTCCATTCTATGAGTTCACCCACCTCCATTTTATGACTTCACACACCTCTCTTCTGTGACTTCACACACCTGCATTATATGACTTCACCCACCTCCATTCTATGACTTCACACCTCCATTCTGACTTCACACTCCTCCATTCTGACTTCACACACCTCCATTCTGACTTCACACAGCTCCATTCTCTGAATTCACATACCTCCATTCTTTGCAGTCACACACCTCCATTTTATGACTTCACACACCTTCATTCTTACTTCACAAACATCCATTCTATAACTTCACACACCTCCATTCTATAACGTTACCCACCTCCATTCTGTGACTTCACACACCTCCATTCTATGACTTCACATACCTCCATTCTGTGACTTCACACACCCCCATTCTATGACTTCACACACTTCCACTGTGACGTCACACACCTCCATTCTATGAGTTCACACAACTCCATTCTGAATTCACACACCCCCATTCTATGATTTCACACCTCCATTCTGAATTCACACAGCTCCATTCTGTGACTTCACCAAACTCCATTCTATGATTTCACACACCTCTATACTATGTCTTCATACATCTCCATCTATGACTTCACATACCTCCATTCTGAGTTCACACACCTCCATTCTGTGACTTCACACACTTCCATTCTGACTTCACACACCTCAGTTTTATGACTTCACACACCTCCATTTTGTGACTTCACACACTTCCATTGTGACGTCATACACCTCAATCCTATGAGTTCACACACCTCCATTCTATGACTTCACACACCTCCATTCTGACTTCACAAACCTCTATTCTATGACTTCGCACACCTCAATTCTGACATCACACACCTCCATTCTATGACTTCACAGGCTTCGAATCTGTGACTTCACTCACCTCCACTCTATGACTTCACCCACCTCCATTTTGTGACTTCACACACCTCCATTCTGTGACTTCACACAGCTCCACTGTATGAGTTCACACACCTCCATTGTATGACTTCACACAACTCCATTCTGTGACTTCACACACCTCCATTCTATGGTTCACACACCTCCATTCTGTGACTTCACACACCTCCATTCTGTGACTTCACACACCGCCATTCTATGACTTCACACACCTCCATACTATGACATCACACACCTCCTTTCCTTGACTTCACACACCTCCATTCTATGACTTCACACACCTCCTTTCTGTGACTTCACACACCTGCATTATGACTTCACAAACCTCCTTTCTATGACTTCTAACACCGCCATTCTATGACTTCACACACCTCCATTCTATGACTTCACACACCTCCTTTCTGTGACTTCACACACTTCCATTGTTTGACTTCACAAAGCTCCATTCCATGACTTCACACACCTCCATTCTGTGACTTCACACACCTCGATTCTATGACTTCACACACCACCATTCTATGACTTCACACACCTCCATTCTGTGTCTTCACACACCTCCATTCTGTGATTTCACACACCTCCATTCTATGACATCACACTCCTCCTTTCTGTGACTTCACAAACCTCCATTTTTTTACTTCAAACACCTCCATTCTATGACTTCAAACAGCTCCATTTTTAATTCACACACCTCCATTCTATGAGTTCACACACCTCAATTCTATCACTTCACACACTTCCATTCTGTGACTTCACACACCTCCATTCGATTACTTCACACACTTCCATTGTGACTTCACACACCTCCATTGCATGAGTTCACACAACTCCAATCTATGACTTCACACCTCCATTTTATGAGTTCACACACCTCCATTCTATGACTTCACACACTTCCATTGTGACGTCACACACCTCCATTCTATGAGTTCACACACCTATATTCTGACTTCACACACCCCCATTCTATGATTTCACACCTCCATTCTGAATTCACACAGCTCCATTCTGTGATTTCACCAAACTCCATTCTATGATTTCACACACCTCTATACTATGTCTTCATACATCTCCATCTATGACTTCACACACCTCCATTCTGAGTTCACACACCTCCATTCTGTGACTTCACACACTTCCATTCTGACTTCACACACCTCCATTTTATGACTTCACACACCTCCATTTTGTGACTTCACACACTTCCATTGTGACGTTATACACCTCAATCCTATGAGTTCACACACCTCCATTCTATGACTTCACACACCTCCATTCTGACTTCACAAACCTCTATTCTATGACTTCGCACACCTCCATTCTGACATCACACACCTCCATTCTATGACTTCACAGGCTTCGAATCTGTGACTTCACCCACCTCCATTCTGTGACTTCACACACCTCCATTCTGTGACTTCACACACCTCCATTCTATGACTTCGTTCACCTACACTGTGACTTCACACACCTCCCTTCTATGAGTTCACACACCGCAATTTTATGACTTCACACACCTCCATTCTGTCACCTCACACACCTGCATTCCATGACTTCACACTCCTCCATTATGTGACTTCACACACCTCCATTCTATGACTTCACACACCTCCATTCTATGACTTCCCAAACCTCTGTTCCGACTTCACACACCTCCAATCTATGACTTCGCACACCTCCATTCTATGATTTCGCACACCTCCATTCTGTGACTTCACACACCTCCATTCTGTGACTTCAAACCCTCCATTCTATGACTTCACACAGCTCCATTGTATGAGTTGACACACCTCCATTGTATGACTTCACACAACTCCATTCTGTGACGTCACACACCTACATTCTATGGTTTAACACAACTCCATTCTATGACTTCACACACCTCCTCTGACTTCACACACCTCCATTCTATGACTTCACACACCTCCTCTGACTTCACACACCTCCATTCTATGACTTCACACACCACCTCTGACTTCACACACCTCCATTCTGTGACTTCACACACCTCAATTCTGTGATTCACACACGTTCATTCTTACTTCACAAACATCCATTCTTTGGCTTCACACACCTCCATTCTATGACTGCACACATCTCCATTCTATGACTTCACACACGTCCATTCTTTGTCTTTACACACCTCTATTCTGAGTTTACACACCTCCATTCTGTTACTTCATACACCTCCATTCTGACTTCACACACCTCCTTTCTGTGACTTCACACACTTCCATTGTTTGACTTCACAAAGCTCCATTCCATGACTTCACACACCTCAATTCTGTGATTTCACACACCTCCATTCTATGACTTCACACACCACCTTTCTATGACTTCACACACCTCCATTCTGTGTCTTCACACACCTCCATTGTATGACTTCACATACCTCCATTTTTTACTTCACACACCTCCATTCTATTACTTCACACACCTCCATTCTATGACTTCACACACTTCCATTCTATGACTTCACACACTTCCATTCAGTGACTTTACACAACTCCATTCTGAGTTCACACATCTCCATTCCAGGACTTCACACACCTCCATTCTGACTTCACACACATCCATTCTATGACTTCACACACCTGCATTCTGTGACTTCACACCCCTCTATTCTATGACTTCACACACCTCCATTCTGATTTCAAACACTTCCATTCTAAGAATTCGCACACCTCCATTCTGACTTCACACTCCTCCATTTTGTGACTTCACACACCTCCATTCTATGACTTCACACACCTCCATTGTGAATTCACACACCTCCATTCTATGAGTCCACACACCTCCATTCTATCACTTCACACACCTCCATTCTGTGACTTCACACAACTCCATTCGATTAATTCACACACCTCCATTGTGACTTCACACACCTCCATTCCATGAGTTCACACACCTCCATTCTGTGACTTCACACACCGCCATTCTATGCCTTCACACACCTCCATACTATGACATCACACACCCCTTTCCTTGACTTCACACACCTCCATTGTTTGATTTCACACACCTCCATTCTATGACCTCACACACCTCCATTCCATGACTTCACACCCTTCTATTCTCTGAGTTCACAGACCTGCATTCTATGACTTCACACACCTCCATTCTATGACTTCACACACCTGCATTCTGACTTCACAAACCTCCTTTCTATGACTTCAAACACCGCCATTCTTTGACTTCACACACCTCCATTCTATTTCTTCACACACCTCTTTTCTGTGACTTCACACACTTCCATTGTTTGACTTCACAAAGCTCCATTCCATGACTTCACACACCTCCATTCTGTGACTTCACACACCTCGATTCTATGACTTCACACACCACCATTCTATGACTTCACACACCTCCATTCTGTGTCTTCACACACCTCCGTTTTATGAATTCACACACCTCCATTCTATGACATCACACACCTCCTTTCTGTGACTTCACAAACCTCCATTTTTTACTTCAAACACCTCCATTCTATGACTACAAACAGCTCCATTGTGAATTCACACACCTCCATTCTATGAGTTCACACACCTCAATTCTATCACTTCACACACCTGCATTCTGTGACTTCACACACCTCCAATCTATGACTTCACACCTCCATTCTATGAGTTCACCCACCTCCATTTTATGACTTCACACACCTCCCTTCTGTGACTTCACACACCTGCATTATATGACTTCACCCACCTCCATTCTATGACTTCACACCTCCATTCTGACTTCACACACCTCCATTCTGACTTCACACACCTCCATTCTATGACTTCACACACCATCTCTGACTTCACACACATCCATTCTGTGATTCACACACGTTCATTCTTACTTCACAAACATCCGTTCTATGACTTCACACACCTCCATTCTATGACTTCACACACCTCCATTCTGTGACTTCACACACCTCCATTCTGTGTTCACACACCTCAATTCTGTGACTTCACACATCTCCATTCTGACTTCACACACCTCCGTTCTATGACTTCACACAACTCCATTCTATGAGTTCACACACCTCCATTCTGTGACTTCACACACCTCCATTCTAGTTGACACACCTCCATTCTGTGACTTCATACACCTCCATTCTGACTTCACACAGCTCCATTCTCTGAATTCACATACCTCCATTCTTTGCCGTCACACACCTCCATTTTATGACTTCACACACCTTCATTCTTACTTCACAAACATCCATTCTATAACTTCACACACCTCCATTCTATAACTTTACGCACCTCCATTCTGTGACTTCACACACCTCCATTCTATGACTTCACATACCTCCATTCTGTGACTTCACACACCCCCATTCTATGACTTCACACACTTCCATAGTGACGTCACACACCTCCATTCTATGAGTTCACACACCTCCATTCTGACTTCACACACCCCCATTCTGACTTCACAAACCTCTATTCTATGACTTCGCACACCTCCATTCTGACATCACACACCTCCATTCTATGACTTCACAGACTTCGAATCTGTGACTTCACTCACCTCCACTCTATGACTTCACCCACCTCCATTCTGTGACTTCACACACCTCCATTCTATGACTTCACACAGCTCCATTGTATGAGTTCACACACCTCCATTCTATGACTTCACACACTTCCATTCTATGACTTCACACACCTCCATTCTATGACTTCACACACCTCCATTGAATGACTTTACACAACTCCATTCTGAGTTCACACATCTCCATTCCAGGACTTCACACACCTCCATTCTGACTTCACACACCTCCATTTTATGACTTCACACACCTGCATTCTCTGACTTCACACACCTCCATTCCATGAGTTCACACACCTCCGTTCTGTGACTTCACACACCGCCATTCTATGACTTCACACACCTCCATACTATGACATCACACACCTCCTTTCCTTGACTTCACACACCTCCATTCTATGACTTCACACACCTCCTTTCTGTGACTTCACACACCTGCATTCTGACTTCAAAAACCTCCTTTCTATGACTTCAAACACCGCCATTCTATGACTTCACATTCCTCCATTCTATGACTTCACACACCTCCTTTCTGTGACTTCACACACTTCCATTGTTTGACTTCACAAAGCTCCATTCTATGACATCACACCTCCATTCTATGACTTCACACCCTTCTATTCTCTGACTTCACACACCTGCATTCTATGACTTCACACACCTCCATTCTATGACTTCAGACACCTCCATTCTATGACTTCACACACTTCCATTCTATGACTTCACACACCTCCATTCTATGACTTCACACACCTCCATTCCAGTACTTCACACACCTCCATTCTGACTTCACACACCTCCATTCTGTGACTTCACACCCCTCCAGTCTATGACTTCACACACCTCCATTCTGATTTCCAACACTTCAATTCTGAGAATTCTCACACCTCCATTCTGACTTCACACTCCTCCATTTTGTGACTTCACACACCTAAATTCCATGACTTCCCACACTTCAATTTTGAATTCACACACCTCCATTCTATGAGTTCACACACCTCCATTCTATCACTACACACACCTCCATTCTGTGACTTCACACACCGCCATTCTATGACTTCACACACCTCCATACTACGACATCACACACCTCCTTTCCTTGACTTCACACACCTCCATTCTATGAGTTCACACACCGCAATTTTATAACTTCACACACCTCCATTCTGTCACTTCACACCTGCATTCCATGACTTCACACTCCTCCATTCTGTGACTTCACACACCTCCATTCTATGACTTCACACACCTCCATTCTATGACTTCCCAAACCTCCGTTCCGACTTCACACACCTCCATTCTATGACTTCGCACACCTCCATTCTATGATTTCGCACACCTCCATTCTGTGACTTCACACACCTCCATTCTGTGACTTCAAACCCTCCATTCTATGACTTCACACAGCTCCATTGTATGAGTTGAGACACCTCCATTGTATGACTTCACACAACTCCATTCTGTGACTTCACACACCTACATTCTATGGTTTAACACACCTCCATTCTATGACTTCACACACCTCCTCTGACTTCACACACCTCCATTCTATGACTTCACACACCTCCTCTGACTTCACACACCTCCATTCTATGACTTCACACACCACCTCTGACTTCACACACCTCCATTCTGTGACTTCACACACCTCCATTCTGTGATTCACACACGTTCATTCTTACTTCACAAACATCCATTCTTTGGCTTCACACACCTCCATTCTCTGACTGCACACATCTCCATTCTATGACTTCACACACGTCCATTCTGTGTCTTTACACACCTCTATTCTGAGTTTACACACCTCCATTCTGTTACTTCATACACCTCCATTCTGACTTCACACACCTCCTTTCTGTGACTTCACACACTTCCATTGTTTGACTTCACAAAGCTCCATTCCATGACTTCACACACCTCCATTCTATTACTTCACACACCTCCATTCTATGACTTCACACACTTCCATTCTATGACTTCACACACTTCCATTCAGTGACTTTACACAACTCCATTCTGAGTTCACACATCTCCATTCCAGGACTTCACACACCTCCATTCTGACTTCACACACCTCCATTCTATGACTTCACACACCTGCATTCTGTGACTTCACACCCCTCTATTCTATGACTTCACACACCTCCATTCTGATTTCAAACACTTCCATTCTAAGAATTCGCACACCTCCATTCTGACTTCACACTCCTCCATTTTGTGACTTCACACACCTCCATTCTATGACTCCACACACCTCCATTGTGAATTCACACACCTCCATTCTATGAGTCCACACACCTCCATTCTATCACTTCACACACCTCCATTCTGTGACTTCACACACCCCCATTCGATTAATTCACACACCTCCATTGTGACTTCACACACCTCCATTCCATGAGTTCACACACCTCCATTCTGTGACTTCACACACCGCCATTCTATGCCTTCACACACCTCCATACTATGACATCACACACCCCTTTCCTTGACTTCACACACCTCCATTGTTTGATTTCACACACCTCCATTCTATGACCTCACACACCTCCATTCCATGACTTCACACCCTTCTATTCTCTGAGTTCACAGACCTGCATTCTATGACTTCACACACCTCCATTCTATGACTTCACACACCTGCATTCTGACTTCACAAACCTCCTTTCTATGACTTCAAACACCTCCATTCTTTGACTTCACACACCTCCATTCTATTTCTTCACACACCTCTTTTCTGTGACTTCACACACTTCCATTGTTTGACTTCACAAAGCTCCATTCCATGACTTCACACACCTCCATTCTGTGACTTCACACACCTCGATTCTATGACTTCACACACCACCATTCTATGACTTCACACACCTCCATTCTGTGTCTTCACACACCTCCATTTTATGAATTCACACACCTCCATTCTATGACATCACACACCTCCTTTCTGTGACTTCACAAACCTCCATTTTTTACTTCAATCACCTCCATTCTATGACTACAAACAGCTCCGTTGTGAATTCACACACCTCCATTCTATGAGTTCACACACCTCAATTCTATCACTTCACACACCTGCATTCTGTGACTTCACACACCTCCAATCTATGACTTCACACCTCCATTCTATGAGTTCACCCACCTCCATTTTATGACTTCACACACCTCCCTTCTGTGACTTCACACACCTGCATTAAATGACTTCACCCACCTCCATTCTATGACTTCACACCTCCATTCTGACTTCACACACCTCCATTCTGACTTCACACACCTCCATTCTATGACTTCACACACCATCTCTGACTTCACACACCTCCATTCTGTGATTCACACACGTTCATTCTTACTTCACAAACATCCGTTCTATGACTTCACACACCTCCATTCTATGACTTCACACACCTCCATTCTGTGACTTCACACACCTCCATTCTGTGTTCACACACCTCAATTCTGTGACTTCACACATCTCCATTCTGTCTTCACACACCTCCGTTCTATGACTTCACACAACTCCATTCTATGAGTTCACACACCTCCATTCTGTGACTTCACACACCTCCATTCTAGTTGACACACCTCCATTCTGTGACTTCATACACCTCCATTCTGACTTCACACAGCTCCATTCTCTGAATTCACATACCTCCATTCTTTGCCGTCACACACCTCCATTTTATGACTTCACATACCTTCATTCTTACTTCACAAACATCCATTCTATAACTTCACACACCTCCATTCTATAACTTTACGCACCTCCATTCTGTGACTTCACACACCTCCATTCTATGACTTCACATACCTCCATTCTGTGACTTCACACACCCCCATTCTATGACTTCACACACTTCCATAGTGACGTCACACACCTCCATTCTATGAGTTCACACACCTCCATTCTGACTTCACACACCCCCATTCTGACTTCACAAACCTCTATTCTATGACTTCGCACACCTCCATTCTGACATCACACACCTCCATTCTATGACTTCACAGACTTCGAATCTGTGACTTCACTCACCTCCACTCTATGACTTCACCCACCTCCATTCTGTGACTTCACACACCTCCATTCTATGACTTCACACAGCTCCATTGTATGAGTTCACACACCTCCATTGTATGACTTCACACAACTCCATTCTGTGACTTCACACACCTACATTCTATGGTTCACAAACCTCAATTCTGTGACTTCACACACCTCCATTCTATGACTTCACACACTTCCATTCTATGACTTCACACACCTCCATTCTATGACTTCACACACCTCCATTGAATGACTTTACACAACTCCATTCTGAGTTCACACATCTCCATTCCAGGACTTCACACACCTCCATTCTGACTTCACACACCTCCATTTTATGACTTCACACACCTGCATTCTCTGACTTCACACACCTCCATTCCATGAGTTCACACACCTCCGTTCTGTGACTTCACACACCGCCATTCTATGACTTCACACACCTCCATACTATGACATCACACACCTCCTTTCCTTGACTTCACACACCTCCATTCTATGACTTCACACACCTCCTTTCTGTGACTTCACACACCTGCATTCTGACTTCAAAAACCTCCTTTCTATGACTTCAAACACCGCCATTCTATGACTTCACATTCCTCCATTCTATGACTTCACACACCTCCTTTCTGTGACTTCACACACTTCCATTGTTTGACTTCACAAAGCTCCATTCTATGACATCACACCTCCATTCTATGACTTCACACCCTTCTATTCTCTGACTTCACACACCTGCATTCTATGACTTCACACACCTCCATTCTATGACTTCAGACACCTCCATTCTATGACTTCACACACTTCCATTCTATGACTTCACACACCTCCATTCTATGACTTCACACACCTCCATTCCAGTACTTCACACACCTCCATTCTGACTTCACACACCTCCATTCTGTGACTTCACACCCCTCCAGTCTATGACTTCACACACCCCCATTCTGATTTCCAACACTTCAATTCTGAGAATTCTCACACCTCCATTCTGACTTCACACTCCTCCATTTTGTGACTTCACACATCTAAATTCCATGACTTCCCACACTTCAATTTTGAATTCACACACCTCCATTCTATGAGTTCACACACCTCCATTCTATCACTACACACACCTCCATTCTGTGACTTCACACACCGCCATTCTATGACTTCACACACCTCCATACTACGACATCACACACCTCCTTTCCTTGACTTCACACACCTCCATTCTATGACTTCACACACCTCCATTCTGTGACTTCAGACACCTCCATTCTGACTTCACACACCTCCATTTTGTGACTTCACACACCTCCATTCTATGACTTCGTTCACCTACACTGTGACTTCACACACCTCCCTTCTATGAGTTCACACACCGCAATTTTATAACTTCACACACCTCCATTCTGTCACTTCACACCTGCATTCCATGACTTCACACTCCTCCATTCTGTGACTTCACACACCTCCATTCTATGACTTCACACACCTCCATTCTATGACTTCCCAAACCTCCGTTCCGACTTCACACACCTCCATTCTATGACTTCGCACACCTCCATTCTATGATTTCGCACACCTCCATTCTGTGACTTCACACACCTCCATTCTGTGACTTCAAACCCTCCATTCTATGACTTCACACAGCTCCATTGTATGAGTTGAGACACCTCCATTGTATGACTTCACACAACTCCATTCTGTGACTTCACACACCTACATTCTATGGTTTAACACACCTCCATTCTATGACTTCACACATCTCTTCTCTGTGACTTCACACACTTCCATTGTTTGACTTCACAAAGCTCCATTCTATGACATCACACCTCCATTCTATGACTTCACACCCTTCTATTCTCTGACTTCACACACCTGCATTCTATGACTTCACACACCTCCATTCTATGACTTCACACACCTGCATTCTGACTTCACAAACCTCCTTTCTATGACTTCAAACACCGCCATTCTATGACTTCACACACCTCCATTCTGTGACTTCACACACCTCCTTTCTGTGACTTCACACACTTCCATTGTTTGACTTCACAAAGCTCCATTCCATGACTTCACACACTTCCATTCTGTGACTTCACACACCTCGATTCTATGACTTCACACACCACCATTCTATGCCTTCACACATCTCCATTCTGAGTTCACACACCTCCATTCTGTGACTTCACACACTTCCATTCTGACTTCACACACGTCCATTTTATGACTTCACACACCTTCATTTTGTGACTTCACACACTTCCATTGTGACGTCATACACCTCAATCCTATGAGTTCACACACCTCCATTCTATGACTTCACACACCTCCATTCTGACTTCACAAACCTCTATTCTATGACTTCCCACACCTCCATTCTGACATCTCACACCTCCATTCTATGACTTCACAGGCTTCGTATCTGTGACTTCACTCACCTTCACTCTATGACTTCACCCACCTCCATTCTGTGACTTCACACACCTCCATTCTATGACTTCAAACAGCTCCATTTTTAATTCACACACCTCCATTCTATGAGTTCACACACCTCAATTCTATCACTTCACACACCTCCATTCTGTGACTTCACACACCTCCATTCGATTACTTCACACACCTCCATTGTGACTTCACACACCTCCATTGCCTGAGTTCACACACCTCCAATCTATGACTTCACACCTCCATTTTATGAGTTCACACACCTCCATTCTATGACTTCACACTCTTCCATTGTGACGTCACACACCTCCATTCTATGAGTTCACACACCTCCATTCTGACTTCACACACCCCCATTCTATGATTTCACACCTCCATTCTGAATTCACACAGCTCCATTCTGTGACTTCACCAAACTCCATTCTATGATTTCACACACCTCTATACTATGTCTTCATACATCTCCATCTATGACTTCACACACCTCCATTCTGAGTTCACACACCTCCATTCTGTGACTTCACACACTTCCATTCTGACTTCACACACCCCCATTTTATGACTTCACACACCTTCATTTTGTGATTTCACACACTTCCATTGTGACGTCATACACCTCAATCCTATGGGTTCACACACCTCCATTCTATGACTTCACACACCTCCATTCTGACTTCACAAACCTCTATTCTATGACGTCCCACACCTCCATTCGGACATCTCACACCTCCATTCTATGACTTCACAGGCTTCGTATCTGTGACTTCACTCACCTTCACTCTATGACTTCACCCAACTCCATTCTGTGACTTCACACACCTCCATTCTATGACTTCACACAGCTCCACTGTATGAGTTCACACACCTCCATTGTATGACTTCACACAACTCCATTCTGTGACTTCACACACCTCCATTCTATGGTTCACACACCACCATTCTGTGACTTCACACACCGCCATTCTATGACTTCACACACCTCCATACTATGATATCACACACCTCCTTTCCTTGACTTCACACACCTCCATTCTATGACTTCACACACCTCCTTTCTGTGACTTCAAACACCTGCATTCTGACTTCACAAACTTCCTTTCTATGACTTCAAACACCGCCATTCTATGACTTCACACACCTCCATTCTATGACTTCACACACCTGCTTTCTGTGACTTCACACACTTCCATTGTTTGACTTCACAAAGCTCCATTCCATGACTTCACACACCTCCA
Organism: Megascapheus bottae; assembly: GCA_024803745.1. Classification (NCBI taxonomy): domain Eukaryota; kingdom Metazoa; phylum Chordata; class Mammalia; order Rodentia; family Geomyidae; genus Megascapheus; species Megascapheus bottae. The sequence goes on along the minus strand of JANJXV010000159.1, from coordinate 1,207,938 downwards.
TTCTGTGACTTCACACACCTCGATTCTATGACTTCACACACCACCATTCTATGACTTCACACACCTCCATTCTGTGTCTTCACACACCTCCATTGTGTGATTTCACACACCTCCATTCTATGACATCACACACCTCCTTTCTGTTACTTCACAAACCTCCATTTTTTTTACTTCAAACACCTCCATTCTATGACTTCAAACAGCTCCATTTTTAATTCACACACCTCCATTCTATGAGTTCACACACCTCAATTCTATCACTTCACACACCCCCTCTGTGACTTCACACACCTCCATTCGATTACTTCACACACCTCCATTGTGACTTCACACACCTCCATTGCATGAGTTCACACACCTCCAATCTATGACTTCCCACCTCCATTTTATGAGTTCACACACCTCCATTCTATGACTTCACACAATTCCATTGTGACGTCACACACCTCCATTCTATGAGTTCACACACCTCCATTCTGACTTCACACACCCCCATTCTATGATTTCACACCTCCATTCTGAATTCACACAGCTCCATTCTGTGACTTCACCAAACTCCATTCTATGATTTCACACACCTCTATACTATGTCTTCATACATCTCCATCTATGACTTCACACACCTCCATTCTGAGTTAACACACCTCCATTGTGTGACTTCACACACTTCCATTCTGACTTCACACACCTCCATTTTATGACTTCACACACCTCCATTTTGTGACTTCACACACTTCCATTGTGACGTCATACACCTCAATCCTATGAGTTCACACACCTCCATTCTATGGTTCACAAACGTCCATTCTGTGACTTCACACACCTCCATTCTGACTTCACAAACCTCTATTCTATGACTTCGCACACCTCCATTCTGACATCACACACCTCCATTCTATGACTTCACAGGCTTCGAATCTGTGACTTCACACACCTCCATTCTATGACTTCACACAGCTCCAGTGTATGAGTTCACACACCTCCATTGTATGACTTCACACAACTCTATTCTGTGACTTCACACACCTCCATTCTATGGTTCACACACCTCCATTCTGTGACTTCACACACCTCCATTCTATGACTGCACACACCTCCATTCTATGACTTCACACACCTCCATTCTGTGATTCACACACGTTCATTCTTACTTCACAAACATCCATTCTATGACTTCACACACCTCCTTTCTATGACTTCACACACCTCCTCTGACTTCACACACCTCCATTCTATGGCTTCACACACCACCTCTGACTTCACACACCTCCATTCTTTGACTTCACACACCTCCATTCTGTGATTCACACACGTTCATTCTTACTTCACAAACATCCATTCTATGATTCACACACCTCCATTCTATGACTTCACAAACCTCCATTCTATGACTTCACACACCTCCATTCTGTATCTTCACACACCTCTACTCTGAGTTCACACACCTCCATTCTGTGACTGCAGACACCTCCATTCTGACTTCACACACCTCCATTCTGTGACTTCTCACACCTCCATCCTATGACTTCGTTCACCTACACTGTGACTTCACACACCTCCCTTCTATGAGTTCACACACCGCAATTTTATGACTTCACACACCTCCATTCTGTCACTTCACACACCTGCATTCCATGACTTCACACTCCTCCATTCTGTGACTTCACACACCTCCATTCGATTACTTCACACACCTCCATTCTATGACTTCCCAAACCTCCGTTCCGACTTCACACACCTCCATTCTATGACTTCGCACACCTCCATTCTATGATTTCGCACACCTCCATTCTGTGACTTCACACACCTCCATTCTGTGACTTCAAACCCTCCATTCTATGACTTCACACAGCTCCATTGTATGAGTTGCCACACCTCCATTGTATGACTTCACACAACTCCATTCTGTGACTTCACACACCTACATTCTATAGTTTAACACACCTCCATTCTATGACTTCACACACCTCTGACTTCACACACCTCCATTCTATGACTTCACACACCACCTCTGACTTCACACACCTCCATTCTGTGATTCACACACGTTCATTCTTACTTCACAAACATCCATTCTTTGGCTTCACACACCTCCATTCTATGACTGCACACATCTCCATTCTATGACTTCACACACGTCCATTCTGTGTCTTTACACATCTCTATTCTGAGTTCACACACCTCCATTCTGTTACTTCATACACCTCCATTCTGACTTGACACACCTCCTTTCTGTGACTTCACACACTTCCATTGTTTGACTTCACAAAGCTCCATTCCATGACTTCACACACCTCAATTCTGTGATTTCACACACCTCCATTCTATGACTTCACACACCACCTTTCTATGACTTCACACACCTCCATTCTGTGTCTTCACACACCTCCATTTTATGACTTCACACACCTCCATTTTATGACAACACACACCTCCTTTCTGTGACTTCACATACCTCCATTTTTAACATCACACACCTCCATTCTATGACTTCACACACCTCCATTCTATGACTTCACACACTTCCATTCTATGACTTCACACACCTCCATTCTATGACTTCACACACCTCCATTCAATGACTTTACACAACTCCATTCTGAGTTCACACATCTCCATTCCAGGACTTCACACACCTCCATTCTGACTTCACACACCTCCATTCTATGACTTCACACACCTGCATTCTGTGACTTCACACCCCTCCATTCTATGACTTCACACACCTCCATTCTGATTTCAAACACTTCCATTCTAAGAGTTCGCACACCTCCATTCTGACTTCACACTCCTCCATTTTGTGACTTCACACACCTCCATTCTATGACTTCACACAGCTCCATTGTGAATTCACACACCTCCATTCTATGAGTCCACACACCTCCATTCTATCACTTCACACACCTCCATTCTGTGACTTCACACACCTCCATTCGATTAATTCACACACCTTCATTGTGACTTCACACACCTCCATTCCATGAGTTCACACACCTCCATTCTGTGACTTCACACACCGCCATTCTATGACTTCACACACCTCCATACTATGACATCACACACCCCTTTCCTTGATTTCACACACCTCCATTTTTTTACTTCAAACACCTCCATTCTATGACTTCAAACAGCTCCATTGTGAATTCACACACCTCCATTCTATGAGTTCACACACCTCAATTCTACCACTTCACACACCTCCACTCTGTGACTTCACACACCTCCATTCGATTACTTCACACACCTCCATTGTGACTTCACACACCTCCATTGCATGAGTTCACACACCTCCAATCTATGACTTCACACCTCCATTTTATGAGTTCACACACCTCCATTCTATGACTTCACACACTTCCATTGTGACGTCACACACCTCCATTCTATGAGTTCACACACCTCCATTCTGACTTCACACACCCCCATTCTATGATTTCACACCTCCATTCTGAATTCACACAGCTCCATTCTGTGACTTCACCAAACTCCATTCTATGATTTCACACACCTCTATACTATGTCTTCATACATCTCCATCTATGACTTCACACACCTCCATTCTGAGTTCACACACCTCCATTCTGTGACTTCACACACTTCCATTCTGACTTCACACACCTCCATTTTATGACTTCACACACCTCCATTTTGTGACTTCACACACTTCCATTGTGACGTCATACACCTCAATCCTATGAATTCACACACCTCCATTCTATGACTTCACACATCTCCATTCTGACTTCACAAACCTCTATTCTATGACTTCGCACACCTCCATTCTGACATCACAAACCTCCGTTCTATGACTTCACAGGCTTCGAACCTGTAACTTCACTCACCTCCACTCTATGACTTCACCCACCTCCATTCTGTGACTTCACACACCTCCATTCTATGACTTCACACAGCTCCACTGTATGAGTTCACACACCTCCATTGTATGACTTCACACACCTCCATTCTGTGACTTCACACACCTCCATTCTATGGTTCACAAACGTCCATTCTGTGACTTCACACACCTCCATTCTATGACTTCACACACCTCCATTCTATGACTTCACACACCTCCATTCTGTGATTCACACACGTTCATTCTTACTTCACAAACATCCATTCTATGACTTCACACACCTACATTCTATGGCTTCACACACCTCCTCTGACTTCACACACCTCCATTCTTTGACTTCACACACCTCCATTCTGTGATTCACACACGTTCATTCTTACTTCACAAACATCCATTCTATGACTTCACACACCTCCATTCTATGACTTCACAAACCTCCATTCTATGACTTCACACACCTCCATTCTGTATCTTCACACACCTCTACTCTGAGTTCACACACCTCCATTCTGTGAGTTCAGACACCTCCATTCTGACTTCACACACCTCCATTCTGTGACTTCACACACCTCCTTTCTGTGACTTCACACACTTCCATTGTTTGACTTCACAAAGCTCCATTCCATGACTTCACACACCTCCATTCTGTGACTTCACACACCTCGATTCTATGACTTCACACACCACCATTCTATGACTTCACACACCTCCATTCTGTGTCTTCACACACCTCCATTGTGTGATTTCACACACCTCCATTCTATGACATCACACACCTCCTTTCTGTGACTTCACAAACCTCCATTTTTTTACTTCAAACACCTCCATTCTATGACTTCAAACAGCTCCATTTTTAATTCACACACCTCCATTCTATGAGTTCACACACCTCAATTCTATCACTTCACACACCTCCTCTGTGACTTCACACACCTCCATTCGATTACTTCACACACCTCCATTGTGACTTCACACACCTCCATTGCATGAGTTCACACACCTCCAATCTATGACTTCCCACCTCCATTTTATGAGTTCACACACCTCCATTCTATGACTTCACACACTTCCATTGTGACGTCACACACCTCCATTCTATGAGTTCACACACCTCCATTTTGACTTCACACACCCCCATTCTATGATTTCACACCTCCATTCTGAATTCACACAGCTCCATTCTGTGACTTCACCAAACTCCATTCTATGATTTCACACACCTCTATACTATGTCTTCATACATCTCCATCTATGACTTCACACACCTCCATTCTGAGTTAACACACCTCCATTCTGTGACTTCACACACTTCCATTCTGACTTCACACACCTCCATTTTATGACTTCACACACCTCCATTTTGTGACTTCACACACTTCCATTGTGACGTCATACACCTCAGTCCTATGAGTTCACACACCTCCATTCTATGGTTCACAAACGTCCATTCTGTGACTTCACACACCTCCATTCTGACTTCACAAACCTCTATTCTATGACTTCGCACACCTCCATTCTGACATCATACACCTCCATTCTATGACTTCACAGGCTTCGAATCTGTGACTTCACACACCTCCATTCTATGACTTCACACAGCTCCAGTGTATGAGTTCACACACCTCCATTGTATGACTTCACACAACTCTATTCTTTGACTTCACACACCTCCATTCTATGGTTCACACACCTCCATTCTGTGACTTCACACACCTCCATTCTATGACTGCACACACCTCCATTCTATGACTTCACACACCTCCATTCTGTGATTCACACACGTTCATTCTTACTTCACAAACATCCATTCTATGACTTCACACACCTCCTTTCTATGACTTCACACACCTCCTCTGACTTCACACACCTCCATTCTATGGCTTCACAAACCACCTCTGACTTCACACACCTCCATTCTTTGACTTCACACACCTCCATTCTGTGATTCACACACGTTCATTCTTACTTCACAAACATCCATTCTATGATTCACACACCTCCATTCTATGACTTCACAAACCTCCATTCTATGACTTCACACACCTCCATTCTGTATCTTCACACACCTCTACTCTGAGTTCACACACCTCCATTCTGTGACTGCAGACACCTCCATTCTGACTTCACACACCTCCATTCTGTGACTTCTCACACCTCCATCCTATGACTTCGTTCACCTACACTGTGACTTCACACACCTCCCTTCTATGAGTTCACACACCGCAATTTTATGACTTCACACACCTCCATTCTGTCACTTCACACACCTGCATTCCATGACTTCACACTCCTCCATTCTGTGACTTCACACACCTCCATTCGATTACTTCACACACCTCCATTCTATGACTTCCCAAACCTCCGTTCCGACTTCACACACCTCCATTCTATGACTTCGCACACCTCCATTCTATGATTTCGCACACCTCCATTCTGTGACTTCACACACCTCCATTCTGTGACTTCAAACCCTCCATTCTATGACTTCACACAGCTCCATTGTATGAGTTGCCACACCTCCATTGTATGACTTCACACAACTCCATTCTGTGACTTCACACACCTACATTCTATAGTTTAACACACCTCCATTCTATGACTTCACACACCTCTGACTTCACACACCTGCATTCTATGACTTCACACACCACCTCTGACTTCACACACCTCCATTCTGTGATTCACACACGTTAATTCTTACTTCACAAACATCCATTCTTTGGCTTCACACACCTCCATTCTATGACTGCACACATCTCCATTCTATGACTTCACACACGTCCATTCTGTGTCTTTACACACCTCCATTCTAGTTCACACACCTCCATTCTGTGACTTCATACACCTCCATTCTGACTTCACACAGCTCCATTCTCTGAATTCACATACCTCCATTCTTTGCCGTCACACACCTCCATTTTATGACTTCACACACCTTCATTCTTACTTCACAAACATCCATTCTATAACTTCACACACCTCCATTCTATAACTTTACGCACCTCCATTCTGTGACTTCACACACCTCCATTCTATGACTTCACATACCTCCATTCTGTGACTTCACACACCCCCATTCTATGACTTCACACACTTCCATAGTGACGTCACACACCTCCATTCTATGAGTTCACACACCTCCATTCTGACTTCACACACCCCCATTCTGACTTCACAAACCTCTATTCTATGACTTCGCACACCTCCATTCTGACATCACACACCTCCATTCTATGACTTCACAGACTTCGAATCTGTGACTTCACTCACCTCCACTCTATGACTTCACCCACCTCCATTCTGTGACTTCACACACCTCCATTCTATGACTTCACACAGCTCCATTGTATGAGTTCACACACCTCCATTGTATGACTTCACACAACTCCATTCTGTGACTTCACACACCTACATTCTATGGTTCACAAACCTCAATTCTGTGACTTCACACACCTCCATTCTATGACTTCACACACCTCCATTCTGTGACTTCACACACCTCCATTCTATGACTGCACACACCTCCATTCTATGACTTCACACACCTCCATTCTGTGATTCACACACGTTCATTCTTACTTCACAAACATCCATTCTATGACTTCACACACCTGCTTTCTATGACTTCACACACCTCCTCTGACTTCACACACCTCCATTCTATGGCTTCACACACCACCTCTGACTTCACACACCTCCATTCTTTGACTTCACACACCTCCATTCTGTGATTCACACACGTTCATTCTTACTTCACAAACATCCATTCTATGATTCACACACCTCCATTCTATGACTTCACAAACCTCCATTCTATGACTTCACACACCTCCATTCTGTATCTTCACACACCTCTACTCTGAGTTCACACACCTCCATTCTGTGACTGCAGACACCTCCATTCTGACTTCACACACCTCCATTCTGTGACTTCTCACACCTCCATCCTATGACTTCGTTCACCTACACTGTGACTTCACACACCTCCCTTCTATGAGTTCACACACCGCAATTTTATGACTTCACACACCTCCATTCTGTCACTTCACACACCTGCATTCCATGACTTCACACTCCTCCATTCTGTGACTTCACACACCTCCATTCGATTACTTCACACACCTCCATTCTATGACTTCGCACACCTCCATTCTATGATTTCGCACACCTCCACTCTGTGACTTCACACACCTCCATTCTGTGACTTCAAACCCTCCATTCTATGACTTCACACAGCTCCATTGTATGAGTTGCCACACCTCCATTGTATGACTTCACACAACTCCATTCTGTGACTTCACACACCTACATTCTATAGTTTAACACACCTCCATTCTATGACTTCACACACCTCTGACTTCACACACCTCCATTCTATGACTTCACACACCACCTCTGTCTTCACACACCTCCATTCTGTGATTCACACACGTTCATTCTTACTTCACAAACATCCATTCTTTGGCTTCACACACCTCCATTCTATGACTGCACACATCTCTATTCTATGACTTCACACACGTCCATTCTGTGTCTTTACACATCTCTATTCTGAGTTCACACACCTCCATTCTGTTACTTCATACACCTCCATTCTGACTTGACACACCTCCCTTCTGTGACTTCACACACTTCCATTGTTTGACTTCACAAAGCTCCATTCCATGACTTCACACACCTCAATTCTGTGATTTCACACACCTCCATTCTATGACTTCACACACCACCTTTCTATGACTTCACACACCTCCATTCTGTGTCTTCACACACCTCCATTTTATGACTTCACACACCTCCATTTTATGACAACACACACCTCCTTTCTGTGACTTCACATACCTCCATTTTTAACATCACACACCTCCATTCTATGACTTCACACACCTCCATTCTATGACTTCACACACTTCCATTCTATGACTTCACACACCTCCATTCTATGACTTCACACACCTCCATTCAATGACTTTACACAACTCCATTCTGAGTTCACACATCTCCATTCCAGGACTTCACACACCTCCATTCTGACTTCACACACCTCCATTCTATGACTTCACACACCTGCATTCTGTGACTTCACACCCCTCCATTCTATGACTTCACACACCTCCATTCTGATTTCAAACACTTCCATTCTAAGAATTCGCACACCTCCATTCTGACTTCACACTCCTCCATTTTGTGACTTCACAAACCTCCATTCTATGACTTCACACACCTCCATTGTGAATTCACACACCTCCATTCTATGAGTCCACACACCTCCATTCTATCACTTCACACACCTCCATTCTGTGACTTCACACACCTCCATTCGATTAATTCACACACCTTCATTGTGACTTCACACACCTCCATTCCATGAGTTCACACACCTCCATTCTGTGACTTCACACACCGCCATTCTATGACTTCACACACCTCCATACTATGACATCACACACCCCTTTCCTTGATTTCACACACCTCCATTTTTTTACTTCAAACACCTCCATTCTATGACTTCAAACAGCTCCATTGTGAATTCACACACCTCCATTCTATGAGTTCACACACCTCAATTCTACCACTTCACACACCTCCTCTCTGTGACTTCACACACCTCCATTCGATTACTTCACACACCTCCATTGTGACTTAACACACCTCCATTGCATGAGTTCACACACCTCCAATCTATGACTTCACACCTCCATTTTATGAGTTCACACACCTCCATTCTATGACTTCACACACTTCCATTGTGACGTCACACACCTCCATTCTATGAGTTCACACACCTCCATTCTGACTTCACACACCCCCATTCTATGATTTCACACCTCCATTCTGAATTCACACAGCTCCATTCTGTGACTTCACCAAACTCCATTCTATGATTTCACACACCTCTATACTATGTCTTCATACATCTCCATCTATGACTTCACACACCTCCATTCTGAGTTCACACACCTCCATTCTGTGACTTCACACACTTCCATTCTGACTTCACACACCTCCATTTTATGACTTCACACACTTCCATTTTGTGACTTCACACACTTCCATTGTGACGTCATACACCTCAGTCCTATGAGTTCACACACCTCCATTCTATGACTTCACACATCTCCATTCTGACTTCACAAACCTCTATTCTATGACTTCGCACACCTCCATTCTGACATCACAAACCTCCATTCTATGACTTCACACACCTCCATTCTGTATCTTCACACACCTCTACTCTGAGTTCACACACCTCCATTCTGTGAGTTCAGACACCTCCATTCTGACTTCACACACCTCCATTCTGTGACTTCACACACCTCCTTTCTGTGACTTCACACACTTCCATTGTTTGACTTCACAAAGCTCCATTCCATGACTTCACACACCTCCATTCTGTGACTTCACTCACCTCGATTCTATGACTTCACACACCACCATTCTATGACTTCACACACCTCCATTCTGTGTCTTCACACACCTCCATTGTGTGATTTCACACACCTCCATTCTACGACATCACACACCTCCTTTCTGTGACTTCACAAACCTCCATTTTTTTACTTCAAACACCTCCATTCTATGACTTCAAACAGCTCCATTTTTAATTCACACACCTCCATTCTATGAGTTCACACACCTCAATTCTATCACTTCACACACCCCCTCTGTGACTTCACACACCTCCATTCGATTACTTCACACACCTCCATTGTGACTTCACACACCTCCATTGCATGAGTTCACACACCTCCAATCTATGACTTCCCACCTCCATTTTATGAGTTCACACACCTCCATTCTATGACTTCACACACTTCCATTGTGACGTCACACACCTCCATTCTATGAGTTCACACACCTCCATTCTGACTTCACACACCCCCATTCTATGATTTCACACCTCCATTCTGAATTCACACAGCTCCATTCTGTGACTTCACCAAACTCCATTCTATGATTTCACACACCTCTATACTATGTCTTCATACATCTCCATCTATGACTTCACACACCTCCATTCTGAGTTAACACACCTCCATTGTGTGACTTCACACACTTCCATTCTGACTTCACACACCTCCATTTTATGACTTCACACACCTCCATTTTGTGACTTCACACACTTCCATTGTGACGTCATACACCTCAATCCTATGAGTTCACACACCTCCATTCTATGGTTCACAAACGTCCATTCTGTGACTTCACACACCTCCATTCTGACTTCACAAACCTCTATTCTATGACTTCGCACACCTCCATTCTGACATCTCACACCTCCATTCTATGACTTCACAGGCTTCGAATCTGTGACTTCACACACCTCCATTCTATGACTTCACACAGCTCCACTGTATGAGTTCACACATCTCCTTTGTATGACTTCACACAACTCTATTCTGTGACTTCACACACCTCCATTCTATGGTTCACACACCTCCATTCTGTGACTTCACACACCTCCATTCTATGACTGCACACACCTCCATTCTATGACTTCACACACCTCCATTCTGTGATTCACACACGTTCATTCTTACTTCACAAACATCCATTCTATGACTTCACACACCTCCTTTCTATGACTTCACACACCTCCTCTGACTTCACACACCTCCATTCTATGGCTTCACACACCACCTCTGACTTCACACACCTCCATTCTTTGACTTCACACACCTCCATTTTGTGATTCACACACGTTCATTCTTACTTCACAAACATCCATTCTATGATTCACACACCTCCATTCTATGACTTCACAAACCTCCATTCTATGACTTCACACACCTCCATTCTGTATCTTCACACACCTCTACTCTGAGTTCACACACCTCCATTCTGTGACTGCAGACACCTCCATTCTGACTTCACACACCTCCATTCTGTGACTTCTCACACCTCCATCCTATGACTTCGTTCACCTACACTGTGACTTCACACACCTCCCTTCTATGAGTTCACACACCGCAATTTTATGACTTCACACACCTCCATTCTGTCACTTCACACACCTGCATTCCATGACTTCACACTCCTCCATTCTGTGACTTCACACACCTCCATTCGATTACTTCACACACCTCCATTCTATGACTTCCCAAACCTCCGTTCCGACTTCACACACCTCCATTCTATGACTTCGCACACCTCCATTCTATGATTTCGCACACCTCCATTCTGTGACTTCACACACCTCCATTCTGTGACTTCAAACCCTCCATTCTATGACTTCACACAGCTCCATTGTATGAGTTGCCACACCTCCATTGTATGACTTCACACAACTCCATTCTGTGACTTCACACACCTACATTCTATAGTTTAACACACCTCCATTCTATGACTTCACACACCTCTGACTTCACACACCTCCATTCTATGACTTCACACACCACCTCTGACTTCACACACCTCCATTCTGTGATTCACACACGTTCATTCTTACTTCACAAACATCCATTCTTTGGCTTCACACACCTCCATTCTATGACTGCACACATCTCCATTCTATGACTTCACACACGTCCATTCTGTGTCTTTACACACCTCTATTCTGAGTTCACACACCTCCATTCTGTTACTTCATACACCTCCATTCTGACTTGACACACCTCCTTTCTGTGACTTCACACACTTCCATTGTTTGACTTCACAAAGCTCCATTCCATGACTTCACACACCTCAATTCTGTGATTTCACACACCTCCATTCTATGACTTCACACACCACCTTTCTATGACTTCACACACCTCCATTCTGTGTCTTCACACACCTCCATTTTATGACTTCACACACCTCCATTTTATGACAACACACACCTACTTTCTGTGACTTCACATACCTCGATTTTTAACATCACACACCTCCATTCTATGACTTCACACACCTCCATTCTATGACTTCACACACTTCCATTCTATGACTTCACACACCTCCATTCTATGACTTCACACACCTCCATTCAATGACTTTACACAACTCCATTCTAAGTTCACACATCTCCATTCCAGGACTTCACACACCTCCATTCTGACTTCACACACCTCCATTCTATGACTTCACACACCTGCATTCTGTGACTTCACACCCCTCCATTCTATGACTTCACACACCTCCATTCTGATTTCAAACACTTCCATTCTAAGAATACGCACACCTCCATTCTGACTTCACACTCCTCCATTTTGTGACTTCACACACCTCCATTCTATGACTTCACACACCTCCATTGTGAATTCACACACCTCCATTCTATGAGTCCACACACCTCCATTCTATCACTTCACACACCTCCATTCTGTGACTTCACACACCTCCATTCGATTAATTCACACACCTTCATTGTGAGTTCACACACCTCCATTCCATGAGTTCACACACCTCCATTCTGTGACTTCACACATCGCCATTCTATGACTTCACACACCTCCATACTATGACATCACACACCCCTCTCCTTGATTTCACACACCTCCATTTTTTTACTTCAAACACCTCCATTCTATGACTTCAAACAGCTCCATTGTGAATTCAAACACCTCCATTCTATGAGTTCACACACCTCAATTCTACCACTTCACACACCTCCACTCTGTGACTTCACACACCTCCATTCGATTACTTCACACACCTCCATTGTGACTTAACACACCTCCATTGCATGAGTTCACACACCTCCAATCTATGACTTCACACCTCCATTTTATGAGTTCACACACCTCCATTCTATGACTTCACACACTTCCATTGTGACGTCACACACCTCCATTCTATGAGTTCACACACCTCCATTCTGACTTCACACACCCCCATTCTATGATTTCACACCTCCATTCTGAATTCACACAGCTCCATTCTGTGACTTCACCAAACTCCATTCTATGATTTCACAAACTCTATACTATGTCTTCATACATCTCCATCTATGACTTCACACACCTCCATTCTGAGTTCACACACCTCCATTCTGTGACTTCACACACTTCCATTCTGACTTCACACACCTCCATTTTATGACTTCACACACCTCCATTTTGTGACTTCACACACTTCCATTGTGACGTCATACACCTCAATCCTATGAGTTCACACACCTCCATTCTATGACTTCACACATCTCCATTCTGACTTCACAAACCTCTATTCTATGACTTCGCACACCTCCATTCTGACATCACAAACCTCCATTCTATGACTTCACAGGCTTCGAATCTGTAACTTCACTCACCTCCACTCTATGACTTCACCCACCTCCATTCTGTGACTTCACACACCTCCATTCTATGACTTCACACAGCTCCACTTTATGAGTTCACACACCTCCATTGTATGACTTCACACACCTCCATTCCGTGACTTCACACACCTCCATTCTATGGTTCACAAACGTCCATTCTGTGACTTCACACACCTCCATTCTATGACTTCACACACCTCCATTCTGTGATTCACACACGTTCATTCTTACTTCACAAACATCCATTCTATGACTTCACACACCTACATTCTATGGCTTCACACACCTCCTCTGACTTCACACACCTCCATTCTTTGACTTCACACACCTCCATTCTGTGATTCACACACGTTCATTCTTACTTCACAAACATCCATTCTATGACTTCACACACCTCCTTTCTATGATTTCACACACCTCCTCTGACTTCACACACCTCCATTCTATGGCTTCACACACCACCTCTGACTTCACACACTTCCATTCTTTGACTTCACACACCTCCATTTTGTGATTCACACACGTTCATTCTTACTTCACAAACATCCATTCTATGATTCACACACCTCCATTCTATGACTTCACAAACCTCCATTCTATGACTTCACACACCTCCATTCTGTATCTTCACACACCTCTACTCTGAGTTCACACACCTCCATTCTGTGAGTTCAGACACCTCCATTCTGACTTCACACACCTCCATTCTGTGACTTCACACAGCTCCATCCTTTGACTTCGTTCACCTACACTGTGACTTCACACACCTCCCTTCTATGAGTTCACACACCGCAATTTTATGACTTCACACACCTCCATTCTGTCACCTCACACACCTGCATTCCATGATTTCACACTCCTCCATTCTGTGACCTCACACACCTCCATTCTATGACTTCACACACCTCCATTCTATGACTTCCCAAACCTCCGTTCCGACTTCACACACCTCCATTCTATGACTTCGCACACCTCCATTCTATGATTTCGCACACCTCCATTCTGTGACTTCACACACCTCCATTCTGTGACTTCAAACCCTGCATTCTATGACTTCACACAGCTCCATTGTATGAGTTGACACACCTCCATTGTACGACTTCACAAAACTCCATTCTGTGACTTCACACACCTACATTCTATGGTTTAACACACCTCCATTCTATGACTTCACACACCTCCTCTGACTTCACACACCTCCATTCTATGACTTCACACACCACCTCTGACTTCACACACCTCCATTCTGTGACTTCACACACCTCCATTCTGTGATTCACACACGTTCATTCTTATTTCACAAACATCCATTCTTTGGCTTCACACACCTCCATTCTATGACTGCACACATCTCTATTCTATGACTTCACACACGTCCATTCTGTGTCTTTACACACCTCTATTCTGAGTTCACACACCTCCATTCTGTTACTTCATACACCTCCATTCTGACTTCACACACCTCCTTTCTATGACTTCACACACTTCCATTGTTTGATTCACAAAGCTCCATTCCATGACTTCACACACCTCAATTCTGTGATTTCACAAACCTCCATTCTATGACTTCACACACCACCTTTCTATGACTTCACACACCTCCATTGTGTGTCTTCACACACCTCCATTGTATGACTTCACACAACTCCATTTTATGACATCACACACCTCCTTTCTGTGACTTCACATACCTCCATTTTTTACTTCTCACACCTCCACTCTATGACTTCACACACCTCCATTCTATGACTTCACACACTTCCATTCCATGACTTCACACACCTCCATTCTATGACTTCACACACCTCCATTCAATGACTTTACACAACTCCATTCTGAGTTCACACATCTCCATTCCAGGACTTCACACACCTCCATTCTGACTTCACACTCCTCCATTTTGTGACTTCACACACCTCCATTCTATGACTTCACACACCTCCATTGTGAATTCACACATCTCCATTCTATGAGTTCACACACCTCCATTCTATCACTTCACACACCTCCATTCTGTGACTTCACACACCTCCATTCGATTAATTCAAACACCTCCATTGTGACTTCACACACCTCCAATCCATGAGTTCAAACACCTCCATTCTGTGACTTCACACACCGCCATTCTATGACTTCACACACCTCCATACTATGACATCACACACCTCCTTTCCTTGACTTCACACACCTCCATTGTTTGTTTTCACACACCTCTATTTTATGACCTCACACACCTCCATTCTATGACTTCACACCCTTCTATTCTCTGACTTCACACACCTACATTTATGACTTCACACACCTCCATTCTATGACTTCACACACTTCTTTTCTGTGACTTCACACCCTTTCATTGTTTGACTTCACAAAGCTCCATTCCATGACTTCACACACCTCCATTCTGTGACTTCACAAACCTCGATTCTATGACTTCACACACCACCATTCTATGACTTCACACACCTCCATTCTGTGTCTTCACACACCTCCATTGTATGACTTCACACACCTCCATTCTATGACATCACACACCTCCTTTCTGTGACTTCACAAACCTCCATTTTTTACTTCAAACACCTCCATTCTATGGCTTCAAACAGCTCCATTTGAATTCACATACCTCCATTCTATGAGTTCACACACCTCCATTCTATCACTTCACACACCTCCATTCTGTGACTCACACACCTCCAATCTTTGACTTCACACCTCCATTCTATGAGTTCACAAACCTCCATTTTATGACTTCACACACCTCCCTTCTGTGACTTCACACACCTGCATTCTATGACTTCACCCACCTCCATTCTATGACTTCACACCTCCATTCTGACTTCACACACCTCCATTCTGACTTCACACAACTCCATTCTATGACTTCACACACCACCTCTGACTCCACACACCTCCATTCTGTGATTCACACACGTTCATTCTTACTTCACAATCATACATTCTATGACTTCACACACCTCCATTCTATGAGTTCACACACCTCCATTCTGTGACTTCACACACCTCCATTCTGTGTTCACACACCTCAATTCTTTGACTTCACACATCTCCATTCTGACTACACACACCTCCATTCTATGACTTCACACACCTCCATTCTATGAGTTCACACACCTCCATTCTGTGACTTCACACACCTCCATTCTGAGTTGACACACCTCCATTCTGTGACTTCATACACCTCCATTCTGACTTCACACAGCTCCATTCTCTGAATTCACATATCTCCATTCTTTGCCGTCACACACCTCCATTTTATGACTTCACACACCTTCATTCTTACTTCACAAACATCCATTCTATAACTTCACAAACCTCCATTCTATAACTTTACGCACCTCTATTCTGTGACTTCACACACCTCCATTCTATGACTTCACATACCTCCATTCTGTGACTTCACACACCTCCATTCTATGACTTCACTCACTTCCATTGTGACGTCACACCCCTCCATTCTATGCGTTCACACACCTCCATTCTGACTTCACACACCCCCATTCTATGATTTCACACACCTCCATACTATGTCTTCATACACCTCCATCTATGACTTCACACACCTCCATTCTGAGTTCACACACCTCCATTCTGTGACTTCACACACTTCCATTCTGACTTCACACACCTCCATTTTATGACTTCACACACCTCCATTCTGTGACTTCACACACTTCCATTGTGATGTCACACACCTCAATCCTATGAGTTCACACACCTCCATTCTATGACTTCACACACCTCCATTCTGACTTCACAAACCTCTATTCTATGACTTCGCACACCTCCATTCTGACATCACACACCTCCATTCTATGACTTCACAGACTTCGAATCTCTGACTTCACTCACCTCCACTCTATGACTTCACACAGCTCCATTGTATGAGTTCAACCACCTCCATTGTATGACTTCACACAACTCCATTCTGTGAATTCACACACCTACATTCTATGGTTCACAAACCTCCATTCTGTGACTTCACACACCTCCATTCTATGACTTCACACACCTCCATTCTATGACTTCACACACCTCTATTCTGTGATTCACACACGTTCATTCTTACTTCACAAACATCCATTCTATGACTTCACACATCTCCATTCTATGACTTCACACACCTCCTCTGACTTCACACACCTCCATTCTATGGCTTCACACACCTGCTCTGACTTCACACACCTCCATTCTTTGACTTCACACACCTCCATTCTGTGATTCACACACGTTCATTCTTACTTCACAAACATCCATTCTATGACTTCACACACCTCCATTCTATGACTTCACATACCTCCTTTCTATGACTTCACACACCTCCATTCTGTATCTTCACACACCTGTACTCTGAGTTCACACACCTCCATTCTGTGACTTCAGACACCTCCATTCTGACTTCACACACCTCCATTCTGTGACTTCACACACCTCCATTCTATGACTTCGTTCACCTCCACTGTGACTTCACACACCGCCCTTCTATGATTTCACACACCGCAATTCGGACTTCACACACCTCCATTCTGTGACTTCACACACCTTCCTTCTGACTTCAAACACTCCCATTCTATGACTTCGCACACCTCCATTCTGACCTCACACTCTTCCATTCTGTGACTTCAGACACCTCCATTCTATGAATTCTCACACCTCCATTGTGAATTCACACATCTCCATTCTATGATTTCACACACCTCTATTCTATGGCTTCACAGACCTCGATTGTGTGACTTCACACACCTCCATTCTATGACTTCACACACCTCCATTGTGACTTCACACAACTCCATTCTATGAGTTCACACACCTCCATTCTATGACTTCACACAACTCCATTCTATGAGTTCACACACCTCAATGTTATGACTTCACACACCTCCATTCTGTACCTTCACACACCTGCATTCCTTGACTTCACACTCCTCCATTCTGTGACTTCACACACCTCCATTGTATTACTTCACACACCTCCATTCTATGACATCACACACCTATTTTCTGTGACTTCACACACCTCCATTGTTTGACTTCACATACCTCCATTCTGTGACTTCACACAACTCCATTCTATGACTTCACACACTTCCATTGTGACGTCACACACCTCCATTCTATGCGTTCACACACCTCCATTCTGACTTCACACACCCCCATTCTATGATTTCACACACCTCCATACTTTGTCTTCATGCACCTCCATCTATGACTTCACACACCTCCATTCTGAGTTCACACACCTCCATTCTGTGACTTCACACACTTCCATTCTGACTTCACACACCTCCATTTTATGACTTCACACACCTCCATTCTGTGACTTCACACACTTCCATTGTGACGTCACACACCTCAATCCTATGAGTTCACACACCTCCATTCTATGACTTCACACACCTCCATTCTGACTTCACAAACCTCTATTCTATGACTTCGCACACCTCCATTCTGACATCACACACCTCCATTCTATGACTTCACAGACTTCGAATCTCTGACTTCACTCACCTCCACTCTATGACTTCACACAGCTCCATTGTATGAGTTCACACACCTCCATTGTATGACTTCACACAACTCCATTCTGTGACTTCACACACCTACATTCTATGGTTCACAAACCTCCATTCTGTGACTTCACACACCTCCATTCTATGACTTCACACACATCCATTCTATGACTTCACACACCTCTATTCTGTGATTCACACACGTTCATTCTTACTTCACAAACATCCATTCTATGACTTCACACACCTCCTTTCTATGACTTCACACACCTCCTCTGACTTCACACACCTCCATTCTATGGCTTCACACACCACCTCTGACTTCACACACTTCCATTCTTTGACTTCACACACCTCCATTTTGTGATTCACACACGTTCATTCTTACTTCACAAACATCCATTCTATGATTCACACACCTCCATTCTATGACTTCACAAACCTCCATTCTATGACTTCACACACCTCCATTCTGTATCTTCACACACCTCTACTCTGAGTTCACACACCTCCATTCTGTGAGTTCAGACACCTCCATTCTGACTTCACACACCTCCATTCTGTGACTTCACACAGCTCCATCCTTTGACTTCGTTCACCTCCACTGTGACTTCACACACCTCCCTTCTATGAGTTCACACACCGCAATTTTATGACTTCACACACCTCCATTCTGTCACCTCACACACCTGCATTCCATGATTTCACACTCCTCCATTCTGTGACCTCACACACCTCCATTCTATGACTTCACACACCTCCATTCTATGACTTCCCAAACCTCCGTTCCGACTTCACACACCTCCATTCTATGACTTCGCACACCTCCATTCTATGATTTCGCACACCTCCATTCTGTGACTTCACACACCTCCATTCTGTGACTTCAAACCCTGCATTCTATGACTTCACACAGCTCCATTGTATGAGTTGACACACCTCCATTGTACGACTTCACAAAACTCCATTCTGTGACTTCACACACCTACATTCTATGGTTTAACACACCTCCATTCTATGACTTCACACACCTCCTCTGACTTCACACACCTCCATTCTATGACTTCACACACCACCTCTGACTTCACACACCTCCATTCTGTGACTTCACACACCTCCATTCTGTGATTCACACACGTTCATTCTTATTTCACAAACATCCATTCTTTGGCTTCACACACCTCCATTCTATGACTGCACACATCTCTATTCTATGACTTCACACACGTCCATTCTGTGTCTTTACACACCTCTATTCTGAGTTCACACACCTCCATTCTGTTACTTCATACACCTCCATTCTGACTTCACACACCTCCTTTCTATGACTTCACACACTTCCATTGTTTGATTCACAAAGCTCCATTCCATGACTTCACACACCTCAATTCTGTGATTTCACAAACCTCCATTCTATGACTTCACACACCACCTTTCTATGACTTCACACACCTCCATTGTGTGTCTTCACACACCTCCATTGTATGACTTCACACAACTCCATTTTATGACATCACACACCTCCTTTCTGTGACTTCACATACCTCCATTTTTTACTTCTCACACCTCCACTCTATGACTTCACACACCTCCATTCTATGACTTCACACACTTCCATTCCATGACTTCACACACCTCCATTCTATGACTTCACACACCTCCATTCAATGACTTTACACAACTCCATTCTGAGTTCACACATCTCCATTCCAGGACTTCACACACCTCCATTCTGACTTCACACTCCTCCATTTTGTGACTTCACACACCTCCATTCTATGACTTCACACACCTCCATTGTGAATTCACACATCTCCATTCTATGAGTTCACACACCTCCATTCTATCACTTCACACACCTCCATTCTGTGACTTCACACACCTCCATTCGATTAATTCAAACACCTCCATTGTGACTTCACACACCTCCAATCCATGAGTTCAAACACCTCCATTCTGTGACTTCACACACCGCCATTCTATGACTTCACACACCTCCATACTATGACATCACACACCTCCTTTCCTTGACTTCACACACCTCCATTGTTTGTTTTCACACACCTCTATTTTATGACCTCACACACCTCCATTCTATGACTTCACACCCTTCTATTCTCTGACTTCACACACCTACATTTATGACTTCACACACGTCCATTCTATGACTTCACACACTTCTTTTCTGTGACTTCACACCCTTTCATTGTTTGACTTCACAAAGCTCCATTCCATGACTTCACACACCTCCATTCTGTGACTTCACAAACCTCGATTCTATGACTTCACACACCACCATTCTATGACTTCACACACCTCCATTCTGTGTCTTCACACACCTCCATTGTATGACTTCACACACCTCCATTCTATGACATCACACACCTCCTTTCTGTGACTTCACAAACCTCCATTTTTTACTACAAACACCTCCATTCTATGGCTTCAAACAGCTCCATTTGAATTCACATACCTCCATTCTATGAGTTCACACACCTCCATTCTATCACTTCACACACCTCCATTCTGTGACTCACACACCTCCAATCTTTGATTTCACACCTCCATTCTATGAGTTCACAAACCTCCATTTTATGACTTCACACACCTCCCTTCTGTGACTTCACACACCTGCATTCTATGACTTCACCCACCTCCATTCTATGACTTCACACCTCCATTCTGACTTCACACACCTCCATTCTGACTTCACACAACTCCATTCTATGACTTCACACACCACCTCTGACTCCACACACCTCCATTCTGTGATTCACACACGTTCATTCTTACTTCACAATCATACATTCTATGACTTCACACACCTCCATTCTATGAGTTCACACACCTCCATTCTGTGACTTCACACACCTCCATTCTGTGTTCACACACCTCAATTCTTTGACTTCACACATCTCCATTCTGACTACACACACCTCCATTCTATGACTTCACACACCTCCATTCTATGAGTTCACACACCTCCATTCTGTGACTTCACACACCTCCATTCTGAGTTGACACACCTCCATTCTGTGACTTCATACACCTCCATTCTGACTTCACACAGCTCCATTCTCTGAATTCACATATCTCCATTCTTTGCCGTCACACACCTCCATTTTATGACTTCACACACCTTCATTCTTACTTCACAAACATCCATTCTATAACTTCACAAACCTCCATTCTATAACTTTACGCACCTCTATTCTGTGACTTCACACACCTCCATTCTATGACTTCACATACCTCCATTCTGTGACTTCACACACCTCCATTCTATGACTTCACTCACTTCCATTGTGACGTCACACCCCTCCATTCTATGCGTTCACACACCTCCATTCTGACTTCACACACCCCCATTCTATGATTTCACACACCTCCATACTATGTCTTCATACACCTCCATCTATGACTTCACACACCTCCATTCTGAGTTCACACACCTCCATTCTGTGACTTCACACACTTCCATTCTGACTTCACACACCTCCATTTTATGACTTCACACACCTCCATTCTGTGACTTCACACACTTCCATTGTGATGTCACACACCTCAATCCTATGAGTTCACACACCTCCATTCTATGACTTCACACACCTCCATTCTGACTTCACAAACCTCTATTCTATGACTTCGCACACCTCCATTCTGACATCACACACCTCCATTCTATGACTTCACAGACTTCGAATCTCTGACTTCACTCACCTCCACTCTATGACTTCACACAGCTCCATTGTATGAGTTCAACCACCTCCATTGTATGACTTCACACAACTCCATTCTGTGAATTCACACACCTACATTCTATGGTTCACAAACCTCCATTCTGTGACTTCACACACCTCCATTCTATGACTTCACACACCTCCATTCTATGACTTCACACACCTCTATTCTGTGATTCACACACGTTCATTCTTACTTCACAAACATCCATTCTATGACTTCACACACCTCCATTCTATGACTTCACACACCTCCTCTGACTTCACACACCTCCATTCTATGGCTTCACACACCTGCTCTGACTTCACACACCTCCATTCTTTGACTTCACACACCTCCATTCTGTGATTCACACACGTTCATTCTTACTTCACAAACATCCATTCTATGACTTCACACACCTCCATTCTATGACTTCACATACCTCCTTTCTATGACTTCACACACCTCCATTCTGTATCTTCACACACCTGTACTCTGAGTTCACACACCTCCATTCTGTGACTTCAGACACCTCCATTCTGACTTCACACACCTCCATTCTGTGACTTCACACACCTCCATTCTATGACTTCGTTCACCTCCACTGTGACTTCACACACCGCCCTTCTATGATTTCACACACCGCAATTCGGACTTCACACACCTCCATTCTGTGACTTCACACACCTTCCTTCTGACTTCAAACACTCCCATTCTATGACTTCGCACACCTCCATTCTGACCTCACACTCTTCCATTCTGTGACTTCAGACACCTCCATTCTATGAATTCTCACACCTCCATTGTGAATTCACACATCTCCATTCTATGATTTCACACACCTCTATTCTATGGCTTCACAGACCTCGATTGTGTGACTTCACACACCTCCATTCTATGACTTCACACACCTCCATTGTGACTTCACACAACTCCATTCTATGAGTTCACACACCTCCATTCTATGACTTCACACAACTCCATTCTATGAGTTCACACACCTCAATGTTATGACTTCACACACCTCCATTCTGTACCTTCACACACCTGCATTCCTTGACTTCACACTCCTCCATTCTGTGACTTCACACACCTCCATTCTATTACTTCACACACCTCCATTCTATGACATCACACACCTATTTTCTGTGACTTCACACACCTCCATTGTTTGACTTCACATACCTCCATTCTGTGACTTCACACAACTCCATTCTATGACTTCACACACTTCCATTGTGACGTCACACACCTCCATTCTATGCGTTCACACACCTCCATTCTGACTTCACACACCCCCATTCTATGATTTCACACACCTCCATACTTTGTCTTCATGCACCTCCATCTATGACTTCACACACCTCCATTCTGAGTTCACACACCTCCATTCTGTGACTTCACACACTTCCATTCTGACTTCACACACCTCCATTTTATGACTTCACACACCTCCATTCTGTGACTTCACACACTTCCATTGTGACGTCACACACCTCAATCCTATGAGTTCACACACCTCCATTCTATGACTTCACACACCTCCATTCTGACTTCACAAACCTCTATTCTATGACTTCGCACACCTCCATTCTGACATCACACACCTCCATTCTATGACTTCACAGACTTCGAATCTCTGACTTCACTCACCTCCACTCTATGACTTCACACAGCTCCATTGTATGAGTTCACACACCTCCATTGTATGACTTCACACAACTCCATTCTGTGACTTCACACACCTACATTCTATGGTTCACAAACCTCCATTCTGTGACTTCACACACCTCCATTCTATGACTTCACACACATCCATTCTATGACTTCACACACCTCTATTCTGTGATTCACACACGTTCATTCTTACTTCACAAACATCCATTCTATGACTTCACACACCTCCTTTCTATGACTTCACACACCTCCTCTGACTTCACACACCTCCATTCTATGGCTTCACACACCACCTCTGACTTCACACACTTCCATTCTTTGACTTCACACACCTCCATTTTGTGATTCACACACGTTCATTCTTACTTCACAAACATCCATTCTATGATTCACACACCTCCATTCTATGACTTCACAAACCTCCATTCTATGACTTCACACACCTCCATTCTGTATCTTCACACACCTCTACTCTGAGTTCACACACCTCCATTCTGTGAGTTCAGACACCTCCATTCTGACTTCACACACCTCCATTCTGTGACTTCACACAGCTCCATCCTTTGACTTCGTTCACCTACACTGTGACTTCACACACCTCCCTTCTATGAGTTCACACACCGCAATTTTATGACTTCACACACCTCCATTCTGTCACCTCACACACCTGCATTCCATGATTTCACACTCCTCCATTCTGTGACCTCACACACCTCCATTCTATGACTTCACACACCTCCATTCTATGACTTCCCAAACCTCCGTTCCGACTTCACACACCTCCATTCTATGACTTCGCACACCTCCATTCTATGATTTCGCACACCTCCATTCTGTGACTTCACACACCTCCATTCTGTGACTTCAAACCCTGCATTCTATGACTTCACACAGCTCCATTGTATGAGTTGACACACCTCCATTGTACGACTTCACAAAACTCCATTCTGTGACTTCACACACCTACATTCTATGGTTTAACACACCTCCATTCTATGACTTCACACACCTCCTCTGACTTCACACACCTCCATTCTATGACTTCACACACCACCTCTGACTTCACACACCTCCATTCTGTGACTTCACACACCTCCATTCTGTGATTCACACACGTTCATTCTTATTTCACAAACATCCATTCTTTGGCTTCACACACCTCCATTCTATGACTGCACACATCTCTATTCTATGACTTCACACACGTCCATTCTGTGTCTTTACACACCTCTATTCTGAGTTCACACACCTCCATTCTGTTACTTCATACACCTCCATTCTGACTTCACACACCTCCTTTCTATGACTTCACACACTTCCATTGTTTGATTCACAAAGCTCCATTCCATGACTTCACACACCTCAATTCTGTGATTTCACAAACCTCCATTCTATGACTTCACACACCACCTTTCTATGACTTCACACACCTCCATTGTGTGTCTTCACACACCTCCATTGTATGACTTCACACAACTCCATTTTATGACATCACACACCTCCTTTCTGTGACTTCACATACCTCCATTTTTTACTTCTCACACCTCCACTCTATGACTTCACACACCTCCATTCTATGACTTCACACACTTCCATTCCATGACTTCACACACCTCCATTCTATGACTTCACACACCTCCATTCAATGACTTTACACAACTCCATTCTGAGTTCACACATCTCCATTCCAGGACTTCACACACCTCCATTCTGACTTCACACTCCTCCATTTTGTGACTTCACACACCTCCATTCTATGACTTCACACACCTCCATTGTGAATTCACACATCTCCATTCTATGAGTTCACACACCTCCATTCTATCACTTCACACACCTCCATTCTGTGACTTCACACACCTCCATTCGATTAATTCAAACACCTCCATTGTGACTTCACACACCTCCAATCCATGAGTTCAAACACCTCCATTCTGTGACTTCACACACCGCCATTCTATGACTTCACACACCTCCATACTATGACATCACACACCTCCTTTCCTTGACTTCACACACCTCCATTGTTTGTTTTCACACACCTCTATTTTATGACCTCACACACCTCCATTCTATGACTTCACACCCTTCTATTCTCTGACTTCACACACCTACATTTATGACTTCACACACCTCCATTCTATGACTTCACACACTTCTTTTCTGTGACTTCACACCCTTTCATTGTTTGACTTCACAAAGCTCCATTCCATGACTTCACACACCTCCATTCTGTGACTTCACAAACCTCGATTCTATGACTTCACACACCACCATTCTATGACTTCACACACCTCCATTCTGTGTCTTCACACACCTCCATTGTATGACTTCACACACCTCCATTCTATGACATCACACACCTCCTTTCTGTGACTTCACAAACCTCCATTTTTTACTTCAAACACCTCCATTCTATGGCTTCAAACAGCTCCATTTGAATTCACATACCTCCATTCTATGAGTTCACACACCTCCATTCTATCACTTCACACACCTCCATTCTGTGACTCACACACCTCCAATCTTTGACTTCACACCTCCATTCTATGAGTTCACAAACCTCCATTTTATGACTTCACACACCTCCCTTCTGTGACTTCACACACCTGCATTCTATGACTTCACCCACCTCCATTCTATGACTTCACACCTCCATTCTGACTTCACACACCTCCATTCTGACTTCACACAACTCCATTCTATGACTTCACACACCACCTCTGACTCCACACACCTCCATTCTGTGATTCACACACGTTCATTCTTACTTCACAATCATACATTCTATGACTTCACACACCTCCATTCTATGAGTTCACACACCTCCATTCTGTGACTTCACACACCTCCATTCTGTGTTCACACACCTCAATTCTTTGACTTCACACATCTCCATTCTGACTACACACACCTCCATTCTATGAGTTCACACACCTCCATTCTGTGACTTCACACACCTCCATTCTGAGTTGACACACCTCCATTCTGTGACTTCATACACCTCCATTCTGACTTCACACAGCTCCATTCTCTGAATTCACATATCTCCATTCTTTGCCGTCACACACCTCCATTTTATGACTTCACACACCTTCATTCTTACTTCACAAACATCCATTCTATAACTTCACAAACCTCCATTCTATAACTTTACGCACCTCTATTCTGTGACTTCACACACCTCCATTCTATGACTTCACATACCTCCATTCTGTGACTTCACACACCTCCATTCTATGACTTCACACACTTCCATTGTGACGTCACACCCCTCCATTCTATGCGTTCACACACCTCCATTCTGACTTCACACACCCCCATTCTATGATTTCACACACCTCCATACTATGTCTTCATACACCTCCATCTATGACTTCACACACCTCCATTCTGAGTTCACACACCTCCATTCTGTGACTTCACACACTTCCATTCTGACTTCACACACCTCCATTTTATGACTTCACACACCTCCATTCTGTGACTTCACACACTTCCATTGTGATGTCACACACCTCCATTCTATGATTTCACACACCTCCATTCTATGATTTCACACACCTCCATTCTGACTTCACAAACCTCTATTCTATGACTTCGCACACCTCCATTCTGACATCACACACCTCCATTCTATGACTTCACAGACTTCGAATCTCTGACTTCACTCACCTCCACTCTATGACTTCACACAGCTCCATTGTATGAGTTCAACCACCTCCATTGTATGACTTCACACAACTCCATTCTGTGAATTCACACACCTACATTCTATGGTTCACAAACCTCCATTCTGTGACTTCACACACCTCCATTCTATGACTTCACACACCTCCATTCTATGACTTCACACACCTCTATTCTGTGATTCACACACGTTCATTCTTACTTCACAAACATCCATTCTATGACTTCACACACCTCCATTCTATGACTTCACACACCTCCTCTGACTTCACACACCTCCATTCTATGGCTTCACACACCTGCTCTGACTTCACACACCTCCATTCTTTGACTTCACACACCTCCATTCTGTGATTCACACACGTTCATTCTTACTTCACAAACATCCATTCTATGACTTCACACACCTCCATTCTATGACTTCACATACCTCCTTTCTATGACTTCACACACCTCCATTCTGTATCTTCACACACCTGTACTCTGAGTTCACACACCTCCATTCTGTGACTTCAGACACCTCCATTCTGACTTCACACACCTCCATTCTGTGACTTCACACACCTCCATTCTATGACTTCGTTCACCTCCACTGTGACTTCACACACCGCCCTTCTATGATTTCACACACCGCAATTCGGACTTCACACACCTCCATTCTGTGACTTCACACACCTTCCTTCTGACTTCAAACACTCCCATTCTATGACTTCGCACACCTCCATTCTGACCTCACACTCTTCCATTCTGTGACTTCAGACACCTCCATTCTATGAATTCTCACACCTCCATTGTGAATTCACACATCTCCATTCTATGATTTCACACACCTCTATTCTATGGCTTCACAGACCTCGATTGTGTGACTTCACACACCTCCATTCTATGACTTCACACACCTCCATTGTGACTTCACACAACTCCATTCTATGAGTTCACACACCTCCATTCTATGACTTCACACAACTCCATTCTATGAGTTCACACACCTCAATGTTATGACTTCACACACCTCCATTCTGTACCTTCACACACCTGCATTCCTTGACTTCACACTCCTCCATTCTGTGACTTCACACACCTCCATTGTATTACTTCACACACCTCCATTCTATGACATCACACACCTATTTTCTGTGACTTCACACACCTCCATTGTTTGACTTCACATACCTCCATTCTGTGACTTCACACACCTCCATTCTATGACTTCACACACTTCCATTGTGACGTCACACACCTCCATTCTATGCGTTCACACACCTCCATTCTGACTTCACACACCCCCATTCTATGATTTCACACACCTCCATACTTTGTCTTCATGCACCTCCATCTATGACTTCACACACCTCCATTCTGAGTTCACACACCTCCATTCTGTGACTTCACACACTTCCATTCTGACTTCACACACCTCCATTTTATGACTTCACACACCTCCATTCTGTGACTTCACACACTTCCATTGTGACGTCACACACCTCAATCCTATGAGTTCACACACCTCCATTCTATGACTTCACACACCTCCATTCTGACTTCACAAACCTCTATTCTATGACTTCGCACACCTCCATTCTGACATCACACAACTCCATTCTATGACTTCACAGACTTCGAATCTCTGACTTCACTCACCTCCACTCTATGACTTCACACAGCTCCATTGTATGAGTTCACACACCTCCATTGTATGACTTCACACAACTCCATTCTGTGACTTCACACACCTACATTCTATGGTTCACAAACCTCCATTCTGTGACTTCACACACCTCCATTCTATGACTTCACACACATCCATTCTATGACTTCACACACCTCTATTCTGTGATTCACACACGTTCATTCTTACTTCACAAACATCCATTCTATGACTTCACACACCTCCATTCTATGGCTTCACACACCTCCATTCTATGACTTCACACACCTCAATTCTGTATCTTCACACACCTGTACTCTGAGTTCACACACCTCCATTCTGTGACTTCAGACACCTCCATTCTGACTTCACACACCTCCATTCTGTGACTTCACACACCTCATTCTATGACTTCGTTCACCTCCACTGTGATTTCACACACCGCCCTTCTATGATTTCACACACCGCAATTCGGACTTCACACACCTCCATTCTGAGACTTCACACACCTTCCTTCTGACTTCAAACACTCCCATTCTATGACTTCGCACACCTCCATTCTGACCTCACACTCTTCCATTCTGTGACTTCAGACACCTCCATTCTATGAATTCTCACACCTCCATTGTGAATTCACACATCTCCATTCTATGATTTCACACACCTCTATTCTATGGCTTCACAGACCTCGATTGTGTGACTTCACACACCTCCATTCTATGACTTCACACACCTCCATTGTGACTTCACACAACTCCATTCTATGAGTTCACACACCTCCATTCTATGACTTCACACAACTCCATTCTATGAGTTCACACACCTCAATGTTATGACTTCACACACCTCCATTCTGTACCTTCACACACCTGCATTCCTTGACTTCACACTCCTCCATTCTGTGACTTCACACACCTCCATTGTATTACTTCACACACCTCCATTCTATGACATCACACACCTATTTTCTGTGACTTCACACACCTCCATTGTTTGACTTCACATACCTCCATTCTGTGACTTCACACACCTCCATTCTATGACTTCACACACTTCCATTGTGACGTCACACACCTCCATTCTATGCGTTCACACACCTCCATTCTGACTTCACACACCCCCATTCTATGATTTCACACACCTCCATACTTTGTCTTCATGCACCTCCGTCTATGACTTCACACACCTCCATTCTGAGTTCACACACCTCCATTCTGTGACTTCACACACTTCCATTCTGACTTCACACACCTCCATTTTATGACTTCACACACCTCCATTCTGTGACTTCACACACTTCCATTGTGACGTCACACACCTCAATCCTATGAGTTCACACACCTCCATTCTATGACTTCACACACCTCCATTCTGACTTCACAAACCTCTATTCTATGACTTCGCACACCTCCATTCTGACATCACACACCTCCATTCTATGACTTCACAGACTTCGAATCTCTGACTTCACTCACCTCCACTCTATGACTTCACACAGCTCCATTGTATGAGTTCACACACCTCCATTGTATGACTTCACACAACTCCATTCTGTGACTTCACACACCTACATTCTATGGTTCACAAACCTCCATTCTGTGACTTCACACACCTCCATTCTATGACTTCACACACATCCATTCTATGACTTCACACACCTCTATTCTGTGATTCACACACGTTCATTCTTACTTCACAAACATCCATTCTATGACTTCACACACCTCCATTCTATGGCTTCACACACCTCCATTCTATGACTTCACACACCTCAATTCTGTATCTTCACACACCTGTACTCTGAGTTCACACACCTCCATTCTGTGACTTCAGACACCTCCATTCTGACTTCACACACCTCCATTCTGTGACTTCACACACCTCATTCTATGACTTCGTTCACCTCCACTGTGATTTCACACACCGCCCTTCTATGATTTCACACACCGCAATTCGGACTTCACACACCTCCATTCTGAGACTTCACACACCTTCCTTCTGACTTCAAACACTCCCATTCTATGACTTCGCACACCTCCATTCTGACCTCACACTCTTCCATTCTGTGACTTCAGACACCTCCATTCTATGAATTCTCACACCTCCATTGTGAATTCACACATCTCCATTCTATGATTTCACACACCTCTATTCTATGGCTTCACAGACCTCGATTGTGTGACTTCACACACCTCCATTCTATGACTTCACACACCACCATTCTATGACTTCACACACCTCCATTCTGTGTCTTCACACACCTCCATTGTATGACTTCACACACCTCCATTCTATGACATCACACACCTCATTCTGTGACTTCACAAACCTCCATTTTTTACTTCAAACACCTTCCTTCTATGGCTTCAAACAGCTCCATTGTGAATTCACACACCTCCATTTATGAGTTCACACACCTCCATTCTATCACTTCACACACCTCCATTCTGTGACTTCACACACCTCCAATCTATGACTTCACACCTCCATTCTATGAGTTCACACACCTCCATTTTATGACTTCACACACCTCCCTTCTGTGACTTCACACACCGCCATTCTATGACTTCACACACCTCCATACTATGACATCACACACCTCCTTTCCTTGACTTCACACACCTCCATTGCTTGATTTCACACACCTCTATTCTATGACCTCACACACCTCCATTCCATGACTTCACACCCTTCTATTCTCTGACTTCACACACCTACATTCTATGACTTCACACACCTCCATTCTATGACTTCACACACTTCTTTTCTGTGACTTCACACCCTTTCATTGTTTGACTTCACAAAGCTCCATTCCATGACTTCACACACCTCCATTCTGTGACTTCACAAACCTCGATTCTATGACTTCACACACCACCATTCTATGACTTCACACACCTCCATTCTGTGTCTTCACACACCTCCATTGTATGACTTCACACACCTCCATTGTATGACATCACACACCTCCTTTCTGTGACTTCACAAACCTCCATTTTTTACTTCAAACACCTCCATTCTATGGCTTCAAACAGCTCCATTTGAATTCACACACCTCCATTCTATGAGTTCACACACCTCCATTCTATCACTTCACACACCTCCATTCTGTGACTTCACAAACCTCCAATCTTTGACTTCACACCTCCATTCTATGAGTTCACAAACCTCCATTTTATGACTTCACACACCTCCCTTCTGTGACTTCACACACCTGCATTCTATGACTTCACCCACCTCCATTCTATGACTTCACACCTCCATTCTGACTTCACACACCTCCATTCTGACTTCACACAACTCCATTCTATGACTTCACACACCACCTCTGACTCCACACACCTCCATTCTGTGATTCACACACGTTCATTCTTACTTCACAATCATCCATTCTATGACTTCATACACCTCCATTCTATGACTTCACACACCTCCATTCTGTGACTTCACACACCTCCATTCTGTGTACACACACCTCAATTCTGTGACTTCACACATCTCCATTCTGACTTCACACACCTCCATTCTATGACTTCACACACCTCCATTCTATGAGTTCACACACCTCCATTCTGTGACTTCACACACCTCCATTCTGAGTTGACACACCTCCATTCTGTGACTTCATACACCTCCGTTCTGACTTCACACAGCTCCATTCTCTGAATTCACATATCTCCATTCTTTGCCGTCACACACCTCCATTTTATGACTTCACACACCTTCATTCTTACTTCACAAACATCCATTCTATAACTTCACAAACCTCCATTCTATAACTTTACGCACCTCTATACTGTGACTTCACACACCTCCATTCTATGACTTCACATACCTCCATTCTGTGACTTCACACACCTCCATTCTATGACTTCACACACTTCCATTGTGACGTCACACACCTCCATTCTATGTGTTCACACACCTCCATTCTGACTTCACACACCCCCATTCTATGATTTCACACACCTCCATACTATGTCTTCATACACCTCCATCTATGACTTCACACACCTCCATTCTGAGTTCACACACCTCCATTCTGTGACTTCACACACTTCCATTCTGACTTCACACACCTCCATTTTATGACTTCACACACCTCCATTCTGTGACTTCACACACTTCCATTGTGATGTCACACACCTCAATCCTATGAGTTCACACACCTCTATTCTATGACTTCACACACCTCCATTCTATGACTTCACACACCTCCATTCTAGGACTTCACACACCTCTATTCTGTGATTCACACACGTTCATTCTTACTTCACAAACATCCATTCTATGACTTCACACACCTCCATTCTATGCCTTCACACACCTCCTCTGACTTCACACACCTCCATTCTATGGCTTCACACACCTGCTCTGACTTCACACACCTCCATTCTTTGACTTCACACACCTCCATTCTGTGATTCACACACGTTCATTCTTACTTCACAAACATCCATTCTATGACTTCACACACCTCCATTCTATGACTTCACATACCTCCATTCTATGACTTCACACACCTCCATTCTGTATCTTCACACACCTGTACTCTGAGTTCACACACCTCCATTCTGTGACTTCAGACACCTCCATTCTGACTTCACACACCTCAATTCTGTGACTTCACACACCTCCATTCTATGACTTCGTTCACCTCCACTGTGACTTCACACACCGCCCTTCTATGATTTCACACACCGCAATTCGGACTTCACACACCTCCATTCTGTGACTTCACACACCCTCCTTCTGACTTCAAACACTCCCATTCTATGACTTCGCACACCTCCATTCTGACCTCACACTCTTCCATTCTGTGACTTCAGACACCTCCATTCTATGAATTCTCACACCTCCATTGTGAATTCACACATCTCCATTCTATGATTTCACACACCTCTATTCTATGGCTTCACAGACCTCGATTGTGTGACTTCACACACCTCCATTCTATGACTTCACACACCTCCATTGTGACTTCACACAACTCCATTCTATGAGTTCACACACCTCCATTCTATGACTTCACACAACTCCATTCTATGAGTTCACACACCTCAATGTTATGACTTCACACACCTCCATTCTGTACCTTCACACACCTGCATTCCTTGACTTCACACTCCTCCATTCTGTGACTTCACACACCTCCATTGTATTACTTCACACACCTCCATTCTATGACATCACACACCTATTTTCTGTGACTTCACACACCTCCATTGTTTGACTTCACATACCTCCATTCTGTGACTTCACACACCTCCATTCTATGACTTCACACACTTCCATTGTGACGTCACACACCTCCATTCTATGCGTTCACACACCTCCATTCTGACTTCACACACCCCCATTCTATGATTTCACACACCTCCATACTTTGTCTTCATGCACCTCCATCTATGACTTCACACACCTCCATTCTGAGTTCACACACCTCCATTCTGTGACTTCACACACTTCCATTCTGACTTCACACACCTCCATTTTATGACTTCACACACCTCCATTCTGTGACTTCACACACTTCCATTGTGACGTCACACACCTCAATCCTATGAGTTCACACACCTCCATTCTATGACTTCACACACCTCCATTCTGACTTCACAAACCTCTATTCTATGACTTCGCACACCTCCATTCTGACATCACACACCTCCATTCTATGACTTCACAGACTCCGAATCTCTGACTTCACTCACCTCCACTCTATGACTTCACACAGCTCCATTGTATGAGTTCACACACCTCCATTGTATGACTTCACACAACTCCATTCTGTGACTTCACACACCTACATTCTATGGTTCACAAACCTCCATTCTGTGACTTCACACACCTCCATTCTATGACTTCACACACCTCCATTCTATGACTTCAGACACCTCTATTCTGTGATTCACACACGTTCATTCTTACTTCAGAAACATCCATTCTATGACTTCACACACCTCCATTCTATGGCTTCACACACCTGCTCTGACTTCACAAACCTCCATTCTATGGCTTCACACACCTCCATTCTTTGACTTCACACACCTCCATTCTGTGATTCACACACGTTCATTCTTACTTCACAAACCTCCATTCTATGACTTCACACACCTCCATTCTATGACTTCACAAACCTCCATTCTATGACTTCACACACCTCCATTCTGTGTCTTCACACACCTGTACTCTGAGTTCACACACCTCCATTCTGTGACTTCAGACACCTCCATTCTGACTTCACACACCTCCATTCTGTGACTTCACACACCTCCATTCTATGACTTCGTTCACCTCCACTGTTATTTCACACACCGCCCTTCTATGATTTCACACACCGCAATTCGGACTTCACACACCTCCATTCTGAGACTTCACACACCTTCCTTCTGACTTCAAACACTCCAATTCTATGACTTCGCACACCTCCATTCTGACCTCACACTCTTCCATTCTGTGACTTCAGACACCTCCATTCTTTGACTTCTCACACCTCCATTGTGAATTCACACATCTCCATTCTATGATTTCACACACCTCTATTCTATGGCTTCACAGACCTCGATTGTGTGACTTCACACACCTCCATTCTATGACTTCACACACCACCATTCTATGACTTCACACACCTCCATTCTGTGTCTTCACACACCTCCATTGTATGACTTCACACACCTCCATTCTATGACATCACACACCTCATTCTGTGACTTCACAAACCTCCATTTTTTACTTCAAACACCTTCCTTCTATGGCTTCAAACAGCTCCATTGTGAATTCACATACCTCCATTTATGAGTTCACACACCTCCATTCTATCACTTCACACACCTCCATTCTGTGACTTCACACACCTCCAATCTATGACTTCACACCTCCATTCTATGAGTTCACACACCTCCATTTTATGACTTCACACACCTCCCTTCTGTGACTTCACACACCTGCATTCTATGACTTCACCCACCTCCATTCTATGACTTCCCACCTCCATTCTGACTTCACACACCTCCATTCAGACTTCACACACCTCCATTCTATGACGTCACACACCACCTCCGACTCCACACACCTCCATTCTGTGATTCACACACGTTCATTCTTACTTCACAAACATCCATTGTATGACTTCACACACCTCCATTCTATGACTTCACACACCTCCATTCTGTGACTTCACACACCTCCATTCTATGAGTTCACACACCTCCATTCTGTGACTTCACACACCTCCATTCTGAGTTGACACACCTCCATTCTGTGACTTCACACACCTCCATTCTGACTTCACACACCTCCATTCTATGACTTCACACACCTCCATTCTATGAGTTCACACACCTCCATTCTGTGACTTCACACACCTCCATTCTGAGTTGACACACCTCCATTCTGTGACCTCACACACCTCCATTGTGACTTCACACAGCTCCATTCTCTGAATTCACATACCTCCATTCTTTGCCGTCACACACCACCATTTTATGACTTCACACACCTTCATTCTTACTTCACAATCATCCATTCTATAACTTCACAAACCTCTATTCTATAACTTTACGCACCTCCATTCTGTGACTTCACACACCTCCATTCTATGACTTCACACACCTCCATTCTGTGACTTCACACACCTCCATTCTATGACTTCACACACTTCCATTGTGACGTCACACACCTCCATTCTATGCGTTCACGCACCTCCATTCTGACTTCACACACCTCCATTCTATGATTTCAAACACCTCCATACTATGTCTTCATACACCTCCATCTATGACTTCACACACCTCCATTCTGAGTTCACACACCTCCATTCTGTGAGTTCACACACTTCCATTTTATGACTTCACACACCTCCATTCTGTGACTTCACACACTTCCATTGTGACGTCACACACCTCAATCCTATGAGTTCACACACCTCCATTCTATGACTTCACACACCTCCATTCTGACTTCACAAACCTCTATTCTATGACTTCGCACACCTCCATTCTGACATCACACACCTCCATTCAATGACTTCACAGACTTCGAATCTCTGACTTCACTCACCTCCACTCTATGACTTCACACAGCTCCATTGTATGAGTTCACACACCTCCATTGTATGACTTCACACAACTCCATTCTGTGACTTCAAACACCTACATTCTATGGTTCACAAACCTCCATTCTGTGACATTACACACACCTCCATTCTATGACTTCACACACCTACATTCTATGACTTCACACACCTATATTCTGTGATTCACACACGTTCATTCTTACTTCACAAACATCCATTCTATGACTTCACACACCTCCATTCTATGACTTCACACACCTCCATTCTGTGACTTCACACACCTCCATTCTGTGTTCACACACCTCAATTCTGTGACTTCACACATCTCCATTCTGACTTCAAACAACTCCATTCTATGACTTCACACACCTCCATTCTATGAGTTCACACACCTCCATTCTGTGACGTCACACAAATCCATTCTAGTTGACACACCTCCATTCTGTGACTTCATACACCTCCATTCTGACTTCACACAGCTCCATTCTCTGAATTCACATACCTCCATTCTTTGCCGTCACACACCTCCATTTTAAGACTTCACACACCTTCATTCTTACTTCACAAACATCCATTCTATAACTTCACACACCTCCATTCTATAACTTTGCGCACCTCCATTCTGTGACTTCACACACCTCCATTCTATGACTTCACATACCTCCATTCTGTTACTTCACACACCTCCATTCTATGACTTCACACACTTCCATTGTGACGTCACACACCTCCATTCTATGAGTTCACACACCTCCATTCTGACTTCACATACCCCCATTCTATGATTTCACACACCTCCATTCTGAATTCACACAGCTCCATTCTGTGACTTCACGAAACTCCATTCTAGGACTTCACACACCTCCATACTATGTCTTCATACACCTCCATCTATGACTTCACACTCCTCCATTCTGAGTTCACACACCTCCATTCTGTGATTTCACACACTTCCATTCTGATTTCACACACCTCCATTTTATGACTTCACACACCTCCATTCTGTGACTTCACACACTTCCATTGTGACGTCACACACTTCAATCCTATGAGTTCACACACCTCCATTCTATGACTTCACACACCTCCATTCTGACTTCACAAACCGCTATTCTATGACTTCGCACACCTCCATTCTGACATCACACACCTCCATTCTATGACTTCACAGACTTCGAATCTGTGACTTCACTCACCTCCACTCTATGACTTCACCCACCTCCATTCTGTGACTTCACACACCTCCATTCTATGACTTCACACAGCTCCATTGTATGAGTTCCCACACCTCCATTGTATGACTTCACACAACTCCATTCTGTGACTTCACACACCTACATTCTATGGTTCACAAACCTCCATTCTGTGACTTCACAAACATCCATTCTATGACGTCACACACTTCCATTCTATGACTTCACACACCTCCATTCTATGACTTCACACACCTCCATTCAATGACTTTACACAACTCCATTCTGATTTCACACATCTCCATTCCAGGACTTCACACACCTCCATTCTGACTTCACACACCTCCATTCTATGACTTCACACACCTGCATTCTGTGACTTCACACACCTCCATTCCATGAGTTCACACACCTCCGTTCTGTGACTTCACACACCGCCATTCTATGACTTCACACACCTCCATACTATGATATCACACACCTCCTTTCCTTGACTTCACACACCTCCATTCTATGACTTCACACACCTCCTTTCTGTGACTTCACACACCTGCATTCTGACTTCTAAAACATCCTTTCTATGACTTCATACACCGCCATTCTATGACTTCACACACCTCCATTATATGACTTCACACACCTCCTTTGTGTGACTTCACACAACTTCCATTGTTTGACTTCACAAAGCTCCATTCTATGACATCACACCTCCATTCTATGACTTCACACCCTTCTATTCTCTGACTTCACACACCTGCATTCTATGACTTCACACACCTCCATTCTATGACTTCACACACCTCCATTCTATGACTTCACACACCTCCATTCCAGTACTTCACACACCTCCATTCTGACTTCACACACCTCCATTCTGTGACTTCACAGCCCTCCAGTCAATGACTTCACACACCTCCATTCTGATTTCCAACACTTCAATTCTGAGAATTCGCACACCTCCATTCTGACTTCACACTCCTCCATTTTGAGACTTCACACACCTAAATTCTATGACTTCCCACACCTCAATTTTGAATTCACACACCTCCATTCTGTGACTTCACACACCTCCATTCGATTAATTCACACACCTCTATTGTGACTTCACACACCTCCATTCCATGAGTTCACACACCTCCATTCTGTGACTTCACACACCGCCATTCTATGACTTCACACACCTCCATACTATGACATCACACACCTCCTTTCCTTGACTTCACACACCTTCATTCTGTGTTCACACACCTCCATTCTGTGACTTCAGACACCTCCATTCTGACTTCACACACCTCCATTCTGTGACTTCACACACCTCCATTCTATGACTTCATTCACCTACACTGTGACTTCACACACCTCCCTTCTATGAGTTCACACACCGCAATTTTATAACTTCACACACCTCCATTCTGTCACTTCACACACCTGCATTCCATGACTTCACACTCCTCCATTCTGTGACTTCACACACCTCCATTCTATGACTTCACACACCTCCATTCTATGACTTCCCAAAACTCCGTTCCGACTTCACACACCTCCATTCTATGACTTCGCACACCTCCATTCTATGATTTCGCACAACTCCATTCTGTGACTTCACACACCTCCATTCCGTGACTTCAAACCCTTCATTCTATGACTTCACACAGCTCCATTGTATGAGTTGACACACCTCCATTGTATGACTTCACACAACTCCATTCTGTGACTTCACACACCTACATTCTATGGTTTAACACACCTCCATTCTATGACTTCACACACCTCCCTTCTGTGACTTCACACACCTGCATTATATGACTTCACCCACCTCCATTCTATGACTTCACACCTCCATTCTGACTTCACACACCTCCATTATGTGACTTCACACACTTCCATTGTGACGTCATACACCTCAATCCTATGAGTTCACACACCTCCATTCTATGACTTCACACACCTCCATTCTGACTTCACAAACCTCTATTCTATGACTTCGCACACCTCAATTCTGACATCACACACCTCCATTCTATGACTTCACAGGCTTCGAATCTGTGACTTCACTCACCTCCACTCTATGACTTCACCCACCTCCATTCTGTGACTTCACACACCTCCATTCTATGACTTCACACAGCTCCACTGTATGAGTTCACACACCTCCATTGTATGACTTCACACAACTCCATTCTGTGACTTCACACACCTCCATTCTATGGTTCACACACCTCCATTCTGTGACTTCACACACCTCCATTCTGTGACTTCACACACCGCCATTCTATGACTTCACACACCTCCATACTATGACATCACACACATCCTTTCCTTGACTTCACACACCTCCATTCTGTGACTTCTCACACCTCCTTTCTGTGACTTCACACACCTGCATTATGACTTCACAAACCTCCTTTCTATGACTTCAAACACCGCCATTCTATGACTTCACACACCTCCATTCTATGACTTCACACACCTCCTTTGTGTGTTTCACACACTTCCATTGTTTGACTTCACAAAGCTCCATTCCATGACTTCACACACCTCCATTCTGTGACTTCACACACCTCGATTCTATGACTTCACACACCACCATTCTATGACTTTACACACCTCCATTCTGTGTCTTCACACACCTCCATTGTGTGATTTCACACACCTCCATTCTATGACATCACACACCTCCTTTCTGTGACTTCACAAACCTCCATTTTTTTACTTCAAACACCTCCATTCTATGACTTCAAACAGCTCCATTTTTAATTCACACACCTCCATTCTATGAGTTCACACACCTCAATTCTATCACTTCACACACTTCCATTCTGTGACTTCACACACCTCCATTTGATTACTTCACACACTTCCATTGTGAGTTCACACACCTCCATTGCATGAGTTCAC
The DNA here is from genome assembly GCA_024803745.1 of Megascapheus bottae. Taxonomy (NCBI): domain Eukaryota; kingdom Metazoa; phylum Chordata; class Mammalia; order Rodentia; family Geomyidae; genus Megascapheus; species Megascapheus bottae. The sequence continues at coordinate 1,165,417 of JANJXV010000159.1, read as the reverse complement.
ACACCTCCAATCTATGACTTCACACCTCCATTTTATGAGTTCACACACCTCCATTCTATGACTTCACACACTTCCATTGTGACGTCACACACCTCCATTCTATGAGTTCACACACCTCCATTCTGACTTCACACACCCCCATTCTATGATTTCACACCTCCATTCTGGATTCACACAGCTCCATTCTGTGACTTCACCAAACTCCATTCTATGATTTCACACACCTCTATACTATGTCTTCATACATCTCCATCTATGACTTCACACACCTCCATTCTGAGTTCACACACCTCCATTCTGTGACTTCACACACTTCCATTCTGACTTCACACACCTCCATTTTATGACTTCACACACCTCCATTTTGTGACTTCACACACTTCCATTGTGACGTTATACACCTCAATCCTATGAGTTCACACACCTCCATTCTATGACTTCACACACCTCCATTCTGACTTCACAAACCTCTATTCTATGACTTCGCACACCTCCATTCTGACATCACACACCTCCATTCTATGACTTCACAGGCCTCGAATCTGTCACTTCACCCACCTCCATTCTGTGACTTCACACACCTCCATTCTGTGACTTCACACACCTCCATTCTATGACTTCGTTCACCTACACTGTGACTTCACACACCTCCCTTATATGAGTTCACACACCGCAATTTTATGACTTCACACACCTCCATTCTGTCACCTCACACACCTGCATTCCATGACTTCACACTCCTCCATTCTGTGACTTCACACACCTCCATTCTATGACTTCACACACCTCCATTCTATGACTTCCCAAACCTCTTTTCCGACTTCACACACCTCCACTCTATGACTTCGCACACCTCCATTCTATGATTTCGCACACCTCTATTCTGTGACTTCACACACCTCCATTCTGTGACTTCAAACCCTCCATTCTATGACTTCACACAGCTCCATTGTATGAGTTGACACACCTCCATTCTATGACTTCACACACTTCCATTCTATGACTTCACACACCTCCATTCTATGACTTCACACACCTCCATTCCAGTACTTCACACACCTCCATTCTGACTTCACACACCTCCATTCTGTGACTTCACACCCCTCCAGTCTATGACTTCACACACCTCATTCTGATTTCCAACACTTCAATTCTGAGAATTCTCACACCTCCATTCTGACTTCACACTCCTCCATTTTGTGACTTCACACACCTAAATTCTATGACTTCCCACACCTCAATTTTGAATTCACACACCTCCATTCTATGAGTTCACACACCTCCATTCTATCACTACACACACCTCCATTCTGTGACTTCACACACCTCCATTTGATTAATTCACACACCTCAATTGTGACTTCACCCACCTCCATTCCATGAGTTCACACACCTCCATTCTGTGACTTCAAACACCGCCATTCTATGACTTCACACACCTCCATACTATGACATCACACACCTCCTTTCCTTGACTTCACACACCTCCCTTCTATGACTTCACACACCTCCATTCTGTGACTTCAGACACCTCCATTCTGACTTCACACACCTCCATTTTGTGACTTCACACACCTCCATTCTATGACTTCGTTCACCTACACTGTGACTTCACACACCTCCCTTCTATGAGTTCACACACCGCAATTTTATAACTTCACACACCTCCATTCTGTCACTTCACACACCTGCATTCCATGACTTCACACTCCTCCATTCTGTGACTTCACACACCTCCATTCTATGACTTCACACACCTCCATTCTATGACTTCCCAAACCTCCGTTCCGACTTCACACACCTCCATTCTATGACTTCGCATACCTCCATTCTATGATTTCGCACACCTCCATTCTGTGACTTCACACACCTCCATTCTGTGACTTCAAACCCTCCATTCTATGACTTCACACAGCTCCATTGTATGAGTTGACACACCTCCATTGTATGACTTCACACAACTCCATTCTGTGACTTCACACACCTACATTCTATGGTTTAACACACCTCCATTCTATGACTTCACACATCTCTTCTCTGTGACTTCACACACTTCCATTGTTTGACTTCACAAAGCTCCATTCTATGACATCACACCTCCATTCTATGACTTCACACCCTTCTATTCTCTGACTTCACACACCTGCATTCTTTGACTTCACACACCTCCATTCTATGACTTCACACACCTGCATTCTGACTTCACAAACCTCCTTTCTATGACTCCAAACACCACCATTCTATGACTTCACACACCTCCATTCTGTGACTTCACACACCTCCTTTCTGTGACTTCACACACTTCCATTGTTTGACTTCACAAAGCTCCATTCCATGACTTCACACACCTCCATTCTGTGACTTCACACACCTCGATTCTATGACTTCACACACCACCATTCTATGACTTCACACATCTCCATTCTGTGTCTTCACACACCTCCATTGTGTGATTTCACACACCTCCATTCTATGACATCACACACCTCCTTTCTGTGACTTCACAAACCTCCATTTTTTTACTTCAAACACCTCCATTCTATGACTTCAAACAGCTCCATTTTTAATTCACACACCTCCATTCTATGAGTTCACACACCTCAATTCTATCACTTCACGCACCTCCATTCTGTGACTTCACACACCTCCTTTCGATTACTTCACACACCTCCATTGTGACTTCACACACCTCCATTGCATGAGTTCACACACCTCCAATCTATGACTTCACACCTCCATTTTATGAGTTCACACACCTCCATTCTATGACTTCACACACTTCCATTGTGACATCACACACCTCCATTCTATGAGTTCACACACCTCCATTCTGACTTCACACACCCCCATTCTATGATTTCACACCTCCATTCTGAATTCACACAGCTCCATTCTGTGACTTCACCAAACTCCATTCTATGATTTCACACACCTCTATACTATGTCTTCATGCATCTCCATCTATGACTTCACACACCTCCATTCTGAGTTCACACACCTCCATTCTGTGACTTCACACACTTCCATTCTGACTTCACACACCTCCATTTTATGACTTCACACACCTTCATTTTGTGACTTCACACACTTCCATTGTGACGTCATACACCTCAATCCTATGAGTTCACACACCTCCATTCTATGACTTCACACACCTCCATTCTGACTTCACAAACCTCTATTCTATGACTTCCCACACCTCCATTCTGACATCTCACACCTCCATTCTATGACTTCACAGGCTTCGTATCTGTGACTTCACTCACCTTCACTCTATGACTTCACCCAACTCCATTCTGTGACTTCACACACCTCCATTCTATGACTTCACACAGCTCCACTGTATGAGTTCACACACCTCCATTGTCTGAATTCACACAACTCCATTCTTTGACTTCACACACCTCCTTTCTGTGACTTCACAAACCTCCATTTTTTTACTTCAAACACCTCCATTCTATGACTTCAAACAGCTCCATTTTTAATTCACACACCTCCATTCTATGAGTTCACACACCTCAATTCTATCACTTCACACACTTCCATTCTGTGACTTCACACACCTCCATTCGATTACTTCACACACTTCCATTGTGACTTCACACACCTCCATTGCATGAGTTCACACACCTCCAATCTATGACTTCACACCTCCATTTTATGAGTTCACACACCTCCATTCTATGACTTCACACACTTCCATTGTGACGTCACACACCTCCATTCTATGAGTTCACACACCTCCATTCTGACTTCACACACCCCCATTCTATGATTTCACACCTCCATTCTGAATTCACAGAGCTCCATTCTGTGACTTCACCAAACTCCATTCTATGATTTCACACACCTCTATACTATGTCTTCATACATCTCCATCTATGACTTCACACACCTCCATTTTGAGTTCACACACCTCCATTCTGTGACTTCACAGACTTCCATTCTGACTTCACACACCTCCATTTTATGACTTCACACACCTCCATTTTGTGACTTCACACACTTCCATTGTGACGTTCTACACCTCAATCCTATGAGTTCACACACCTCCATTCTATGACTTCACACACCTCCATTCTGACTTCACAAACCTCTATTCTATGACTTCGCACACCTCCATTCTGACATCACACACCCTCCATTCTATGACTTCACAGGCTTCGAATCTGTGACTTCACCCACCTCCATTCTGTGACTTCACACACCTCCATTCTGTGACTTCACACACCTCCATTCTATGACTTCGTTCACCTACACTGTGACTTCACACACCTCCCTTCTATGAGTTCACACACCGCAATTTTATGACTTCACGCACCTCCATTCTGTCACCTCACACACCTGCATTCCATGACTTCACACTCCTCCATTCTGTGACTTCACACACCTCCACTCTATGACTTCACACACCTCCATTCTATGACTTCCCAAACCTCTGTTCCGACTTCACACACCTCCACTCTATGACTTCGCACACCTCCATTCTATGATTTCGCACACCTCCATTCTGTGACTTCACACACCTCCATTCTGTGACTTCAAACCCTCCATTCTATGACTTCACACAGCTCCATTGTATGAGTTGACACACCTCCATTGTATGACTTCACACAACTCCATTCTGTGACGTCACACACCTACATTCTATGGTTTAACACAACTCCATTCTATGACTTCACACACCTCCTCTGACTTCACACACCTCCATTCTATGACTTCACACACCTCCTCTGACTTCACACACCTCCATTCTATGACTTCACACACCACCTCTGACTTCACACACCTCCATTCTGTGACTTCACACACCTCAATTCTGTGATTCACACACGTTCATTCTTACTTCACAAACATCCATTCTTTGGCTTCACACCTCCATTCTATGACTGCACACATCTCCATTCTATGACTTCACACACGTCCATTCTGTGTCTTTACACACCTCTATTCTGAGTTTACACACCTCCATCCTGTTACTTCATACACCTCCATTCTGACTTCACACACCTCCTTTCTGTGACTTCACACACTTCCATTGTTTGACTTCACAAAGCTCCATTCCATGACTTCACACACCTCAATTCTGTGATTTCACACACCTCCATTCTATGACTTCACACACCACCTTTCTATGACTTCACACACCTCCATTCTGTGTCTTCACACACCTCCATTGTATGACTTCACATACCTCCATTTTTTACTTCACACACCTCCATTCTATTACTTCACACACCTCCATTCTATGACTTCACACACTTCCATTCTATGACTTCACACACTTCCATTCAGTGACTTTACACAACTCCATTCTGAGTTCACACATCTCCATTCCAGGACTTCACACACCTCCATTCTCACTTCACACACCTCCATTCTATGACTTCACACACCTGCATTCTGTGACTTCACACCCCTCTATTCTATGACTTCACACACCTCCATTCTGATTTCAAACACTTCCATTCTAAGAATTCGCACACCTCCATTCTGACTTCACACTCCTCCATTTTGTGACTTCACACACCTCCATTCTATGACTCCACACACCTCCATTGTGAATTCACACACCTCCATTCTATGAGTCCACACACCTCCATTCTATCACTTCACACACCTCCATTCTGTGACTTCACACACCTCCATTCGATTAATTCACACACCTCCATTGTGACTTCACACACCTCCATTCCATGAGTTCACACACCTCCATTCTGTGACTTCACACACCGCCATTCTATGACTTCACACACCTCCATACTATGACATCACACACCCCTTTCCTTGACTTCACACACCTCCATTGTTTGATTTCACACACCTCCATTCTATGACCTCACACACCTCCATTCTATGACTTCACACCCTTCTATTCTCTGAGTTCACACACCTGCATTCTATGACTTCACACACCTCCATTCTATGACTTCAAACACCTGCATTCTGACTTCACAAACCTCCTTTCTATGACTTCAAACACCGGCATTCTTTGACTTCACACACCTCCATTCTATTTCTTCACACACCTCTTTTCTGTGACTTCACACACTTCCATTGTTTGACTTCACAAAGCTCCATTCCATGACTTCACACACCTCCATTCTGTGACTTCACACACCTCGATTCTATGACTTCACACACCACCATTCTATGACTTCACACACCTCCATTCTGTGTCTTCACACACCTCCATTTTATGAATTCACACACCTCCATTCTATGACATCACACACCTCCTTTCTGTGACTTCACAAACTTCCATTTTTTACTTCAAACACCTCCATTCTATGACTACAAACAGCTCCATTGTGAATTCACACACCTCCATTCTATGAGTTCACACACCTCCATTCTATCACTTCACACACCTGCATTCTGTGACTTCACACACCTCCAATCTGTGACTTCACACCTCCATTCTATGAGTTCACCCACCTCCATTTTATGACTTCACACACCTCCCTTCTGTGACTTCACACACCTGCATTATATGACTTCACCCACCTCCATTCTATGACTTCACACCTCCATTCTGACTTCACACACCTCCATTCTGACTTCACACACCTCCATTCTATGACTTCACACACCATCTCTGACTTCACACACCTCCATTCTGTGATTCACACACGTTCTTTCTTACGTCACAAACATCCGTTCTATGACTTCACACACCTCCATTCTATGACTTCACACACCTCCATTCTGTGACTTCACACACCTCCATTCTGTGTTCACACACCTCAATTCTGTGACTTCACACATCTCCATTCTGACTTCACACACCTCCATTCTATGACTTCACACAACTCCATTCTATGAGTTCACACACCTCCATTCTGTGACTTCACACACCTCCATTCTAGTTGACACACCTCCATTCTGTGACTTCATACACCTCCATTCTGACTTCACACAGCTCCATTCTCTGAATTCACATACCTCCATTCTTTGCCGTCACAAACATCCATTCTATAACTTCACACACCTCCATTCTATAACTTTACGCACCTCCATTCTGTGACTTCACACACCTCCATTCTATGACTTCACATACCTCCATTCTGTGACTTCACACACCCCCATTCTATGACTTCACACACTTCCATTGTGACGTCACACACCTCCATTCTATGAGTTCACACACCTCCATTCTGACTTCACACACCCCCATTCTGACTTCACAAACCTCTATTCTATGACTTCGCACACCTCCATTCTGACATCACACACCTCCATTCTATGACTTCACAGACTTCGAATCTGTGACTTCACACACCTCCACTCTATGACTTCACCCACCTCCATTCTGTGACTTCACACACCTCCATTCTATGACTTCACACAGCTCCATTGTATGAGTTCACACACCTCCATTGTATGACTTCACACAACTCCATTCTGTGACTTCACACACCTACATTCTATGGTTCACAAACCTCAGTTCTGTGACTTCACACACCTCCATTCTATGACTTCACACACTTCCATTCTATGACTTCACACACCTCCATTCTATGACTTCACACACCTCCATTGAATGACTTTACACAACTCCATTCTGAGTTCACACATCTCCATTCCAGGACTTCACACACCTCCATTCTGACTTCACACACCTCCATTCTATGACTTCACACACCTGCATTCTGTGACTTCACACACCTCCATTCCATGAGTTCACACACCTCCGTTCTGTGACTTCACACACCGCCATTCTATGACTTCACACACCTCCATACGATGACATCACACACCTCCTTTCCTTGACTTCACACACCTCCATTCTATGACTTCACACACCTCCTTTCTGTGACTTCAGACATCTGCATTCTGACTTCAAAAACCTCCTTTCTATGACTTCAAACACCGCCATTCTATGACTTCACATTCCTCCATTCTATGACTTCACACACCTCCTTTCTGTGACTTCACACACTTCCATTGTTTGACTTCACAAAGCTCCATTCTATGACATCACACCTCCATTCTATGACTTCACACGCTTCTATTCCCTGACTTCACACACCTGCATTCTATGACTTCACACACCTCCATTCTATGACTTCAGACACCTCCATTCTATGACTTCACACATTTCCATTCTATGACTTCACACACCTCCATTCTATGACTTCACACACCTCCATTCCAGTACTTCACACACCTCCATTCTGACTTCACACACCTCCATTCTGTGACTTCACACCCCTCCAGTCTATGACTTCACACACCTCCATTCTGATTTCCAACACTTCATTTCTGAGAATTCTCACACCTCCATTCTGACTTCACACTCCTCCATTTTGTGACTTCACACACCTAAATTCTATGACTTCCCACACCTCAATTTTGAATTCACACACCTCCATTCTATGAGTTCACACACCACCATTCTGTCACTTCACACACCTGCATTCCATGACTTCACACTCCTCCATTCTGTGACTTCACACACCTCCATTCTATGACTTCACACACCTCCATTGTATGACTTCCCAAACCTCCGTTCCGACTTCACACACCTCCATTCTATGACTTCGCACACCTCCATTCTATGATTTCGCACACCTCCATTCTGTGACTTCACACACCTCCATTCTGTGACTTCAAACCCTCCATTCTATGACTTCACACAGCTCCATTGTATGAGTTGACACACCTCCATTGTATGACGTCACACAACTCCATTCTGTGACTTCACACACCTACATTCTATGGTTTAGCACACCTCCATTCTATGACTTCACACATCTCTTCTCTGTGACTTCACACACTTCCATTGTTTGACTTCACAAAGCTCCATTCTATGACATCACACCTCTATTCTATGACTTCACACCCTTCTATTCTCTGACTTCACACACCTGCATTCTATGTCTTCACACACCTCCATTCTATGATTTCACACACCTGCATTCTGACTTCACAAACCTCCTTTCTATGACTCCAAACACCACCATTCTATGACTTCACACACCTCCATTCTGTGACTTCACACACCTCCTTTCTGTGACTTCACACACTTCCATTGTTTGACTTCACAAAGCTCCATTCCATGACTTCACACACCTCCATTCTGTGACTTCACACACCTCGATTCTATGACTTCACACACCACCATTCTATGACTTCACACATCTCCATTCTGTGTCTTCACACACCTCCATTGTGTGATTTCACACACCTCCATTCTATGACATCACACACCTCCTTTCTGTGACTTCACAAACCTCCATTTTTTTACTTCAAACACCTCCATTCTATGACTTCAAACAGCTCCATTTTTAATTCACACACCTCCATTCTATGAGTTCACACACCTCAATTCTATCACTTCACGCACCTCCATTCTGTGACTTCACACACCTCCTTTCGATTACTTCACACACCTCCATTGTGACTTCACACACCTCCATTGCATGAGTTCACACACCTCCAATCTATGACTTCACACCTCCATTTTATGAGTTCACACACCTCCATTCTATGACTTCACACACTTCCATTGTGACGTCACACACCTCCATTCTATGAGTTCACACACCTCCATTCTGACTTCACACACCCCCATTCTATGATTTCACACCTCCATTCTGAATTCACACAGCTCCATTCTGTGACTTCACCAAACTCCATTCTATGATTTCACACACCTCTATACTATGTCTTCATGCATCTCCATCTATGACTTCACACACCTCCATTCTGAGTTCACACACCTCCATTCTGTGACTTCACACACTTCCATTCTGACTTCACACACCTCCATTTTATGACTTCACACACCTTCATTTTGTGACTTCACACACTTCCATTGTGACGTCATACACCTCAATCCTATGAGTTCACACACCTCCATTCTATGACTTCACACACCTCCATTCTGACTTCACAAACCTCTATTCTATGATTTCCCACACCTCCATTCTGACATCTCACACCTCCATTCTATGACTTCACAGGCTTCGTATCTGTGACTTCACTCACCTACACTCTATGACTTCACCCAACTCCATTCTGTGACTTCACACACCTCCATTCTATGACTTCACACAGCTCCACTGTATGAGTTCACACACCTCCATTGTATGACTTCACACAACTCCATTCTTTGACTTCACACACCTCCATTCTGTGACTTCACACACTTCCATTCTGACTTCACACATCTCCATTTTATGAGTTCACACACCTCCATTTTGTGACTTCACACACTTCCATTGTGACGTTATACATCTCAATCCTATGAGTTCACACACCTCCATTCTATGACTTCACACACCTCCATTCTGACTTCACAAACCTCTATTCTATGACTTCGCACACCTCCATTCTATGACTTCACAGGCTTCGAATCTGTGACTTCACCCACCTCCATTCTGTGACTTCACACACCTCCATTCTGTGACTTCACACACCTCCATTCTATGACTTCGTTCACCTACACTGTGACTTCACACACCTCCCTTCTATGAGTTCACACACCGCAATTTTATGACTTCACACACCTCCATTCTGTCACCTCACACACCTGCATTCCATGACTTCACACTCCTCCATTATGTGACTTCACACACCTCCATTCTATGACTTCACACACCTCCATTCTATGACTTCCCAAACCTCTGTTCCGACTTCACACACCTCCACTCTATGACTTCGCACACCTCCATTCTATGATTTCGCCCACCTCTATTCTGTGACTTCACACACCTCCATTCTGTGACTTCAAACCCTCCATTCTATGACTTCACACAGCTCCATTGTATGAGTTGACACACCTCCATTGTATGACTTCACACAACTCCATTCTGTGACGTCACACACCTACATTCTATGGTTTAACACAACTCCATTCTATGACTTCACACACCTCCTCTGACTTCATACACCTCCATTCTATGACTTCACACACTTCCTCTGACTTCACACACCTCCATTCTATGACTTCACACACCACCTCTGACTTCACACACCTCCATTCTGTGACTTCACACACCTCAATTCTGTGATTCACACACGTTCATTCTTACTTCACAAACATCCATTCTTTGGCTTCACACCTCCATTCTATGACTGCACACATCTCCATTCTATGACTTCACACACGTCCATTCTGTGTCTTTACACACCTCTATTCTGAGTTTACACACCTCCATTCTGTTACTTCATACACCTCCATTCTGACTTCACACACCTCCTTTCTGTGACTTCACACACTTCCATTGTTTGACTTCACAAAGCTCCATTCCATGACTTCACACACCTCAATTCTGTGATTTCACACACCTCCATTGTATGACTTCACACACCACCTTTCTATGACTTCACACACCTCCATTCTGTGTCTTCACACACCTCCATTGTATGACTTCACAGGCTTCGTATCTGTGACTTCACTCACCTTCACTCTATGACTTCACCCAACTCCATTCTGTGACTTCACACACCTCCATTCTATGACTTCACACAGCTCCACTGTATGAGTTCACACACCTCCATTGTATGACTTCACACAACTCCATTCTTTGACTTCACACACCTCCATTCTGTGACTTCACACACTTCCATTCTGACTTCACACACCTCCATTTTATGACTTCACACACCTCCATTTTGTGACTTCACACACTTCCATTGTGACGTTATACATCTCAATCCTATGAGTTCACACACCTCCATTCTATGACTTCACACACCTCCATTCTGACTTCACAAACCTCTATTCTATGACTTCGCACACCTCCATTCTGACATCACACACCTCCATTCTATGACTTCACAGGCTTCGAATCTGTGACTTCACCCACCTCCATTCTGTGACTTCACACACCTCCATTCTGTGACTTCACACACCTCCATTCTATGACTTCGTTCACCTACACTGTGACTTCACACACCTCCCTTCTATGAGTTCACACACCGCAATTTTATGACTTCACACACCTCCATTCTGTCACCTCACACACCTGCATTCCATGACTTCACACTCCTCCATTCTGTGACTTCACACACCTCCATTCTATGACTTCACACACCTCCATTCTATGACTTCCCAAACCTCTGTTCCGACTTCACACACCTCCACTCTATGACTTCGCACACCTCCATTCTATGATTTCGCACACCTCCATTCTGTGACTTCACACACCTCCATTCTGTGACTTCAAACCCTCCATTCTATGACTTCACACAGCTCCATTGTATGAGTTGACACACCTCCATTGTATGACTTCACACAACTCCATTCTGTGACGTCACACACCTACATTCTATGGTTTAACACAACTCCATTCTATGACTTCACACACCTCCTCTGACTTCACACACCTCCATTCTATGACTTCACACACCTCCTCTGACTTCACACACCTCCATTCTATGACTTCACACACCACCTCTGACTTCACACACCTCCATTCTGTGACTTCACACACCTCAATTCTGTGATTCACACACGTTCATTCTTACTTCACAAACATCCATTCTTTGGCTTCACACCTCCATTCTATGACTGCACACATCTCCATTCTATGACTTCACACACGTCCATTCTGTGTCTTTACACACCTCTATTCTGAGTTTACACACCTCCATCCTGTTACTTCATACACCTCCATTCTGACTTCACACACCTCCTTTCTGTGACTTCACACACTTCCATTGTTTGACTTCACAAAGCTCCATTCCATGACTTCACACACCTCAATTCTGTGATTTCACACACCTCCATTCTATGACTTCACACACCACCTTTCTATGACTTCACACACCTCCATTCTGTGTCTTCACACACCTCCATTGTATGACTTCACATACCTCCATTTTTTACTTCACACACCTCCATTCTATTACTTCACACACCTCCATTCTATGACTTCACACACTTCCATTCTATGACTTCACACACTTCCATTCAGTGACTTTACACAACTCCATTCTGAGTTCACACATCTCCATTCCAGGACTTCACACACCTCCATTTTCACTTCACACACCTCCATTCTATGACTTCACACACCTGCATTCTGTGACTTCACACCCCTCTATTCTATGACTTCACACACCTCCATTCTGATTTCAAACACTTCCATTCTAAGAATTCGCACACCTCCATTCTGACTTCACACTCCTCCATTTTGTGACTTCACACACCTCCATTGTATGACTCCACACACCTCCATTGTGAATTCACACACCTCCATTCTATGAGTCCACACACCTCCATTCTATCACTTCACACACCTCCATTCTGTGACTTCACACACCTCCATTCGATTAATTCACACACCTCCATTGTGACTTCACACACCTCCATTCCATGAGTTCACACACCTCCATTCTGTGACTTCACACACCGCCATTCTATTACTTCACACACCTCCATACTATGACATCACACACCCCTTTCCTTGACTTCACACACCTCCATTGTTTGATTTCACACACCTCCATTCTATGACCTCACACACCTCCATTCTATGACTTCACACCCTTCTATTCTCTGAGTTCACACACCTGCATTCTATGACTTCACACACCTCCATTCTATGACTCCACACACCTGCATTCTGACTTCACAAACCTCCTTTCTATGACTTCAAACACCGCCATTCTTTGACTTCACACACCTCCATTCTATTTCTTCACACACCTCTTTTCTGTGACTTCACACACTTCCATTGTTTGACTTCACAAAGCTCCATTCCATGACTTCACACACCTCCATTCTGTGACTTCACACACCTCGATTCTATGACTTCACACACCACCATTCTATGACTTCACACACCTCCATTCTGTGTCTTCACACACCTCCATTTTATGAATTCACACACCTCCATTCTATGACATCACACACCTCCTTTCTGTGACTTCACAAACCTCCATTTTTTACTTCAAACACCTCCATTCTATGACTACAAACAGCTCCATTGTGAATTCACACACCTCCATTCTATGAGTTCACACACCTCCATTCTATCATTTCACACACCTGCATTCTGTGACTTCACACACCTCCAATCTATGACTTCACACCTCCATTCTATGAGTTCACCCACCTCCATTTTATGACTTCACACACCTCCCTTCTGTGACTTCACACACCTGCATTATATGACTTCACCCACCTCCATTCTATGACTTCACACCTCCATTCTGACTTCACACACCTCCATTCTGACTTCACACACCTCCATTCTATGACTTCACACACCATCTCTGACTTCACACACCTCCATTCTGTGATTCACACACGTTCATTCTTACTTCACAATCATCCGTTCTATGACTTCACACACCTCCATTCTATCACTTCACACACCTCCATTCTGTGACTTCACACACCTCCATTCTGTGTTCACACACCTCAATTCTGTCACTTCACACATCTCCATTCTGACTTCACACACCTCCATTCTATGACTTCACACAACTCCATTCTATGAGTTCACACACCTCCATTCTGTGACTTCACACACCTCCATTCTAGTTGACACACCTCCATTCTGTGACTTCATACACCTCCATTCTGACTTCACACAGCTCCATTCTCTGAATTCACATACCTCCATTCTTTGCCGTCACACACCTCCATTTTATGACTTCACACACCTTCATTCTTACTTCACAAACATCCATTCTATAACTTCACACACCTCCATTCTATAACTTTACGCACCTCCATTCTGTGACTTCACACACCTCCATTCTATGCCTTCACATACCTCCATTCTGTGACTTCACACACCCCCATTCTATGACTTCACACACTTCCATTGTGACGTCACACACCTCCATTCTATGAGTTCACACACCTCCATTCTGACTTCACTCACCCCCATTCTGACTCACAAACCTCTATTCTATGACTTCGCACACCTCCATTCTGACATCACACACCTCCATTCTATGACTTCACAGACTTCGAATCTGTGACTTCACTCACCTCCACTCTATGACTTCACCCACCTCCATTCTGTGACTTCACACACCTCCATTCTATGACTTCACACAGCTCCATTGTATGAGTTCACACACCTCCATTGTATGACTTCACACCACTCCATTCTGTGACTTCAATCACCTACATTCTATGGTTCACAAACCTCAGTTCTGTGACTTCACAAACATCCATTCTATGACTTCACACACTTCCATTCTATGACTTCACACACCTCCATTCTATGACTTCACACACCTCCATTGAATGACTTTACACAACTCCATTCTGAGTTCACACATCTCCATTCCAGGACTTCACACACCTCCATTCTGACTTCACACACCTCCATTCTATGACTTCACACACCTGCATTCTGTGACTTCACACACCTCCATTCCATGAGTTCACACACCTCCGTTCTGTGACTTCACACACCGCCATTCTATAACTTCACACACCTCCATACTATGACATCACACACCTCCTTTCCTTGACTTCACACACCTCCATTCTATGACTTCACACACCTCCTTTCTGTGACTTCACACACCTGCATTCTGACTTCAAAAACCTCCTTTCTATGACTTCAAACACCGCCATTCTATGACTTCACATTCCTCCATTCTATGACTTCACACACCTCCTTTCTGTGACTTCACACACTTCCATTGTTTGACTTCACAAAGCTCCATTCTATGACATCACACCTCCAATCTATGACTTCACACCCTTCTATTCTCTGACTTCACACACCTGCATTCTATGACTTCACACACCTCCATTCTATGACTTCAGACACCTCCATTCTATGACTTCACACACTTCCATTCTATGACTTCACACACCTCCATTCTATGACTTCACACACCTCCATTCCAGTACTTCACACACCTCCATTCTGACTTCACACACCTCCATTCTGTGACTTCACACCCCTCCAGTCTATGACTTCACACACCTACATTCTGATTTCCAACACTTCAATTCTGAGAATTCTCACACCTCCATTCTGACTTCACACTCCTCCATTTTGTGACTTCACACACCTAAATTCTATGACTTCCCACACCTCAATTTTGAATTCACACACCTCCATTCTATGAGTTCACACACCTCCATTCTATCACTACACACACCTCCATTCTGTGACTTCACACACCTCCATTCTGTCACCTCACACACCTGCATTCCATGACTTCACACTCCTCCATTCTGTGACTTCACACACCTCCATTCTATGACTTCACACACCTCCATTCTATGACTTCCCAAACCTCTGTTCCGACTTCACACACCTCCACTCTATGACTTCGCACACCTCCATTCTATGATTTCGCACACCTCCATTCTGTGACTTCACACACCTCCATTCTGTGACTTCAAACCCTCCATTCTATGACTTCACACAGCTCCATTGTATGAGTTGACACACCTCCATTGTATGACTTCACACAACTCCATTCTGTGACGTCACACACCTACATTCTATGGTTTAACACAACTCCATTCTATGACTTCACACACCTCCTCTGACTTCACACACCTCCATTCTATGACTTCACACACCTCCTCTGACTTCACACACCTCCATTCTATGACTTCACACACCACCTCTGACTTCACACACCTCCATTCTGTGACTTCACACACCTCAATTCTGTGATTCACACACGTTCATTCTTACTTCACAAACATCCATTCTTTGGCTTCACACCTCCATTCTATGACTGCACACATCTCCATTCTATGACTTCACACACGTCCATTCTGTGTCTTTACACACCTCTATTCTGAGTTTACACACCTCCATCCTGTTACTTCATACACCTCCATTCTGACTTCACACACCTCCTTTCTGTGACTTCACACACTTCCATTGTTTGACTTCACAAAGCTCCATTCCATGACTTCACACACCTCAATTCTGTGATTTCACACACCTCCATTCTATGACTTCACACACCACCTTTCTATGACTTCACACACCTCCATTCTGTGTCTTCACACACCTCCATTGTATGACTTCACATACCTCCATTTTTTACTTCACACACCTCCATTCTATTACTTCACACACCTCCATTCTATGACTTCACACACTTCCATTCTATGACTTCACACACTTCCATTCAGTGACTTTACACAACTCCATTCTGAGTTCACACATCTCCATTCCAGGACTTCACACACCTCCATTTTCACTTCACACACCTCCATTCTATGACTTCACACACCTGCATTCTGTGACTTCACACCCCTCTATTCTATGACTTCACACACCTCCATTCTGATTTCAAACACTTCCATTCTAAGAATTCGCACACCTCCATTCTGACTTCACACTCCTCCATTTTGTGACTTCACACACCTCCATTGTATGACTCCACACACCTCCATTGTGAATTCACACACCTCCATTCTATGAGTCCACACACCTCCATTCTATCACTTCACACACCTCCATTCTGTGACTTCACACACCTCCATTCGATTAATTCACACACCTCCATTGTGACTTCACACACCTCCATTCCATGAGTTCACACACCTCCATTCTGTGACTTCACACACCGCCATTCTATTACTTCACACACCTCCATACTATGACATCACACACCCCTTTCCTTGACTTCACACACCTCCATTGTTTGATTTCACACACCTCCATTCTATGACCTCACACACCTCCATTCTATGACTTCACACCCTTCTATTCTCTGAGTTCACACACCTGCATTCTATGACTTCACACACCTCCATTCTATGACTCCACACACCTGCATTCTGACTTCACAAACCTCCTTTCTATGACTTCAAACACCGCCATTCTTTGACTTCACACACCTCCATTCTATTTCTTCACACACCTCTTTTCTGTGACTTCACACACTTCCATTGTTTGACTTCACAAAGCTCCATTCCATGACTTCACACACCTCCATTCTGTGACTTCACACACCTCGATTCTATGACTTCACACACCACCATTCTATGACTTCACACACCTCCATTCTGTGTCTTCACACACCTCCATTTTATGAATTCACACACCTCCATTCTATGACATCACACACCTCCTTTCTGTGACTTCACAAACCTCCATTTTTTACTTCAAACACCTCCATTCTATGACTACAAACAGCTCCATTGTGAATTCACACACCTCCATTCTATGAGTTCACACACCTCCATTCTATCATTTCACACACCTGCATTCTGTGACTTCACACACCTCCAATCTATGACTTCACACCTCCATTCTATGAGTTCACCCACCTCCATTTTATGACTTCACACACCTCCCTTCTGTGACTTCACACACCTGCATTATATGACTTCACCCACCTCCATTCTATGACTTCACACCTCCATTCTGACTTCACACACCTCCATTCTGACTTCACACACCTCCATTCTATGACTTCACACACCATCTCTGACTTCACACACCTCCATTCTGTGATTCACACACGTTCATTCTTACTTCACAATCATCCGTTCTATGACTTCACACACCTCCATTCTATCACTTCACACACCTCCATTCTGTGACTTCACACACCTCCATTCTGTGTTCACACACCTCAATTCTGTCACTTCACACATCTCCATTCTGACTTCACACACCTCCATTCTATGACTTCACACAACTCCATTCTATGAGTTCACACACCTCCATTCTGTGACTTCACACACCTCCATTCTAGTTGACACACCTCCATTCTGTGACTTCATACACCTCCATTCTGACTTCACACAGCTCCATTCTCTGAATTCACATACCTCCATTCTTTGCCGTCACACACCTCCATTTTATGACTTCACACACCTTCATTCTTACTTCACAAACATCCATTCTATAACTTCACACACCTCCATTCTATAACTTTACGCACCTCCATTCTGTGACTTCACACACCTCCATTCTATGCCTTCACATACCTCCATTCTGTGACTTCACACACCCCCATTCTATGACTTCACACACTTCCATTGTGACGTCACACACCTCCATTCTATGAGTTCACACACCTCCATTCTGACTTCACTCACCCCCATTCTGACTCACAAACCTCTATTCTATGACTTCGCACACCTCCATTCTGACATCACACACCTCCATTCTATGACTTCACAGACTTCGAATCTGTGACTTCACTCACCTCCACTCTATGACTTCACCCACCTCCATTCTGTGACTTCACACACCTCCATTCTATGACTTCACACAGCTCCATTGTATGAGTTCACACACCTCCATTGTATGACTTCACACCACTCCATTCTGTGACTTCAATCACCTACATTCTATGGTTCACAAACCTCAGTTCTGTGACTTCACAAACATCCATTCTATGACTTCACACACTTCCATTCTATGACTTCACACACCTCCATTCTATGACTTCACACACCTCCATTGAATGACTTTACACAACTCCATTCTGAGTTCACACATCTCCATTCCAGGACTTCACACACCTCCATTCTGACTTCACACACCTCCATTCTATGACTTCACACACCTGCATTCTGTGACTTCACACACCTCCATTCCATGAGTTCACACACCTCCGTTCTGTGACTTCACACACCGCCATTCTATAACTTCACACACCTCCATACTATGACATCACACACCTCCTTTCCTTGACTTCACACACCTCCATTCTATGACTTCACACACCTCCTTTCTGTGACTTCACACACCTGCATTCTGACTTCAAAAACCTCCTTTCTATGACTTCAAACACCGCCATTCTATGACTTCACATTCCTCCATTCTATGACTTCACACACCTCCTTTCTGTGACTTCACACACTTCCATTGTTTGACTTCACAAAGCTCCATTCTATGACATCACACCTCCAATCTATGACTTCACACCCTTCTATTCTCTGACTTCACACACCTGCATTCTATGACTTCACACACCTCCATTCTATGACTTCAGACACCTCCATTCTATGACTTCACACACTTCCATTCTATGACTTCACACACCTCCATTCTATGACTTCACACACCTCCATTCCAGTACTTCACACACCTCCATTCTGACTTCACACACCTCCATTCTGTGACTTCACACCCCTCCAGTCTATGACTTCACACACCTACATTCTGATTTCCAACACTTCA
Organism: Megascapheus bottae; assembly: GCA_024803745.1. Taxonomy (NCBI): domain Eukaryota; kingdom Metazoa; phylum Chordata; class Mammalia; order Rodentia; family Geomyidae; genus Megascapheus; species Megascapheus bottae. Next base: position 1,145,321 of record JANJXV010000159.1, on the reverse strand, counting down.
ATTCTGAGAATTCTCACACCTCCATTCTGACTTCACACTCCTCCATTTTGTGACTTCACACACCTAAATTCTATGACTTCCCACACCTCAATTTTGAATTCACACACCTCCATTCTATGAGTTCACACACCTCCATTCTATCACTACACACACCTCCATTCTGTGACTTCACACACCTCCATTCGATTAATTCACACACCTCAATTGTGACTTCACACACCTCCATTCCATGAGTTCACACACCTCCATTCTGTGACTTCACACACCGCCATTCTATGACTTCACACACCTCCATACTATGACATCACACACCTCCTTTCCTGGACTTCACACACCTCCCTTCTATGACTTCACACACCTCCATTCTGTGACTTCAGACACCTCCATTCTGACTTCACACACCTCCATTTTGTGACTTCACACACCTCCATTCTATGACTTCGTTCACCTACACTGTGACTTCACACACCTCCCTTCTATGAGTTCACACACCGCAATTTTATAACTTCACACACCTCCATTCTGTCACTTCACACACCTGCATTCCATGAGTTCACACTCCTCCATTCTGTGACTTCACACACCTCCATTCTGTGACTTCAAACCCTCCATTCTATGACTTCACACAGCTCCATTGTATGAGTTGACAAACCTCCATTGTATGACTTCACACAACTCCATTCTGTGACTTCACACACCTACATTCTATGGTTTAACACACCTCCATTCTATGACTTCACACATCTCTTCTCTGTGACTTCACACACTTCCATTGTTTGACTTCACAAAGCTCCATTCTATGACATCACACCTCCATTCTATGACTTCACACCCTTCTATTCTCTGACTTCACACACCTGCATTCTTTGACTTCACACACCTCCATTCTATGACTTCACACACCTGCATTCTGACTTCACAAACCTCCTTTCTATGACTCCAAACACCACCATTCTATGACTTCACACACCTCCATTCTGTGACTTCACACACCTCCTTTCTGTGACTTCACACACTTCCATTGTTTGACTTCACAAAGCTCCATTCCATGACTTCACACACCTCCATTCTGTGACTTCACACACCTCGATTCTATGACTTCACACACCACCATTCTATGACTTCACACATCTCCATTCTGTGTCTTCACACACCTCCATTGTGTGATTCACACACGTTCATTCTTACTTCACAAACGTCCATTCTGTGACTTCACACACCTCCATTCTATGACTTCACACACCTCCATTCTATGACTTCACACACCTCCATTCTGTGATTCACACACGTTCATTCTTACTTCACAAACATCCATTCTATGACTTCACACACCTACATTCTATGGCTTCACACACCTCCTCTGACTTCACACACCTCCATTCTTTGACTTCACACACCTCCATTCTGTGATTCACACACGTTCATTCTTACTTCACAAACATCCATTCTATGACTTCACACACCTCCATTCTATGACTTCACAAACCTCCATTCTATGACTTCACACACCTCCATTCTGTATCTTCACACACCTCTACTCTGAGTTCACACATCTCCATTCTGTGAGTTCAGACACCTCCATTCTGACTTCACACACCTCCATTCTGTGACTTCACACACCTCCATCCTTTGACTTCGTTCACCTACACTGTGACTTCACACACCTCCCTTCTATGAGTTCGCACACCGCAATTTTATGACTTCACACACCTCCATTCTGTCACCTCACACACCTGCATTCCATGATTTCACACTCCTCCATTCTGTGACCTCACACACCTCCATTCTATGACTTCACACACCTCCATTCTATGACTTCCCAAACCTCCGTTCCGACTTCACACACCTCCATTCTGTGACTTCAAACCCTGCATTCTATGACTTCACACAGCTCCATTGTATGAGTTGCCACACCTCCATTGTATGACTTCACACAACTCCATTCTGTGACTTCACACACCTACATTCTATGGTTTAACAAACCTCCATTCTGTGACTTCACACACTTCCTCTGACTTCACACACCTCCATTCTATGACTTCACACACCACCTCTGACTTCACACACCTCCATTCTGTGACTTCACACACCTCCATTCTGTGATTCACACACGTTCATTCTTATTTCACAAACATCCATTCTTTGGCTTCACACACCTCCATTCTATGACTGCACACATCTCTATTCTATGACTTCACACACGTCCATTCTGTGTCTTTACACACCTCTATTCTGAGTTCACACACCTCCATTCTGTTACTTCACACACCTCCATTCTGACTTCACACACCTCCTTTCTATGACTTCACACACTTCCATTGTTTGATTCAGAAAGCTCCATTCCATGACTTCACACACCTCAATTCTGTGATTTCACAAACCTCCATACTATGACTTCACACACCACCTTTCTATGACTTCACACACCTCCATTCTGTGTCTTCACACACCTCCATTGTATGACTTCACACACCTCCATTTTATGACATCACACACCTCCTTTGTGACTTCACATACCTCCATATTTTACTTCTCACACCTCCATTCTATGACTTCACGCACCTCCATTCTATGACTTCACACACTTCCATTCCATGACTTCACACACCTCCATTCTATGACTTCACACACCTCCATTCAATGACTTTACACAACTCCATTCTGAGTTCACACATCTCCATTCCAGGACTTCACCCACCTCCATTCTGACTTCACATTCCTCCATTTTGTGACTTCACACACCTCCATTCTATGACTTCACACACCTCCATTGTGAATTCACAAACCTCCATTCTATGATTTCACACACCTCCATTCTATCACTTCACACACCTCCATTCTGTGACTTCACACACCTCCATTCGATTAATTCAAACACCTCCATTGTGACTTCACACACCTCCAATCCATGAGTTCACACACCTCCATTCTGTGACTTCACACACCGCCATTCTGTGACTTCACACCCCTCCAGTCTATGACTTCACACACCTCCATTCTGATTTCCAACATTTCAATTCTGAGAATTCTCACACCTCCATTCTGACTTCACACTCCTCCATTTTGTGACTTCACACACCTAAATTCTATGACTTCCCACACCTCAATTTTGAATTCACACACCTCCATTCTATGAGTTCACACACCTCCATTCTATCACTACACACACCTCCGTTCTGTGACTTCACACACCTCCATTCGATTAATTCACACACCTCAATTGTGACTTCACACACCTCCATTCCATGAGTTCACAAACCTCCATTCTGTGACTTCACACACCGCCATTCTATGACTTCACACACCTCCATACTATGACATCACACACCTCCTTTCCTGGACTTCACACACCTCCCTTCTATGACTTCACACACCTCCATTCTGTGACTTCAGACACCTCCATTCTGACTTCACACACCTCCATTTTGTGACTTCACACACCTCCATTCTATGACTTCGTTCACCTACACTGTGACTTCACACACCTCCCTTCTATGAGTTCACACACCGCAATTTTATAACTTCACACACCTCCATTCTGTCACTTCACACACCTGCATTCCATGACTTCACACTCCTCCCTTCTGTGACTTCACACACCTCCATTCTATGACTTCACACACCTCCATTCTATGACTTCCCAAACCTCCGTTCCGACTTCACACACCTCCATTCTATGACTTCGCACACCTCCATTCTATGATTTCGCACACCTCCATTCTGTGACTTCACACACCTCCATTCTGTGACTTCAAACCCTCCATTCTATGACTTCACACAGCTCCATTGTATGAGTTGACACACCTCCATTGTATGACGTCACACAACTCCATTCTGTGACTTCACACACCTACATTCTATGGTTTAACACACCTCCATTCTATGACTTCACACATCTCTTCTCTGTGACTTCACACACTTCCATTGTTTGACTTCACAAAGCTCCATTCTATGACATCACACCTCCATTCTATGACTTCACACCCTTCTATTCTCTGACTTCACACACCTGCATTCTATGTCTTCACACACCTCCATTCTGTGACTTCACACACCTCCATTCTGTGACTTCAAACCCTGCATTCTATGACTTCACACAGCTCCATTGTATGAGTTGCCACACCTCCATTGTATGACTTCACACAACTCCATTCTGTGACTTCACACACCTACATTCTATGGCTTAACAAACCTCCATTCTGTGACTTCACACACTTCCTCTGACTTCACACACCTCCATTCTATGACTTCACACACCACCTCTGACTTCACACACCTCCATTCTGTGACTTCACACACCTCCATTCTGTGATTCACACACGTTCATTCTTATTTCACAAACATCCATTCTTTGGCTTCACACGCCTCCATTCTATGACTGCACACATCTCTATTCTATGACTTCACACACGTCCATTCTGTGTCTTTACACACCTCTATTCTGAGTTCACACACCTCCATTCTGTTACTTCACACACCTCCATTCTGACTTCACACACCTCCTTTCTATGACTTCACACACTTCCATTGTTTGATTCAGAAAGCTCCATTCCATGACTTCACACACCTCAATTCTGTGATTTCACAAACCTCCATACTATGACTTCACACACCACCTTTCTATGACTTCACACACCTCCATTCTGTGTCTTCACACACCTCCATTGTATGACTTCACACACCTCCATTTTATGACATCACACACCTCCTTTGTGACTTCACATACCTCCATATTTTACTTCTCACACCTCCATTCTATGACTTCACGCACCTCCATTCTATGACTTCACACACTTCCATTCCATGACTTCACACACCTCCATTCTATGACTTCACACACCTCCATTCAATGACTTTACACAACTCCATTCTGAGTTCACACATCTCCATTCCAGGACTTCACACACCTCCATTCTGACTTCACATTCCTCCATTTTGTGACTTCACACACCTCCATTCTATGACTTCACACACCTCCATTGTGAATTCACACACCTCCATTCTATGAGTTCACACACCTCCATTCTATCACTTCACACACCTCCATTCTGTGACTTCACACACCTCCATTCGATTAATTCAAACACCTCCATTGTGACTTCACACACCTCCAATCCATGAGTTCACACACCTCCATTCTGTGACTTCACACACCGCCATTCTGTGACTTCACACCCCTCCAGTCTATGACTTCACACACCTCCATTCTGATTTCCAACATTTCAATTCTGAGAATTCTCACACCTCCATTCTGACTTCACACTCCTCCATTTTGTGACTTCACACACCTAAATTCTATGACTTCCCACACCTCAATTTTGAATTCACACACCTCCATTCTATGAGTTCACACACCTCCATTCTATCACTACACACACCTCCGTTCTGTGACTTCACACACCTCCATTCGATTAATTCACACACCTCAATTGTGACTTCACACACCTCCATTCCATGAGTTCACACACCTCCATTCTGTGACTTCACACACCGCCATTCTATGACTTCACACACCTCCATACTATGACATCACACACCTCCTTTCCTGGACTTCACACACCTCCCTTCTATGACTTCACACACCTCCATTCTGTGACTTCAGACACCTCCATTCTGACTTCACACACCTCCATTTTGTGACTTCACACACCTCCATTCTATGACTTCGTTCACCTACACTGTGACTTCACACACCTCCCTTCTATGAGTTCACACACCGCAATTTTATAACTTCACACACCTCCATTCTGTCACTTCACACACCTGCATTCCATGACTTCACACTCCTCCATTCTGTGACTTCACACACCTCCATTCTATGACTTCACACACCTCCATTCTATGACTTCCCAAACCTCCGTTCCGACTTCACACACCTCCATTCTATGACTTCGCACACCTCCATTCTATGATTTCGCACACCTCCATTCTGTGACTTCACACACCTCCATTCTGTGACTTCAAACCCTCCATTCTATGACTTCACACAGCTCCATTGTATGAGTTGACACACCTCCATTGTATGACGTCACACAACTCCATTCTGTGACTTCACACACCTACATTCTATGGTTTAACACACCTCCATTCTATGACTTCACACATCTCTTCTCTGTGACTTCACACACTTCCATTGTTTGACTTCACAAAGCTCCATTCTATGACATCACACCTCCATTCTATGACTTCACACCCTTCTATTCTCTGACTTCACACACCTGCATTCTATGTCTTCACACACCTCCATTCTATGACTTCACACACCTGCATTCTGACTTCACAAACCTCCTTTCTATGACTCCAAACACCACCATTCTATGAGTTCACACACCTCCATTCTGTGACTTCACACACCTCCTTTCTGTGACTTCACACACTTCCATTGTTTGACTTCACAAAGCTCCATTCCATGACTTCACACACCTCCATTCTGTAACTTCACACACCTCGATTCTATGACTTCACACACCACCATTCTATGACTTCACACATCTCCATTCTGTGTCTTCACACACCTCCATTGTGTGATTTCACACACCTCCATTCTATGACATCACACACCTCCTTTTTGTGACTTCACAAACCTCCATTTTTTTACTTCAAACACCTCCATTCTATGACTTCAAACAGCTCCATTTTTAATTCACACACCTCCATTCTATGAGTTCACACACCTCAATTCTATCACTTCACGCACCTCCATTCTGTGACTTCACACACCTCCTTTCGATTACTTCACACACCTCCATTGTGACTTCACACACCTCCATTGCATGAGTTCACACACCTCCAATCTATGACTTCACACCTCCATTTTATGAGTTCACACACCTCCATTCTATGACTTCACACACTTCCATTGTGACGTCACACACCTCCATTCTATGAGTTCACACACCTCCATTCTGACTTCACACACCCCCATTCTATGATTTCACACCTCCATTCTGAATTCACACAGCTCCATTCTGTGACTTCACCAAACTCCATTCTATGATTTCACACACCTCTATACTATGTCTTCATTCATCTCCATCTATGACTTCACACACCTCCATTCTGAGTTCACACACCTCCATTCTGTGACTTCACACACTTCCATTCTGACTTCACACACCTCCATTTTATGACTTCACACACCTTCATTTTGTGACTTCACACACTTCCATTGTGACGTCATACACCTCAATCCTATGAGTTCACACACCTCCATTCTATGACTTCACACACCTCCATTCTGACTTCACAAACCTCTATTCTATGACTTCCCACACCTCCATTCTGACATCTCACACCTCCATTCTCTGACTTCACAGGCTTCGTATCTGTGACTTCACTCACCTACACTCTATGACTTCACCCAACTCCATTCTGTGACTTCACACACCTCCATTCTATGACATAACACAGCTGCACTGTATGAGTTCACACACCTCCATTGTATGACTTCACACAACTCCATTCTTTGACTTCACACACCTCCATTCTGTGACTTCACACACTTCCATTCTGACTTCACACACCTCCATTTTATGAGTTCACACACCTCCATTTTGTGACTTCACACACATCCATTGTGACGTTATACATCTCAATCCTATGAGTTCACACACCTCCATTCTATGACTTCACACACCTCCATTCTGACTTCACAAACCTCTATTCTATGACTTCGCACACCTCCATTCTATGACTTCACAGGCTTCGAATCTGTGACTTCACCCACCTCCATTCTGTGACTTCACACACCTCCATTCTGTGACTTCACACACCTCCATTCTATGACTTCGTTCACCTACACTGTGACTTCACACACCTCCCTTCTATGAGTTCACACACCGCAATTTTATGACTTCACACACCTCCATTCTGTCACCTCACACACCTGCATTCCATGACTTCACACTCCTCCATTATGTGACTTCACACACCTCCATTCTATGACTTCACACACCTCCATTCTATGACTTCCCAAACCTCTGTTCCGACTTCACACACCTCCACTCTATGACTTCGCACACCTCCATTCTATGATTTCGCACACCTCCATTCTGTGACTTCACACACCTCCATTCTGTGACTTCAAACCCTCCATTCTATGACTTCACACAGCTCCATTGTATGAGTTGACACACCTCCATTGTATGACTTCACACAACTCCATTCTGTGACGTCACACACCTACATTCTATGGTTTAACACAACTCCATTCTATGACTTCACACACCTCCTCTGACTTCACACACCTCCATTCTATGACTTCACACACCTCCTCTGACTTCACACACCTCCATTCTATGACTTCACACACCACCTCTGACTTCACACACCTCCATTCTGTGACTTCACACACCTCAATTCTGTGATTCACACACGTTCATTCTTACTTCACAAACATCCATTCTTTGGCTTCACACCTCCATTCTATGACTGCACACATCTCCATTCTATGACTTCACACACGTCCATTCTGTGTCTTTACACACCTCTATTCTGAGTTTACACACCTCCATTCTGTTACTTCATACACCTCCATTCTGACTTCACACATCTCCTTTCTGTGACTTCACACACTTCCATTGTTTGACTTCACAAAGCTCCATTCCATGACTTCACACACCTCAATTCTGTGATTTCACACACCTCCATTCTATGACTTCACACACCACCTTTCTATGACTTCACACACCTCCATTCTGTGTCTTCACACACCTCCATTGTATGACTTCACAGGCTTCGTATCTGTGACTTCACTCACCTTCACTCTATGACTTCACCCAACTCCATTCTGTGACTTCACACACCTCCATTCTATGACTTCACACAGCTCCACTGTATGAGTTCACACACCTCCATTGTATGACTTCACACAACTCCATTCTTTGACTTCACACACCTCCATTCTGTGACTTCACACACTTCCATTCTGACTTCACACACCTCCATTTTATGACTTCACACACCTCCATTTTGTGACTTCACACACTTCCATTGTGACGTTATACATCTCAATCCTATGAGTTCACACACCTCCATTCTATGACTTCACACACCTCCATTCTGACTTCACAAACCTCTATTATATGACTTCGCACACCTACATTCTGACATCACACACCTCCATTCTATGACTTCACAGGCTTCGAATCTGTGACTTCACCCACCTCCATTCTGTGACTTCACACACCTCCATTCTGTGACTTCACACACCTCCATTCTATGACTTCGTTCACCTACACTGTGACTTCACACACCTCCCTTCTATGAGTTCACACACCGCAATTTTATGACTTCACACACCTCCATTCTGTCACCTCACACACCTGCATTCCATGACTTCACACTCCTCCATTCTGTGACTTCACACACCTCCATTCTATGACTTCACACACCTCCATTCTATGACTTCCCAAACCTCTGTTCCGACTTCACACACCTCCACTCTATGACTTCGCACACCTCCATTCTATGATTTCGCACACCTCCATTCTGTGACTTCACACACCTCCATTCTGTGACTTCAAACCCTCCATTCTATGACTTCACACAGCTCCATTGTATGAGTTGACACACCTCCATTGTATGACTTCACACAACTCCATTCTGTGACGTCACACACCTACATTCTATGGTTTAACACAACTCCATTCTATGACTTCACACACCTCCTCTGACTTCACACACCTCCATTCTATGACTTCACACACCTCCTCTGACTTCACACACCTCCATTCTATGACTTCACACACCACCTCTGACTTCACACACCTCCATTCTGTGACTTCACACACCTCAATTCTGTGATTCACACACGTTCATTCTTACTTCACAAACATCCATTCTTTGGCTTCACACCTCCATTCTATGACTGCACACATCTCCATTCTATGACTTCACACACGTCCATTCTGTGTCTTTACACACCTCTATTCTGAGTTTACACACCTCCATTCTGTTACTTCATACACCTCCATTCTGACTTCACACACCTCCTTTCTGTGACTTCACACACTTCCATTGTTTGACTTCACAAAGCTCCATTCCATGACTTCACACACCTCAATTCTGTGATTTCACACACCTCCATTCTATGACTTCACACACCACCTTTCTATGACTTCACACACCTCCATTCTGTGTCTTCACACACCTCCATTGTATGACTTCACATACCTCCATTTTTTGCTTCACACACCTCCATTCTATTACTTCACACACCTCCATTCTATGACTTCACACACTTCCATTCTATGACTTCACACACTTCCATTCAGTGACTTTACACAACTCCATTCTGAGTTCACACATCTCCATTCCAGGACTTCCCACACCTCCATTCTCACTTCACACACCTCCATTCTATGACTTCACACACCTGCATTCTGTGACTTCACACCCCTCTATTCTATGACTTCACACACCTCCATTCTGATTTCAAACACTTCCATTCTAAGAATTCGCACACCTCCATTCTGACTTCACACTCCTCCATTTTGTGACTTCACACACCTCCATTCTATGACTCCACACACCTCCATTGTGAATTCACACACCTCCATTCTATGAGTCCACACACCTCCATTCTATCACTTCACACACCTCCATTCTGTGACTTCACACACCTCCATTCGATTAATTCACACACCTCCATTGTGACTTCACACACCTCCATTCCATGAGTTCACACACCTCCATTCTGTGACTTCACACACCGCCATTCTATGACTTCACACACCTCCATACTATGACATCACACACCCCTTTCCTTGACTTCACACACCTCCATTGTTTGATTTCACACACCTCCATTCTATGACCTTACACACCTCCATTCTATGACTTCACACCCTTCTATTCTCTGAGTTCACACACCTGCATTCTATGACTTCACACACCTCCATTCTATGACTTCACACACCTGCATTCTGACTTCACAAACCTCCTTTCTATGACTTCAAACACCGCCATTCTTTGACTTCACACACCTCCATTCTATTTCTTCACACACCTCTTTTCTGTGACTTCACACACTTCCATTGTTTGACTTCACAAAGCTCCATTCCATGACTTCACACACCTCCATTCTGTGACTTCACACACCTCGATTCTATGACTTCACACACCACCATTCTATGACTTCACACACCTCCATTCTGTGTCTTCACACACCTCCATTTTATGAATTCACACACCTCCATTCTATGACATCACACACCTCCTTTCTGTGACTTCACAAACCTCCATTTTTTACTTCAAACACCTCCATTCTATGACTACAAACAGCTCCATTGTGAATTCACACACCTCCATTCTATGAGTTCACACACCTCCATTCTATCATTTCACACACCTGCATTCTGTGACTTCACACACCTCCAATCTATGACTTCACACCTCCATTCTATGAGTTCACCCACCTCCATTTTATGACTTCACACACCTCCCTTCTGTGACTTCACACACCTGCATTATATGACTTCACCCACCTCCATTCTATGACTTCACACCTCCATTCTGACTTCACACACCTCCATTCTGACTTCACACACCTCCATTCTATGACTTCACACACCATCTCTGACTTCACACACCTCCATTCTGTGATTCACACACGTTCATTCTTACTTCACAAACATCCGTTCTATGACTTCACACACCTCCATTCTATGACTTCACACGCCTCCATTCTGTGACTTCACACACCTCCATTCTGTGTTCACACACCTCAATTCTGTCACTTCACACATCTCCATTCTGACTTCACACACCTCCATTCTATGACTTCACACAACTCCATTCTATGAGTTCACACACCTCCATTCTGTGACTTCACACACCTCCATTCTAGTTGACACACCTCCATTCTGTGACTTCATACACCTCCATTCTGACTTCACACAGCTCCATTCTCTGAATTCACATACTTCCATTCTTTGCCGTCACACACCTCCATTTTATGACTTCACACACCTTCATTCTTACTTCACAAACATCCATTCTATAACTTCACACACCTCCATTCTATAACTTTACGCACCTCCATTCTGTGACTTCACACACCTCCATTCTATGCCTTCACATACCTCCATTCTGTGACTTCACACACCCCCATTCTATGACTTCACACACTTCCATTGTGACGTCACAAACCTCCATTCTATGAGTTCACACACCTCCATTCTGACTTCACACACCCCCATTCTGACTCACAAACCTCTATTCTATGACTTCGCACACCTCCATTCTGACATCACACACCTCCATTCTATGACTTCACAGACTTCGAATCTGTGACTTCACTCACCTCCACTCTATGACTTCACCCACCTCCATTCTGTGACTTCACACACCTCCATTCTATGACTTCACACAGCTCCATTGTATGAGTTCACACACCTCCATTCTATGACTTCACACACCTCCATTGAATGACTTTACACAACTCCATTCTGAGTTCACACATCTCCATTCCAGGACTTCACACACCTCCATTCTGACTTCACACACCTCCATTCTATGACTTCACACACCTGCATTCTGTGACTTCACACACCTCCATTCCATGAGTTCACACACCTCCGTTCTGTGACTTCACACACCGCCATTCTATAACTTCACACACCTCCATACTATGACATCACACACCTCCTTTCCTTGACTTCACACACCTCCATTCTATGACTTCACGCACCTCCTTTCTGTGACTTCACACACCTGCATTCTGACTTCAAAAACCTCCTTTCTATGACTTCAAACACCGCCATTCTATGACTTCACATTCCTCCATTCTATGACTTCACACACCTCCTTTCTGTGACTTCACACACTTCCATTGTTTGACTTCACAAAGCTCCATTCTATGACATCACACCTCCATTCTATGACTTCACACCCTTCTATTCTCTGACTTCACACACCTGCATTCTATGACTTCACACACCTCCATTCTATGACTTCAGACACCTCCATTCTATGACTTCACACACTTCCATTCTATGACTTCACACACCTCCATTCTATGACTTCACACACCTCCATTCCAGTACTTCACACACCTCCATTCTGACTTCACACACCTCCATTCTGTGACTTCACACCCCTCCAGTCTATGACTTCACACACCTACATTCTGATTTCCAACACTTCAATTCTGAGAATTCTCACACCTCCATTCTGACTTCACACTCCTCCATTTTGTGACTTCACACACCTAAATTCTATGACTTCCCACACCTCAATTTTGAATTCACACACCTCCATTCTATGAGTTCACACACCTCCATTCTATCACTACACACACCTCCATTCTGTGACTTCACACACCTCCATTCGATTAATTCACACACCTCAATTGTGACTTCACACACCTCCATTCCATGAGTTCACACACCTCCATTCTGTGACTTCACACACCGCCATTCTATGACTTCACACACCTCCATACTATGACATCACACACCTCCTTTCCTGGACTTCACACACCTCCCTTCTATGACTTCACACACCTCCATTCTGTGACTTCAGACACCTCCATTCTGACTTCACACACCTCCATTTTGTGACTTCACACACCTCCATTCTATGACTTCGTTCACCTACACTGTGACTTCACACACCTCCCTTCTATGAGTTCACACACCGCAATTTTATAACTTCACACACCTCCATTCTGTCACTTCATACACCTGCATTCCATGACTTCACACTCCTCCATTCTGTGACTTCACACACCTCCATTCTATGACTTCACACACCTCCATTCTATGACTTCCCAAACCTCCGTTCCGACTTCACACACCTCCATTCTATGACTTCGCACACCTCCATTCTATGATTTCGCACACCTCCATTCTGTGACTTCACACACCTCCATTCTATGACTTCACACACCTCCATTCTATGACTTCCCAAACCTCCGTTCCGACTTCACACACCTCCATTCTATGACTTCGCACACCTCCATTCTATGATTTCGCACACCTCCATTCTGTGACTTCACACACCTCCATTCTGTGACTTCAAACCCTCCATTCTATGACTTCACACAGCTCCATTGTATGAGTTGACACACCTCCATTGTATGACTTCACACAACTCCATTCTGTGACTTCACACACCTACATTCTATGGTTTAACACACCTCCATTCTATGACTTCACACATCTCTTCTCTGTGACTTCACACACTTCCATTGTTTGACTTCACAAAGCTCCATTCTATGACATCACACCTCCATTCTATGACTTCACACCCTTCTATTCTCTGACTTCACACACCTGCATTCTATGACTTCACACACCTCCATTCTATGACTTCACACACCTGCATTCTGACTTCACAAACCTCCTTTCTATGACTCCAAACACCACCATTCTATGACTTCACACACCTCCATTCTGTGACTTCACACACCTCCTTTCTGTGACTTCACACACTTCCATTGTTTGACTTCACAAAGCTCCATTCCATGACTTCACACACCTCCATTCTGTGACTTCACACACCTCGATTCTATGACTTCACACACCACCATTCTATGACTTCACACATCTCCATTCTGTGTCTTCACACACCTCCATTGTGTGATTTCACACACCTCCATTCTATGACATCACACACCTCCTTTCTGTGACTTCACAAACCTCCATTTTTTTACTTCAAACACCTCCATTCTATGACTTCAAACAGCTCCATTTTTAATTCACACACCTCCATTCTATGAGTTCACACACCTCAATTCTATCACTTCACGCACCTCCATTCTGTGACTTCACACACCTCCTTTCGATTACTTCACACACCTCCATTGTGACTTCACACACCTCCATTGCATGAGTTCACACACCTCCAATCTATGACTTCACACCTCCATTTTATGAGTTCACACACCTCCATTCTATGACTTCACACACTTCCATTGTGACGTCACACACCTCCATTCTATGAGTTCACACACCTCCATTCTGACTTCACACACCCCCATTCTATGATTTCACACCTCCATTCTGAATTCACACACCTCCATTCTGTGACTTCACCCAACTCCATTCTATGATTTCACACACCTCTATACTATGTCTTCATACATCTCCATCTATGACTTCACACACCTCCATTCTGAGTTCACACACCTCCATTCTGTGACTTCACACACTTCCATTCTGACTTCACACACCTCCATTTTATGACTTCACACACCTTCATTTTGTGACTTCACACACTTCCATTGTGACGTCATACACCTCAATCCTATGAGTTCACACACCTCCATTCTATGACTTCACACACCTCCATTCTGACTTCACAAACCTCTATTCTATGACTTCCCACACCTCCATTCTGACATCTCACACCTCCATTCTATGACTTCACAGGCTTCCTATCTGTGACTTCACTCACCTTCACTCTATGACTTCACCCAACTCCATTCTGTGACTTCACACACCTCCATTCTATGACATAAAACAGCTCCACTGTATGAGTTCACACACCTCCATTGTATGACTTCACACAACTCCATTCTTTGACTTCACACACCTCCATTCTATGGTTCACACACCACCATTCTGTGACTTCACACACCGCCATTCTATGACTTCACACACCTCCATACTATGACATCACACACCTCCTTTCCGTGACTTCACACACCTCCATTCTGTGACTTCACACACCTCCTTTCTGTGACTTCACACACCTGCATTCTGACTTCACAAACCTCCTTTCTATGACTTCAAACACCGCCATTCTATGACTTCACACACCTCCATTCTATGATTTCACACACCTCCTTTCTGTGACTTCACACACTTCCATTGTTTGACTTCACAAAGCTCCATTCCATGACTTCACACACCTCCATTCTGTGACTTCACACACCTCGATTCTATGACTTCACACACCACCATTCTATGACTTCACACACCTCCATTCTCTGTCTTCACACACCTCCATTGTGTGATTTCACACACCTCCATTCTATGACATCACACACCTCCTTTCTGTGACTTCAAACCCTCCATTCTGTGACTTCACACACCTCCATTCGATTACTTCACACACCTCCATTCTATGATTTCCCAAACCTCCGTTCCGACTTCACACACCTCCATTCTATGACTTTGCACACCTCCATTCTATGATTTCGCACACCTCCATTCTGTGACTTCACACACCTCCATTCTGTGACTTCAAACCCTCCATTCTATGACTTCACACAGCTCCATTGTATGAGTTGCCACGACCTCCATTGTATGACTTCACACAACTCCATTCTGTGACTTCACACACCTACATTCTATAGTTTAACACACCTCCATTCTATGACTTCACACACCTCTGACTTCACACACCTCCATTCTATGACTTCACACACCACCTCTGACTTCACACACCTCCATTCTGTGATTCACACACGTTCATTCTTACTTCACAAACATCCATTCTTTGGCTTCACACACCTCCATTCTATGACTGCACACATCTCCATTCTATGACTTCACACACGTCCATTCTGTGTCTTTACACACCTCTATTCTGAGTTCACACACCTCCATTCTGTTACTTCATACACCTCCATTCTGACTTCACACACCTCCTTTCTGTGACTTCACACACTTCCATTGTTTGACTTCACAAAGCTCCATTCCATGACTTCACACACCTCAATTCTGTGATTTCACACACCTCCATTCTATGACTTCACACACCACCTTTCTATGACTTCACACACCTCCATTTTGTGGCTTCACACACCTCCATTTTATGACTTCACACACCTCCTTTTTATGACAACACACACCTCCTTTCTGTGACTTCACATACCTCCATTTTTAACATCACACACCTCCATTCTATTACTTCACACACCTCCATTCTATGACTTCACACACTTCCATTCTATGACTTCACACACCTCCATTCTATGACTTCACACACCTCCATTCAATGACTTTACACAACTCCATTCTGAGTTCACACATCTCCATTCCAGGACTTCACACACCTCCATTCTGACTTCACACACCTCCATTCTATGACTTCACACACCTGCATTCTGTGACTTCACACCCCTCCATTCTATGACTTCACACACCTCCATTCTGATTTCAAACACTTCCATTCTAAGAATTAGCACACCTCCATTCTGACTTCACACTCCTCCATTTTGTGACTTCACACACCTCTATTGTATGACTTCACACACCTCCATTGTGAATTCACACACCTCCATTCTATGAGTCCACACACCTCCATTCTATCACTTCACACACCTCCATTCTGTGACTTCAAACACCTCCATTCGATTAATTCACACACCTTCATTGTGACTTCACACACCTCCATTCCATGAGTTCACACACCTCCATTCTGTGACTTCACACAGTGCCATTCTATGACTTCACACACCTCCATACTATTACATCACACACCCCTTTCTTTGATTTCACACACCTCCATTTTTTTACTTCAAACACCTCCATTCTATGACTTCAAACAGCTCCATTGTGAATTCACACACCTCCATTCTATGAGTTCACACACCTCAATTCTACCACTTCACACAACTCCATTCTGTGACTTCACACACCTCCATTCGATTACTTCACACACCTCCATTGTGACTTCACACACCTCCATTGCATGAGTTCACACACCTCCAATCTATGACTTCACACCTCCATTTTATGAGTTCACACACCTCCATTCTATGACTTCACACACTTCCATTGTGACGTCACACACCTCCATTCTATGAGTTCACACACCTCCATTCTGACTTCACACACCCCCATTCTATGATTTCACACCTCCATTCTGAATTCACACAGCTCCATTCTGTGACTTCACCAAACTCCATTCTATGATTTCACACACCTCTATACTATGTCTTCATACATCTCCATCTGTGACTTCACACACCTCCATTCTGAGTTCACACACCTCCATTCTGTGACTTCACACACTTCCATTCTGACTTCACACACCTCCATTTTATGACTTCACACACCTCCATTTTGTGACTTCACACACTTCCATTGTGACGTCATACACCTCAATCCTATGAGTTCACACACCTCCATTCTATGACTTCACACACCTCCATTCTGACTTCACAAACCTCTATTCTATGACTTCGCACACCTCCATTCTGACATCACACACCTCCATTCTATGACTTCACAGGCTTCGAATCTGTAACTTCACTCACCTCCACTCTATGACTTCACCCACCTCCATTCTGTGACTTCACACACCTCCATACTATGACTTCACACAGCTCCACTGTATGAGTTCACACAACTCCATTGTATGACTTCACACACCTCCATTGTATGGTTCACAAACGTCCATTCTGTGACTTCACACACCTCCATTCTATGACTTCACACACCTCCATTCTATGACTTCACACACCTCCATTCTGTGATTCACACACGTTCATTCTTACTTCACAAACATCCATTCTATGACTTCACACACCTACATTCTATGGCTTCACACACCTCCTCTGACTTCACACACCTCCATTCTTTGACTTCACACACCTCCATTCTGTGATTCACACACGTTCATTCTTACTTCACAAACATCCATTCTATGACTTCACACACCTCCATTCTATGACTTCACAAACCTCCATTCTATGACTTCACACACCTCCATTCTGTATCTTCACACACCTCTACTCTGAGTTCACACATCTCCATTCTGTGACTTCAGACACCTCCATTCTGACTTCACACACCTCCATTCTGTGACTTCACACACCTCCATCCTTTGACTTCGTTCACCTACACTGTGACTTCACACACCTCCCTTCTATGTGTTCGCACACCGCAATTTTATGACTTCACACACCTCCATTCTGTCACCTCACACACCTGCATTCCATGATTTCACACTCCTCCATTCTGTGACCTCACACACCTCCATTCTATGACTTCACACACCTCCATTCTATGACTTCCCAAACCTCCGTTCCGACTTCACACACCTCCATTCTATGACTTCGCACACCTCCATTCTATGATTTCGCACACCTCCATTCTGTGACTTCACACACCTCCATTCTGTGACTTCAAACCCTGCATTCTATGACTTCACACAGCTCCATTGTATGAGTTGACACACCTCCATTGTATGACTTCACACAACTCCATTCTGTGACTTCACACACCTACATTCTATGGTTTAACACACCTCCATTCTGTGACTTCACACACTTCCTCTGACTTCACACACCTCCATTCTATGACTTCACACACCACCTCTGACTTCACACACCTCCATTCTGTGACTTCACACACCTCCATTCTGTGATTCACACACGTTCATTCTTATTTCACAAACATCCATTCTTTGGCTTCACACACCTCCATTCTATGACTGCACACATCTCTATTCTATGACTTCACACACGTCCATTCTGTGTCTTTACACACCTCTATTCTGAGTTCACACACCTCCATTCTGTTACTTCATACACCTCCATTCTGACTTCACACACCTCCTATCTATGACTTCACACACTTCCATTGTTTGATTCACAAAGCTCCATTCCATGACTTCACACACCTCAATTCTGTGATTTCACAAACCTCCATACTATGACTTCACACACCACCTTTCTATGACTTCACACACCTCCATTCTGTGTCTTCACACACCTCCATTGTATGACTTCACACACCTCCATTTTATGACATCACACACCTCCTTTGTGACTTCACATACCTCCATATTTTACTTCTCACACCTCCATTCTATGACTTCACGCACCTCCATTCTATGACTTCACACACTTCCATTCCATGACTTCACACACCTCCATTCTATGACTTCACACACCTCCATTCAATGACTTTACACAACTCCATTCTGAGTTCACACATCTCCATTCCAGGACTTCACACACCTCCATTCTGACTTCACACTCCTCCATTTTGTGACTTCACACACCTCCATTCTATGACTTCACACACCTCCATTGTGAATTCACACACCTCCATTCTATGAGTTCACACACCTCCATTCTATCACTTCACACACCTCCATTCTGTGACTTCACACACCTCCATTCGATTAATTCAAACACCTCCATTGTGACTTCACACACCTCCAATCCATGAGTTCACACACCTCCATTCTGTGACTTCACACACCGCCATTCTATGACTTCACACACCTCCATACTATGACATCACACACCTCCTTTCCTTGACTTCACACACCTCCATTGTTTGATTTCACACACCTCCATTCTATGACCTCACACACCTCCATTCTATGACTTCACACCCTTCTATTCTCTGACTTCACACACCTACATTCTATGACTTCACACACCTCCATTCTATGACTTCACACACTTCTTTTCTGTGACTTCACACCCTTTCATTGTTTGACTTCACAAAGCTCCATTCCATGACTTCACACACCTCCATTCTGTGACTTCACAAACCACGATTCTATGACTTCACACACCACCATTCTATGACTTCACACACCTCCATTCTGTGTCTTCACACACCTCCATTGTATGACTTCACACACCTCCATTCTATGACATCACACACCTCCTTTCTGTGACTTCACAAACCTCCATTTTTTACTTCAAACACCTCAATTCTATGGCTTCAAACAGCTCCATTTGAATTCACACACCTCCATTCTATGAGTTCACACACCTCCATTCTATCACTTCACACACCTCCATTCTGTGACTTCACACACCTCCAATCTATGACTTCACACCTCCATTCTATGAGTTCACAAACCCTCATTTTATGACTTCACACACCTCCCTTCTGTGACTTCACACACCTGCATTCTATGACTTCACCCACCTCCATTCTATGACTTCACACCTCCATTCTGACTTCACACACCTCCATTCTGGCTTCACACAACTCCATTCTATGACTTCACACACCACCTCTGACTCCACACACCTCCATTCTGTGATTCACACACGTTCATTCTTACTTCACAATCATCCATTCTATGACTTCACACACCTCCATTCTATGACTTCACACACCTCCATTCTGTGACTTCACACACCTCCATTCTGTGTTCACACACCTCAATTCTGTGACTTCACACATCTCCATTCTGACTTCACACACCTCCATTCTATGACTTCACACACCTCCATTCTATGAGTTCACACACCTCCATTCCGTGACTTCACACACCTCCATTCTGAGTTGACACACCTCCATTCTGTGACTTCATACACCTCCATTCTGACTTCACACAGCTCCATTCTCTGAATTCACATACCTCCATTCTTTGCCGTCACACACCTCCATTTTATGACTTCACACACCTTCATTCTTACTTCACAAACATCCATTCTATAACTTCACAAACCTCCATTCTATAACTTTACGCACCTCTATTCTGTGACTTCACACACCTCCATTCTATGACTTCACATACCTCCATTCTGTGACTTCACACACCTCCATTCTATGACTTCACACACTTCCATTGTGACGTCACACACCTCCATTCTATGCGTTCACACACCTCCATTCTGACTTCGCACACCCCCATTCTATGATTTCACACACCTCCATACTATGTCTTCATACACCTCCATCTATGACTTCACACACCTCCATTCTGAGTTCACACACCTCCATTCTGTGACTTCACACACTTCCATTCTGACTTCACACACCTCCATTTTATGACTTCACACACCTCCATTCTGTGACTTCACACACTTCCATTGTGATGTCACACACCTCAATCCTATGAGATCACACACCTCTATTCTATGACTTCACACACCTCCATTCTGACTTCACAAACCTCTATTCTATGACTTCGCACACCTCCATTCTGACATCACACACCTCCATTCTATGATTTCACAGACTTCGAATCTCTGACTTCACTCACCTCCACTCTATGACTTCACACAGCTCCATTGTATGAGTTCACACACCTCCATTGTATGACTTCACACAACTCCATTCTGTGACTTCACACACCTACATTCTATGGTTCACAAACCTCCATTCTGTGACTTCACACACCTCCATTCTATGACTTCACACACCTCCATTCTATGACTTCACACATCTGTATTCTGTGATTCACACACGTTCATTCTTACTTCAAAAACATCCATTCTATGACTTCACACACCTCCATTCTATGACTTCACACACCTCCTCTGACTTCACACACCTCCATTCTATGGCTTCACACACCTGCTCTGACTTCACACACCTCCATTCTTTGACTTCACACACCTCCATTCTGTGATTCACACACGTTCATTCTTACTTCACAAACATCCATTCTATGACTTCACACACCTCCATTCTATGACTTCACAAACCTCCATTCTATGACTTCACACACCTCCATTCTGTATCTTCACACACCTGTACTCTGAGTTCACACACCTCCATTCTGTGACTTCAGACACCTCCATTCTGACTTCACACACCTCCATTCTGTGACTTCATACACCTCTATTCTATGACTTCGTTCACCTCCACTGTGACTTCACACACCGCCCTTCTATGATTTCACACACCGCAATTCGGACTTCACACACCTCCATTCTGTGACTTCACACACCTTCCTTCTGACTTCAAACACTCCCATTCTATGACTTCGCACACCTCCATTCTGACCTCACACTCTTCCATTCTGTGACTTCAGACACCTCCATTCTATGAATTCTCACACCTCCATTGTGAATTCACACATCTCCATTCTATGATTTCACACACCTCTATTCTATGGCTTCACAGACCTCGATTGTGTGACTTCACACACCTCCATTCTATGACTTCACACACCTCCATTGTGACTTCACACAACTCCATTCTATGAGTTCACACACCTCAATTTTATGACTTCACACACCTCCATTCCGTCACTTCACACACCTGCATTCCATGACTTCACACTCCTCCATTCTGTGACTTCACACACCTCCATTCTATGACATCACACACCTATTTTATGTGACTTCACACACCTCCATTGTTTGACTTCACATACCTCCATTCTGTGACTTCACACACCTCCATTCTATGACTTCACACACTTCCATTGTGACGTCACACACCTCCATTCTATGCGTTCACACACCTCCATTCTGACTTCACACACCCCCATTCTATGATTTCACACACCTCCATACTATGTCTTCATGCACCTCCATCTATGACTTCACACACCTCCATTCTGAGTTCACACACCTCCATTCTGTGACTTCACACACTTCCATTCTGACTTCACACACCTCCATTTTATGACTTCACACACCTCCATTCTGTGACTTCACACACTTCCATTGTGACGTCACACACCTCAATCCTGTGAGTTCACACACCTCCATTCTATGACTTCACACACCTCCATTCTGACTTCACAAACCTCTATTCTATGACTTCGCACACCTCCATTCTGACATCACACACCTCCATTCTATGACTTCACAGACTTCGAATCTCTGACTTCACTCACCTCCACTCTATGACTTCACACAGCTCCATTGGATGAGTTCACACACCTCCATTGTATGACTTCACACAACTCCATTCTGTGACTTCACACACCTACATTCTATGGTTCACAAACCTCCATTCTGTGACTTCACACACCTCCATTCTATGACTTCACACACCTCCATTCTATGACTTCACACACCTCTATTCTGTGATTCACACACGTTCATTCTTACTTCACAAACATCCATTCTATGACTTCACACACCTCCATTCTATGACTTCACACACCTCCTCTGACTTCACACACCTCCATTCTATGGCTTCACACACCTGCTCTGACTTCACACACCTCCATTCTTTGACTTCACACACCTCCATTCTGTGATTCACACACGTTCATTCTTACTTCACAAACATCCATTCTATGACTTCACACACCTCCATTCTATGACTTCACAAACCTCCATTCTATGACTTCACACACCTCCATTCTGTATCTTCACACACCTGTACTCTGAGTTCACACACCTCCATTCTGTGACTTCAGACACCTCCATTCTGACTTCACACACCACCATTCTGTGACTTCACACACCTCCATTCTATGACTTCGTTCACCTCCACTGTGATTTCACACACCGCCCTTCTACGATTTCACACACCGCAATTCGGACTTCACACACCTCCATTCTGAGACTTCACACACCTTCCTTCTGACTTCAAACACTCCCATTCTATGACTTCGCACACCTCCATTCTGACCTCACACTCTTCCATTCTGTGACTTCAGACACCTACATTTTTGACTTCTCACACCTCCATTGTGAATTCACACATCTCCATTCTATGATTTCACACACCTCTATTCTATGGCTTCACAGACCTCGATTGTGTGACTTCACACACCTCCATTCTATGACTTCGCACACCACCATTCTATGACTTCACACACCTCCATTCTGTGTCTTCACACACCTCCATTGTATGACTTCACACAACTCCATTCTATGACATCACACACCTCCTTTCTGTGACTTCACAAACCTCCATTTTTTACTTCAAACACCTCCATTCTATGGCTTCAAACGGCTCCATTGTGAATTCACACACCTCCATTTATGAGTTCACACACCTCCATTCTATCACTTCACACACCTCCCTTCTGTGACTTCACACACCTGCATTCTATGACTTCACCCACCTCCATTCTATGACTTCCCACCTCCATTCTGACTTCACACACCTCCATTCTGACTTCACACACCTCCATTCTATGACGTCACAAACCACCTCTGACTCCACACATCTCCATTCTGTGATTCACACACGTTCATTCTTACTTCACAAACATCCATTCTATGACTTCACACACCTCCATTCTATGACTTCACACACCTCCATTCTGTGACTTCACACACCTCCATTCTATGAATTCACACACCTCCATTCTGTGACTTCACACACCTCCATTCTGAGTTGACACACCTCCATTCTGTGACTTCACACACCTCCATTCTGACTTCACACACCTCCATTCTATGACTTCACACACCTCCATTCTATGAGTTCACACACCTCCATTCTGTGACTTCACACACCTCCATTCTGAGTTGACACACCTCTATTCTGTGACTTCACACACCTCCATTCTGACTTCACACAGCTCCATTCTCTGAATTCACATACCTCCATTCTTTGCCGTCACACATCTCCATTTTATGACTTCACACACCTTCATTCTTACTTCACAAACATCCATTCTATAACTTCACAAACCTCTATTCTATAACTTTACGCACCTCCATTCTGTGACTTCACACACCTCCATTCTATGACTTCACATACCTCCATTCTGTGACTTCACACACCTCCATTCTATGACTTCACACACTTCCATTGTGACGTCACACACCTCCATTCTATGTGTTCACGCACCTCCATTCTGACTTCACACACCCCCATTCTATGATTTCACACACCTCCATACTATGTCTTCATACACCTCCATCTATGACTTCACACACCTCCATTCTGAGTTCACACACCTCCATTCTGTGACTTCACACACCTTCATTTTATGACTTCACACACCTCCATTCTGTGACTTCACACACTTCCATTGTGAATTCACACATCTCCATCCTATGATTTCACACACCTCTATTCTATGGCTTCACAGACCTCGATTGTGTGACTTCACACACCTCCATTCTATGACTTCACACACCTCCATTGTGACTTCACACAACTCCATTCTATGAGTTCACACACCTCCATTCTATGACTTCACACAACTCCATTCTATGAGTTCACACACCTCAATTTTATGACTTCACACACCTCCATTCTGTCACTTCACACACCTGCATTCCATGACTTCACACTCCTCCATTCTGTGACTTCACACACCTCCATTCTATTACTTCACACACCTCCATTCTATGACATCACACACCTATTTTCTGTGACTTCACACACCTCCATTGTTTGACTTCACACACCTCCATTCTGTGACTTCACACACCTCCATTCTATTACTTCACACACCTCCATTCTATGACATCACACCCCTATTTTCTGTGACTTCACACACCTCCACTGTTTGACTTCACACACCTCCATTCTATGACTTCACACACGTCCATTTTATGACTTCACACACTTCCATTCTATGACTTCACACACCTACATTCTATGACTTTACACACCTCCATTCTGTGACTTCACACGCCTTCCTTCTGAATTCAAACGCTTCCATTCTATGACTTCGGAAACTCCATTCTGAATTCACACACCTGCATTCTATGACTTCACACACCTCAATTCTGTGACTTCACACACCTCCATTCTATGACTTCACACACCTCCATTGTGACTTCACACAACTCCATTCTATGATTTCTCACACCTCCATTCTGACTTCACACACCTCCATTCTATGACTTCCCAAACCTCCGTTCCGACTTCACACACCTCCATTCTATGACTTCGCACACCTCCATTCTATGATTTCGCACACCTCCATTCTGTGACTTCACACACCTCCATTCTGTGACTTCAAACCCTCCATTCTATGACTTCACACAGCTCCATTGTATGAGTTGACACACCTCCATTGTATGACTTCACACAGCTCCATTCTGTGACTTCACACACCTACATTCTATGGTTTAACACACCTCCATTCTGTGACTTCAAACACCTCCATTCTGTGATTCACACACGTTCATTCTTACTGCACAAACATCCATTCTATGGCTTCACACACCTCCATTCTATGACTTCACACACCTCCTCTGACTTCACACACCTCCATTCTATGACTTCACACACCCCCTCTGACTTCACACAGCTCCATTCTATGGCTTCACACACCTCCATTCTATGACTTCACACACCTCCATTCTATGACTTCACACACGTCCATTCTGTGTTTTTACACACCTCTATTCTGAGTTCACACTCCTCATTTCTGTGACTTCATACACCTCCATTCTGACTTCACACACCTCTTTCTGTGACTTCACACACTTCCATTGTTTGACTTCACAGAGCTCCATTCCATGACTTCACACACCTCAATTCTGTGACTTCACACACCTCCATTCTATGACTTCACACACCACCCTTCTATGACTTCACACACCTCCATTCTGTGTCTTCACACACCTCCATTGTATGACTTCACACACCTCCATTTTATGACATCACACACCTCCTTTCTGTGACTTCACATACCTCCATTTTTTACTTCACACACCTCCATTCTATGACTTCACACACTTCCATTCTATGACTTCACACACCTCCATTCTATGACTTCACACATCTCCATTCTATGACTTTACACAACTCCATTCTGAGTTCACACATCTCCATTCCAGGACGTCACACACCTCCATTCTGACTTCACACACCTCCATTCTGTGACTTCACACACATCCATTCTATGACTTCACACCCCTCCATTCTATGACTTCACACACCCCCATTCTGATTTCAAAAACTTCCATTGTAAGAATTCGCACACCTCCATTCTGACTTCACACTCCTCCATTTTGTGACTTCACACACCTCCATTCTATGACTTCACACACCTCCGTTGTGAATTCACACACCTCCATTCTATGAGTTCACACACCTCAATTCTACCACTTCACACACCTCCATTCTGTGACTTCACACACCTCCAGTGTGACTTAACACATCTCCATTCCATGAGTTCACACACCTCCATTCTGTGACTGCACACACAGCCATTTTATGACTTCACACACCTCCATACTATGACATCACACACCTCCTTTCCTTGACTTCACACACCTCCACTGTTTGATTTCACACACCTCCATTCTATGACCTCACACACCTCCATTCTCTGACTTCACACACCTGCATTCTGACTTCACAAACCTCCTTTCTATAACTTCAAACACCTCCATTCTATGACTTCACACACCTCCATTCTATGACTTTACATAACTCCATTCTGAGTTCACATATGTCCATTCGAGGAATTCACACACCTCCATTCTGATTTCACACACCTCCATTCTATGACTTCACACCCCTCCATTCTATGACTTCACACACCTCCATTCTGATTTCAAACACTTCCATTCTAAGAATTCGCACACCTCCATTATGACTTCACACTCCTCCATTTTGTGACTTCACACACCTCCATTCTATGACTTCACACACTTCCATTGTGAATTCACACACCTCCATTCTATGAGTTCACACACCTCCATTCTATCACTTCACACACCTCCATTCTGTGACTTCACACATCTCCATTCTGTGATTCACACACGTTCATTCTTACTTCACAAACATCCATTCTATGGCTTCACACACCTCCATTCTATGACTTCACACACCTCCATTCTATGGCTTCACACACGTCCATTCTGTGTCTTTACACACCTCTATTCTGAGTTCACACACCTCCATTCTGTGACTTCATACACCTCCATTCTGACTTCACACACCTCCTTTCTGTGACTTCACACACTTCCATTGTTTGACTTCACAAAGCTCCATTCCATGACTTCACACACCTCAATTCTGTGACTTCACACACCTAAATTCTATGACTTCACACACCACCATTCTATGACTTCACACCTCCATTCTGTGTCTTCACACACCTCCATTGTATGACTTCATACACCTCCATTTTATGACATCACACACCTCCTTTCTGTGACTTCACATACCTCCATTTTTTACTTCACACACCTCCATTCTATGACTCCACACACTTCCATTCTATGACTTCACACACTTCCATTCTATGAGTTCACACACCTCCATTCTATGACTTCACACACCTCCAGTCTATGACTTTACATAACTCCATTCTGAGTTCACACACCTCCATTCTATGAATTCACACACCTCCATTCCATGACTTCACACACCTCCAATCTGACTTCACAAACCTCCATTCTGTGACTTCACACAACTCCATTCTATGACTTCACACACCTCCATTCTGACTTCACACACCTCCATTCTATGACTTCCCAAACCTCCGTTCCGACTTCACACACCTCCATTCTATGACTTCGCACACCTCCATTCTATGATTTCGCACACCTCCAATCTGTGACTTCACACACCTCCATTCTGTGACTTCAAACCCTCCATTCTATGACTTCACACATCTCCATTGTATGAGTTGACACACCTCCATTGTTTGACTTCACACAACTCCATTCTGTGACTTCACACACGTACATTCTATGGTTTAACACACCTCCATTCTATGACTTCACACACCTCTTTTGACTTCACACACCTCCATTCTATGACTTCACACACCACCTCTGACTTCACACACCTCCATTCTATGACTTCACACACCTCCATTCTGTGACTTCACACCCCTTCATTCTATGACTTCACACACCTGCATTCTGATTTCAAACACTTCCATTCTAAGAATTCGCACACCTCCATTTTGACTTCACACTCCTCCATTTTGTGACTTCACACACCTCCATTATATGACTTCACACACCTCCATTGTGAATTCACACACCTCCATTCTATGAGTTCACACACCTCCATTCTATCACTTCACACACCTCCATTCTGTGACTTCACACACCTCCATTCTGTGATTCACACACGTTCATTCTTACTTCACAAACATCCATTCTATGGCTTCACACACCTCCATTCTATGACTTCACACACCTCCATTCTATGACTTCACAAACCTCCATTCTGTGACTTCACACACCTCTATTCTGAGTTCACACACCTCCATTCTGTGACTTCATACACCTCCATTCTGACTTCACACACATCCTTTCTGTGACTTCACACACTTCCATTGTTTGACTTCACAAAGTTCCATTCCATGACTTCACACACCTCAATTCTGTGACATCACACACATCCATTCTATGACTTCACACACCACCATTCTATGACTTCACACACCTCCATTCTGTGTCTTCACACACCTCCATTGTATGACTTCACACACCTCCATTCTATGACATCACACACCTCCTTCATGTGACTTCACATACCTCCATTTTTTACTTCACACACCAACATTCTATGACTTCACACACCTCCATTCTATGACTTCACATACTTCCATTCTATGACTTCACACACCTCCATTCTATGACTTCACACACCTCCATTCTATGACTTTACACAACTCCATTCTGAGTTCACACATCTCCATTCCAGGACTTCACACACCTCCATTCTGACTTCACACACCTCCATTCTATGACTTCACACACCTCCATTCTGTGACTTCACACCCCTCCATTCTATGACTTCACACACCTCCATTCTGATTTCAAACACTTCCATTCTAAGAATTCGCACACCTCCATTCTGACTTCACACTCTTCCATTTTGTGACTTCACACACCAAAATTCTATGACTTCACACACCTCTATTTTGAAATCACACACCTCCATTCTATGAGTTCACACACCTCCATTCTATCCCTTCACACACCTCCATTCTTTGAGTTCACACACATCCATTGGATTACTTCACACATCTCCATTTTGACTTCACACACCTCCATTCCATGAGTTCACACACCTCCATTCTGTGACTTCACACACCGCCATTCTATGACTTCACACACCTCAATACTATGACATCACACACCTCCTTTCCTTGACTTCACACACCTCCATTGTTTGACTTCATAAACCTCCATTCTATGACCTCACACCTCCATTCTGTGACTTCATACACCTGCATTCTGACTTCACAAACCTCCTTTGTATGACTTCAAACACAGCCATTCTATGACTTCACACACCTCCATTCTATGACTTCACACAGGTCCTTTCTGTGACTTCACACACTTCCATTGTTTGACTTCACAAAGCTCCATTCCATGACTTCACACACATCCATTCTGTGACTTCACACACCTCGATTCTATGACTTCACACACCACCATTCTATGACTTCACACACCTCCATTCTGTGTCTTCACACACCTCCGTTGTATGACTTCACACACCTCCATTCTATGACATCACACACCTCCTTTCTGTGACTTCACAAACCTCCATTCTGTGACTTGACAGACCTCCATTCGATTACTTCACACACCTCCATTGTGACTTCACACACCTCCATTCCATGAGTTCACACACCTCCAATCTATGACTTCACACCTCCATTCTATGAGTTCACACACCTCCATTCTATGACTTCACACACCTCCCTTCTTTGACTTCACACACCTGCATTCTATGATTTCACCCACCTCCATTCTATGACTTCACACCTCCATTCTGACTTCACACACCTCCATTCTGTGACTTCACACACCTCCATTCTATGACTTCACACACCTCCATTCTATGACTTCACACCTCCATTCTGGCTTCACACACCTCCATTCTGACTTCACACACCTCCATTCTGTGACTTCACACACCTCCATTCTATCACTTCACACACCTCCATTGTATGACTTCACACACCTCCATTCTGTGTCTTCACACACCTCCATTTTGTGTTCACACACCTCAATTCTGTGACTTCACACATCTCCATTCTGACTTCACACACCTCCATTCTATGACTTCACACACCTCCATTCTATGACTTCACACACCTCCATTCTGTGATTTCACACACCTCCATTCTGAGTTGACACACCTCCATTCTATAACTTCACACACCTCCATTCTGTGATTTCACACAACTCCATTCTGAGTTGACACACCTCCATTCTGTGACTTCATACACCTCCATTCTGACTTCACACAGCTCCATTCTATGACTTCACACACCTCCATTCTTTGCCGTCACACACCTCCATTTTATGACTTCACACACCTTCATTCTTACTTCACAAACAAACATTCTATAACTTCCCACACCTCGATTCTATAACTTGACGCACCTCCATTGTGTGACTTCACACACCTCCATTCTATGACTTCACACACTTCCATTGTGAGGTCACACACCTCCATTCTATGAGTTCACACACCTCCATTATGACTTCACACACCTCCATTCTATGACTTCACACACCTCCATTGGGACTTCACACAACTCTATTCTATGAGTTCACACACCTCCGTTCTATGACTTCACACACCTCCCTTCTATGAGTTCACACTCCTCAATTTTATGACTTCACACACCTCCATTCTGTCACTTCACACACCTGCATTCCATGACTTCACAGTACTCCATTCTGTGACTTCACACACCTCCATTCTATGACATCACACACCTGTTTTCTGTGACTTCACACACTTCCATTGTTTGACTTCACACACCTTCATTGTATGACTTCACACACGTCCATTTTATGACTTCACACACTTCCCTTCTATGACTTCACACCCCTACATTCTATGACTTTACACACCTCCATTCTGTGACTTCACACACCTTCCTTCTGAATTCAAACGCTTCCATTCTATGACTTCGGAAACTCCATTCTGAGTTCACACACCTCCATTCTATAAATTCTCACACCTCCATTCCATGACTTCACACACCTCCAATCTGACTTCACACACCTCCATTCTGTGACTTCACACACCTCCATTCTATGACTTCACACACCTCCATTGTGACTTCACACAACTCCATTCTATGACTTCACACGCCTCCATTCTGACTCCACACACCTCCATTCTATGACTTCCCAAACCTCCGTTCCGACTTCGCACACCTCCATTCTATGATTTCGCACACCTCCATTCTATGATTTCGCACACCTCCATTCTGTGACTTCACACACCTCCATTCTGTGACCTCAAACCCTCCATTCTATGACTTCACACAGCTCCATTGTATGAGAACACACACCTACATTGTATGACTTCATACAACTCCATTCTGTGACTTCACACACCTCCATTCTATGATTTCACACACCTCCTCTCACTTCTCACACCTCCATTCTATGACATCACACACCTCCTTTCTGTGACTTCACAAACCTCCATTTTTTACTTCAAACACCTCCATTCTATGACTTCAAACAGATCCATTGTGAATTCACACACTTCCATTCTATGAGTTCACACACCTCCATTCTATCACTTCACACACCTCCATTCTGTGACTTCACACACCTCCATTCGATGACTTCACACACCTTCATTGTGACTTCACACACCTCCATTCCATGAGTTCACACACCTCCAATCTATGACTTCACACCTCCATTCTATGAGTTCACACAACTCCATTCTATGACTTCACACACCTCTCTTCTTTGATTTCACACACCTGAATTCGATGACTTCACACACCACCATTCTATGACTTCAAAAACCTCTATTCTTTGATTTCACAGACCTCCATTTTGACTTCACACACCTCCATTCTTTGACTTCACTCACCATAATTTTGACTTCACACACCTCCATTCTATGACTTCACACACCTCCATTCTGTGACTTCACACACCTCCATTTTGACTTCACACACCTCCATTCTGTGACTTCACACACCTCGATTCTGTGACTTCACATACCTCAATTCTTTAACTTCACCCACCTCCATTCTATGACTTGTCACACCTCAATTACATGGCTTCACACACCTCCATTATATGAGTTCACACACCTCCATTCTGACTTCACCCACCTCCATTCTATGTCTTCACACACATCAATTCTCTGACTTCACACTCCTCCATTCTGTGACTGCACACACCTCCATTCTGTGAGTGCACACACCTCCATTCTATGACTTCACACACCTACATTGTGACTTCACACACCTTCCTTCTATGAGTTCAGACACCTCCATTCCTACTTCACACACCTCCATTCTATGACTTCACACACCTCCATTGTGACTTCACACAACTCCACTCTATGAGGTCACACACCTCAATTCTATGACTTCACACACCTCCATTCTATGAGTTCACACACCTGCATTGTATGACTTCACACAACTCCATTCTGTGACTTCACACACCTACATTCTATGGCTTCACACACCTCCATTCTGTGACTTCACACACCTCCATTCTATGACTTCACACACCTCCTTTCTATGACTTCACGCACCCCCATTCTGATTTCAAAAACTTCCATTCTAAGAATTCGCACACCTCCATTCTGACTTCACACTCCTCCATTTTGTGACTTCACACACTTCCATTCTATGACTTCACACACCTCCGTTGTGAATTCACACACCTCCATTCCATGAGTTCACACACCTCCATTCTATCACTTCACACACCTCCATTCTGTGACTTCACACACCTCCATTCGATTACTTCACACACCTCCATTGTGACTTCACACACCTCCAATCCATGAGTTCACACACCTCCATTCTGTGACTTCACACACCGCCATTCTATGACTTCACACACCTCCATACTATGACATCACACACCTCCTTTCCTTGACTACACACACCTCCATTGTTTGATTTCACACACCACCATTCTGACTTCACACACCTCCATTCTATGACTTCACAAACCTCCATTCTGTGACTTCACACACCTCCTTTCTATGACTTCACGCACCCCCATTCTGATTTCAAAAACTTCCATTCTAAGAATTCGCACACCTCCATTCTGACTTCACACTCCTCCATTTTGTGACTTCACACACCTCCATTCTATGACTTCACACACCACCGTTGTGAATTCACACACCTCCATTCCATGAGTTCACACACCTCCATTCTATCACTTCACTCACCTCCATTCTGTGACTTCACACACCTCCATTCGATTACTTCACACACCTCCATTGTGACTTCACACACCTCCATTCCATGAGTTCACACACCTCCATTCTGTGACTTCACACACCGCCATTCTATGACTTCACACACCTCCATACTATGACATCACACACCTCCTTTCCTTGACTACACACACCTCCATTGTTTGAATTCACACACCTCCATTCTATGACCTCACACACCTCCATTCTCTGACTTCACACACCTGCATTCTGACTTCACAAACCTCCTTTCTATGACTTGAAACAACTCCATTCTATGACTTCACACACCTCCATTCTATGACTTTACATAACTCTATTCTGAGTTCACATATCGCCATTCGAGGAATTCACACACCTCCATTCTGATTTCAAACACCTCCATTCTATGACTTCACACACCTCCATTCTGTGACTTCACACCCCGCCATTCTATGACTTCACACACCTCCATTCTGATTTCAAACACTTCCATTCTAAGAATTCGCACACCTCCATTTTGACTTCACACTCCTCCATTTTGTGACTTCACACACCTCCATTCTATGACTTCACACACCTTCATTGTGAATTCACACACCTCCATTCTATGAGTTCACACACCTCCATTCTATCACTTCACACACCTCCATTCTGTGACTTCACACACCTCCATTCTGTGATTCACACACGTTCATTCTTACTTCACAAACATCCATTCTATGGCTTCACACACCTCCATTCTATGACTTCACACACCTCCATTCTATGACTTCACAAACCTCCATTCTGTGACTTCACACACCTATATTCTGAGTTCACACACCTCCATTCTGTGACTTCATACACCTCCATTCTGACTTCACACACCTCCTTTCTGTGACTTCACACACTTCAATTGTTAGGCTTCACAAAGCTCCATTCCATGACTTCACAGACCTCAATTCTGTGACTTCACACACCTCCATTCTATGACTTCAAACACCACCATT
Source organism: Megascapheus bottae (assembly GCA_024803745.1). Taxonomy (NCBI): domain Eukaryota; kingdom Metazoa; phylum Chordata; class Mammalia; order Rodentia; family Geomyidae; genus Megascapheus; species Megascapheus bottae. The sequence goes on along the minus strand of JANJXV010000159.1, from coordinate 1,109,632 downwards.
CTATGACTTCACACAACTCCATTCTGTGTCTTCACACACCTCCATTGTATGACTTCACACACCTCCATTCTATGACATCACACACCTCCTTCCTGTGACTTCACATACCTCCATTTTTTACTTCACACACCAACATTCTATGACTTCACACACCTCCATTCTATGACTTCACACACTTCCATTCTATGACTTCACACACCTCCATTCTATGACTTCACACACCTCCATTCTATGACTTTACACAACTCCATTCTGAGTTCACACATCTCCATTCCAGGAATTCACACACCTCCATTCTGACTTCACACACCTCCATTCTATGACTTCACACACCTCCATTCTGTGACTTCACACCCCTACATTCTATGACTTTACACACCTCCATTCTGTGACTTCACACACCTTCCTTCTGAATTCAAACGCTTCCATTCTATCACTTCGGAAACTCCATTCTGAGTTCACACACCTCCATTCTATAAATTCTCACACCTCCATTCCATGACTTCACACACCTCCAATCTGACTTCACACACCTCCATTCTGTGACTTCACACACCTCCATTCTATGACTTCACACACCTCCATTGTGACTTCACACAACTCCATTCTATGACTTCACACACCTCCATTCTGACTCCACACACCTCCATTCTATGACTTCCCAAACCTCCGTTCCGACTTCGCACACCTCCATTCTATGATTTTGCACACCTCCATTGTATGATTTCGCACACCTCCATTGTGACTTCACACAACTCCACTCTATGAGGTCACACACCTCAATTCTATGACTTCACACACCTACATTGTGACTTCACACACCTTCCTTCTATGAGTTCAGACACCTCCATTCCTACTTCACACACCTCCATTCTATGACTTCACACACCTCCATTGTGACTTCACACAACTCCACTCTATGAGGTCACACACCTCAATTCTATGACTTCACACACCTCCATTCTATGAGTTCACACACCTGCATTGTATGACTTCACACAACTCCATTCTGTGACTTCACACACCTACATTCTATGGCTTCACACACCTCCATTCTGTGACTTCACACACCTCCATTCTATGACTTCACACACCTCCTTTGTATGACTTCACGCACCCCCATTCTGATTTCAAAAACTTCCATTCTAAGAATTCGCACACCTCCATTCTGACTTCACACTCCTCCATTTTGTGACTTCACACACCTCCATTCTATGACTTCACACACCTCCGTTGTGAATTCACACACCTCCATTCCATGAGTTCACACACCTCCATTCTATCACTTCACACACCTCCATTCTGTGACTTCACACACCTCCATTCGATTACTTCACACACCTCCATTGTGACTTCACACACCTCCATTCCATGAGTTCACACACCTCCATTCTGTGACTTCACACACCGCCATTCTATGACTTCACACACCTCCATACTATGACATCACACACCTCCTTTCCTTGACTACACACACCTCCATTGTTTGATTTCACACACCTCCATTCTATGACCTCACACACCTCCATTCGCTGACTTCACACACCTGCATTCTGACTTCACAAACCTCCTTTCTATGACTTGAAACAACTCCATTCTATGACTTCACACACCTCCATTCTATGACTTTACATAACTCTATTCTGAGTTCACATATCGCCATTCGAGGAATTCACACACCTCCATTCTGATTTCAAACACCTCCATTCTATGACTTCACACACCTCCATTCTGTGACTTCACACCCCGCCATTCTATGACTTCACACACCTCCATTCTGATTTCAAACACTTCCATTCTAAGAATTCGCACACCTCCATTTTGACTTCACACTCCTCCATTTTGTGACTTCACACACCTCCATTCTATGACTTCACACACCTCCATTGTGAATTCACACACCTCCATTCTATGAGTTCACACACCTCCATTCTATCACTTCACACACCTCCATTCTGTGACTTCACACACCTCCATTCTGTGATTCACACACGTTCATTCTTACTTCACAAACATCCATTCTATGGCTTCACACACCTCCATTCTATGACTTCACACACCTCCATTCTATGACTTCACAAACCTCCATTCTGTGACTTCACACACCTATATTCTGAGTTCACACACCTCCATTCTGTGACTTCATACACCTCCATTCTGACTTCACACACCTCCTTTCTGTGACTTCACACACTTCCATTGTTTGGCTTCACAAAGCTCCATTCCATGACTTCACACACCTCAATTCTGTGACTTCACACACCTCCATTCTATGACTTCAAACACCACCATTCTATGACTTCACACAACTCCATTCTGTGTCTTCACACACCTCCATTGTATGACTTCACACACCTCCATTCTATGACATCACACACCTCCTTCCTGTGACTTCACATACCTCCATTTTTTACTTCACACACCAACATTCTATGACTTCACACACCTCCATTCTATGACTTCACACACTTCCATTCTATGACTTCACACACCTCCATTCTATGACTTCACACACCTCCATTCTATGACTTTACACAACTCCATTCTGAGTTCACACATCTCCATTCCAGGAATTCACACACCTCCATTCTGACTTCACACACCTCCATTCTATGACTTCACACACCTCCATTCTGTGACTTCACACCCCTACATTCTATGACTTTACACACCTCCATTCTGTGACTTCACACACCTTCCTTCTGAATTCAAACGCTTCCATTCTATGACTTCGGAAACTCCATTCTGAGTTCACACACCTCCATTCTATAAATTCTCACACCTCCATTCCATGACTTCACACACCTCCAATCTGACTTCACACACCTCCATTCTGTGACTTCACACACCTCCATTCTATGACTTCACACACCTCCATTGTGACTTCACACAACTCCATTCTATGACTTCACACACCTCCATTCTGACTCCACACACCTCCATTCTATGACTTCCCAAACCTCCGTTCCGACTTCGCACACCTCCATTCTATGATTTCGCACACCTCCATTCTATGATTTCGCACACCTCCATTCTGTGACTTCACACACCTCCATTCTGTGACCTCAAACCCTCCATTCTATGACTTCACACAGCTCCATTGTATTAGAACACACACCTACATTGTATGACTTCATACAACTCCATTCTGTGACTTCACACACCTCCATTCTATGATTTCACACACCTCCTCTCACTTCTCACACCTCCATTCTATGACATCACACACCTCCTTTCTGTGACTTCACAAACCTCCATTTTTTACTTCAAACACCTCCATTCTATGACTTCAAACAGATCCATTGTGAATTCACACACTTCCATTCTATGAGTTCACACACCTCCATTCTATCACTTCACACACCTCCATTCTGTGACTTCACACACCTCCATTCGATGACTTCACACACCTTCATTGTGACTTCACACACCTCCATTCCATGAGTTCACACACCTCCAATCTATGACTTCACACCTCCATTCTATGAGTTCACACAACTCCATTCTATGACTTCACACACCTCTCTTCTTTGATTTCACACACCTGAATTCGATGACTTCACACACCACCATTCTATGACTTCAAAAACCTCTATTCTTTGATTTCACAGACCTCCATTTTGACTTCACACACCTCCATTCTTTGACTTCACTCACCATAATTTTGACTTCACACACCTCCATTCTATGACTTCACACACCTCCATTCTGTGACTTCACACACCTCCATTTTGACTTCACACACCTCCATTCTGTGACTTCACACACCTCGATTCTGTGACTTCACATACCTCAATTCTTTAACTTCACCCACCTCCATTCTATGACTTGTCACACCTCAATTACATGGCTTCACACACCTCCATTATATGAGTTCACACACCTCCATTCTGACTTCACCCACCTCCATTCTATGTCTTCACACACATCAATTCTCTGACTTCACACTCCTCCATTCTGTGACTGCACACACCTCCATTCTGTGAGTGCACACACCTCCATTCTATGACTTCACACACCTACATTGTGACTTCACACACCTTCCTTCTATGAGTTCAGACACCTCCATTCCTACTTCACACACCTCCATTCTATGACTTCACACACCTCCATTGTGACTTCACACAACTCCACTCTATGAGGTCACACACCTCAATTCTATGACTTCACACACCTCCATTCTATGAGTTCACACACCTGCATTGTATGACTTCACACAACTCCATTCTGTGACTTCACACACCTACATTCTATGGCTTCACACACCTCCATTCTGTGACTTCACACACCTCCATTCTATGACTTCACACACCTCCTTTCTATGACTTCACGCACCCCCATTCTGATTTCAAAAACTTCCATTCTAAGAATTCGCACACCTCCATTCTGACTTCACACTCCTCCATTTTGTGACTTCACACACTTCCATTCTATGACTTCACACACCTCCGTTGTGAATTCACACACCTCCATTCCATGAGTTCACACACCTCCATTCTATCACTTCACACACCTCCATTCTGTGACTTCACACACCTCCATTCGATTACTTCACACACCTCCATTGTGACTTCACACACCTCCATTCCATGAGTTCACACACCTCCATTCTGTGACTTCACACACCGCCATTCTATGACTTCACACACCTCCATACTATGACATCACACACCTCCTTTCCTTGACTACACACACCTCCATTGTTTGAATTCACACACCTCCATTCTATGACCTCACACACCTCCATTCTCTGACTTCACACACCTGCATTCTGACTTCACAAACCTCCTTTCTATGACTTGAAACAACTCCATTCTATGACTTCACACACCTCCATTCTATGACTTTACATAACTCTATTCTGAGTTCACATATCGCCATTCGAGGAATTCACACACCTCCATTCTGATTTCAAACACCTCCATTCTATGACTTCACACACCTCCATTCTGTGACTTCACACCCCGCCATTCTATGACTTCACACACCTCCATTCTGATTTCAAACACTTCCATTCTAAGAATTCGCACACCTCCATTTTGACTTCACACTCCTCCATTTTGTGACTTCACACACCTCCATTCTATGACTTCACACACCTTCATTGTGAATTCACACACCTCCATTCTATGAGTTCACACACCTCCATTCTATCACTTCACACACCTCCATTCTGTGACTTCACACACCTCCATTCTGTGATTCACACACGTTCATTCTTACTTCACAAACATCCATTCTATGGCTTCACACACCTCCATTCTATGACTTCACACACCTCCATTCTATGACTTCACAAACCTCCATTCTGTGACTTCACACACCTATATTCTGAGTTCACACACCTCCATTCTGTGACTTCATACACCTCCATTCTGACTTCACACACCTCCTTTCTGTGACTTCACACACTTCCATTGTTTGGCTTCAAAAAGCTCCATTCCATGACTTCACACACCTCAATTCTGTGACTTCACACACCTCCATTCTATGACTTCAAACACCACCATTCTATGACTTCACACAACTCCATTCTGTGTCTTCACACACCTCCATTGTATGACTTCACACACCTCCATTCTATGACATCACACAGCTCCTTCCTGTGACTTCACATACCTCCATTTTTTACTTCACACACCAACATTCTATGACTTCACACACCTCCATTCTATGACTTCACACACTTCCATTCTATGACTTCACACACCTCCATTCTATGACTTCACACACCTCCATTCTATGACTTTACACAACTCCATTCTGAGTTCACACATCTCCATTCCAGGAATTCACACACCTCCATTCTGACTTCACACACCTCCATTCTATGACTTCACACACCTCCATTCTGTGACTTCACACCCCTCCATTCTATGACTTCACACATCTCCATTCTGATTTCAAACACTTCCATTCTAAGAATTCGCACACCTCCATTCTGACTTCACACTCTTCCATTTTGTGACTTCACACACCAAAATTCTATGACTTCACACACCTCTATTTTGAATTCACACACCTCCATTCTATGAGTTCACACACCTCCATTCTATCTCTTCACACACCTCCATTCTTTGAGTTCACACACCTCCATTGGATTAGTTCACACATCTCCATTTTGACTTCACACACCTCCATTCCATGAGTTCACACACCTCCATTCTGTGACTTCACACACCGCCATTCTATGACTTCACACACCTCCATACTATGACATCACACACCTCCTTTCCTTGACTTCACACACCTCCATTGTTTGACTTCATAAACCTCCATTCTATGACCTCACACCTCCATTCTATGAGTTCTCACCCTTCTCTTCTCTGACTTCACACACCTGCATTCTATGACTTCACACACCTCCATTCTATGACTTCATACACCTGCATTGTGACTTCACAAACCTCCTTTCTATGACTTCAAACACCGCCATTCTATGACTTCACACACCTCCATTCTATGACTTCACACAGGTCCTTTCTGTGAGTTCACACTCCTCAATTTTATGACTTCACACACCTCCATTCTGTCACTTCACACACCTGCATTCCATGACTTCACAGTACTCCATTCTGTGACTTCACACACCTCCATTCTATGACATCACACACCTATTTTCTGTGACTTCACACACTTCCATTGTTTGACTTCACACACCTTCATTGTATGACTTCACACACGTCCATTTTATGACTTCACACACTTCCCTTCTATGACTTCACACCCCTACATTCTATGACTTTACACACCTCCATTCTGTGACTTCACACACCTTCCTTCTGAATTCAAACGCTTCCATTCTATGACTTCGGAAACTCCATTCTGAGTTCACACACCTCCATTCTATGAATTCTCACACCTCCATTCAATGACTTCACACACCTCCAATCTGACTTCACACACCTCCATTCTGTGACTTCACACACCTCCATTCTGACTTCACAGACCTGGATTCTATGACTGCACACACCTCCATTCTGTGACTTCACACACCTCCATTCTATGACTTCACACACGTCCATTGTGACTTCACACAACTCCATTCTATGACTTCACACACCTCCATTATGACTTCACACACCTCCATTCTATGACTTCCCAAACCTCCGTTCCGACTTCACACACCTCCATTCTATGACTTCGCACACCTCCATTCTATGATTTCGCACACCTCCATTCTGTGACTTCACACACCTCCATTCTGTGACCTCAAACTCTCCATTCTATGACTTCACACAGGTCCATTGTATGAGAACACACACCTACATTGTATGACTTCATACAACTCCATTCTGTGGCTTCACACACCTAAATTCTATGGCTTCACACAACTCCATTCTGTGACTTCACACACCTGCATTCTATGGCTTCACACACCTCCATTCTATGATTTCACACACCTCCTCTCACTTCTCACACCTCCATTCTATGACATCACACACCTCCTTTCTGTGACTTCACAAACCTCCATTTTTTACTTCAAACACCTCCATTCTATGACTTCAAACAGATCCATTGTGAATTCACACACTTCCATTCTATGAGTTCACACACCTCCATTCTATCACTTCACACACCTCCATTCTGTGACTTCACACAACTCCATTCGATGACTTCACACACCTTCATTGTGACTTCACACACCTCCATTCCATGAGTTCACACACCTCCAATCTATGACTTCACACCTCCATTCTATGAGTTCACACAACTCCATTCTATGACTTCACACACCTCTCTTCTTTGACTTCACACACCTGAATTCTATGACTTCACCCACCTCCATTCTATGACTTCACACCTCCATTCTGACTTCACACAACTCCATTCTGTGACTTCACACACCTACATTCTATGGCTTCACACACCTCCTCTGACTTCACACAAATCCATTCTATGACTTCACACACCACCTCTGACTTCACACACCTCCATTCTGTGACTTCACACACCTCCATTCTGTGATTGCATACACCTTCATTCTGACTTCACACACCTCCTTTCTGTGACTTCACACACTTCCATTGTTTGACTTCACAAAGCTCCATTCCATGACTTCACACACCTGCATTCCATGACTTCAGACTCGTCCATTCTGTGACTTCACACACCTCCATTCTATGACTTCACACACCTCCATTCTGTGTCTTCACACACCTCCATTGTATGACTTCACGCACGTCCATTTTATGACTTCACACACCTCCATTCTATGACATCACACACCTATTTTCTGTGACTTCACACACTTTCATTGTTTGACTTCACACACATTCATTCTATGACTTCACACACGTCCATTTTATGACTTCACACACTTCCCTTCTATGACTTCACACCCCTACATTCTATGACTTTACACACCTCCATTCTGTGACTTCACCCACCTTCCTTCTGAATTCAAACGCTTCAATTCTATGTCTTTGGAACCTCCATTCTGAGTTCACACACCTCCATTCTATGAATTCACACACCTCCATTCTGACTTCACACACCTGGATTCTATGATTTCACACACCTCCATTCTGTGACTTCACACACCTCCATTCTATGACTTCACACACCTCCATTGTGACTTCACACAACTCCATTCTATGACTTCACACACCTCCATTCTGTCTTCACACACCTCCATTCTATGACTTCCCAAACCTCCGTTCCGACTTCCCACACCTCCATTCTATGATTTCGCACACCTCCATTCTATGATTTCGCACAGCTCCATTCTGTGACTTCACACACCTCCATTCTGTGACTTCACACCCTCCATTCTATGACTTCACACAGCTCCATTGTATGAGTTCACACACCTCCATTGTATGACTTCACACAACTCCATTCTGTGACTTCACACACCTACATTTTATGGCTTCACACACCTCCATTCTATGACTTCACACACCTCCTCTGACTTCACACACCTCCATTCTATGACTTCAAACACCACCTCTGACTTCACACACCTCCATTCTGTGACTTCACACACCTCCATTCTCTGACTCACACACGTTCATTCTTACTTCACAAACATCAATTCTATGACTTCACACAACTCCATTCTATGACTTCACACAACTCCATTCTATGACTTCACACACCTCCATTCTGTGTCTTTACACACCTCTATTCTGAGTTCACACACCTCCATTCTGTGACTTCATACACCTCCATTCTGACTTCACACACCTCCATTCTGTGACTTCTCACAACTCCATTATATGACTTCATTCACCTCCATTGTGACTTCACAAACCTCCATTCTATGAGTTCACACACCTCCATTCTGACTTCACACACCTCCATTCTAGACCTTCACACACCCCATTCTATGACTTCACACACTTCCATTCTATGACTTCACACACCTCCATTCTGAGTTCACACATCTCCCTTCTGTGACTTCACACACCTCCATTCTGACTTCACACACCTACATTCTATGACTGCACATACCTCCATTCTGTGACTGCACACACCTCCATTCTATGACTTCACACACCTCCATTGTGACTTCACACACCTTCATTCTATGAGTTCACACACCTCCATTCCGACTTCACACACTTCCATTCTGTGACTTCATACACCTTCCTTCTGACTTCAAACACTTCCATTCTATGACTTCGCAAACCTCCATTCTGAGTCCACACTCTTCCATTCTGTGACTTCAGACACCTCCATTCTATGACTTGACACACCTCCATTGTAAATTCACACATCTCCATTCTATGACTTCACACACCCCCATTCTATGACTTCACACACTTCCATTCTATGACTTCACACACTTGCATTCTATGACTTCACAAACCTCCATTCTATGACTTCACACAACTCCATTCTGTGATTTCACACATCTCCATTCTGACTCCACACACATCCATTCTATGACTTCACACACCTCAATTCTATGAATTCACACACCTCTCTTCTGTAACTTCACACACTTCGATTTTTTGACTTCACAAACGTCGATTCCATGACTTCACACACCACCATTCTATGACTTCAAAAACCTCTATTCTTTGATTTCACAGACCTCCATTTTGACTTCACACACCTCCATTCTGTGACTTTACACACCTCCATTCTTTCACTTCACTCACCATAATTTTGACTTCACACACCTCCATTCTGTGACTTCACACACCTCCATTCTGTGACTTCACACACCTCCATTTTGACTTCACACACCTCCATTCTGTGACTACAAACACCTCGATTCTGTGACTTCACATACCTCAATTCTTCAACTTCACCCACCTCCATTCTATGACTTGTCACACCTCAATTCCATGCCTTCACACACCTCCATTATATGAGTTCACACACCTCCATTCTGACTTCACCCACCTCCATTCTATGTCTTCACACACATCCATTCTCTGACTTCACACTCCTCCATTCTATGACTGCACACACCTCCATTCTGTGACTGCACACACCTCCATTCTGTGACTTCACACACCTACATTGTGACTTCACAAACCTTCATTCTATGAGTTCAGACACCTCCATTCCTACTTCACACACCTCCATTCTATGACTTCCCACACATCCATTGTGACTTCACACAACTCCATTCTATGAGGTCACACACCGCAATTCTATGACTTCACACACCTCCATTCTATGAGTTCACACACCTACATTCTATGGCTTCACACACCTCCATTCTGTGACTTCAAACACTTCAATTCTATGACTTCACATACCTCCTTTCTATGACTTTACACACTTCCAATCTGTGAATCACACACGTTCATTCTTACTTCACAAACATCCATTCAATGACTTCAAACACCTCCATTCTATGACTTCACACACCTCCTCTGACTTCACACACCTCCATTCTATCACTTCACACACCTCCTCTGACCTCACACACATCCATTCTGTGACTTCACACACCTCCATTCTGTGATTCACACACGTTCATTCTTACTTCACAAATATCCATTCTATGACTTCACACACCACCATTCTATGACTTCACACACCTCCATTCTGAGTTCACACATCTCCATCTGTGACTTCACACACCTCCATTCTGACTTCACACTCCTCCATTCTATGTCTGCACACACCTCCATTCTGTGACTGCACACACCTCCATTCTATGACTTCAGACACCTCCATTGTGACTTCACACACCTTCATTCTATGAGTTCACAAACCTCCATTCCGACTTCACACACCTCCATTCTATGACTTCCCAAACCTCCGTTCCGACTTCACACACCTCCATTCTATGACTTCGCACACCTCCATTCTATGATTTCGCACACCTCCATTCTGTGACTTCATACACCTCCATTCTATGATTTCACACACCTCCATTGTGAATTCACAAACCTCCATTTTATGAGTTCAAACACCTATATTCTCTGACTTCACACAGCTCGATTCTGTGACTTCACACACCTCCATTCTATGAGTTCACACACCTCCATTCTGTGACTTTACACACCTTCATTCTATGAGTTCACACACCTCCATTCCGACTTCACACACCTCCATTCTCTGACTTCACACGCCTCCATCGTGACTTCACAAAACTCCATTCTATGAGTTCACACACCTCCATTCTATGACATCACACACCTCCATTCTATGAGTTCACACACCTCAATTCTATGACTTCACACACCTCCAATCTGTGACTACACACACCTCCATTCTATGACTTCACCCACCTCCATTCTATGACTTCACACACCTCCATTCTATGACTTCACACACCTCCATTCTATGAGTACACACACCTCCATTCTGTGACTTCACACACCTCAATTCTGTGACTTCACACACCTCCATTCTATGACTTCACACACCTCCATTCTATGACTTCACACACCTCCATTCTATGACTTCACACACCTCCATTCTATAAGTTCACACACCTCCATTCTGTGACTTCACACAGCTCAATTCTGTGACTTCACACACCTCCATTCTATGACATCACACACCTCCATTCTATGAGTTCACACACCTCAATTCTATGTGTTCACACACCTCCAATGTGTGACTACACACACCTCCATTCTATGACTTCACACACCTCCATTCCATGACTTAACCCACCTCCATTCTGTGACTTCACACACCTCCATTCTCCGACTTCACACCCCTCCAATTTGACTTCACATACCTCCATTCTATGACTTCACACACCTCCATTTTATGACGTCACACACCTCCATTCTGTGACTTCACACACCTCCATTCTATGACTTCACACACGTCCATTGTGACTTCACACAACTCCATTCTATGACTTCACACACCTCCATTATGACTTCACACACCTCCATTCTATGACTTCCCAAACCTCCGTTCCGACTTCACACACCTCCATTCTATGACTTCGCACACCTCCATTCTATGATTTCGCACACCTCCATTCTGTGACTTCACACACCTCCATTCTGTGACCTCAAACCCTCCATTCTATGACTACACACAGGTCCATTGTATGAGAACACACACCTACATTGTATGACTTCATACAACTCCATTCTGTGGCTTCACACACCTACATTCTATGGCTTCACACAACTCCATTCTGTGACTTCACACACCTGCATTCTATGGCTTCACACACCTCCATTCTATGATTTCACACACCTCCTCTCACTTCTCACACCTCCATTCTATGACATCACACACCTCCTTTCTGTGACTTCACAAACCTCCATTTTTTACTTCAAACACCTCCATTCTATGACTTCAAACAGATCCATTGTGAATTCACACACTTCCATTCTATGAGTTCACACACCTCCATTCTATCACTTCACACACCTCCATTCTGTGACTTCACACACCTCCATTCGATGACTTCACACACCTTCATTGTGACTTCACACACCTCCATTCCATGAGTTCACACACCTCCAATCTATGACTTCACACCTCCATTCTATGAGTTCACACAACTCCATTCTATGACTTCACACACCTCTCTTCTTTGACTTCACACACCTGAATTCTATGACTTCACCCACCTCCATTCTATGACTTCACACCTCCATTCTGACTTCACACAACTCCATTCTGTGACTTCACACACCTACATTCTATGGCTTCACACACCTCCTCTGACTTCACACAAATCCATTCTATGACTTCACACACCACCTCTGACTTCACACACCTCCATTCTGTGACTTCACACACCTCCATTCTGTGATTGCATACACCTTCATTCTGACTTCACACACCTCCTTTCTGTGACTTCACACACTTCCATTGTTTGACTTCACAAAGCTCCATTCCATGACTTCACACACCTGCATTCCATGACTTCAGACTCCTCCATTCTGTGACTTCACACACCTCCATTCTATGACTTCACACACCTCCATTCTGTGTCTTCACACACCTCCATTGTATGACTTCACGCACGTCCATTTTATGACTTCACACACCTCCATTCTATGACATCACACACCTATTTTCTGTGACTTCACACACTTTCATTGTTTGACTTCACACACATTCATTCTATGACTTCACACACGTCCATTTTATGACTTCACACACTTCCCTTCTATGACTTCACACCCCTACATTCTATGACTTTACACACCTCCATTCTGTGACTTCACCCACCTTCCTTCTGAATTCAAACGCTTCAATTCTATGTCTTTGGAACCTCCATTCTGAGTTCACACACCTCCATTCTATGAATTCACACACCTCCATTCTGACTTCACACACCTGGATTCTATGATTTCACACACCTCCATTCTGTGACTTCACACACCTCCATTCTATGACTTCACACACCTCCATTGTGACTTCACACAACTCCATTCTATGACTTCACACACCTCCATTCTGTCTTCACACCTCCATTCTATGACTTCCCAAACCTCCGTTCCGACTTCCCACACCTCCATTCTATGATTTCGCACACCTCCATTCTATGATTTCGCACAGCTCCATTCTGTGACTTCACACACCTCCATTCTGTGACTTCACACCCTCCATTCTATGACTTCACACAGCTCCATTGTATGAGTTCACACACCTCCATTGTATGACTTCACACAACTCCATTCTGTGACTTCACACACCTACATTTTATGGCTTCACACACCTCCATTCTATGACTTCACACACCTCCTCTGACTTCACACACCTCCATTCTATGACTTCAAACACCACCTCTGACTTCACACACCTCCATTCTGTGACTTCACACACCTCCATTCTCTGACTCACACACGTTCATTCTTACTTCACAAACATCAATTCTATGACTTCACACAACTCCATTCTATGACTTCACACAACTCCATTCTATGACTTCACACACCTCCATTCTGTGTCTTTACACACCTCTATTCTGAGTTCACACACCTCCATTCTGTGACTTCATACACCTCCATTCTGACTTCACACACCTCCATTCTGTGACTTCTCACAACTCCATTATATGACTTCATTCACCTCCATTGTGACTTCACAAACCTCCATTCTATGAGTTCACACACCTCCATTCTGACTTCACACACCTCCATTCTAGACCTTCACACACCCCATTCTATGACTTCACACACTTCCATTCTATGACTTCACACACCTCCATTCTGAGTTCACACATCTCCCTTCTGTGACTTCACACACCTCCATTCTGACTTCACACACCTACATTCTATGACTGCACATACCTCCATTCTGTGACTGCACACACCTCCATTCTATGACTTCACACACCTCCATTGTGACTTCACACACCTTCATTCTATGAGTTCACACACCTCCATTCCGACTTCACACACTTCCATTCTGTGACTTCATACACCTTCCTTCTGACTTCAAACACTTCCATTCTATGACTTCGCAAACCTCCATTCTGAGTCCACACACTTCCATTGTGTGACTTCAGACACCTCCATTCTATGACTTCACACACCTCCATTGTAAATTCACACACCTCCATTCTATGACTTCACACACCCCCATTCTATGACTTCACACACTTCCATTCTATGACTTCACACACTTGCATTCTATGACTTCACACACCTCCATTCTATGACTTCACACAACTCCATTCTGTGATTTCACACATCTCCATTCTGACTTCACACACCTCCATTCTATGACTTCACACACCTCAATTCTATGAATTCACACACCTCTCTTCTGTAACTTCACACACTTCGATTTTTTGACTTCACAAACCTCGATTCCATGACTTCACACACCACCATTCTATGACTTCAAAAACCTCTATTCTTTGATTTCACAGACCTCCATTTTGACTTCACACACCTCCATTCTGTGACTTTACACACCTCCATTCTTTGACTTCTCTCACCATAACTTTGACTTCACACACCTCCATTCTGTGACTTCACACACCTCCATTCTGTGACTTCACACACCTCCATTTTGACTTCACACACCTCCATTCTGTGACTTCACACACCGCGATTCTGTGACTTCACATACCTCGATTCTTCAACTTCACCCACCTCCATTCTATGACTTGTCACACCTCAATTCCATGCCTTCACACACCTCTATTATATGAGTTCACACACCTCCATTCTGACTTCACCCACCTCCATTCTATGTCTTCACACACATCCATTCTCTGACTTCACACTCCTCCATTCTATGACTGCACACACCTCCATTCTGTGACTGCACACACCTCCATTCTGTGACTTCACACACCTACATTGTGACTTCACACACCTTCATTCTATGAGTTCAGACACCTCCATTCCTACTTCACACACCTCCATTCTATGACTTCACACACCTCCATTGTGACTTCACACAACTCCATTCTATGAGGTCACACACCTCAATTCTATGACTTCACACACCTCCATTCTATGAGTTCACACACCTACATTCTATGGCTTCACACACCTCCATTCTGTGACTTCACACACCTCAATTCTATGACTTCACATACCTCCTTTCTATGACTTCACACACTTCCAATCTGTGAATCACACACGTTCATTCTTACTTCACAAACATGCATTCAATGACTTCAAACACCTCCATTCTATGACTTCACACACCTCCTCTGACTTCACACACCTCCATTCTATCACTTCACACACCTCCTCTGACCTCACACACATCCATTCTGTGACTTCACACACCTCCATTCTGTGATTCACACACGTTCATTCTTACTTCACAAATATCCATTCTATGACTTCACACACCTCCATTCTATGACTTCACACACCTCCATTCTGAGTTCACACATCTCCATCTGTGACTTCACACACATCCATTCTGACTTCACACTCCTCCATTCTATGTCTGCACACACCTCCATTCTGTGACTGCACACACCTCCATTCTATGACTTCACACACCTCCATTGTGACTTCACACACCTTCATTCTATGAGTTCACAAACCTCCATTCCGACTTCACACACCTCCATTCTGTGACTTCACACACTTTCCTTCTGACTTCAAATACTTCCATTCTATGACTTCGCCCACCTCCATTCTGACCTCACACTCTTCCATTCTGTGACTTCATACACCTCCATTCTATGATTTCACACACCTCCATTGTGATTTCACAAACCTTCATTTTATGAGTTCAAACACCTATATTCTCTGACTTCACACAGCTCGATTCTGTGACTTCACACACCTCCATTCTATGAGTTCACACACCTCCATTCTGTGACTTTACACACCTTCATTCTATGAGTTCACACACCTCCATTCCGACTTCACACACCTCCATTCTCTGACTTCACACACCTCCATTCTGACCTCACACACCCCCATTCTATGATTTCACACACCTCCATTCTGAATTCACACAGCTCCATTCTGTGACTTCACGAAACTCCATTCTATGAGTTCACAAACCTCCATTCTATGACATCACACACCTCCATTCTATGAGTTCACACACCTCAATTCTATGACTTCACACACCTCCAATCTGTGACTACACACACCTCCATTCTATGACTTCACCCACCTCCATTCTATGACTTCACACACCTCCATTCTATGACTTCACACACCTCCATTCTATGAGTACACACACCTCCATTCTGTGACTTCACACACCTCCATTCTGTGACTTCACACACCTCCATTCTATGACTTCACACACCTCCATTCTATGACTTCACACACCTCCATTCTATGACTTCACACACCTCCATTCTATAAGTTCACACACCTCCATTCTGTGACTTCACACAGCTCAATTCTGTGACTTCACACACCTCCATTCTATGACATCACACACCTCCATTCTATGAGTTCACACACCTCAATTCTATGTCTTCACACACCTCCAATGTGTGACTACACACACCTCCATTCTATGACTTCAAACACCTCCATTCCATGACTTAACCCACCTCCACTCTGTGACTTCACACACCTCCATTCTCCGACTTCACACCCCTCCAATTTGACTTCACATACCTCCATTCTATGACTTCACACACTTCCATTTTATGACGTCACACACCTCCATTTTGACTTCACACACCTCCATTATGTGACCTCACACACCTACCTTCGGTGACTTCACACTCCTCCATTCTATGACTTCACACACCTTCCTTGTATGACTTCACACATCCATTCTATGACTTCACAAACTTCCATTCTATGATTTCACATACCTCCATACTAAGACTTCACACACCTCCATTCTGTGACTTCACACACCTCCAATCTGACTTCACACACCTTCATTCTGTGACTTCACACACCTCCATTCTGACTTCACACACCTGCATTCTATGACTTCACACACCACTGTTCTGTGACTTCACACACCTCCATTCTATGACTTCACACACCTCCATTGTGACTTCACACAACTCCATTCTAGGACTTCACACACTTCCATTGTGATGTCACACACCTCCATTCTATGACTTCACAAACCTCGAATCTGTGATTCACTCACCTCCACTCTATAACTTCACATTCCTCCATTCTGTGACTTCCCACACCTCCTTTCTATGACTTCACACACCTTCATTCTTACTTCACAAACATACATAATATGACTTCACACCCCTCCATTCTGTGACTTCACACATCTCCATTCTATGACTTCACACACCTCCATTCTATGAATTCACACACCTCCATTCTATGACTGCACACACCTCCATTCTGTGACTTCACACACCTCCATTCTGTGACTTCACACACCTCCATTCTGTGTTCACACACCTCAATTCTGTGACTTCACACACCTCCATTCTGACTTCACACACCTCCATTCTATGACTTCACACACCTCCATTCTATGACTTCACACACCTCCATTCTGTGACTTAACACACCTGCATTCTGACTTGACACACCTCCATTCTGTGACTTCATACACCTCCATTTTGACTTCACACAGCTCCATTCTATGACTTCACACACCTCCATTCTATGACTTCACACACTTCCATTCTTACTTCACACACCTCCATTCTACGACTTCATACACCTCCATTCTGAATTCACACAGCTCCATTCTGTGACTTCAGCAAACTCCATGCTATGATTTCACACACCTCCATACTATGTCTTCACACGCCTCCATCTATGACTTCACACACCTCCATTCTGTGTTCACACACCTCCGTTGTGTGACTTCACACACTTCCATTCTGACTTCACACACCTACATTTTATGACTTCACACACCATTCTGTGACTACACACACTTCCATTGTGACGTCACACACCTCAATCCTATGAGTTCACACACCTCCATTCTATGACTTCACACACCTCCTCTGACTTCACACACCTCCATTCTATGACTTCACACACCTCCATACTATGACATCACACACCTCCACTCTGTGACTTCACACACCGCCATTCTATGACTTCACACACCTCCATACTATGACATCACACACCTCCTTTCCTTGACTTCACACACCTCCATTGTTTGGCTTCACACACCTCCATTCTATGACCTCACACACCTCCATTCTATGACTTCACAACCTTCTCTTCTCTGACTTCACACACCTGCATTCTGTGACTTCACACACCTCCATTCTATGACCTCACACACCTGCATTCTGACTTCACAAACCTCCTTTCTATGATTTCAAACAACGCCATTCTATGACTTCACACACCTCCATTCTATGACTTCACAAACCTCTTTCTGTGACTTCACACACTTCCATTGTTTGACTTCACAAAGCTCCATTCCATGACTTCACACACCTACATTCGGTGACTTCAAACACCTCGATTCTATGACTTCACACACCACCATTCTATGACTTCACACACCTCCATTCTGTGTCTTTACATACCTCCATTTTATGACTTCACACACCTCCATTCTATGACATCACACACCTCCTTTCTGTGACTTCACAAACCTCCACTTTTTACATCAATCACCTCCATTCTATGACTTCAAACAGCTCCATTGTGAATTCACACACCTCCATTCTATGAGTTCACACACCTCCATTCTATCACTTCACACACCTCAATTCTGTGACTTCACACACCTCCATTCGATTACTTCACACACCTCCATTGTGGTTTCACACTCCTCCATTCCATGAGTTCACACACCTCCATTCTATGACTTCACACCTCCATTCTATGAGTTCACACACCTCCATTCTATGACTTCACACACCTCCGTTCTGTGACTTCACACACCTGCATTCTATGACTTCACACACCTCCATTCTATGACTTCACACCTCCATTCTGACTTCACACACCTCCATTCTCTGACTTCACACACCTCCATTCTACGACTTCACACACCTTCATTGTTACTTCACAAACATACATTCTATGACTTCACACACCTCCATTCTATGACTTCACACACCTCCATTCTGTGACTTCACACACCTCCATTCTGTGTTCACACACCTCAATTCTGTGACTTCACATATCTCCATTCTGACTTCACACACCTCCATTCTATGACTTCACACACCTCCATTCTGAGTTGACACACCTCCATTCTGTGACTTCATACACCTCCGTTCTGACTTCATACAGCTCCATTCTATGACTTCACATACCTCCATTCTTTGCCGTCACACACCTCCATTTTATGACTTCACACACCTTCATTCTTACTTCACAAACGTCCATTCTATTAGTTCACACACCTCCATTCTATAACTTCACGCACCTCCATTCTGTGACTTCACACACCTCCATTCTATGACTTCACACACTTCCATTGTGACGTCACACACCTCCATTCTATGTGTTCACACACCTGCGTTCTGACTTCACACACCCTCATTCTATGACTTCACACACCTCCATTCTGAATTCACACAGCTCCATTCTGTGACTTCACCAAACTCCATTCTATGATTTCACACACCTCCATACTATGTCTTCATACACCTCCATCTATGACTTCACACACCTCCATTCTGAGTTCACACACCTCCATTCTGTGACTTCACACACTTCCATTCTGACTTCACACACCTCCATTTTATGACTTCACACACCTCCATTCTGTGACTTCACACCCTTCCATTGTGAGGTCACACACCTCAATCCTATGAGTTCACACACCTCCATTCTATGACTTCACACACCTCCATTCTGACTTCACAAACCTCTATTCTATGACTTCGCACACCTCCATTCTGACATCACACACCTCCATTCTATGACTTCACAGACTTCGAATCTGTGATTTCACTTACCTCCACTCTATGACTTCACCACCTCCATTCTGTGACTTCACACACCTCCATTCTATGACTTCACACAGCTCCATTGTATGAGTTCACACACCTCCATTGTATGACTTCACACAACTCCATTCTGTGATTTCACAGAACTACATTTTATGGTTCAAAAACCACCATTCTGTGACTTCACACACCTCCATTCTATGACCTCACACCTCCATTCTATGACTTCACACACCTCCATTCTGTGATTCACACACGTTCATTCTTACTTCACAAACATCCATTCTATGACTTCACAAACCTCCATTCTGTGACTTCACACACCTGCATTCTGTGATTCACACACGTTCATTCTTACTTCACAAACATGCATTCTATGACTTCACACACCTCCATTCTATGACTTCACACACCTCCATTCTATGACTTTACACACCTGCATTCTGTATCTTCACACACCTCTACTCTGAGTTCACACACCTCCATTCTGTGACTTCAGACAACTCCATTCTGACTTCACACACCTCCATTTTGTGACTTCACACACCTCCATTCTATGACTGCATTCACCTCCATTGTGACTTCACACACCTCCCTTCTATGAGTTCACACACCGCAATTCGGACTTTACACACCTCCATTCTGTGACTTCACACGCCTTCCTTCTGACTTCAAACACTCCCATTCTATGACTTTCCACACCTCCAATCTGACCTCACACTCTTCCATTCTGTGACTTCAGACACCTAAATTCTATGACTTCACACACCTCCATTGTGAATTCACAAACCTCCGTTCTATGATTTCACACACCTCTATTCTATGGCTTCACAGACCTCGATTCTGTGACTTCACAGACCTCCATTCTATGACTTCACACACCTCCATTGTGATTTCACACATCTCCATTCTATGAGTTCACACACCTCCATTCTGACTTCACACAACTCCATTCTATGACTTCACACACATCCATTCTCTGACTTCAATCACCTCCATTCTATGACTTCACACACTTCCTTTCTGTGACTTCACACACCTACATTTTACTTCACACACCTCCATTCTGTGACTTCACACACCTCCATTCTGTGACTTTACATACCTCTGTTCTGTAACTTCACACACCTCCATTTTATGACTTGTCACACCTCCATTCCATGCCTTCACACACCTCCATTCTTTGAATCCCCACACCTCTATTCTTTGATTTCACACACCTCCATTTTGACTTCACACACCTCCATTCTGTGAATTAACACACCTCCATTTTACTTCACACACCTCCATTCTTTGACATCACACACCTCCGTTCCATGACTTCACACACCTCCAATCTATGAGTTCACACACCTCCATTCTATGAGTTCACACACCTCCATTTTGACTTCACACACCTCCATTGTGACTTCACACAACTCCATTCTATGAGTTCACACACCTCCATTCTATGACTTCACACACCTCCATTCTATGAGTTCACACAAATCAATTTTATGAATTCACACAACTCCATTCTGTCACTTCACACACCTGCATTCCATGACTTCACACTCCTCCATTCTATGACTTCACACACCTCCATTCTATGACTTCACACACCTCCATTCTATGACATCACACACCTATTTTCTGTGACTTCACACACCTCTATTGTTTGACTTCACACACCTCCATTCTATGACTTCACACACGTCCAATTTATGACTTCACACACTTCCATTCTATGACTTCACACACCTCCATTCTACGACTTTACACACCTCCATTCTGTGACTTCACACACCTTCCTTCTGAATTCAAACGCTTCCATTCTATGACTTCTGAACCTCCATTCTGAGTTCACACACCTCCATTCTTTGAATTCACACACCTCCATTCCATGACTTCACACATCTCCAATCTGACTTCACACACCTCCATTCTGTTACTTCACACACCTCCATTCTGACTTCACACACCTGAATTCTATGACTTCACACACCTCCATTCTGTGACTTCACACACCTCCATTCTATGACTTCACACACCTCCATTGTGACTTCACACAACTCCATTCTATGACTTCACACACCTCCATTCTCACTTCACACACCTCAATTCTATGGCTTCACACAACTCCATGCTGTGATTTCACAATCCTACATTCTATGACTTCACACACATCCATTCTATGACTTCACCCACCTCCATTCTGTGATTCACACACGTTCATTCTTACTTCACAAACATCCATTCTATGACTTCACACACCTCCATTCTGTGACTTCACACACCTCCTCTGACTTCACACACCTCCATTCTGTGACTTCACATACCTCCTCTGACTTCACACACCTCCATTCTGTGACTTCACTTACCTCAGTTCTGTAACTTCACACACCTCCATTCTATGACTTGTCACACCTCCATTCCATGCCTTCACACACCTCCATTCTATGACTCCCCACACCTCCATTATATGAGTTCACACACCTCCATTCTGACTTCACACACCTCCATTCTATGACTTCACACACATCCATTCTCTGACTTCACACACCTGCATTCTATGACTTCACACACCTCCATTCTGTGACATCACACACCTCTATTCTATGACTTCACACATCTCCATTGTGACTTCACACAACTCCATTCTATGACTTCACACACCTCCATTCTGACTTCACACACCTCAATTCTATGACTTCCCAAACCTCCGTTCCGGCTTCACACACCTCCATTCTATGACTTCGCAAACCTCCATTCTATGATTTCGCACACCTCCTTTCTGTGACTTCACACACCTCCATTTTGACTTTACACACCTCCATGTGTGACTTCACACACCTCCATTCTATGACTTCACACACCTTCATTCTTACTTCACAAACATACATTCTATGACTTCACACACCTCCATTCTATGTCTTCACACACCTCCATTCTATGACTTCACAAACCTCCATTCTGTGACTTCACACCCCTCCATTCTGACTTCACACACCTCCATTCTGTGACTTCACACCCCTCCATTTTGTGAATTCACACACCTCCACTCTATGACTTCACACACCTCCATTCTATGACTTCACACACCTCCATTCTATGACTTCACACACCTCCATTCTCTGACTTCACACACATTCATTCTGACTTCACACACCTCCTTTCTATGACTTCACACACCTCCAATCTATGACTTCACACACCTCCATTCGGTGAATTCACACACCTCCATCTGTGACTTTACATAGCTCCATTCTAGGACTTCACACACCTCCATTCTAGGACTTCACACACCTCCATTCTAGGAGTTCACACACCTCCATTCTATGACTTCACACACCTCCATTCTGAGTTCACACATCTCCATTCTGTGACTTCACACACCACCATTCTGTGACTTCAAACACCTGCATTCTATGACTTCACGCACCTCCATTCTGTGACTTCACACACCTCAATTCTATGACTTCACACACCTCCATTCTATGAATTCACACACCTCCATTCTGTGATTTCATTCACCTCCATTCTGTGACTTCACAAACCTACATCCTATTACTTCACATTCCTTCATTCTTACTTCACAAACATCCATTCTATGACTTCACACTCCTCCATTCTATGACTTCCCACACCTCCATTTTATGACTTCACACACCTCAATTCTTTGACTTCACACACCTCCTTTCTGTGAGTTCAAACACCTCCGTTCTGACTTAACACACCTCCATTCTCTGACTTCACACACCTCCATTCTGTGACTTCACACACCTCAATTCTATGACTTCACACACCTCCATTCTATGAATTCACACACCTCCCTTCTGTGATTTCATTCACCTCCATTCTGTGACTTCACAAACCTACATCCTATTACTTCACATTCCTTCATTCTTACTTCACAAACATCCATTCTATGACTTCACACTCCTCCATTCTATGACTTCCCACACCTCCATTTTATGACTTCACACACCTCAATTCTTTGACTTCACACACCTCCTTTCTGTGACTTCAAACACCTCCGTTCTGACTTAACACACCTCCATTCTCTGACTTCACACACCTTCATTCTGACTTCACACACCTCCTTTCAATGACTTCACACACCTCCATTCGGTGAATTCACACACCTCCATTCTGCGACTTTATATACCTCCATTCTAGGACTTCACACACCTCCATTCTAGGACTTCACACACCTCCATTCTATGAGTTCACACACCTCCATTCTGTGACTTCACACACCTCCATTCTGGGTTCACACATCTCCATTCTGTGACTTCACACACCTCCACACAGATTGAACACACCTCCATCCTGTGTCTTCACACACCTCCATTCTATGATTTCACACACCTCCATTCTATGACTTCACACACCTCCATTCTCTGACTTCACACACCTCCATTCTATGACCTCACACACGTCCATTCTGACTTCACACACATCCGTTCTGTGACTTCACACACCTCCATTCTGACTTCACCCACCTCCATTCTATGACTTCGCACACCTCCATTCTGATTTCACATTCCTCCATTCTGTGACTTCACACACCTCCATTCTGTGACTTCACACACCTCCATTGTGACTTCACAAACCTCCATTCTATGAGTTCATACACCTCCATACTATGAATTCACACGCCTCAATTCTATGACTTCACTCACCTCCATTCTCTGACTTCACACACCTTCATTCTGACTTCACACACCTCCATTCTTTGACTTCACACACCTCCATTCTGTGACTTCACACACCTCCACCCTATGACTTCACACACCTCCATTCTATGACTTCACACACCTCCATTCTATGACTTCCACACCTCCATTCTGTGACTTCGCACACCTCCATTCTATGACATCACACACCTCCATTCTATGACTGCACAAATCTCCATTCAATGACTTCACACACTTCCTTTCTGAGTTCACACATTTTCATTTTGTGACTTCACCCACCTCCATTCTGACTTCACACACCTCCATTCTATGACATCACACACCTACATTCTGACTTCAATCGCTTCCATTCTATGACTTCACACACATCCACTCTGACTTCACACACCTCTATTCTATGACTTCGCACACCTCCACTCTGACTTCACACACCTCTATTCTATGACTTCGCACACCTCCATTCTGACTTCACACACCTCCATTCTGTGACTTCACACACCTCCATTCTATGACATCACACACCTCCTTTCTGTCTTCAAACGCTTCTATTCTATGCCTTCTCACACCTGCATTCTGACTTCACACTCCTCCATTCTGTGACTTCACACACCTCCATTCTATAACTTCAAACCCCTCCATTGTGACTTCACACACGTCCATTATATGAGTTCACACACCTCCATTCTATGACTTCACACACCTCCATTCTATGAGTTCACAAACCTCAATTATATGACCACCCACACCTCCATTCTGTTACTTCACACACCTGCATTCTATGAGTTCACACACCTCATTCTATGACTTCACACACCTCCATTCTATGAGTTCACACACCTCCATTCTATGACTTCACACACCACCATTCTGTGACTTCAAACACCTGCATTCTATGACTTCACGCACCTCCATTCTGTGACTTCATACACCTCAATTCTATGACTTCACACACCTTCATTCTATGATTTCATAAACCTCCATTATATGAGTTCACACACCTCCATTCTGACTTCACACACCTCCATTCTGTGACTTCACAGACCTTCATTCTATGACTTCACACACCTCCATTCTGATTTCACACACCTCCATTCTGTGATTTCACACAACTCCATTCTGACTTTATGCACCTCCATCGTATGACTTTACACACCTCCATTCTGTGACTTGACACACCTCCATTCTATGACTTCATTCACCTCCATTGTGACTTCAAACTCCTCGATTCTATGACTTCACACACCTCCTTTCTGTGATTTCACACACCTCCCTTCTGTGACTTCACACACTCCCATTCTGTGACTTCACATACCACCATTCTATGACTTCACACACTCCCATTCTGTGACTTCACACACCTCCATTCTATGACTTCACACAACTCCATTCTATGACTTCACACACTTCCATTCTATGACTTCACACACCTCCATTCTATGACTTCTCACACCTCCATTCTATGACTTCACACAACTCCGTTCTGAGTTCCCACATATCCATTACTGGACTTCACACACATACATTCTGACATCACACACCTCCATTCTATGACTTCACACACCTCCATCTGTGACTTCACACTCCTCCATTCTGTGACTTCACACACCTCCATTGTGAATTCACACACTTCCATTCTATCACTTCACACAGCTCCATTCTGTGAATTCACACACCTTCATTCTGACTTCACACACCTTCATTCTGACTTCACACACCTCCATTCTATGACTTCACACACCTCCATTCTATGACTTCACACACCTCCATTCTGTGACTTCACACCCCTCCATTCTGACTTCACACACCTCCATTCTGTGACTTCACACACCTCCATTCTGTGACTTCACACACCTCCACTCTATGACTTCACACACCTCCATTCTATGACTTCACACACATCCATTCTATGACTTCCACACCTCCATTCTGTGACTTCGCACACCTCCATTCTATGACTTCACACATCCATTCTATGACTTCACAAATCTCCATTCAATGAGTTCACAAACCTCCTTTCTGAGTTCACACATCTTCATTGTGTGACTTCTCACACCTCCATTCTGACTTCACACACCTCCATTCTGTGACTTCACACACCTCCAGTCTATGACTTCAAACACCTTCATTGTGACTTCACACACCTTTATTCTATGAGTTCACACACCTCCATTCCGACTTCACACACCTCCATTCTATGACATCACACACCTACATTCTGACTTCAATCGCTTCCATTCTATGAGTTCACACACCTCCATTCTGACTTCACATTAATCCATTATATGAGTTCACACACCTCCATTCTATGACTTCACACACGTCCATTCTGTGACTTCAAACAACTGCATTCTATGACTTCACAAACCTAGATTCTGTGACTTCACACACCTCCATTCTGATTTCACACACCTCCATTCTGTGATTTCACACAACTCCATTCTGACTTCATGCACATCCATCGTATGACTTTACACACCTCCATTCTATGACTTCACACACC
The DNA here is from genome assembly GCA_024803745.1 of Megascapheus bottae. Classification (NCBI taxonomy): domain Eukaryota; kingdom Metazoa; phylum Chordata; class Mammalia; order Rodentia; family Geomyidae; genus Megascapheus; species Megascapheus bottae. The sequence goes on along the minus strand of JANJXV010000159.1, from coordinate 1,081,761 downwards.
TCCATTCTATGACTTCATTCACCTCCTTTGTGACTTCACACACCTCCATTCTATGACTTCACACACCTCCTTTCTGTGATTGCACACACCTCCATTCTGTGACTTCACAAACCTCCATTCTGTGACTTCACAAACCACCATTCTATGACTTCACACACCTCCACTCTGTGACTTCACACACCTCCATTCTATGACATCACGCCCCTCCTTTCTGTGACTTCACACACCTCCATTTTTTGACTTCACACACCTCCATTCTATGACTTCAGACACCTCCATTCTATGCCTTTTCACACCTCCATTCTATGACTTCACAGAACTCCATTCTGTGTTCGCACATCTCCATTACGGGACTTCACACACCTCCATTCTGACTTCACACACCTCCATTCTATGAATTCACACACCTCCATTCTGACTTCACACACTTCCATTCTATGAATTCTCACACCTATATTCTGAGTTCACACTCCTCCATTCCGTGACTTCACACACCTGCATTCTATGACTTCAAACACCTCCATTCTATGACTTCACACCTGCATTCTATGAGTTCACACACCTCCATTCTATGACTTCACACACCTACATTTTGTGACTTCAAACACCTGCATTCTATGACTTCACAAACCTCCATTCTGTGACTTGACACACCTCCATTCTGTGACTTCACACACCTTCATTCTATGACTTCACAAACCTCAATTATATGAGTTCAAACACCTCCATTCTGACTTCACACACCTCTTTTCTATGACTTCACACACCTCCACTCTGACTTCACATACTTCCATTCTGTGACTTCACACACCTCCATTCTATGACTACACACACCTCCATTCTACTCTCACACACCTCCATTCTGTGATTTCACACAACTCCATTCTGACTTCATGCAACTCCATCGTATGACTTTACACACCTCCATTCTGTGACTTCACACACCTCCATTCTATGACTTCATTCACCTCCATTTTGACTTCACACTCCTCCATTATATGAGTTCACACACCTCCATTCTATGACTTCAAACACCTCCTTTCTGTGATTGCACACACCTCCATTCTGTGACTTCACACACCTCCATTCTGTGACTTCACACACCACCATTCTATGACTTCACACACCTCCATTTTGTGACTTCACACACCTCCACTGTATGACTTCACACACCTCCATTCTATGACATCACGCACCTCCTTTCTGTGACTTCACACACCTCCATTATTTGACTTCACACACCTCCATTCTATGACTTCACACAACTCCATTCTCTGACTTCACACACTTCCATTCTATGAATTCGCATACCTCCATTCTGAGTTCACACTCCTCCATTCTGTGACTTCACACACCTCCATTGTGTATTCACACACCTCCATTCTATGAGTTAACACACCTCCATTATATCACTTCACACACCGCCATTCTGGGACTTGACACACCTCCATTCGATTACTTCACACACCTCCATTGTGACTTCACACACCTACATTCCATGAGTTCACACACCTCCATTCTGTGACTTCACACACCTCCATTCTATGGGTTGACACACCTCCATTCTTTGACTTCACACACCTTCTTTCTGTGACTTCACACCCCTGCATTCTATGACTTCACACATCTCCATTCTGTGACGTCAAACACCGCCATTCTATGAGTTCACACCCCTCCATTCTAGCCATTACAAAGCTCTTTCCTTGACTTCACACACCCCAAATGTTTGACTTCACACACCTCCATTCTATAACCTCACTCACCTCCATTCTATGACTTCACAGCCTTCCATTCTCTGACTTCACACAACTCCATTCTATGACTTCACTCACCTCCAATCTATGACTTCACACACCTGCATTCTGTGACTTCACACAACTCCATTCTGTGACTTCACACCCCTCTATTGTATGACTTCACACACCTCCATTCTATGACCTCACACACCTCCATTCTGACTTCACATTCCTCCATTCTGTGACTTCACACACCTACATTCTATGACTTCACTCACCTCCATTCTATGACTTCACACACCTCCATTCTGTGACTTCACACAAATCCATTCTAGGACTTCACACAGCTCCATTCTATGACTTCACACACCTCCATTCTATCAATTCACAAACCTCCATTCTGTGATTCCATACACCTCCATTCTGTGACTTCACAAACCTATATTCTATGACTTCACATACCTTCATTCTTACGTCACAAACATCCTTTGTATGACTTCACACTCCTCCATTCTATGACTTCCTACATCTCCATTCTATGACTTCACACACCTCAATTCTATGACTTCACGCACCTCCTTTCTGTGACTTCAAACACCTCCATTCTGACTTCACACACCTCCATTCTCTGACTTAACACACCTTCATTCTGACTTCACACACCTCCATTCTATGACCTCACTCACCTCCATCCTATGACTTCAAACCCTTCCATTCTCTGACTTCACACAACTCCATTCTATGACTTCACTCACCTCCATTCTATGACTTCACACACCTGCAGTATGTGACTTCACACAACTCCTTTCTGTGACTTCACACACCTCCATTCTGTGACTTCACACACCTACATTCTATGACCTCACACACCTCCATTCTGACTTCACATTCCTCCATTCTGTGACTTCACACACCTCCATTGTGACTTCACACACCTCCATTCTATGAGTCATACAACTCCATTCTATGAATTCACATGCGTCCATTCTGTGACTTCACACACGTCCATTCTGTGACTTCACACACCTTCATTCTGACTTCACACACCTTCATTCTGACTTCACACACCTCCATTCTATGACTTCACACACCTCCATTCTGTGACTTCCCACAAATCCATTCTAGGACTTCACACAGCACCATTCTATGACTTCAAACACCTCCATTCTATCAATTCACAAACCTCCATTCTGTGATTCCATACACCTCCATTCTGTGACTTCACACACCTCCATTCTGTGACTTCACACTCCTCCATTCTGACTTCACACACCTCCATTCTGTGACTTCACACCCCTCCATTCTGTGACTTCACACACCTCCACTCTATGATTTCACACTCCTCCAATCTATGACTTCACACACCTCCCTTCTATGACTTCCACACCTCCATTCTGTGACTTCGAACACCTCGATTCTATGATTTCACACACCTCCAATCTATGACTTCACACACCTCCATTCTATGACTTCACACACCTCGATTCTGTGACTTTACACACCTCAATTCAATGACTTCACACACCTCCATTCTGTGACTTCACACACCTCCATTCTCTGACTTCACAAACCTATATTCTATGACTTCACATACCTTCATTCTTACTTCACAAACATCCATTCTATGACTTCACACTCCTCCATTCTATGACTTCCCACACCTCCATTCTATGACCTCACACACCTCCATTCTGACTTCACATTCCTCCATTCTGTGACTTCACACACCTCCATTGTGACTTCACACACCTCCATTCTATGAGTCATACAACTCCATTCTATGAATTCACATGCGTCCATTCTGTGACTTCACACACCTCCATTCTGTGACTTCACACACCTTCATTCCGACTTCACACACCTTCATTCTGACTTCACACACCTCCATTCTATGACTTCACACAGCTCCATTCTATGACTTCACACACCTCCATTCTGTGACTTCACACTCCTCCATTCTGACTTCACACACCTCCATTCTGTGACTTCACACCCCTCCATTCTGTGACTTCACACACCTCCACTCTATGACTTCACACTCCTCCAATCTATGACTTCACACACCTCCCTGCTATGACTTCCACACCTCCATTCTGTGACTTCGCACACCTCGATTCTATGATTTCACACACCTCCAATCTATGACTTCACACACCTCCATTCTATGACTTCACACACCTCGATTCTGTGACTTTACACACCTCAATTCAATGACTTCACACACCTCCATTCTGTGACTTCACACACCTCCATTCTAAGACTTCACACACCTCCATTCTATGACTTCACACACCTCCATTCTATCAATTCACACACCTCCATTCTGTGATTTCATACACCTCCATTCTCTGACTTCACAAACCTATATTCTATGACTTCACATACCTCCATTCTTACTTCACAAACATCCATTCTATGACTTCACACTCCTCTATTCTATGACTTCCCACACCTCCATTCTATGACTTCACACACCTCCATTCTCTGACTTCACACACCTTCATTCTGACTTCACACACCTCCTTTCTATGACTTCACACACCTCCAAACTATGACTTCACACACCTCCATTCAGTGACTTCACACACCCCCATTCTGTGACTTTACACACCTCCATTCTAGGACTTCACACACCTCCATTCTAGGACTTCACACACCTTCATTCTATGAGTTCACACACCTCCATTCTGTGACTTCTCACACCTCCATTCTGAATTCACACATCTCCATCCTGTGACTTCACACACCTCCACTCTGATTGAACACACCTCCATCCTGTGACTTCACACACCTACATCCTATGATTTCACACACCTGCATTCTATGACTTCACACACCTCCATCCTGTGACTTCACATTCCTCCATTCTGTGACTTCACACACCTCCATTCTGATTGAAAACATCTCCATCCTGTGACTTCACACACCTCCATTCTTACTTCACCCACCTCCATTCTATGACTTCGCACAGCTCCATTCTGACTTCACATTCCTCCATTCTATGACTTCACACACCTCCATTCTATGACTTCACACACCTCCATTTTGACTTCACACACCTCTATTCAAGAGTTCATACACCTCCATACTATGAATTCACATGCCTCCATTCTGTGACTTCACACACCTCCATTCTATGACTTCACACACCTCCTTTCTGTGATTGCACACACCTCCATTCTGCGACTTCACACACCTCCATTCTGTGACTTCACACACCACCATTCTATGACTTCATACACCTCCATTTTGTGACTTCACACACGTCCATTGTATGACTTCACACACCTCCATTCTATGACATCACGCACCTCCTTTCTGTGACTTAACACACCTCCATTTTTTTGACTTCACACACCTCCATTCTATGACTTCACACAACTCCATTCTCTGACTTCACAGACTTCCATTCTATGAATTCGCACACCTCCATTCTGAGTTCACACTCCTCCATTCTGTGACTCCACACACCTCCATTGTGTATTCACACACCTCCATTCTATGAGTTAACACACATCCATTCTATCACTTCCCACACCTCCATTCTGTGACTTCACACACCTCCATTCGATTACTTCACACACCTCCATTGTTACTTCACACACCTACATTCCATGAGTTCACACACCTTCGTTCTGTGACTTCACACCCCTGCATTCTATAACTTCACACATCTCCAATCTGTGACTTCAAACACCGCGATTCTATGAATTCACACCCTTCCATTTTATGCCATCACACACCTCTTTCCTTGACTTCACACACCTCAATTGTTTGACTTCACACACGTCCATTCTATGACCTCACTCACCTCCATTCTATGACTTCAAACCCTTCCATTCTCTGACTTCACACAACTCCATTCTATGACTTCACTCACCTCCATTCTATGACTTCACACACCTGCATTCTGTGACTTCACACAACTCCATTCTGTGACTTCACACACCTGTATTCTATGACTTCACACACCTCCATTCTATGACCTCACACACCTGCATTCTGACTTCACATTCCATCATTCTGTGACTTCACACACCTCCATTCTATGACTTCACACACCTTCATTGTGACTTCACACACCTCCATTCTATGAAATAAAACGCCTCCATTCTGTGACTTCACACACCTCCATTCTGTGACTTCACACACCTCCATTCTGTGACTTCACACACCTTCATTCTGACTTCACACACCTTCATTCTGACTTCACACATGTCCATTCTATGACTTCACACACCTCCATTCTATGACTACACACACCTCCATTCTGTGACTTCACAACCCTCCATTCTGACTTCACACACCTCCATTCTGTGACTTCACACACCTCGATTCTGTGACTTCACACACCTCCACTCTATGACTTCATACACCTCCATTCTATGACTTCACACACCTCCATTCTATGACTTCCACACCCCCTTTCTGTAACTTCGCACACCTCCATTCTATGACTTTACACACATCCATTCTATGACTTCACAAATCTCCATTCAATGACTTCACAAACCTCCTTTCTGAGTTCACACATCTTCATTGTGTGACTTCACACACCTCCATTCTGACTTCACACACCTCCATTCTGTGACTTCACACACCTCCATTCTATGACTTCAAACACCTCCATTGTGACTTCACACACCTTCATTCTATGAGTTCCCACACCTCCATTCCGACTTCACACACCTCCATTCTATGACATCACACACCTCCATTCTGACTTCAATCGCTTCCATTCTATGAGTTCACATACCCCCATTCTGACTTCACACTCCTCCATTCTATGAGTTCACACACCTCCATTCTATGACTTCACACACCTCCATTCTGTGACTTCAAACAACTGCATTCTATGACTTCACAAACCTCCATTCTGTCTTCACACACCTCCATTCTGATATCACACACCTCCATTCTATGACTTCACACACCTCCATTCTACTTTCACACACCTCCATTCTGTGATTTCACAAAACTCCATTCTGACTTCATGCAACTCCATCGTATGACTTTACACACTTCCATTCTGTGACTTCACACACCTCCATTCTATGACTTCATTCACCTCCATTTTACTTGACACTCCTCCAATCTATGAGTTCACAAACCTCCATTCTATGACTTCACACACCTCCATTCTGTGACTTCACACACCTCCATTTTATGACTCACACACCTCCATTCTATGACATCACTTACCTCCTTTCTGTGACTTCACACACCTCCATTTTTTGACTTCACACACCTCCATTCTATGACTTCACACAACTCCATTCTATGACTTCACGCACTTCCATTCTATGACTTCAGACACCTCCATTCTATGCCTTTTCACACCTCCATTCTATGACTTCACAGAACTCCATTCTGAGTTCTCACATCTCCATTACGGGACTTCACACACCTCCATTCTATGACTTCACACACCTCCATTCTATGAGTTCACACACCTCCATTCTATGACTTCACAGACCTCCATTCTGTGACTTCACACACTTCCATTCTATGAATTCGCACACCTCTATTCTGAGTTCACACTCCTCCATTCTGTGACTTCACACACCTGCATTCTATGACTTCACACACCTCCATTCTATGACTTCACACACCTCCATTCTATGAGTTCACATACCTCCATTCTATGACTTCACAGACCTCCATTCTGTGACTTCACACACCTCCATTCTAAGACTTCACACACCTCCATTCTATGACTTCACACACCTCCATTCTATCAATTCACACACCTCCATTCTGTGATTTCATACACCGCCATTCTGTGACTTCACAAACCTATATTCTATGACTTCACATACCTTCATTCGTACTTCACAAACATCCATTCTATGACTTCACACTCCTCCATTCTATGACTTCCCACACCTCCATTCTATGACTTCACACACCTCAATTCTGTGACTTCACACACCTCCTTTCTGTGACTTTAAACACCTCCATTCTGACTTCACACACCTACATTCTCTGACTTCACACACCTTCATTCTGACTTCACACACCTCCTTTCTATGACTTCACACACCTCCAATCTATGACTTCACACACCTCCATTCGGTGACTTCACACACCCCCATTCTGTGATTTTACACACCTCCATTCTAGGACTTCACACACCTCCATTCTAGGACTTCACAAACCTTCATTCTGTGAGTTCACACACCTCCATTCTGTGACTTCACACACCTCCACTCTGATTGAACACACCTCCATCCTGTGACTTCACACATCTACATCCTATGATTTCACACACCTCCATTCTAAGACTTCACACACCTCCATTCTGTGACTTCACAAACCTCCATTCTGTGACTTCACACACCGCCATTCTATGACTTCACACAACTCCATTCTATGACTTCACACACTTCCATTCTATGACTTCAGACACCTCCATTCTATGCCTTTTCACACCTCCATTCTATGACTTCACAGAACTCCATTCTGAGTTCTCACATCTCCATTACGGGACTTCACACACCTCCATTCTGACTTCACACACCTCCATTCTATGACTTCACACACCTCCATTCTGACTTCACACACTTCCATTCTATGAATTCGCACACCTCTATTCTGAGTTCACACTCCTCCATTCTGTGACTTCACACGCCTGCATTCTATGACTTCACACACCTCCATTCTATGACTTCACACACCTCCATTCTATGAGTTCACACACCTCCATTCTATGACTTCACAGACCTCCATTCTGTGACTTCACACACCTCCATTCTAAGACTTCACACACCTCCATTCTATGACTTCACACACCTCCATTCTATCAATTCACACACCTCCATTCCGTGATTTCATACACCGCCATTCTGTGACTTCACAAACCTATATTCTATGACTTCACATACCTTCATTCTTACTTCACAAACATCCATTCTATGACTTCACACTCCTCCATTCTATGACTTCCCACACCTCCGTTCTATGACTTCACACACCTCAATTCTGTGACTTCACACACCTCCTTTCTGTGACTTCAAACACCTAGATTCTGACTTCACACACCTCCATTCTCTGACTTCACACACCTTCATTCTGACTTCACACACCTCCTTTCTATGACTTCACACACCTCCAATCTATGACTTCACACACCTCCATTCGGTGACTTCACACACCCCCATTCTGTGATTTTACACACCTCCCTTCTAGGACTTCACACACCTCCATTCTAGGACTTCACACACCTTCATTCTGTGAGTTCACACACCTCCATTCTGTGACTTCTCACACCTCCATTCTGAGTTAACACATCTCCATTCTGTGACTTCACACACCTCCACTCTGATTGAACACACCTCCATCCTGTGACTTCACACACCTACATCCTATGATTTCACACACCTCCATTCTAAGACTTCACACACCTCCATTCTGTGACTTCACAAACCTCCATTCTGTGACTTCACACACCGCCATTCTATGACTTCACACACCTCCATTCTGTGACTTCACACACCTCCATTTTATGACTCACACACCTCCATTCTATGACATCACTTACCTCCTTTCTGTGACTTCACACACCTCCATTTTTTGACTTCACACACCGCCATTCTATGACTTCACACAACTCCATTCTATGACTTCACACACTTCCATTCTATGACTTCAGACACCTCCATTCTATGCCTTTTCACACCTCCATTCTATGACTTCACAGAACTCCATTCTGAGTTCTCACATCTCCATTACGGGACTTCACACACCTCCATTCTGACTTCACACCCCTCCATTCTATGACTTCACACACCTCCATTCTGACTTCACACACTTCCATTCTATGAATTCGCACACCTCTATTCTGAGTTCACACTCCTCCATTCTGTGACTTCACACACCTGCATTCTATGACTTCACACACCTCCATTCTATGACTTCACACACCTCCATTCTATGAGTTCACACACCTCCATTCTATGACTTCACAGACCTCCATTCTGTGACTTCACACACCTCCATTCTAAGACTTCACACACCTCCATTCTATGACTTCACACACCTCCATTCTATCAATTCACACACCTCCTTTCTGTGATTTCATACACAGCCATTCTGTGACTTCACAAACCTATATTCTATGACTTCACATACCTTCATTCTTACTTCACAAACATCCATTCTATGACTTCACACTCCTCCATTCTATGACTTCCCACACCTCCATTCTATGACTTCACACACCTCAATTCTGTGACTTCACACACCTCCTTTCTGTGACTTTAAACACCTCCATTCTGACTTCACACACCTCCATTCTCTGACTTCACACACCTTCATTCTGTCTTCACACACCTCCTTTCTATGACTTCACACACCTCCAATCTATGACTTCACACACCTCCATTCGGTGACTTCACACACCACCATTCTGTGATTTTACACACCTCCATTCTAGGACTTCACACACCTCCATTCTAGGACTTCACACACCTTCATTTTGTGAGTTCACACACCTCCATTCTGTGACTTCTCACACCTCCATTCTGAGTTAACACATCTCCATTCTGTGACTTCACACACCTCCACTCTGATTGAACACACCTCCATCCTGTGACTTCACACACCTACATCCTATGATTTCACACACCTCCATTCTAAGACTTCACACACCTCCATTCTGTGACTTCACAAACCTCCATTCTGTGACTTCACACACCGCCATTCTATGACTTCACACACCTCCATTCTGTGACTTCACACACCTCCATTTTATGACTCACACACCTCCATTCTCTGACATCACTTACCTCCTTTCTGTGACTTCACACACCTCCATTTTTTGACTTCACACACCTCCATTCTATGACTTCACACAACTCCATTCTATGAGTTCACACACTTCCATTCTATGACTTCAGACACCTCCATTCTATGCCTTTTCACACCTCCATTCTATGACTTCACAGAACTCCATTCTGAGTTCTCACATCTCCATTACGGGACTTCACACACCTCCATTCTGACTTCACACACCTCCATTCTATGACTTCACACACCTCCATTCTGACTTCACACACTTCCATTCTATGAATTCGCACACCTCTATTCTGAGTTCACACTCCTCCATTCTGTGACTTCACACACCTGCATTCTATGACTTCACACACCTCCATTCTATGACTTCACACACCTCCATTCTATGAGTTCACACACCTCCATTCTATGACTTCACAGACCTCCATTCTGTGACTTCACACACCTCCATTCTAAGACTTCACACACCTCCATTCTATGACTTCACACACCTCCATTCTATCAATTCACACACCTCCATTCTGTGATTTCATACACCGCCATTCTGTGACTTCACAAACCTATATTCTATTACTTCACATACCTTCATTCGTACTTCAAAAACATCCATTCTATGACTTCCCACTCCTCCATTCTATGACTTCCCACACCTCCATTCTATGACTTCACACACCTCAATTCTGTGACTTCACACACCTCCTTTCTGTGACTTTAAACACCTCCATTCTGACTTCACACACCTCCATTCTCTGACTTCACACACCTTCATTCTGACTTCACACACCTCCTTTCTATGACATCACACACCTCCAATCTATGACTTCACACACCTCCATTCGGTGACTTCACACACCCCCATTCTGTGATTTTACACACCTCCATTCTAGGACTTCACACACCTCCATTCTCGGACTTCACACACCTTCATTCTGTGAGTTCACACACCTCCATTCTGTGACTTCTCACACCTCCATTCTGAGTTAACACATCTCCATTCTGTGACTTCACACACCTCCACTCTGATTGAACACACCTCCATCCTGTGACTTCACACACCTACATCCTATGATTTCACACACCTCCATTCTAAGACTTCACACACCTCCATTCTGTGACTTCACAAACCTCCATTCTGTGACTTCACACACCGCCATTCTATGACTTCACACACCTCCATTCTGTGACTTCACACACCTCCATTTTATGACTCACACACCTCCATTCTATGACATCACTTACCTCCTTTCTGTGACTTCACACACCTCCATTTTTTGACTTCACACACCTCCATCCTATGACTTCACACAACTCCATTCTATGACTTCACACACTTCCATTCTATGACTTCAGACACCTCCATTCTATGCCTTTTCACACCTCCATTCTATGACTTCACAGAACTCCATTCTGAGTTCTCACATCTCCATTACGGGACTTCACACACCTCCATTCTGACTTCACACACCTCCATTCTATGACTTCACACACCTCCATTCTGACTTGACACACTTCCATTCTATGAATTCGCACACCTCTATTCTGAGTTCACACTCCTCCATTCTGTGACTTCACACACCTGCATTCTATGACTTCACACACCTCCATTCTATGACTTCACACACCTCCATTCTATGAGTTCACACACCTCCATTCTATGACTTCACAGACCTCCATTCTGTGACTTCACACACCTCCATTGTAACACTTCACACACCTCCATTCTATGACTTCACACACCTCCATTCTATCAATTCACACACCTCCATTCTGTGATTTCATACACCGCCATTCTGTGACTTCACAAACCTATATTCTATTACTTCACATACCTTCATTCGTACTTCACAAACATCCATTCTATGACTTCACACACCTCCAATCTATGACTTCACACACCTCCATTCGGTGACTTCACACACCCCCATTCTGTGATTTTAGACACCTCCATTCTAGGACTTCACACACCTCCATTCTCGGACTTCACACACGTTCATTCTGTGAGTTCACACACCTCCATTCTGTGACTTCTCACACCTCCATTCTGAGTTAACACATCTCCATTCTGTGACTTCACACACCTCCACTCTGATTGAACACACCTCCATCCTGTGACTTCACACACCTACATCCTATGATTTCACACACCTCCATTCTAAGACTTCACACACCTCCATTCTGTGACTTCACATTCCTCCATTCTGTGACTTCACACACCTCCACTCTGATTGAACACACCTCCATCCTGTCACTTCACACACCTCCATTCTGAATTCACCAACCTACATTCTATGACTTCGCACACCTCCATTCTGACTTCACATTCCTCCATTCTATGACTTCACACACCTCCATTCTATGACTTCACACACCTCCATTTTGACTTCACACACCCCCATTCTATGAGTTCATACACCTCCATACTTTGAATTCACACGCCTCCATTCTGTGACTTCACACACCTCCATTCTATCACTTCAAACACCTCCTTTCTGTGATTGCACACACCTCCATTCTGTGACTTCACACACCTCCATTCTGTGACTTCACACACCACCATTCTACGACTTCACACACCTCCATTTTGTGACTTCACACACCTCCATTGTATGACTTCACACACCTCCATTCTATGACATCACGGATCTCCTTTCTGTGACTTCACACACCTCCATTTTTTTGACTTCACACACCTCCATTCTATGACTTCACACAACTCTATTCTCTGACTTCACACACTTGCATTCTATGAATTCGCACACCTCCATTCTATGAGTTAACACACATCCATTCTATCACTTCCCACACCTCCATTCTGTGACTTCACACACCTCCATTCTGTGACTTCACACACCTCCATTCTATGACTTCACACACCTTCATTCTTACTTCAAAAACATACATTCTATGACTTCACACACCTCCATTCTATGACTTCACACACGTCCATTCTTTGACTTCACACACCTCCATTCTGTGACTTCACACACCTGCATTCTGTGACTTCACACAGCTCCATTCTGTGACTTCACACACCTCCATTCTCCGACTTCACACCCCTCCAATTTGACTTCACATACCTCCAATCTATGACTTCACAAACCTCCATTCTGTGACTTCACAAACCTCCATTCTATGAATTCACATACCTCCATGCTATGACTTCACACACCTCCATTCTATGACTTCACACACCTCCATTTTGACTTCACACACCTCCATTCTGTGACTTCACACACCTCCATACTATGAATTCACACACTTCCATTGTGACCTCACACACCTCCATTCTATGAGTTCACACACCTCCATTCTATGACTTCACACACCGTCATTATATGACTTCACACACCTCCATTCTGTGACTTCACAAACCTGCATTCTATGATTTCACACACCTCCATTCTATGACTTCACAAACCTCCATTTTAGGACATCACACAACTAGATTTTGACTTCACACACCTCCATTCTGTGACTTCACACACCTCCAGACTTTGAATTCACACACTTCCATTGTGACATTACACACCTCCATTCTGTGACTTCACATACCTCCATTCTATGACTTCACACACCTCCATTCTGTGACTTCACACACCTCCATTCTATGACTTCACACACTTCCATTGTGACATCACTCACCTCCATTCTATGAGTTCACACACCTCCATTCTGACTTCACACACCTCCATTCTATGACTTCACACCGAAATTCTGACTTCACACACCTCCATTATGTGACTTCACAAAACTCCATTCTATGATTTCAAGCACCTCCATACTATGACTTCACACAACTCCATCTATGACTTCACACACCTGCATTCTGACATCACACACCTCCATTCAATGACTTCACAGACCTCAAATCTGTGACTTCACTCACCTGCACTCTATGACTTCACACTCCTCCATTCTATTACTTCCCACACCTCCTTTCTATGAATTCACCACCTCCACTCTAAGACTACACACCTCCATTCTGACTTCACACACCTTCATTCTGTGACTTCACAAAACACCATTCTATGATTTCACACCCCTCCATACTATGACTTCAGACACCTCCATTCTATGCCTTTTCACACCTCCATTCTATGACTTCACAGAACTCCATTCTGAGTTCTCACATCTCCATTACGGGACTTCACACACCTCCATTCTGACTTCACACACCTCCATTCTATGACTTCACACACCTCCATTCTGACTTGACACACTTCCATTCTATGAATTCGCACACCTCTATTCTGAGTTCACACTCCTCCATTCTGTGACTTCACACACCTGCATTCTATGACTTCACACACCTCCATTCTATGACTTCACACACCTCCATTCTATGAGTTCACACACCTCCATTCTATGACTTCACAGACCTCCATTCTGTGACTTCACACACCTCCATTGTAACACTTCACACACCTCCATTCTATGACTTCACACACCTCCATTCTATCAATTCACACACCTCCATTCTGTGATTTCATACACCGCCATTCTGTGACTTCACAAACCTATATTCTATTACTTCACATACCTTCATTCGTACTTCACAAACATCCATTCTATGACTTCACACACCTCCAATCTATGACTTCACACACCTCCATTCGGTGACTTCACACACCCCCATTCTGTGATTTTAGACACCTCCATTCTAGGACTTCACACACCTCCATTCTCGGACTTCACACACGTTCATTCTGTGAGTTCACACACCTCCATTCTGTGACTTCTCACACCTCCATTCTGAGTTAACACATCTCCATTCTGTGACTTCACACACCTCCACTCTGATTGAACACACCTCCATCCTGTGACTTCACACACCTACATCCTATGATTTCACACACCTCCATTCTAAGACTTCACACACCTCCATTCTGTGACTTCACATTCCTCCATTCTGTGACTTCACACACCTCCACTCTGATTGAACACACCTCCATCCTGTCACTTCACACACCTCCATTCTGACTTCACCAACCTACATTCTATGACTTCGCACACCTCCATTCTGACTTCACATTCCTCCATTCTATGACTTCACACACCTCCATTCTATGACTTCACACACCTCCATTTTGACTTCACACACCCCCATTCTATGAGTTCATACACCTCCATACTTTGAATTCACACGCCTCCATTCTGTGACTTCACACACCTCCATTCTATCACTTCAAACACCTCCTTTCTGTGATTGCACACACCTCCATTCTGTGACTTCACACACCTCCATTCTGTGACTTCACACACCACCATTCTACGACTTCACACACCTCCATTTTGTGACTTCACACACCTCCATTGTATGACTTCACACACCTCCATTCTATGACATCACGGATCTCCTTTCTGTGACTTCACACACCTCCATTTTTTTGACTTCACACACCTCCATTCTATGACTTCACACAACTCTATTCTCTGACTTCACACACTTGCATTCTATGAATTCGCACACCTCCATTCTATGAGTTAACACACATCCATTCTATCACTTCCCACACCTCCATTCTGTGACTTCACACACCTCCATTCTGTGACTTCACACACCTCCATTCTATGACTTCACACACCTTCATTCTTACTTCAAAAACATACATTCTATGACTTCACACACCTCCATTCTATGACTTCACACACGTCCATTCTTTGACTTCACACACCTCCATTCTGTGACTTCACACACCTGCATTCTGTGACTTCACACAGCTCCATTCTGTGACTTCACACACCTCCATTCTCCGACTTCACACCCCTCCAATTTGACTTCACATACCTCCAATCTATGACTTCACAAACCTCCATTCTGTGACTTCACAAACCTCCATTCTATGAATTCACATACCTCCATGCTATGACTTCACACACCTCCATTCTATGACTTCACACACCTCCATTTTGACTTCACACACCTCCATTCTGTGACTTCACACACCTCCATACTATGAATTCACACACTTCCATTGTGACCTCACACACCTCCATTCTATGAGTTCACACACCTCCATTCTATGACTTCACACACCGTCATTATATGACTTCACACACCTCCATTCTGTGACTTCACAAACCTGCATTCTATGATTTCACACACCTCCATTCTATGACTTCACAAACCTCCATTTTAGGACATCACACAACTAGATTTTGACTTCACACACCTCCATTCTGTGACTTCACACACCTCCAGACTTTGAATTCACACACTTCCATTGTGACATTACACACCTCCATTCTGTGACTTCACATACCTCCATTCTATGACTTCACACACCTCCATTCTGTGACTTCACACACCTCCATTCTATGACTTCACACACTTCCATTGTGACATCACTCACCTCCATTCTATGAGTTCACACACCTCCATTCTGACTTCACACACCTCCATTCTATGACTTCACACCGAAATTCTGACTTCACACACCTCCATTATGTGACTTCACAAAACTCCATTCTATGATTTCAAGCACCTCCATACTATGACTTCACACAACTCCATCTATGACTTCACACACCTGCATTCTGACATCACACACCTCCATTCAATGACTTCACAGACCTCAAATCTGTGACTTCACTCACCTGCACTCTATGACTTCACACTCCTCCATTCTATTACTTCCCACACCTCCTTTCTATGAATTCACCACCTCCACTCTAAGACTACACACCTCCATTCTGACTTCACACACCTTCATTCTGTGACTTCACAAAACACCATTCTATGATTTCACACCCCTCCATACTATGACTTCACACAATTCCATCTATGACTTCACACACCTCCATTCTGTGACTTCACACACCTCCATTCTGAGTTCACACACCTCCATTCTGTGACATCACAAACCTACATTCTATGATTTCACAGACCTCCATTCCATGACTTCACACACCTCCATTTTAGGACGTCACATACCTCCATTTTGACTTCACAAACCTCCATTCTGTGACTTCACACAAATCCATTCTATAACTTCACACACTTCCATTGTGACGTCACACATCTCCATTCTATGAGTTCACACACCTCCATTCTATGAGTTCACACACCTCCATTCTGAGTTCACACACCTCCATTCTGTGACATCACAAACCTACATTCTATGATTTCACAGACCTCCATTCCATGACTTCACACACCTCCATTTTAGGACGTCACATACCTCCATTTTGACTTCACAAACCTCCATTCTGTGACTTCACACAAATCCATTCTATAACTTCACACACTTCCATTGTGACGTCACACATCTCCATTCTATGAGTTCACACACCTCCATTCTATGAGTTCACACACCTCCATTCTGACTTCACACATCTCCATTCTATGACTTCACAGACCTCGAATCTGTGACTTCACTCACCTCCACTCTATGACTTCACACTCCTCCATTCTATGACTTCCCACACCTCCTTTCTATGACTTCACCCACCTCCATTCTATGACTTCACACCTCCATTCTGACTTCACACACCTCCATTATGTGACTTCACACACCTCCATTCTATGACTTCACACACCTCCATTCTATGACTTCACACACCTCCCTTCTGTGACTTCACACACCTCCATTCTATGACTTTACGAACCTTCATTCTTACTTCACAAACATACATTCTATGACTTCACACACCTCCATTCTATGGCTTCACACACCTCCATTCTTTGACTTACCGCACCTCCATTCTGTGACTTCACACACCTCCATTCTGTGACTTCACACAGCTCCATTCTGTGCCTTCACACACCTCCATTCTCCGAATTCAAACCCCTCCAATTTGACTTCACATACCTCCATTCTATGACTTCACAAACCTCCATTCCTTGACTTCACACACCTCCATTCTGTGACTTCACAAACCTCCATTCTATGATTTCACACACCTCCAATCTATGACTTCACACACCTCCATTTTATGACGTCACACACCTCCATTTTGACTTCACACACCTCCATTATGTGACTTCACACACCTCCCTTATGTGACTTCACACATCTCCATTCTATGACTTCACACACCTTCATTGTATGACTTCACACACCTCCATTCTATGACTTCACACACTTCCATTCTATGATTTCACATACCTCCATGCTATGACTTCACACACCTCCATTCTGTGACTTCACACACCTCCATTTTGAATTCACACACCTCCATTCTGTGACTTCACACACCTCCATACTCTGTATTCACACATTTCCATTGTGACGTCACACAGCTCCATTCTATGTGTTCACACACCTCCATTCTATGACTTCACACACCTTCATTATATGACTTCACACACCTCCATTCTGTGACTTCACAAACCTTCATTCTATGATTTCACACACCTCCAGGCTATGACTTCACACACCTCCATTTTAGGCCAGGACATCCCTCGATTTTGACTTCACACACCTCCATTCTGTGACTTCACACACCTCCATACTATGAATTCACACACTTCCATTGTGACGTCACACACCTCCATTCTATGAGTTCACACACCTATATTCTATGATTTCACAGACCTCGTATATGTGACTTCACACTCCTCCATTCTATGATTTCCCACACCTCCTTTCTATGACTTCACCCACCTCTATTCTATGACTTCACACCTCCATTCTGACTTCACACACCTCCATTCTGTGACTTCACACACCTCCAGTCTATGACTTCACAAACCTCCATTCTGTGACTTCACACACCTCCATTCTGTGACTTCACACACCTCCATTCTATGACTTCACACACCTCCATTCTTTGACTTCACACACCTCCATTCTGTGTTTACACATCTCCATTCTATGACTTCACACACTTCCATTCTATGACTTCACACAATTCATTCTTACATTACAAACATTCATTTTATAACTTCACACACCTCAATTCTATGATTTCAAACACCTCCATTCTGTGACTTCACACACCTTCATTCTATGACTTCACACACCTCCATTCTGTGACTTCACACACCTCCATTTTATGACTTCACCCACTTCCATTGTGACGTCACACACCTCCATTCTATGAGTTCACACACCTCCATTCTGACTTCACACACCTCCATTCTATGACTTCACACACCTCAATTCTGAATTCACACAGCTCCATTCTGTGACTTCACAAAACTCCATTCTATGATTTCACACCCCTCCATACTATGACTTCACACAATTCCATCTATGACTTCACACACCTGCATTCTGACATCACCACCTCGAATCTATGACTACACACCTCCGTTCTGACTTCACACACCTTCATTCTGTGACTTCACACACCTCCATTCTATGAGTTCACACACCTCCATTCTATGACTTCACACTCCTTAATTCTTACTTCAGAAACATCCATTCTATGACTTCACACAACTCCATTCTATGACTTCACAAACCTCCATTCTGTGACTTCACACACCTCCATTCTGAGTTCACACAACTCCATTCGGTGCCTTCACACACCTCCATTCTTACTTCACACACCGCTATTCATTCTATGACTTCACACACCTCCATTCTGTGACTTCACACACCTCCATTCTGAGACTTCACACACCTCCATTCTGTGACTTCACACACCTCCATTCTGTGACTTCACACACCTCCATTCTGTGACCTCACACACCCTCATTCCATGATTTCACAAACCTCGATTCTATGACTTCACACATCCATTTTGACTTCACACACCTCCAATATATGACTTCAAACACCTCAATTCTGTGACTTCACACACCTCCATTCTATGAGTTCATACCATAAATTCTGTGACTTCACACACCTTCATTCTATGACTTCAGACACTTCCATTTTATGACTTCACACATCGCCATTCTGTGATTTACATACCTCCATTCTGAGTTCACTCACCTCCATTCTGTGACTTCACACACCTCCATTCTGTGACTTCCCACACCTCCATTTTGTGACTTCACACACCTCCATTCTATGACTTCACACACCTCTATTCTGACTTCACACACCTCCATTCTATGACTTCACACACCTCCATTCTGACTTCACACACCTCCATTCTATGACTTTGCAAACCTCTATTCTGACTTCACACACCTCCATTCTGTGATTTCACACACCTCCATTCGATGACTTCACACACCTTCATTCTTTGACTTTACACACCTCCATTTTGACTTCACACACCTCCATTCTGTGACTTCACACCCTTAAATTTGTGACTTCTCACACCACCTTTTTGACTTCACACACCACCATTCTGACTTCACACACCTCCATTATATGACTTCACACACCTCCATTATATGACTTCACACACCTCCATTCTATGATTTCACATACCTCAATTCTATGACTTCACACACCTCCATTCTGTGACTTCAGACACCTCCATTCTATGACTTCAAACACCTTCATTCTTAGTTCACAAACATACATTCTATGACTTCACACACATCCATTCTATGACTTCACATACCTCCGTTCTTTGACTTCACACACCTCCATTCTGTGACTTCACACACCTCCATTCTGTGACTTCATACAGCTCCATTATGTGACTTCACACACCTCCATTCTCCGACTTCACACCCCTCCAATTTGACTTCACATACCTCCATTCTATGACTTCAAACCTCCATTCTGTGACTTCACTCACCTCCATTCTGTGACTTCACAAACCTCCATTCTATGATTTCACACACCTCCAATCTATGACTTCACACACCTCCATTTTATGAC
This sequence comes from Megascapheus bottae, assembly GCA_024803745.1. Taxonomy (NCBI): domain Eukaryota; kingdom Metazoa; phylum Chordata; class Mammalia; order Rodentia; family Geomyidae; genus Megascapheus; species Megascapheus bottae. The sequence continues at coordinate 1,060,502 of JANJXV010000159.1, read as the reverse complement.
GTCACACACCTCCATTTTGACTTCACACACCTCCCTTCTATGACCTCACACACCTCCATTCCTACTTCACACACCTCCATTCTATGACTTGACAGACCTCGAATCTGTGACTTCACTCACCTCCACTCCATGACTTCACACTCCTCCATTCTATGACTTCCCACACCTCCTTTCTATGACTTCACCCACCTCTATTCTATGATTTCACACATCCATTCTGACTTCACACACCTCCATTCTGTGACTTCACACACCTCCATTATATGACTCCACACACCTCTATTCTATGACTTCACACACCTCCATTCTATGAATTCACACACCTCCATTCTGTGACTTCACACACCTCCATTCTGTGACTTCACACACCTCCATTCTGACTTCACACACCTCCATTCTGAATTCACACATCTCCATTCTGTGACTCACAAAACTCCATCTATGATTTCACACCCCTCCATACTATGACATCACACAACTCCATCTATGATTTCACACACCTGAATTCTGACATCACACACCTCCATTCTTTGACTTCACAGACCTCGAATCTGTGACTTCACTCACCTGCACTCTATGACTTCACATTCCTCCATTCTATGACTTCCCACACCTCCTTTCTATGACTTCATCACCTCCAATCTATGACTACACACCTCCATTCTGACTTCACACACCTTCATTCTGTGACTTCACACACCTCCATTCTATGAGTTCACACACCTCCATTGTATGACTTCACACACCTTCATTCTTACTTCAGAAACATTCATTCTATGACTTCACACAACTCCATTCTATGACTTCACAAACCTCCATTCTGTGACTTCACACACCTCCATTCTGAGTTCACACAACTCCATTCGGTGACTTCACACACCTCCATTCTGACTTCACACAGCTCCATTCTATGACTTCACACACTTCCATTCTATGACTTCACACACCTCCATTCTGTGACTTCACACCTCTATTCTGAGACTTCACATACCTCCATTCTGTGACTTCACACACCTCCATTCTGTGACTTCACACACCTCCATTCTGTGACTTCACACACCTCCATTCTATGACCTCACACACCCTCATTCTATGATTTCACACACCTCCATTCTATGACTTCACACATCCATTTTGACTTCACACACCTCCATTCTATGACTTCACACACTTGCATTCTATGTCTTCACACATTGCCATTCTGTGACTTTACATACCTCCATTCTGAGTTCACACACCTCCATTCTGTGACTTCACACATCTCCATTCTGTGACTTCTCACACCTGCATTTTGTGACTTCTCACAACTCCATTCTATGACATCACACACCTCTATTCTGACTTAATACACCTCCATTCTATGACTTCGCAAACTTCTATTCTGACTTCACACACCTCCATTCTGTGATTTCACACACCTCCATTGTGTGACTTCACACACTTCCATTCTATGACTTCACACACCTCCATTCTATGACTTCAAACACCTCCATTCTGTGACTTCACACACCTCCATTCTATGACTTCACACACCTCCATTCTATGACTTCACACACTTCCATTGTGACGTCACTCACCTCCATTCTATGAGTTCACACGCCTCCATTCGATTTCACACTCCTACATTTTTTAACTTCACACACCTCCATTTTGACTTCACACACCTCCATTCTGTGACTTCACAACCTTACATTTGTGACTTCTCACACCACCTTTTTGACTTCACACACCTCCATTCTGACTTCACAAACCTCCATTATGTGCCTTCACACACCTCCATTCTATGACTTCACACTTCCATTCCATGACTTCAAACACCTCCATTCTGTGACTTCACAAACCTCCATTCTGAGTTCACACACCTCCATTCTGTGACTTCACACAACTCCATTCTGTGACTTCACACACCTACATTGTGTGACTTCACACACTTCCATTCTATGACTTCACACACCTCCATTCTATGACTTCAAACACATCCATTCTGTGACTTCACACACCTCCATTCTCTGACTTCACACACCACAATTTTATGACATCACACACTTCCATTGTGACGTCACACACCTCCATTCTATGAGTTCACACACATCCATTCTGACTTCACACACCCCCATTCTGAATTCACACAGCTCCATTCTGTGATTTCACAAAACTCCATCTATGATTTCACACCCCTCCATACTATGACTTCACACAACTTTATCTATGATTTCACACACCTGCATTCTGACATCACACACCTCCATTCTTTGACTTCACAGACCTCGAATCTGTGACTTCACTCACCTGCACTCTATGACTTTACATTCCTCCACTCTATGACTTCCCACATCTCCTTTCTATGACTTCACCACCTCCAGTGTATGACTACACACCTCCATTCTGACTTCACACACCTTCATTCTGTGACTTCACACACCTCCATGCTATGAGTTCACACACCTCCTTTGTATGACTTCACACACCTTCATTCTTACATCAGAAACATCCATTCTATGACTTCACACAACTCCATTCTGTGATTTCACCCACCTCCATTCTGTGACTTCACACACCTCCATTCTCCGACTTCACACCCCTCCAATTTGACTTCACATACCTCCATTCTATGACTTCACAAACCTCCATTCTGTGACTACACACATCTCCATTCTGTGACTTCACACACCTCCATTATATGACTTCACACACCTCCATTCTATGACTTCACACACCTCCATTTTTTGACGTCACACTCCTCCATTTTTACTTCACACACCTCCATTATGGGAATTCACACACCTCCCTTCTGTGTCTTCACACACCTCCATTGTATGACCTCACACACCTTCATTTTGTGACTTCACACACCTCCATTCTATGACTTCACACACTTCCATTCTATGATTTCACAAACCTCCATGCTATGGCTTCACACACCTCCATTCTATGACTTCACACACCTCTATTCTGACTTCACACACATCCATTCTGTGACTTCACAAACCTCCAATTTATGATTTCACACACCTCCATTATATGACTTCACACACCTCCATTTTATGACGTCACACACCTCCATTTTGACTTCTCACACCTCCATTCTGTGACTTCACACACCTCCATTCTATGACTTCACACACTTCCTTTGTGACCTCACACACCTCCATTCTATGAGTTTACACACCTCCATTCTATGAGTTCACACACCTCCATTCTGACTTCAAACACCTTCATTCTATGACTTCACAGACCTCGAATATGTGACTTAACTCACCTCCACTCTATGACTTCACACTCCTCCATTCTATGACTTCCCACACCTCCTTTCTATGACTTCACCCACCTCCATTTTATGACTTCACACACCCCCATTCTGTGACTTCACACACCTCCATTCTATGACCTCACACACCCTCATTCTATGATTTCACACACCTCCATTCTATGACTTCACACATCCATTTTGATTTCACACACCTCCAATATATGACTTCAAACACCTCAATTCTGTGACTTCACACACATCCAATTTCTGACTTCATACTGTCCATTCTGAGACTTCACACACCTCCATTCTATGACTTCACACACTTTAATTCTATGACTTCACACACCTCCATTCTGTGACTTTACACACCTCCATTCTGAGTTCACACACCTCCATTCTGTGAGGTCACACACCTCCATTCTGTGACTTCCCACACCTCCATTCTGTGACTTCACACACCTCCATTCTATGATTTCACACACCTCCATTCTATGACTTCTCCCACCTCCATTCTATGACTTCACAGCTCCATTCTGACTTCACAAACCTCCATTCTGTTACTTCACACACCTCCATTATATGCCTTCCCACACCTCCATTCAATGACTTCACACACCTCCATTCTATGACTTCACACACCTCCATTCTGTGACTTTACACACCTCCATTCTATGACTTCACACACCTTCATTCTTACTTCACAAACATACATTCTATGACTTCACACACCTCCATTCTATGACCTCACACACCTCCATTCTTTGACTTCACACACCTCCAATCTGTGTTCACACACATCAGTTCTGTGACTTCACACACCTCCATTCTGACTTCACACACCTCCATTCTATGACTTTACACACCTCCATTCTGTGACTTCACATACCTCCATTCTATGACTTCACACACTTCCTTTATGACGTCACACACCTCCATTCTATGAGTTCACACACCTCTATTCTGACTTCACACACCTCCATTCTATGACTTCACACACTTCCATTCTCAATTCACACAGCTCCATTCTGTGAGTTCACAAAAAACCTTTCTATGATTTCACACACCTCTGTAATATGACTTCACACAAGTCCATCTATGGCTTCACACACCTCCATTCTGCCTTCACACACCTCTATTCTATGACTTCGCACACCTCCATTCTGACATCACATACCTCAATTCTATGACTTCACAGACCTCGAATCTGTGACTTCACTCACCTGCACTCTATGACTTCACACTCCTCCATTCTATGACTTCCCACACCTCTTTTCTATGACTTCGCCCACCTCCAATCTATGACGACACACCTCCATTCTGACTTCACACACCTCCATTCTGTGACTTCACACACCTCCATTCTATGACTTCACTCAACTTCATTTTTACTTCAGAAACATCCATTCTATGACGTAACACACCTCCATTCTATGACTTCACAAACCTCCATTCTGTGACTTCACACACCTCCATTCTGAGTACACACAACTCCATTCGGTAACTTCACACATCTCCATTCTGACTTCACACACCTCCATTCTATGACTTCACACACTTCCATTCTATGACTTCAAACACCTCCATTCTGTGACTTCACAAACCTCCATTCTGAGTTCACACACCTCCATTCTGAGACTTCACACAACTCCATTCTGTGACTTCACACACCTACATTGTGTGACTTCACACACTTCCATTCTATGACTTCACACACCTCCATTCTATGACTTCAAACACCTCCATTCTGTGACTTCACACGCCTCCATTCTATGACTTCACACACCTCCATTCTATGACTTCACACACTTCCATTGTGACGTCACTCACCTCCATTCTATGAGTTCACACACCTCCATTCGATTTCACACTCCTACATTCTTTGACTTCACACACCTCCATTTTGACTTCACACACCTCCATTCTGTGACTTCACACCATACATTTGTGACTTCTCACACCACCTTTTTGACTTTACACACCTCCATTCTGACTTCACACACCTCCATTATGTGACTTCACACACCTCCATTCTTTGACTTCACACTTCCATTCTATGACTTCAAACACCTCCATTCTGTGACTTCACAAACCTCCATTCTGAGTTCACACACCTCCATTCTGTGACTTCACACAACTCCATTCTGTGACTTCACACACCTACATTGTGTGACTTCACACACTTCCATTCTATGACTTCACACACCTCCATTCTATGACTTCAAACACCTCCATTCTGTGACTTCACACACCTCCATTCTCTGACTTCACACACCACAATTTTATGACTTCACACACTTCATTGTGACGTCACACACCTCCATTCTATGAGTTCACACACCTCCATTCTGACTTCACACACCTCCATTCTGAATTCACACAGCTCCATTCTGTGACTTCAAAAAACTCCATGTATGATTTCACACCCCACCACACTATGACTTCACACAACTCCATCTCTGATTTCACACACTTGCATTCTGACATCACACACCTCCATTCTTTGACTTCACAGACCTCGAATCTGTGACTTCACTCACCTGCACTCTATGACTTTACATTCCTCCATTCTATGACTTCCCACACCTCCTTTCTATGACTTCACCACCTCCAATCTATGACTACACACCTCCATTCTGACTTCACACACCTTCATTCTGTGACTTCACACACCTCCATTCTATGAGTTCACACACCTCCATTGTATGACTTCACACACCTTCATTCTTACTTCAGAAACATCCATTCTATGACTTCACACAACTCCATTCTATGACTTCACACACCTCTATTCTGACTTCATACACCTCCATTCTATGACTTCACACACCTCCATTCTGACTTCACACACCTCCATTCTATGACTTCGCAAACCTCTATTCTGACTTCACAAACCTCCATTCTGTGATTTCACACACGTCCATTCGATTTCACACTCCTACATTCTTTGACTTCACACACTTCCATTTTGAATTCACACAGCTCCATTCTGTGACTTCACAAAAAACCTTTCTATGATTTCACACACCTCCATAATATGACTTCACACAAGTCCATCTATGGCTTCACACACCTCCATTCTGCCTTCACACATCTCTATTCTATGACTTCGCACACCTCCATTCTGACATCACATACCTCAATTCTATGACTTCACAGACCTCGAATCTGTGACTTCACTCACCTGCATTCTATGACTTCACACTCCTCCATTCTATGACTTCCCACACCTCTTTTCTATGACTTCACCCACCTCCAATCTATGACTACACACCTCCATTCTGACTTCACACACCTCCATTCTGTGACTTCACACACCTCCATTCTATGACTTCACACACCTCTATTCTATGACTTCACCCACCTCCATTCTATGACTTCACACACCCACATTGTGTGACTTCACACAGCTCCATTCTATGACTTCACACACCTTCATTCTTACTTCACAAACATACATTCTATGACTTCACACCCCTCCATTCTATGACTTCAGACACCTCCATTCTGTGACTTCACACACCTCCATTCTGTGACTTCTCTCATCTCCATTCTGTGACTTCACACACCTCCATTCTCCGACTTCACACCCCTCCAATTTGACTTCACATACCTCCATTCTATGACTTCACAAACCTCCATTCTGTGACTTCACACACCTCCATTCTGTGACTTCACAAACCTCCATTCAATGATTTCAGACACCTCCAATCTAGGACTTCACACACATCCATTTTATGACGTCACACACCTCCATTTTGACTTCACACACCTCCATTATGTGACTTCACACACCTCCCTTCTGTGACTTCACACACCTCCATTCTATGACTTCACACACCTTCATTGTATGACTTCACACACCTCAATTCTGTGACTTCACCCACCTCCATTTTGACTTCACACACCTGCATTCTGTGACTTCACACACCTCCATTTTGACTTCACACACCTCCATTCTGTGACTTCACACACCTCCATTTTGACTTCACACACCTCCATTCTGTGACTTCACACCCTTACATTTGTGACTTCTCACACCACCTTTTTGACTTCACACACCTCCATTCTGACTTCACACACCTCCATTATGTGACTTCACATACCTCAATTCTATGACTTCACACTTCCATTCTATGACTTCAAACACCTCCATTCTGTGATTTCACAAACCTCCATTCTGAGTTCACACACCTCCATTCTGTGACTTCACACAACTCCATTCTGTGACTTCACACACCTACATTGTGTGACTTCACACACTTCCATTCTATGACTTCACACACCTCCATTCTATGACTTCAAACACCTCCATTCTGTGACTTCACACACCTCCATTCTATCATTTCACATACCTCCATGCTATGACTTCACACACCTCCATTCTGTGACTTCACACACCTCCATTTTGACTTCACACACCTCCATTCTGTGACTTCACACATCTCCATTCTGTGACTTCACACACTTACATTTGTGACTTCTCACACCACCTTTTTGACTTCACACGTCTCCATTCTGTGACTTCACACACCTCCATTCTGTGACTTCACACACCTCCATTCTGTGACTTCACACACCTCCATTCTGTGACTTCACACACCTCCCTTCCGTGACTTCACCCGTCTCCATTCTATGACTTCACACACCTCCATTCTATGACATCACACACCTCCATTCTATGACTTCACACACTTCCATTCTATGACTTCACACACCTCCATTCTATGACTTCACACACATCCATTCTATGAGTTCACACATCTCCTTTCTGTAAATTCCCACAGTTCCACTTTTTGACTTCAAAAACCTCCATTCCATGACTTCAGACACCTCCATTCTATGAGTTCACACACCTTCATTCTTTGCCTTCACAAACCTCCATTTGTGACTTCACACACCACCATTTTGATTTCACACACCTCCATTCTGTGACTTCACACACCTCCATTCTTTGACTTCACACACCTCCGTTTTGACTTCACACACTTCCATTCTGTGATTTCACATACCTCCATTCTGTGACCTCACACACCACCATTGTTTGACTTCACACACCTCCATTCTTTGACTTCACACACCGCAATTCTGTGACTTCACAAACCTCCATTCAATGATTTCACACACCTCCAATCTATGACTTCACACACATCCATTTAATGACGTCACACACCTCCATTTTGATTTCACACACCTCCATTAGGTGACTTCACACACCTCCCTTCTGTGACTTCACACACCTCCATTCTATGACTTCACACACCTTCATTGTACGACTTCACACACCTCCATTCTATGACCTCACACACTTCCATTCTATGACTTCACACTCCTCCATTCTATGACTTCCCACACCTCCATTATATGACTTCACACACCTCCATTCTATGAGTTCACACACATCCATTCTATGAGTTCACACACCACAATTTTTTCTTCACACACCTCCATTCTATGACTTCACACACCTTCATTCTGAATTAAGAAACATCCATTCTGTGACTTCACACACGTCCATTCTATGACTTCGCAAACCTCCATTCTGTGACTTCACACACCTCCATTCTGAGTTCACACTCCTCCATTCGGTGACTTCACACACCTACATTCTGACTTCACACACCTACATTCTGTGACTTCACACACTTACATTCTATGACTTCACACACCTCCATTCTGTGACTTCACACACCTCCATTCTGTGACTTCACACACCTTCATTCTGTGACTTCACACACCTCCATTCTATGACTTCACACACCTCCATTCTATGATTTCACACATCCATTTTGACTTCACACACCTAAAATATGTGACTTCAAACACCTCAGTCCTGTGTCTTCACACACCTCCATTCTATGACTTCATACCCGTCCATTCTGTGACTTCACACACCTCCATTCCATGACTTCACACACCTCCATTCTGTGACTTCACCCACCTCAATTCTGTGACTTCACACACCTCCATTCTCCGACTTCACACCCCTCCAATTTGACTTCACATACCTCCATTCTATGACATCACAAACCTCCATTCTGTGACTACACACACCTCCATTCTGTGACTTCACACACCTCCATTATATGACTTCACACACCTCCATTCTATGACTTCACACACCTCCATTTTTTGACATCACACTCCTCCATTTCGACTTCACACACCTCCATTTTGTGACTTCACACACCTCCCTTCTGTATCTTCACACACCTCCATTCTATGACCTCACACACCTTCAATTTGTGACTTCATACACCTCCATTCTATGAATTCACACACTTCCATTCTATGATTTCACAAACCTCCATGCTATGACTTCACACACCTCCATTCTATGACTTCACACACCTCTATTCTGACTTCACACACCTCCATTCTGTGACTTCACAAACCTCCATTCTATGATTTCACACACCTCCATTAAGTGACTTCACACACCTCCATTTTATGACGTCACACACCTCCATTTTGACTTCTCACACCTCCATTATATGACTTCAAACACCTCCATTCTATGACTTCACACACTTCCTTTGTGACCTCACACACCTCCATTCTATGAGTTCACACACCTCCATTCTATGAGTTCACACACCTCCCTTCTGACTTCAAACACCTTCATTCTATGACTTCACAGACCTCGAATATGTGACTTAACTCACCTCCACTCTATGACTTCACACTCCTCCATTCTATGACTTCCCACACCTCCTTTCTATGACTTCACCCACCTCCATTTTATGACTTCACACACCCCCATTCTGTGACTTCACACACCTCCATTCTATGACCTCACACATCCTCATTCTATGATTTCACACACCTCCATTCTATGACTTCACACATTCATTTTGATTTCACACACCTCCAATATATGACTTCAAATACCTCAATTCTGTGACTTCACACACCTCCATCCTATGACTTCACACAATTTAATTCTATGACTTCACACACCTCCATTCTGAGTTCACACACCTCCATTCTGAGTTCACACACCTCCATTCTGTGACGTCACACACCTCCATTCTGTGACTTCCCACACCTCCATTCTGTGACTTCACACACCTCCATTCTATGATTTCACACACCTCCATTGTATGACTTCACCCACCTCCATTCTATGACTTCATACCTCCATTCTGACTTCACACACCTCCATTCTGTGCCTTCACACACCTCCATTATATGCCTTCACACACCTCCATTCAATGACTTCACACACCTCCATTCTATGACTTCACACACCTCCATTCTGTGACTGTACACACCTCCATTCTATGACTTCACACACCTCCATTCTATGACCTCACACACCTCCATTCTTTGACTTCACACACCTCCAATCTGTGTTCACACACCTCAATTCTGTGACTTCACACACCTCCATTCTGACTTCACACACCTCCATTCTATGACTTTACACACCTCCATTCTGTGACTTCACATACCTCCATTCTATGACTTCTCACACCTCCTTTCTGTGACTTCACACACCTCCATTATGACGTCACACACCTCCATTCTATGAGTTCACACACCTCCATTCTGACTTCACACACCTCCATTCTATGACTTCACACACTTCCATTCTCAATTCACACAGCTCCATTCTGTGACTTCACAAAAAACCTTTCTATGATTTCACACACCTCCATAATATGACTTCACACAAGTCCATCTATGGCTTCACACACCTCCATTCTGCCTTCACACATCTCTATTCTATGACTTCGCACACCTCCATTCTGACATCATATACCTCAATTCTATGACTTCACAGACCTCGAATCTGTGACTTCACTCACCTGCATTCTATGACTTCACACTCCTCCATTCTATGACTTCCCACACCTCTTTTCTATGACTTCACCCACCTCCAATCTATGACTACACACCTCCATTCTGACTTCACACACCTCCATTCTGTGACTTCACACACCTCCATTCTATGACTTCACACACCTTCATTTTTACATCAGAAACATCCATTCTATGACGTCACACACCTCCATTGTATGACTTCACAAACCTCCATTCTGTGACTTCACACACCTCCATTCTGAGTACACACAACTCCATTCGCTGACTTCACACATCTCCATTCTGACTTCACTCACCTCCATTCTATGACTTCAAACACCTCCCTTCTGTGACTTCACAAACCTCCATTCTGAGTTCACACACCTCCATTCTGTGACTTCACACAACTCCATTCTGTGACTTCACACACCTACATTGTGTGACTTCACACACTTCCATTCTATGACTTCACACACCTCCATTCTATGACTTCAAACACCTCCATTCTGAGTTCACACACCTCCATTCTGAGTTCACACACCTCCATTCTGTGACGTCACACACCTCCATTCTGTGACTTCCCACACCTCCATTCTGTGACTTCACACACCTCCATTCTATGATTTCACACACCTCCATTCTATGACTTCACCCACCTCCATTCTATGACTTCATACCTCCATTCTGACTTCACACACCTCCATTCTGTGCCTTCACACACCTCCATTATATGCCTTCACACACCTCCATTCAATGACTTCACACACCTCCATTCTATGACTTCACACACCTCCATTCTGTGACTGTACACACCTCCATTCTATGACTTCACACACCTCCATTCTATGACCTCACACACCTCCATTCTTTGACTTCACACACCTCCAATCTGTGTTCACACACCTCAATTCTGTGACTTCACACACCTCCATTCTGACTTCACACACCTCCATTCTATGACTTTACACACCTCCATTCTGTGACTTCACATACCTCCATTCTATGACTTCTCACACCTCCTTTCTCAATTCACACAGCTCCATTCTGTGACTTCACAAAAAACCTTTCTATGATTTCACACACCTCCATAATATGACTTCACACAAGTCCATCTATGGCTTCACACACCTCCATTCTGCCTTCACACATCTCTATTCTATGACTTCGCACACCTCCATTCTGACATCACATACCTCAATTCTATGACTTCACAGACCTCGAATCTGTGACTTCACTCACCTGCATTCTATGACTTCACACTCCTCCATTCTATGACTTCCCACACCTCTTTTCTATGACTTCACCCACCTCCAATCTATGACTACACACCTCCATTCTGACTTCACACACCTCCATTCTGTGACTTCACACACCTCCATTCTATGACTTCACACACCTTCATTTTTACATCAGAAACATCCATTCTATGACGTCACACACCTCCATTGTATGACTTCACAAACCTCCATTCTGTGACTTCACACACCTCCATTCTGAGTACACACAACTCCATTCTGTGACTTCACACAACTCCATTCTGTGACTTCACACACCTACATTGTGTGACTTCACACACTTCCATTCTATGACTTCACACACCTCCATTCTATGACTTCAAACACCTCCATTCTGTGACTTCACACACCTCCATTCTATGACTTCACACACCTCCATTCTATGACTTCACACACTTCCATTGTGACGTCACTCACCTCCATTCTATGAGTTCACACACCTCCATTCGATTTCACACTCCTACATTCTTTGACTTCACACACCTCCATTTTGACTTCACACATCTCCGTTCTGTCACTTCACACCCTTACATTTGTGACTTCTCACACCACCTTTTTGACTTCACACACCTCCATTCTGACTTCACACACCTCCATTATGTGACTTCACACACCTCCATTCTATGACTTCACACACCTATATTCTATGACTTCACCCACCTCCATTCTATGACTTCACACACCACCATTGTGTGACTTCACACAGCTCCATTCTATGACTTCACACACCTTCATTCTTACTTCACAAACATACATTCTATGACTTCACACCCCTCCATTCTATGACTTCACACACCTCCATTCTGTGATTTCACACACCTCCATTCTGTGACTTCTCTCATCTCCATTCTGTGACTTCACACACCTCCATTCTCCGACTTCACACCCCTCCAATTTGACTTCACATACCTCCATTCTATGACTTCACAAACCTCCATTCTGTGACTTCACACACCTCCATTCTGTGACTTCACAAAACTCCATTCAATGATTTCACACACCTCCAATCTATGACTTCACACACATCCATTTTATGACGTCACACACCTCCATTTTGACTTCACACACCTCCATTATGTGACTTCACACACCTCCCTTCTGTGACTTCACACACCTCCATTCTATGACTTCACACACCTTCATTGTATGACTTCACACACCTCCATTCTATGACTTCACACACTTCCATTCTATGATTTCACATACCTCCATGCTATGATTTCACACACCTCCATTCTGTGACTTCACACACCTCCATTTTGACTTCACACACCTCCATTCTGTGACTTCACACACCTCCATTCTGTGACTTCACACACCTCCAGTTTGACTTCACACACCTCCATTCTGTGACTTCACACCCTTACATTTGTGAATTCTCACACCACCTTTTTGACTTCACACACCTCCATTCTGACTTCACACACCTCCATTATGTGACTTCACATACCTCAATTCTATGACTTCAAACTTCCATTCTATGACTTCAAACACCTCCATTCTGTGACTTCACAAACCTCCATTCTGAGTTCACACTCCTCCATTCTGTGACTTCACACAACTCCATTCTGTGACTTCAAACACCTCCATTCTCTGACTTCACACACCTCCATTCTCTGACTTCACACACCACAATTTTTTGACTTCACACACTTCCATTGTGACGTCACACACCTCCATTCTATGAGTTCACACACCTCCATTCTGACTTCACACACCTCCATTCTGAATTCACACAGCTCCATTCTGTGACTTCACAAAACTCCATCTATGATTTCACACCCCTCCATACTATGACTTCACACAACTCCATCTCTGATTTCACACACCTGCATTCTGACATCACACACCTCCATTCTTTGACTTCACAGACCTCGAATCTGTGACTTCACTCACCTGCACTCTATGACTTTACATTCCTCCATTCTATGACTTCCCTCACCTCCTTTCTATGACTTCACACACCTCCATTTTTTGACGTCACACACTTCCATTCTATGATTTCACATACCTCCATGCTATGACTTCACCCACCTCCATTTTGACTGCACACACCTCCATTCTGTGACTTCACACACCTCCATTCTGTGACTCCACACAGTTACATTTGTGACTTCTCACACCACCTTTTTGACTTCACACATCTCCATTCTGGGACTTCACACACCTCCATTCTGTGACTTCACACACCTCCATTCTGTGACTTCACACACCTCCCTTCCGTGATTTCACCCATCTCCATTCTATGACTTCACACACCTCCATTCTATGACATCACACACCTCCATTCTATGCCTTCACACACTTCCATTCTATGACTTCACACACCTCCATTCTGTGACTTCACAAACCTCCATTCAATGATTTCACACACCTCCAATCTATGACTTCACACACATCCATTTTATGACGTCACACACCTCCATTTTGACTTCACACACCTCCATTATGTGACTTCACACACCTCCCTTCTGTGACTTCACACACCTCCATTCTATGACTTCACACACCTTCATTGTATGACTTCACACACCTCCATTCTATGACTTCACACACTTCCATTCTATGATTTCACATACCTCCATGCTATGACTTCACACACCTCCATTCTGTGACTTCACGCACCTCCATTTTGACTTCACACACCTCCATTCTGTGACTTCACACAGTTACATTTGTGACTTCTCACACCACCTTTTTGACTTCACACATCTCCATTCTGTGACTTCACACACCTCCATTCTGTGACTTCACACACCTCCATTCTGTGACTTCACACACCTCCATTCTGTGACTTCACACACCTCCCTTCCGTGATTTCACCCATCTCCATTCTATGACTTCACACACCTCCATTCTATGACATCACACACCTCCATTCTATGCCTTCACACACTTCCATTCTATGACTTCACACACCTCCATTCTATGACTTCACACACATCCATTCTATGAGTTCACACATCTCCTTTCTGTAAATTCCCACAGTTCCAATTTTTGACTTCACAAACCTCCATTCCATGACTTCACACACCTCCATTCTATGAGTTCACACACCTTCATTCTTTGCCTTCACAAACCTCCATTTGTGACTTCACACACCACCATTTTGATTTCACACACCTCCATTCTGTGACTTCACACACCTCCATTCTTTGACTTCACACACCTCCGTTTTGACTTCACACACTTCCATTCTGTGATTTCACATACCTCCATTCTGTGACCTCACACACCACCATTGTTTGACTTCACACACCTCCATTCTTTGACTTCACACACCTCCATTCCACGACTTCACCCACCTCCATTCTATGAGTTCACACACATCCATTCTATGAGTTCACACACCACAATTTTTTCTTCACACACCTCCATTCTATGACTTCACACACCTTCATTCTTAATTAAGAAACATCAATTCTGTGACTTCACACATGTCCATTCTATGACTTCGCAAACCTCCATTCTGTGACTTCACACACCTCCATTCTGAGTTCACACACCTCCATTCGGTGACTTCACACACCTACATTCTGACTTCACACACCTCCATTCTGTGACTTCACACACCTCCCTTCCGTGATTTCACCCATCTCCATTCTATGACTTCACACACCTCCATTCTATGACATCACACACCTCCATTCTATGCCTTCACACACTTCCATTCTATGACTTCACACACCTCCATTCTGTGACTTCACAAATCTCCATTCAATGATTTCACACACCTCCAATCTATGACTTCACACACATCCATTTTATGACGTCACACACCTCCATTTTGAATTCACACACCTCCATTATGTGACTTCACACACCTCCCTTCTGTGACTTCACACACCTCCATTCTATGACTTCACACACCTTCATTGTATGACTTCACACACCTCCATTCTATGACTTCACACACTTCCATTCTATGATTTCACATACCTCCATGCTATGACTTCACACACCTCCATTTTGACTTCACACACCTCCATTCTGTGACTTCACACACCTCCATTCTGTGACTTCACACAGTTACATTTGTGACTTCTCACACCACCTTTTTGACTTCACACATCTCCATTCTGTGACTTCACACACCTCCATTCTGTGACTTCACACACCTCCATTCTGTGACTTCACACACCTCCATTCTGTGACTTCACACACCTCCCTTCCGTGATTTCACCCATCTCCATTCTATGACTTCACACACCTCCATTCTATGACATCACACACCTCCATTCTATGCCTTCACACACTTCCATTCTCTGACTTCACACACCTCCATTCTATGACTTCACACACATCCATTCTATGAGTTCACACATCTCCTTTCTGTAAATTCCCACAGTTCCAATTTTTGACTTCACAAACCTTCATTCCATGACTTCACACACCTCCATTCTATGAGTTCACACACCTTCATTCTTTGCCTTCACAAACCTCCATTTGTGACTTCACACACCACCATTTTGATTTCACACACCTCCATTCTTTGACTTCACACACCTCCGTTTTGACTTCACACACTTCCATTCTGTGATTTCACATACCTCCATTCTGTGACCTCACACACCACCATTGTTTGACTTCACACACCTCCATTCTTTGACTTCACACACCTCCATTCCACGACTTCACACACCTCCATTCTATGAGTTCACACACATCCATTCTATGAGTTCACACACCACAATTTTTTCTTCACACACCTCCATTCTATGACTTCACACACCTTCATTCTTAATTAAGAAACATCAGTTCTGTGACTTCACACATGTCCATTCTATGACTTCGCAAACCTCCATTCTGTGACTTCACACACCTCCATTCTGAGTTCACACACCTCCATTCGGTGACTTCACACACCTACATTCTGACTTCACACACCTACATTCTGTGACTTCACACACTTACACTCTATGACTTCACAGACCTCCATTCTGTGACTTCACACACCTCCATTCTGTGACTTCACAGACCTCCATTCTATGATTTCACACATCCATTTTGACTTCACACACCTAAAATATGTGACTTCAAACACCTCAATCCTGTGTCTTCACACACCTCCATTCTATGACTTCATACCCGTCCATTCTGTGACTTCACACACCTCCATTCCATGACTTCACACACCTCCATTCTGTGACTTCACCCACCTCCATTCTGTGACTTCACACACCTCCATTCTCCGAATTCACACCCCTCCAATTTGACTTCACATACCTCCATTCTATGACTTCACAAACCTCCATTCTGTGACTACACACACCTCCATTCTGTGACTTCACACACCTCCATTATATGACTTCACACACCTCCATTCTATGACTTCACACACCTCCATTTTTTGAAGTCACACTCCTCCATTTTGACTTCACACACCTCCATTATGTGACTTCACACACCTCCCTTCTGTATCTTCACACACCTCCATTCTATGACCTCACACACCTTCATTTTGTGACTTCACACACCTCCATTCTATGACTTCACACATTTCCATTCTATGACTTCACAAACCTCCATGCTATGACTTCACACACCTCCATTCTATGACTTGACACACCTCTATTCTGACTTCACACACCTCCATTCTGTGACTTCACAAACCTCCATTCTATGATTTCACACACCTCCATTATATGACTTCACACACCTCCATTTTATGACGTCACACACCTCCATTTTGACTTCTCACACCTCCATTCTGTGACTTTACACACCTCCACTCTATGACTTCACACACCTCCATTCTATGACCTCACACACCTCCATTCTTTGACTTCACACACCTCCAATCTGTGTTCACACACCTCAATTCTGTGACTTCCCACACCTCCATTCTGACTTCACACACCTCCATTCTATGACTTTACACACCTCCATTCTGTGACTTCACATACCTCCATTCTATGACTTCACACACCTCCTTTCTGTGACTTCACACACCTCCATTCTATGACTTCACACACTTCCATTATGACGTCACACACCTCCATTCTATGAGTTCACACACCTCCATTCTGACTTCACACACCTCCATTCTATGACTTCACAAACTTCCATTCTCAATTCACACAGCTCCATTCTGTGACTTCACAAAAAACCTTTCTATGATTTCACACACCTCCATAATATGACTTCACACAAGTCCATCTATGGCTTCACACACCTCCATTCTGCCTTCACACATCTCTATTCTGACTTCGCACACCTCCATTCTGACATCACATACCTCCATTCTATGACTTCACAGACCTCGCATCTGTGACTTCACTCACCTGCACTCTATGACTTCACACTCCTCCATTCTATGACTTCCCACACCTCTTTTCTATGACTTCACCCACCTCCAATCTATGACTACACACCTCCATTCTGACTTCACACACCTCCATTCTGTGACTTCACACACCTCCATTCTATGACTTCACACACCTTCATTGTATGACTTCACACACCTCCATTCTATGACTTCACACACTTCCATTCTATGATTTCACATACCTCCATGCTATGACTTCACACACCTCCATTCTGTGACTTCACGCACCTCCATTTTGACTTCACACACCTCCATTCTGTGACTTCACACAGTTACATTTGTGACTTCTCACACCACCTTTTTGACTTCACACATCTCCATTCTGTGACTTCACACACCTCCATTCTGTGACTTCACACACCTCCATTCTGTGACTTCACACACCTCCATTCTGTGACTTCTCACACCTCCCTTCCGTGATTTCACCCATCTCCATTCTATGACTTCACACACCTCCATTCTATGACATCACACACCTCCATTCTATGCCTTCACACACTTCCATTCTATGACTTCACACACCTCCATTCTATGACTTCACACACATCCATTCTATGAGTTCACACATCTCCTTTCTGTAAATTCCCACAGTTCCAATTTTTGACTTCACAAACCTCCATTCCATGACTTCACACACCTCCATTCTATGAGTTCACACACCTTCATTCTTTGCCTTCACAAACCTCCATTTGTGACTTCACACACCACCATTTTGATTTCACACACCTCCATTCTGTGACTTCACACACCTCCATTCTTTGACTTCACACACCTCCGTTTTGACTTCACACACTTCCATTCTGTGATTTCACATACCTCCATTCTGTGACCTCACACACCACCATTGTTTGACTTCACACACCTCCATTCTTTGACTTCACACACCTCCATTCCACGACTTCACCCACCTCCATTCTATGAGTTCACACACATCCATTCTATGAGTTCACACACCACAATTTTTTCTTCACACACCTCCATTCTATGACTTCACACACCTTCATTCTTAATTAAGAAACATCAATTCTGTGACTTCACACATGTCCATTCTATGACTTCGCAAACCTCCATTCTGTGACTTCACACACCTCCATTCTGAGTTCACACACCTTCATTCGGTGACTTCACACACCTACATTCTGACTTCACACACCTCCATTCTGTGACTTCACACACCTCCCTTCCGTGATTTCACCCATCTCCATTCTATGACTTCACACACCTCCATTCTATGACATCACACACCTCCATTCTATGCCTTCACACACTTCCATTCTATGACTTCACACACCTCCATTCTGTGACTTCACACACCTCCCTTCCGTGATTTCACCCATCTCCATTCTATGACTTCACACACCTCCATTCTATGACATCACACACCTCCATTCTATGCCTTCACACACTTCCATTCTATGACTTCACACACCTCCATTCTGTGACTTCACAAATCTCCATTCAATGATTTCACACACCTCCAGTCTATGACTTCACACACATCCATTTTATGACGTCACACACCTCCATTTTGAATTCACACACCTCCATTATGTGACTTCACACACCTCCCTTCTGTGACTTCACACACCTCCATTCTATGACTTCACACACCTTCATTGTATGACTTCACACACCTCCATTCTATGACTTCACACACTTCCATTCTATGATTTCACATACCTCCATGCTATGACTTCACACACCTCCATTTTGACTTCACACACCTCCATTCTGTGACTTCACACACCTCCATTCTGTGACTTCACACAGTTACATTTGTGACTTCTCACACCACCTTTTTGACTTCACACATCTCCATTCTGTGACTTCACACACCTCCATTCTGTGACTTCACACACCTCCATTCTGTGACTTCACACACCTCCATTCTGTGACTTCACACACCTCCCTTCCGTGATTTCACCCATCTCCATTCTATGACTTCACACACCTCCATTCTATGACATCACACACCTCCATTCTATGCCTTCACACACTTCCATTCTCTGACTTCACACACCTCCATTCTATGACTTCACACACATCCATTCTATGAGTTCACACATCTCCTTTCTGTAAATTCCCACAGTTCCAATTTTTGACTTCACAAACCTTCATTCCATGACTTCACACACCTCCATTCTATGAGTTCACACACCTTCATTCTTTGCCTTCACAAACCTCCATTTGTGACTTCACACACCACCATTTTGATTTCACACACCTCCATTCTTTGACTTCACACACCTCCGTTTTGACTTCACACACTTCCATTCTGTGATTTCACATACCTCCATTCTGTGACCTCACACACCACCATTGTTTGACTTCACACACCTCCATTCTTTGACTTCACACACCTCCATTCCACGACTTCACACACCTCCATTCTATGAGTTCACACACATCCATTCTATGAGTTCACACACCACAATTTTTTCTTCACACACCTCCATTCTATGACTTCACACACCTTCATTCTTAATTAAGAAACATCAGTTCTGTGACTTCACACATGTCCATTCTATGACTTCGCAAACCTCCATTCTGTGACTTCACACACCTCCATTCTGAGTTCACACACCTCCATTCGGTGACTTCACACACCTACATTCTGACTTCACACACCTACATTCTGTGACTTCACACACTTACATTCTATGACTTCACAGACCTCCATTCTGTGACTTCACACACCTCCATTCTGTGACTTCACAGACCTCCATTCTATGATTTCACACATCCATTTTGACTTCACACACCTAAAATATGTGACTTCAAACACCTCAATCCTGTGTCTTCACACACCTCCATTCTATGACTTCATACCCGTCCATTCTGTGACTTCACACACCTCCATTCCATGACTTCACACACCTCCATTCTGTGACTTCACCCACCTCCATTCTGTGACTTCACACACCTCCATTCTCCGAATTCACACCCCTCCAATTTGACTTCACATACCTCCATTCTATGACTTCACAAACCTCCATTCTGTGACTACACACACCTCCATTCTGTGACTTCACACACCTCCATTATATGACTTCACACACCTCCATTCTATGACTTCACACACCTCCATTTTTTGAAGTCACACTCCTCCATTTTGACTTCACACACCTCCATTATGTGACTTCACACACCTCCCTTCTGTATCTTCACACACCTCCATTCTATGACCTCACACACCTTCATTTTGTGACTTCACACACCTCCATTCTATGACTTCACACATTTCCATTCTATGACTTCACAAACCTCCATGCTATGACTTCACACACCTCCATTCTATGACTTGACACACCTCTATTCTGACTTCACACACCTCCATTCTGTGACTTCACAAACCTCCATTCTATGATTTCACACACCTCCATTATATGACTTCACACACCTCCATTTTATGACGTCACACACCTCCATTTTGACTTCTCACACCTCCATTCTGTGACTTTACACACCTCCACTCTATGACTTCACACACCTCCATTCTATGACCTCACACACCTCCATTCTTTGACTTCACACACCTCCAATCTGTGTTCACACACCTCAATTCTGTGACTTCCCTCACCTCCATTCTGACTTCACACACCTCCATTCTATGACTTTACACACCTCCATTCTGTGACTTCACATACCTCCATTCTATGACTTCACACACCTCCTTTCTGTGACTTCACACACCTCCATTCTATGACTTCACACACTTCCATTATGACGTCACACACCTCCATTCTATGAGTTCACACACCTCCATTCTGACTTCACACACCTCCATTCTATGACTTCACAAACTTCCATTCTCAATTCACACAGCTCCATTCTGTGACTTCACAAAAAACCTTTCTATGATTTCACACACCTCCATAATATGACTTCACACAAGTCCATCTATGGCTTCACACACCTCCATTCTGCCTTCACACATCTCTATTCTGACTTCGCACACCTCCATTCTGACATCACATACCTCCATTCTATGACTTCACAGACCTCGAATCTGTGACTTCACTCACCTGCACTCTATGACTTCACACTCCTCCATTCTATGACTTCCCACACCTCTTTTCTATGACTTCACCCACCTCCAATCTATGACTACACACCTCCATTCTGACTTCACACACCTCCATTCTGTGACTTCACACACCTCCATTCTATGACTTCACACACCTTCATTTTTACTTCAGAAACATCCATTCTATGACGTCACACACCTCCATTGTATGACTTCACAAACCTCCATTCTGTGACTTCACACACCTCCATTCTGAGTACACACAACTCCATTCGGTGACTTCACACATCTTCATTCTATGACTTCACACACTTCCATTCTATGACTTCAAACACCTCCATTCTGTGACTTCACAAACCTCCATTCTGAGTTCACACACCTCCATTCTGTGACTTCACACAACTCCATTCTGTGACTTCACACACCTACATTGTGTGACTTCACACACTTCCATTCTATGACTTCACACACCTCCATTCTATGACTTCAAACACCTCCATTCTGTGACTTCACACACCTCCATTCTATGACTTCACACACCTCCATTCTATGACTTCACACACTTCCATTGTGACGTCACTCACCTCCATTCTATGACTTCACACACCTCCATTCGATTTCACACTCCTACATTCTTTGTACTTCACACACCTCCATTTTGACTTCACACACCTACATTCTGTGACTTCACACGCTTACATTTGTGATTTCTCACACCACCTTTTTGACTTCACACACCTCCATTCTGACTTCACACACCTCCATTATGTGACTTCACACACCTCCATTCAATGACTTCACACACCTCCATTCTATGACTTCACACACCTCCATTCTGTGACTTTACACACCTCCATTCTATGACTTCACACACCTCCATTCTATGACCTCACACACCTGCATTCTTTGACTTCACACACCTCCAATCTGTGTTCACACACCTCAATTCTGTGACTTCCCACACCTCCATTCTGACTTCACACACCTCCATTCTATGACTTTACACACCTCCATTCTGTGACTTCACATACCTCCATTCTATGACTTCACACACCTCCTTTCTGTGACTTCACACACCTCCATTCTATGACTTCACACACTTCCATTATGACGTCACACACCTCCATTCTATGAGTTCACACACCTCCATTCTGACTTCACACACCTCCATTCTATGACTTCACAAACTTCCATTTTCAATTCACACAGCTCCATTCTGTGACTTCACAAAAAACCTTTCTATGATTTCACACACCTCCATAATATGACTTCACACAAGTCCATCTATGGCTTCACACACCTCCCTTCTGCCTTCACACATCTCTATTCTGACTTCGCACACCTCCATTCTGAAATCACATACCTCCATTCTATGACTTCACAGACCTCGAATCTGTGACTTCACTCACCTTCACTCTATGACTTCACACTCCTCCATTCTATGACTTCCCACACCTCTTTTCTATGACTTCACCCACCTCCAATCTATGACTACACACCTCCATTCTGACTTCACACACCTCCATTCTGTGACTTCACACACCTCCATTCTATGACTTCACACACCTTCATTTTTACTTCAGAAACATCCATTCTATGACGTCACACACCTCCATTGTATGACTTCACAAACCTCCATTCTGTGACTTCACACACCTCCATTCTGAGTACACACAACTCCATTCGGTGACTTCACACATCTCCATTCTATGACTTCACACACTTCCATTCTATGACTTCAAACACCTCCATTCTGTGACTTCACAAACCTCCATTCTGAGTTCACACACCTCCATTCTGTGACTTCACACAACTCCATTCTGTGACTTCACACACCTACATTGTGTGACTTCACACACTTCCATTCTATGACTTCAAACACCTCCATTCTATGACTTCAAACACCTCCATTCTGTGACTTCACACACCTCCATTCTATGACTTCACACACCTCCATTCTATGACTTCACACACTTCCATTGTGACGTCACTCACCTCCATTCTATGAGTTCACACACCTCCATTCGATTTCACACTCCTACATTCTTTGACTTCACACACCTCCATTTTGACTTCACACACCTACATTCTGTGACTTCACACGCTTACATTTGTGACTTCTCACACCACCTTTTTGACTTCACACACCTCCATTCTGACTTCACACACCTCCATTATGTGACTTCACACACCTCCATTCTATGACTTCACACACCTCTATTCTATGACTTCACACACCTACATTCTATGACTTCACACACCTCCATTGGGTGACTTCACACAGCTCCATTCTATGACTTCACACACCTTCATTCTTACTTCACAAACATACATTCTATGACTTCACACACCGCCATTCTATGACTTCACACACCTCCATTCTGTGACTTCACACACCTCCATTCTGTGACTTCTCTCATCTCAATTCTATGACTTCACAAACCTCCATTCTGTGACTTCACACACCTCCATTCTGTGACTTCACAAACCTCCATTCAATGATTTCACACACCTCCAATCTATGACTTCACACACATCCATTTTATGACGTCACACACCTCCATTTTGACTTCACACTCCTCCATTATGTGACTTCACACACCTCCCTTCTGTGACTTCACACACCTCCATTCTAATAATTCACACACCTTCATTGTATGACTTCACACACCTCCATTCTATGACTTCACACACTTCCATTCTATCATTTCACATACCTCCATGCTATGACTTCACACACCTCCATTCTGTGACTTCACACACCTCCATTTTGACTTCACACACCTCCATTCTGTGACTTCACACACCTCCATTCTGTGACTTCACACACTTACATTTGTGACTTCTCACACCACCTTTTTGACTTCACACATCTCCATTCTGTGACTTCACACACCTCCATTCTGTGACTAAACACACCTCCATTCTGTGACTTCATACACCTACATTCTGTGACTTCACACACCTCCCTTCCGTGACTTCACCCATCTCCATTCTATGACTTCACACACCTCCATTCTATGACATCACACACCTCCATTCTATGACTTCACACACTTCCATCTATGACTTCACACACCTCCAATCTCTGACTTCACACACATCCATTCTATGAGTTCACACATCTCCTTTCTGTAACTTCCCACAGTTCCAATGTTTGACTTCACAAACCTCCATTCCATGACTTCACACACCTTCATTCTATGAGTTCACACACCTTCATTCTTTGACTTCACAAACCTCCATTTGTGACTTCACACACCACCATTTTGATTTCAGACACCTCTATTCTGTGACTTCACACACCTCCATTCTTTGACTTCACACACCTCCGTTTTGACTTCACACACTTCCATTCTGTGATTTCACATACCTCCATTCTGTGACCTCACACACCACCATTGTTTGAATTCACACACCTCCATTGTTTGACTTCACACAACTCCATTCCACGCTTCACACACCTCCATTCTATGAGTTCACACACATCCATTCTGTGAGTTCACACACCACAATTTTGTCTTCACACAACTCCATTCTATGACTTCACACACCTTCATTCTTAATTAAGAAACATCCATTCTGTGACTTCACACACGTCCATTCTATGACTTCGCAAACCTCCATTCTGTGACTTCACAAACCTCCATTCTGAGTTCACACACATCCTTTCGGTGACTTCACACACCTACATTCTGACTTCATACACCTCCATTTGTGACTTCACACACCTCCATTCTATGACTTCACACACCTTCATTCTGTGACTTCACACACCTCCGTTCTATGACTTCACACACCTCCATTCTATGATTTCACACATCAATTTTGACTTCACACACCTAAAATATGTGACTTCAAACACCTCAATTCTGTGTCTTCACAGACCTCCATTCTATGACTCCATACCCGTCCATTCTGTGACTTCACACATCTCCATTCCATGACTTCACACACCTCCAATCTGTGACTTCACCCACCTCCATTCTGTGACTTCACACACCTCCATTCTCCGACTTCACACACCTCCAATTTGACTTCTCATACCTCCATTCTATGACTTCACAAACCTCCATTCTTTGACTACACACACCTCCATTCTGTGACTTCACACACCTCCGTTATATGACTTCACACACCTCCATTCTATGACTTCACACACCTCCATTTTTTGACGTCACACACCTCCATTTTGACTGCACACACCTCCATTATGTGACTTCACACACCTCCCTTCTGTGTCTTCACACACCTCCATTCTATGACCTCACACACATTCATTTTGTGACTTCACACACCTCCATTCTATGACTTCACACACTTCCATTCTATGATTTCACAAACCTCCATGCTATGACTTCACACACATCCATTCTATGACTTCACACACCTCTATTCTGACTTCACACACCTCCATTCTGTGACTTCACAAACCTCCAATTTATGATTTCACACACCTCCATTATATGACTTCACACACCTCCATTTTATGACGTCACACACCTCCATTTTGACTTCTCACACCTCCATTCTGTGACTTCACACACCTCCATTCTATGACTTCACACACTTCCTTTGTGACCTCACACACCTCCATTCTATGAATTCACACACCTCCATTCTATGAGTTCACACACCTCCATTCTGACTTCAAACACCTTCATTCTATGACTTCACAGACCTAGAATATGTGACTTAACTCACCTCCACTCTATGACTTCACACTCATCCATTCTATGTCTTCCCACACCTCCTTTCTATGACTTCACCCACCTCCATTTTATGACTTCACACACCCTCATTCTATGATTTCATACACCTCCATTCTATGACTTCACACATCCATTTTGATTTCACACACCTCCAATATATGACTTCAAACACCTCAATTCTGTGACTTCACACACCTCCATTTTCTGACTTCATACTGTCCATTCTGTGACTTCACACACCTCCATTCTATGAGTTCACACATCTCCTTTCTGTAACTTCCCACAGTTCCAATGTTTGACTTCACAAACCTCCATTCCATGACTTCACACACCTCCATTGTGTGACTTCACACAGCTCCATTCTATGACTTCACACACCTTCATTCTTACTTCACAAACATACATTCTATGACTTCACACACCTCCATTCTATGACTTCACACACCTCCATTCTGTGACTTCACACACCTCCATTCTGTGACTTCTCTCATCTCCATTCTGTGACTTCACTCACCTCCATTCTCCGACTTCACACCCCTCCAATTTGACTTCACATACCTCCATTCTATGACTTCACAAACCACCATTTTGTGACTTCACACACCTCCATTCTGTGACTTCACAAACCTCCATTCAATGATTTCACACACCTCCAATCTATGACTTCACACATATCCATTTAATAACGTCACACACCTCCATTTTGACTTAACACACCTCCATTATGTGACTTCCCACACCTCCCTTCTGTGACTTCACACACCTCCATTCTATGACTTCACACACCTTCATTGTATGACTTCACACACCTCCATTCTATGACTTCACACACTTCCATTCTATGATTTCACATACCTCCATGCTATGACTTCACACACCTCCATTCTGTGACTTCACGCACCTCCATTTTGATTTCACACACCTTCATTCTGCGACTTCACACACCTCCATTCTGTGACTTCACACACTTACATTTGTGACTTCTCACACCACATTTTGACTTCACACATCTCCATTCTGTGACTTCACACACCTCCATTCTGTGACTTCACACACCTCCATTCTGTGACTTCACACACCTCCATTCTGTGACTTCACACACCTCCCTTCCGTGACTTCACCCATCTCCATTCAATGACTTCACACACCTCCATTCTATGACATCACACACCTCCAATCTATGACTTCACACACATCCATTCTATGAGTTCACACATCTCCTTTCTGTAACTTCCCACAGTTCCAATGTTTGACTTCACAAACCTCTATTCCATGACTTCACACACCTCCATTCTATGAGTTCACACACCTTCATTCTTTGACTTCACAAACCTCCATTTGTGACTTCACACACCACCATTTTGATTTCAGACACCTCCATTCTGTGACTTCACACACCTCCATTCTTTGACTTCACACACCTCCATTTTGACTTCACACACCTCCATTCTGTGACTTCACACCCTTACATTTGTGACTTCTCACACCACCTTTTTGACTTCACACACCTCCATTCTGACTTCACACACCTCCATTATGTGACTTCACATACCTGCATTCTATGACTTCACACTTGCATTCTATGACTTCAAACACCTCCATTCTGTGACTTCACAAACCTCCATTCTGAGTTCACACACCTCCATTCTGTGACTTCACACAACTCCATTCTGTGACTTCACACACCTACATTGTGTGACTTCACACACTTCCATTCTATGACTTCACACACCTCCATTCTATGACTTCAAACACCTCCATTCTGTGACTTCACACACTTCCATTGTGACGTCACACACCTCCATTCTATCAGTTCACACACCTCCATTCTGACTTCACACACCTCCATTCTGAATTCACACAGCTCCATTCTGTGACTTCACAAAACTCCATCTATGATTTCACACCCCTCCATACTATGACTTCACACAACTCCATCTCTGATTTCACACACCTGCATTCTGACATCACACACCTCCATTCTTTGACTTCACAGGCCTCGAATCTGTGACTTCACTCACCTGAACTCTATGACTTTACATTCCTCCATTCTATGACTCCCCACACCTCCTTTCTATGACTTCACCACCTCCAATCTATTACTACACACCTCCATTCTGACTTCACACACGTTCATTCTGTGACTTCACACACCTCCATTCTATGAGTTCACACACCTCCATTGTATGACTTCACACACCTTCATTCTTACTTCAGAAACATCCATTCTATGACTTCACACAACTCCATTCTATGACTTCACACACCTCTATTCTGACTTCATACACCTCCATTCTATGACTTCACACACCTCCATTCTGACTTCACACACCTCCATTCTATGACTTCGCAAACCTCTATTCTGACTTCACAAACCTCCATTCTGTGATTTCACACACGTCCATTCGATTTCACACTCCTACATTCTTTGACTTCACACACTTCCATTTTGATTTCACACACCTCCATTCTGTGACTTCACACACCTCCATTCTATGACTTCACACACCTCTATTCTATGACTTCACACACCTCCATTCTATGACTTCACACACCTCCATTCTGTGACTTCACACAGCTCCATTCTATGACTTCACACAACTTCATTCTTACTTCACAAACATACATTGTATGACTTCACACACCTCCATTCTATGACTTCACACACCTCCATTCTTTGACTTCATACACCTCCATTCTGTGACCTCACACACCACCATTGTTTGACTTCACACACCTCCATTCTTTGACTTCACACACCTCCATTCCACGACTTCACACACCTCCATTCTATGAGTTCACACACATCCATTCTATGAGTTCACACACCACAATTTTTTCTTCACACACCTCCATTCTATGACTTCACACACCTTCATTCTTAATTAAGAAACATCCATTCTGTGTCTTCACACACGTCCATTCTATGACTTCGCAAACCTCCATTCTGTGACTTCACACACCTCCATTCTGAGTTCACACACCTACATTCGGTGACTTCACACACCTACATTCTGACTTCACACACCTACATTCTGTGACTTCACACACTTACATTCTATGACTTCACACACCTCCATTCTGTGACTTCACACACCTCCATTCTGTGACTTCACACACCTTCATTCTATGACTACACACACCTCCATTCCATGACTTCACATACCTATATTCTATGATTTCACACATCCATTTTGACTTCACACACCTAAAATATGTGACTTCAAACACCTCAATCCTGTGTCTTCACACACCTCCATTCTATGACTTCATACCCGTCCATTCTGTGACTTCACACACCTCCATTCTCCGACTTCACACCCCTCCAATTTGACTTCACATACCTCCATTCTATGACTTCAAAAACCTCCATTCTGTGACTACACACACCTCCATTCTGTGACTTCACACACCTCCATTGGATGACTTCACAAACCTCCATTCTATCAGTTCACACACCTCCATTCTGACTTCACACACCTCCATTCTGAATTCACACAGCTCCATTCTGTGACTTCACAAAACTCCATCTATGATTTCACACCCCTCCATACTATGACTTCACACAACTCCATCTCTGATTTCACACACCTGCATTCTGACATCACACACCTCCATTCTTTGACTTCACAGGCCTCGAATCTGTGACTTCACTCACCTGAACTCTATGACTTTACATTCCTCCATTCTATGACTCCCCACACCTCCTTTCTATGACTTCACCACCTCCAATCTATTACTACACACCTCCATTCTGACTTCACACACGTTCATTCTGTGACTTCACACACCTCCATTCTATGAGTTCACACACCTCCATTGTATGACTTCACACACCTTCATTCTTACTTCAGAAACATCCATTCTATGACTTCACACAACTCCATTCTATGACTTCACACACCTCTATTCTGACTTCATACACCTCCATTCTATGACTTCACACACCTCCATTCTGACTTCACACACCTCCATTCTATGACTTCGCAAACCTCTATTCTGACTTCACAAACCTCCATTCTGTGATTTCACACACGTCCATTCGATTTCACACTCCTACATTCTTTGACTTCACACACTTCCATTTTGATTTCACACACCTCCATTCTGTGACTTCACACACCTCCATTCTATGACTTCACACACCTCTATTCTATGACTTCACACACCTCCATTCTATGACTTCACACACCTCCATTCTGTGACTTCACACAGCTCCATTCTATGACTTCACACAACTTCATTCTTACTTCACAAACATACATTGTATGACTTCACACACCTCCATTCTATGACTTCACACACCTCCATTCTTTGACTTCATACACCTCCATTCTGTGACCTCACACACCACCATTGTTTGACTTCACACACCTCCATTCTTTGACTTCACACACCTCCATTCCACGACTTCACACACCTCCATTCTATGAGTTCACACACATCCATTCTATGAGTTCACACACCACAATTTTTTCTTCACACACCTCCATTCTATGACTTCACACACCTTCATTCTTAATTAAGAAACATCCATTCTGTGTCTTCACACACGTCCATTCTATGACTTCGCAAACCTCCATTCTGTGACTTCACACACCTCCATTCTGAGTTCACACACCTACATTCGGTGACTTCACACACCTACATTCTGACTTCACACACCTACATTCTGTGACTTCACACACTTACATTCTATGACTTCACACACCTCCATTCTGTGACTTCACACACCTCCATTCTGTGACTTCACACACCTTCATTCTATGACTACACACACCTCCATTCCATGACTTCACATACCTATATTCTATGATTTCACACATCCATTTTGACTTCACACACCTAAAATATGTGACTTCAAACACCTCAATCCTGTGTCTTCACACACCTCCATTCTATGACTTCATACCCGTCCATTCTGTGACTTCACACACCTCCATTCTCCGACTTCACACCCCTCCAATTTGACTTCACATACCTCCATTCTATGACTTCAAAAACCTCCATTCTGTGACTACACACACCTCCATTCTGTGACTTCACACACCTCCATTGGATGACTTCACACACCTCCATTCTATGACTTCACACACCTCCATTTTTTGACATCACACTCCTCCATTTTGACTTCACACACCTCCATTATGTGACTTCACACACCTCCCTTCTGTATCTTCACACACCTCCATTCTATGACCTCACACACCTTCATTTTGTGACTTCACACACCTCCATTCTATGACTTCACACACTTCCATTCTATGATTTCACAAACCTCCATGCTATGACTTCACACACCTCCATTCTATGACTTCACACACCTCTATTCTGACTTCACACACCTCCATTCTGTGACTTCACAAACCTCCATTCTATGATTTCACACACCTCCATTATATGACTTCACACACCTCCATTTTATGACGTCACACACCTCCATTTTGACTTCTCACACCTCCATTCTGTGACTTCACACACCTCCATTCTATGACTTCACACACTTCCTTTTTGACCTCACACACCTCCATTCTATGAGTTCACACACCTCCATTCTATGAGTTCACACACCTCCATTCTGACTTCAAACACCTTCATTCTGTGACTTCACAGACCTCGAATATGTGACTTAACTCACCTCCACTCTATGACTTCACACTCCTCCATTCTATGACTTCCCACACCTCCTTTCTATGACTTCACCCACCTCCATTTTATGACTTCACACACCCCCATTCTGTGATTTCACACACCTCCATTCTATAACCTCACACACCCTCATTCTATGATTTCACACACCTCCATTCTATGACTTCACACATCCATTTTGATTTCACACACCTCCAATATATGACTTCAAATACCTCAATTCTGTGACTTCACACACCTCCATTTTCTGACTTCATACTTTCCATTCTGTGACTTCACACACCTCTATCCTATGACTTCACACACTTTAATTCTATGACTTCACCCACCTCCATTCTGAGTTCACACACCTCCATTCTGAGTTCACACACCTCCATTCTGTGACGTCACACACCTCCATTCTGTGACTTCCCACACCTCCATTCTGTGACTTCACACACCTCCATTCTATGATTTCACACACCTCCATTGTATGACTTCACCCACCTCCATTCTATGACTTCACACCTCGATTCTGACTTCACACACCTCCATTCTGTGCCTTCACACACCTGCATTATATGCCTTCACACACCTCCATTCAATGACTTCACACACCTCCATTCTATGACTTCACACACCTCCATTCTGTG
Source organism: Megascapheus bottae (assembly GCA_024803745.1). Taxonomy (NCBI): domain Eukaryota; kingdom Metazoa; phylum Chordata; class Mammalia; order Rodentia; family Geomyidae; genus Megascapheus; species Megascapheus bottae. The sequence goes on along the minus strand of JANJXV010000159.1, from coordinate 1,026,803 downwards.
ACTTTACACACCTCCATTCTATGACTTCACACACCTCCATTCTATGACCTCGCACACCTTCATTCTTTGACTTCACACACCTCCAATCTGTGTTCACACACCTCAATTCTGTGACTTCACACACCTCCATTCTGACTTCACACACCTCCATTCTATGACTTTACACACCTCCATTCTGTGACTTCACATACCTCCATTCTATGACTTCACACATCTCCTTTCTGTGACTTCACACACCTCCATTCTATGACTTTACACACTTCCATTATGATGTCACACACCTCCATTCTATGAGTTCACACACCTCCATTCTGACTTCACACACCTCCATTCTATGACTTCACACACTTCCATTCTCAATTCACACAGCTCCATTCTGTGACTTCACAAAAAACCTTTCTATGATTTCACACACCTCCATAATATGACTTCACACAAGTTCATCTATGGCTTCACACACCTACATTCTGCCTTCACACATCTCTATTCTATGACTTTGCACACCTCCATTCTGACATCACATACCTCCATTCTATGATTTCACAGACCTCGAAACTGTGACTTCACTCACCTGCACTCTATGACTTCACACTCCTCCATTCTATGACTTCCCACACCTCTTTTCTATGACTTCACCCACCTCCAATCTATGACTACACACCTCCATTCTGACTTCACACCCCTCCATTCTGTGACTTCACACACCTCCATTCTATGACTTCACACAGCTTCATTTTTACTTCAGAAACATCCATTCTATGACGTCACACACCTCCATTCTATGACTTCACAAACCTCCATTCTGTGACTTCACACACCTCCATTCTGAGTACACACGTCTCCATTCGGTGACTTCACACATGTCCATTCTGACTTCACACACCTCCATTGTATGACTTCACACCCTTCCATTCTATGACTTCAAACACCTCCATTCTGTGACTTCACAAACCTCCATTCTGAGTTCACACACCTCCATTCTGTGACTTCACACAACTCCATTCTGTGACTTCACACACCTACATTCTGTGACTTCACACACCTCCACACCTCCATTCTATGACTTCACACACCTCCATTCTATGACTTCAAACACCTCCATTCTGTGACTTCACACACCTCCACACCTCCATTCTATGACTTCACACACCTCCATTCTATGACTTCACACACTTCCATTGTGACGTCACTCACCTCCATTGTATGAGTTCACACACCTCCATTCGATTTCACACTCCTACATTCTTTGACTTCACACACCTCCATTTTAAATTCACACACCTACATTCTGTGACTTCACACCCTTACATTTGTGACTTCTCACACCACCTTTTTGACTTCACACACCTCCATTCTGACTTCACACACCTCCATTATGTGACTTCACACACCTCCATTCTATGACTTCACACACCTCTGTTCTATGACTTCACACACCTCCATTCTATGACTTCACACACCTCCATTGTGTGACTTCACACAGCTCCATTCTATGACTTCACACACCTTCATTCTTACTTCACAAACATACATTGCATGAATTCACACACCTCCATTCTATGACTTCACACACCTCTATTCTGTGACTTCACACACCTCCATTCTGTGACTTCTCTGATCTCCATTTTGTGACTTCACACATCTCCATTCTCCGACTTCACACCCCTCCAATTTGACTTCACATACCTCCATTCTATGACTTCACAAACCTCCATTCTGTGACTTCACACTCCTCCATTCTGTGACTTCACAAACCTCCATTCAATGATTTCACACACCTCCAATCTATGACTTCACACACATCCATATTATGACGTCACACACCTCCATTTTGACTTCACACACCTCCATTATGTGACTTCACACACCTCCCTTCTGTGACTTCACACACCTCCATTCTATTACTTCACACACCTTCATTGTATGACTTCACACACCTCCATTCTATGACTTCACACACTTCCATTCTATCATTTCACATACCTCCCTGCTATGACTTCACACACCTCCATTCTGTGACTTCACACACCTCCATTTTGACTTCACGCACCTCCATTCTGTGACTTCACACACCTCCATTCTGTGACTTCACACACTTACATTTGTGACTTCTCACGCCACCTTTTTGACTTCACACATCTCCATTCTGACTTCACACACCTCCATTCTATGACTTCCCACACCTCCTTTCTATGACTTCACTCACCTCCACTCTATGACTTCACACTCCTCCATTCTATGACTTCCCACACCTCCTTTCTATGACTTCACTCACCTCCGTTCTATGACTTCACACCTCCATTCTGACTTCACACACCTCCATTCTATGACTTCACAGACCTCGAATCTGTGACTTCATTCACCTGCACTCTATGACTTCACACTCCTCCATTGTATGACTTCCCACACCTCCTTCCTATGACTTCACCCGCTCCAATCTATGACTACACACCTCCATTCTGACTTCACACACCACCATTCTGTGACTTCACACACATCCATTCTATGCGTTCACACACCTCCATTCTATGACTTCACACACCTCCATTCTGTGACTTCACCCACCTTCATTCTTTGACTTCACACCTCCATTCTGGCTTCACACACCTCCATTCTGTGCCTTCACACACTTCCATTCTATGACTTCACACACCTCCATTCTATGACTTCACACACCTCCATTCTATGACTTCACACACCTCCATTCTGTGACTTCACACACCTCCATTCTATGACTTCACACACCTTCATTCTTACTTCACAAACATACATTCTATGACTTCACACACCTCCATTCTATGACTTCCCACACCTCCTCTCTATGACTTCCCCCACCTCCATTCTATGACTTCACACACCTCCATTCTATGACTTCACACACCACCATTGTTTGACTTCACACACCTCCATTCTTTGACTTCACACACCTCCATTCCACGACTTCACACACCTCCATTCTGTGACTTCACACACCACCATTGTGACTTCACACACCTCCATTCTGTGACTTCACACACCTCCATTCTTTGACTTCACACACCACCATTGTGACTTCACACACCTCCATTCTGTGACTTCACACACCTCCATTCTGTGACTTCACAAACCTCCATTCAATGATTTCACACACCTCCAATCTATGACTTCACACACATCCATTTAATGACGTCACACACCTCCATTTTGACTTCACACACCTCCATTATGTGACTTCACACACCTCCCTTCTGTGACTTCACACACCTCCATTATATGACTTCACACACCTTCATTGTATGACTTCACACACCTCCATTCTATGACTTCACACACTTCCATTCTATGATTTCACATACCTCCATGCTATTACTTCACACACCTCCATTCTGTGACTTCACACACCTCCATTTTGACTTCACACACCTCCATTCTGCGACTTCACACACCTCCATTCTGTGACTTCACACACTTACATTTGTGACTTCTCACACCACATTTTGACTTCAAACATCTCCATTCTGTGACTTCACACACCTCCATTCTGTGACTTCACACACCTCCATTCTGTGACTTCACACACCTCCCTTCCGTGACTTCACCCATCTTCATTCTATGACTTCACACACCTCCATTCTATGACATCAAACACCTCCATTCTATGACTTCACACACTTCCATTCTATGACTTCACACACCTCCATTCTATGACTTCACACACATGAATTCTGTGAGTTCACACATCTCCTTTCTGTAACTTCCCACAGTTCCAATGTTTGACTTCACAAACCTCTATTCCATGACTTCACACACCTCCATTCTATGAGTTCACACACCTTCATTCTTTGACTTCACAAACCTCCATTTGTGACTTCACACAGCACCATTTTGATTTCAGACACCTCCATTCTGTGACTTCACACACCTCCATTCTTTGACTTCACACACCTCCATTTTGACTTCACACACCTCCATTCTGTGACTTCACATAAATCCATTTTGACTTCACACACCTCCATTCTGTGACTTCACACACCTCCATTTTGACTTCACACATCTCCATTCTGTGACTTCACACCCTTACATTTGTGACTTCTCACACCACCTTTTTGACTTCACACACCTCCATTCTGACTTCACACACCTCCATTATGTGACTTCACATACCTCCATTCTATGACTTCACACTTCCATTCTATGACTTCAAACACCTCCATTCTGTGACTTCACAAACCTCCATTCTGAGTTCACACACCTTCATTCTGTGACTTCACACAACTCCATTCTGTGACTTCACACACCTACATTGTGTGACTTCACACACTTCCATTCTATGACTTCACACACCTCCATTCTATGACTTCAAACACCTCCATTCTGTGACTTCACACACCTCCATTCTCTGACTTCACACACCACAATTTTATGACTTCACACACTTCCATTATGACGTCACACACCTCCATTCTATGAGTTCACACACCTCCATTCTGACTTCACACACCTCCATTCTGAATTCACACAGCTCCATTCTGTGACTTCACAAAACTCCATCTATGATTTCACACCCCTCCATACTATGACTTCACACAACTCCATCTCTGATTTCACACACCTGCATTCTGACATCACACACCTCCATTCTTTGACTTCACAGGCCTCGAATCTGTGACTTCACTCACCTGCACTCTATGACTTTACATTCCTCCATTCTATGACTTCCCTCACCTCCTTTCTATGACTTCACCACCTCCAATCTATGACTACACACCTCCATTCTGACTTCACACACCTTCATTCTGTGACTTCACACACCTCCATTCTATGAGTTCACACACCTCCATTGTATGACTTCACACACCTTCATTCTTACTTCAGAAACATCCATTCTATGACTACACACAACTCCATTCTATGACTTCACACACCTCTATTCTGACTTCATACACCTCCATTCTATGACTTCACACACCTCCATTCTGACTTCACCCACCTCCATTCTATGACTTCGCAAACCTCTATTCTGACTTCACAAACGTCCATTCTGTGATTTCACACACGTCCATTCGATTTCACACTCCTACATTCTTTGACTTCACACACTTCCATTTTGATTTCACACACCTCCATTCTGTGACTTCACACCCTTACATTTGTGACTTCTCACACCACCTTTTTGACTTCAAACAACTCCATTCTGACTTCACACACCTCCATTATGTGACTTCACACACCTCCATTCTATGACTTCACACACCTCTATTGTATGACTTCACACACCTCCATTCTGTGACTTCACACAGCTCCATTCTATGACTTCACACACCTTCATTCTTACTTCACATACATACATTCTATGACTTCACACCCCTCCATTCTATGACTTCACACACCTCCATTCTTTGACTTCATACACCTCCATTCTGTGACCTCACACACCACCATTGTTTGACTTCACACACCTCCATTCTTTGACTTCACACACCTCCATTCCACGACTTCACACACCTCCATTCTATGAGTTCACACACATCCATTCTATGAGTTCACACACCACAATTTTTTCTTCACACACCTCCATTCTATGACTTCACACAGCTTCATTCTTAATTAAGAAACATCCATTCTGTGTCTTCACACACGTCCATTCTTTGACTTCGCAAACCTCCATTCTGTGACTTCACACACCTCCATTCTGAGTTCACACACCTCCATTCGGTGACTTCACACACCTACATTCTGACTTCACACACCTACATTCTGTGACTTCACACACTTACATTCTATGACTTCACACACCTCCATTCTGTGACTTCACACACCTCCATTCTGTGACTTCACACACCTTCATTCTGTGACTACACACACCTCCATTCTATGACTTCACACACCTCCATTCTATGATTTCACACATCCATTTTGACTTCACACACCTAAAATATGTGACTTCAAACACCTCAATCCTGTGTCTTCACACACCTCCATTCTATGACTTCATACCCGTCCATTCTGTGACTTCACACACCTCCATTCCATGACTTCACACACCTCCATTCTGTGACTTCACACAGCTCCGTTCTGTGACTTCACACACCTCCATTCTCCGACTTCACACCCCTCCAATTTGACTTCACATACCTCCATTCTATGACTTCACAAACCTCCATTCTGTGACTACACACACCTCCATTCTGTGACTTCACACACCTCCATTGTATGACTTCACACACCTCCATTCTATGACTTCACACACCTCCATTTTATGACGTCACACTCCTCCATTTTGACTTCACACACCTCCATTATGTGACTTCACACACCTCCCTTCTGTATCTTCACACATCTCCATTCTATGACCTCACACACCTTCATTTTGTGACTTCACACACCTCCATTCTATGACTTCACACACCTCTATTCTGAATTCACACACCTCCATTCTGTGACTTCACAAACCTCCATTCTATGATTTCACACACCTCCATTATATGACTTCACAAACTCCATTTTATGACGTCCCACACCTCCATTTTGACTTCTCACACCTCCATTCTGTGACTTCACACACCTCCATTCTATGACTTCACACACTTCCTTTTTGACCTCACACACCTCCATTCTATGAGTTCACACACCTCCATTCTATGAGTTCACACACCTCCATTCTGACTTCAAACACCTTCATTCTTTGACTTCACAGACCTCGAATATGTGACTTAACTCACCTCCACTCTATGACTTCACACTCCTCCATTCTATGACTTCCCACACCTCCTTTCTATGACTTCACCCACCTGCATTTTATGACTTCACACACCCCTATTCTGTGACTTCACACACCTCCATTCTATGACCTCACACACCCTCATTCTATGATTTCACACACCTCCATTCTATGACTTCACACATCCATTTTGATTTCACACACCTCCAATATATGACTTCAAATACCTAAATTCTGTGACTTCACACACCTTCATTTTCTGACTTCATACTTTCCATTCTGTGACTTCACACACCTCCATCCTATGACTTCACACACTTTAATTCTATGACTTCACCCACCTCCATTCTGAGTTCACACACCTCCATTCTGAGTTCACACACCTCCATTCTGTGACGTCACACACCTCCATTCTGTGACTTCCCACACCTCCATTCTGTGACCTCACACACCTCCATTCTATGATTTCACACACCTCCATTGTGTGACTTCACACAGCTCCATTCTATGACTTCACACACCTTCATTCTTACTTCACAAACATACATTCTATGACTTCACACACCTCCATTCTATGACTTCACACACCTCCATTCTGTGACTTCACACACCTCCATTCTGTGACTTCTCTGATCTCCATTCTGTGACTTCACACATCTCCATTCTCCGACTTCACACCCCTCCAATTTGACTTCACATACCTCCATTCTATGACTTCACAAACCTCCATTCTGTGTCTTCACACACCTCCATTCTGTGACTTCACAAACCTCCATTCAATGATTTCACACACCTCCAATCTATGACTTCACACACATCCATTTTATGACGTCACACACCTCCATTTTGACTTCACACACCTCCATTATGTGACTTCACACACCTCCCTTCTGTGACTTCACACACCTCCATTCTATTACTTCACACACCTTCATTGTATGACTTCACACACCTCCTTCTATGACTTCACACACTTCCATTCTATCATTTCACATACCTCCATTCTATGACTTCACACACCTCCATTCTGTGAAATCACACACCTCCATTTTGGCTTCACACACCTCCATTCGGTGACTTCACACACCTCCATTCTGTGACTTCACACACTTACATTTGTGACTTCTCACACCACCTTTTTGACTTCACACATCTCCATTCTGTGACTTCACACACCTCCATTCTATGACTTCACACACTTCCATTCTATGATTTCACAAACCTCCATGCTATGACTTCACACACCTGCATTCTATGACTTCACACACCTCTATTCTGACTTCACACACCTCCATGCTATGACTTCACACACCTCCAGTCTGTGACTTCACACACCTCCATTTTGACTTCACACACCTCCATTCGGTGACTTCACACACCTCCATTCTGTGACTTCACACACTTACATTTGTGACTTCTCACACCACCTTTTTGACTTCACACATCTCCATTCTGTGACTTCACACACCTCCATTCTGTGACATCACACACCTCCATTCTGTGACTTCACACACCTCCATTCTGACTTCACACACCTCCATTCTATGACTTCACAGACCTCGAATCTGTGACTTCACTCACCTCCACTCTATGACTTCACACTCCTCCATTCTATGACTTCCCACACCTCCTTTCTATGACTTCACTCACCTCCGTTCTATGACTTCACACGTCCATTCTGACTTCACACACCTCTATTCTATGACTTCCAACACCTCCATTCTGACATCACACACCTCCATTCTATGACTTCACAGACCTCGAATCTGTGACTTCATTCACCTGCACTCTATGACTTCACACTCCTCCATTGTATGACTTCCCACACCTCCTTTCTATGACTTCACCCGCTCCAATCTATGACTACACACCTCCATTCTGACTTCACACACCACCATTCTGTGACTTCACACACATCCATTCTATGCGTTCACACACCTCCATTCTATGACTTCACACACCTCCATTCTGTGACTTCACCCACCTTCATTCTATGACTTCACACCTCCATTCTGGCTTCACACACCTCCATTCTGTGACTTCACACACTTCCATTCTAGGACTTCACACACCTCCATTCTGTGACTTCACACACCTCCATTCTATGACTTCACACACCTTCATTCTTACTTCACAAACATACATTCTATGACTTCACACACCTCCATTCTATGACTTCCCACACCTCATCTCTATGACTTCCCCCACCTCCATTCTATGACTTCACACACCTCCATTCTTTGACTTCACACACCTCCATTCTGTAACTTCACACACCTCCATTTTATGACTTCACACACCTCTATTCTGACTTCACACACCTCCATTCTATGATTTCACACACCACCATTGTTTGACTTCACACACCTCCATTCTTTGACTTCACACACCTCCATTCCACGACTTCACCCTCATCCATTCTGTGACTTCACACACCACCATTGTGACTTCACACACCTCCATACAATGACTTCACACAACTGCATCTATTACTTCACACACCTCCATTTTGACTTCACACACCTCTATTCTATGACTTCGCACACCTCCATTCTGACATCACACACATCCATTCTGTGACTTCACACACCTCCATTCTGTGACTTCACAAACTTCCATTGTGACGTCACACACCTCCATTCTTTGAGTTCACACACCTCCATTCTATGACTTCACTCACCTCCATTCTATGACTTCACACCTCCATTCTGACTTCACACACCTCTATTCTATGACTTCCCACACCTCCTTTCTATGACTTCACTCACCTCCATTCTATGACTTCACACCTCCATTCTGACTTCACACACCTCTATTCTATGACTTCCCACACCTCCATTTTGACATCACACACCTCCATTCTATGACTTCACACACCTCCATTCTGAATTCACACAGCTCCTTTCTGTGACTTCACAAAACTCCATTCTATGATTTCACACACCTCCATACAATTACTTCACACAACTCCATCTATTACTTCACACACCTCCATTCTGACTTCACATACCTCTATTCTATGACTTCCCACACCTCCATTCTGACATCACACACCTCCATTCTATGACTTCACAGACCTCGAATCTGTGACTTCATTCACCTGCACTCTATGACTTCACAATTCTCCATTGTATGACTTCCCACACCTCCTTTCTATGACTTCACCCGCTCCAATCTATGACTACAGACTTCCATTCTGACTTCACACACCACCATTCTGTGACTTCACACACATCCATTCTATGCGTTCACACACCTCCATTCTATGACTTCACACACCTTCATTGTTACTTCAGAAACATCCATTCTATGACTTCCATTCTATGACTCTACAAACCTCCATTCTGTGACTTTACACACCTCCATTCTGAGTTCACACAACTCCATTTGGTGACTTCACACACCTCCGTTCTCACTTCACACACCTCCATTCTATGACTTCACACACCTCCGTTCTGTGACTTCACACACCTTCATTCTGAGTTCACACACCTCCATTCTGTGACTTCACACACCTCCATTCTATGACCTCACACACCCTCATTCTATGATTTCACACACCTCCATTCTATGACTTCACACATCCATTTTGACTTCACACACCTCCAATATATGACTTCACACACCTCCATTCTGTGACTTTACACACCTCCATTCTGAGTTCACACAGCTCCATTCTGTGACTTCACACACCTCCATTCGTGACTTCCCACACCTGAATTCTGTGACTTCACACACCTCCATTTTATGACTTCACACACCTCTATTCTGACTTCACACACCTCCATTCTATGACTTCACACACCACCATTTTTTGACTTCACACACCTTCATTCTTTGACTTCACACACCTCCATTCCACGACTTCACACACCTCCATTCTGTGACTTCACACCCCTCCATTCTATGACTTCACACACCTCCATTCTAGGATTTCGCAAACCTCCATTCTATGATTTCACATACCTCCAAGCTATGACTTCACACACCTCCATTCTGTGACTTCACACACCTCCATTCTGAGTTCACACACCTCCATTCTGTGACTTCACAAAACTCCATTCTATGATTTTACACACCTCAATACAATGACTTCACACAACTCCATCTATGACTTCACACACCTCCATTCTGACTTCACACACCTCTATTGTATGACTTCGGACACCTCCATTCTGACAATCACACACCTCCATTCTATGACTTCACAGACCTCGAATCTGTGACTTCATTTAACTGCACTCTATGACTTCACACTTCTCCATTCTATGACTTCCCACACCTCGTTTCTGTGACTTCACCAGCTCCAATCTATGACTACACACCTCCATTCTGACTTCACACACCCCCATTCTGTGACTTCACACACCTCCATTCTATGAGTTCACACACCTCCATTCTATGACTTCACACACCTCCATTCTGAGTTCACCCTACTCCATTCGTTGACTTCACACACCTCCATTCTGACTTCACACACCTCCATTCTATTACTTAACAAACTTCCATTCTATGACTTCACACACCTCCATTCTGTGACTTTACACACGTCCATTCTGAGTTCACACACCTCCATTCTGTGACTTCACACACCTCCATTCTGTGACTTCACACATCTCCATTCTATGACGTCACACACCCTCATTCTATGATTTCACACACTTCCATTCTATGACTTCACACATCCATTTTGACTTCACACACCTCCAATATATGACTTCACACACCTCCATTCTATGACTTTACACACCTCCATGCTGAGTTCACACACCTCCATTCTGTGACTTCACACACCTCCATTCTATGACTTCACACACTTCCATTCTATGACTTCAAACACCTCCATTCTGTGACTTCACAAACCTCCATTCTGAGTTCACACACCTCCATTCTGTGACTTCACACAACTCCATTCTGTGACTTCACACACCTACATTGTGTGACTTCACACACTTCCATTCTATGACTTCACAAACCTCCATTCTATGACTTCAAACACCTCCATTCTGTTACTTCACACACCTCCATTCTATGACTTCCCACACCTCCATTCTATGACTTCACACACCTCCATTCTATGACTTCACACACTTCCATTGTGACGTCACTCACCTCCATTCTATGAGTTCACACACCTCCATTCGATTTCACACTCCTACATTCTTTGACTTCACACACCTCCAATTTGTCTTCACACACCTCCATTCTGTGACTTCACACCCTTACATTTGTGACTTCTCACACCACCTTTTTGACTTCACACACCTCCATTCTGACTTCACACACCTCCATTATGTGACTTCACACCTCCATTCTATGACTTCACACACCTCTATTCTATGACTTCACACACCTCCATTCTATGACTTCACACACCTCCATTGTGTGACTTCACACAGCTCCATTCTATGACTTCACACACCTTCATTCTTACTTCACAAACATACATTCTATGACTTCACACACCTCCATTCTATGACTTCACACACCTCCATTCTGTGACTTCACACACCTCCATTCTGTGACTTCTCTCATCTCCATTCTGTGACTTCACACACCTCCATTCTCCGACTTCACACCCCTCCAATTTGACTTCACATACCTCCCTTCTATGACTTCACAAACCTCCATTCTGCGACTTCACACACCTCCATTCTGTGACTTCACACACCTCCCTTCCGTGACTTCACCCATCTCCATTCTATGACTTCACACATCTACATTCTGTGAGTTTACACAACTCCATTCTGTGACTTCACACACCTACATTGTGTGACTTCACACACTTCCATTCTATGACTTCACACACCTCCATTCTATGACTTCAAACACCTCCATTTTGTGACTTCACAAACCTCCATTCTCTGACTTCACACACCACAATTTTATGACTTCACACACTTCCATTGTGACGTCACACACCTCCATTCTATGAGTTCACACACCTCCATTCTGACTTCACACACCTCCATTCTGAATTCACACAGCTCCATTCTGTGACTTCACAAAACTCCATCTATGATTTCACACCCCTCCATACTATGACTACACACAACTCCATCTCTGATTTCACACACCTGCATTCTGACATCACACACCTCCATTCTTTGACTTCACAGACCTCGAATCTGTGACTTCACTCACCTGCACTCTATGACTTTACATTCCTCCATTCTATGAGTTCCCACACCTCCTTTCTATGACTTCACCACCTCCAATCTATGACTACACATCTCCATTCTGACTTCACACACCTTCATTCTGTGACTTCACACACCTCCATTCTATGAGTTCACACACCTCCATTGTATGACTTCACACACCTTCATTCTTACTTCAGAAACATCCATTCTATGACTTCACACAACTCCATTCTATGACTTCACACACCTCTATTCTGACTTCATACACCTCCATTCTATGACTTCACACACCTCCATTCTGACTTCACACACCTCCATTCTATGACTTCGCAAACCTCTATTCTGACTTCACAAACCTCCATTCTGTGATTTCACACACGTCCATTCGATTTCACACTCCTACATTCTTTGACTTCACACACTTCCATTTTGATTTCACACACCTCCTTTCTGTGACTTCACACCCTTACATTTGTGACTTCTCACACCACCTTTTTGACTTCACACACCTCCATTCTGACTTCACACACCTCCATTATGTGACTTCACCCACCTCCATTCTATGACTTCACACACCTCTATTCTATGACTTCACACACCTCCATTCTATGACTTCACACACCTCCATTGTGTGACTTCACACAGCTCCATTCTATGACTTCACACACCTTCATTCTTACTTCACAAACATACATTCTATGACTTCACACACCTCCATTCTATGACTTCACACACCTCCATTCTGTGACTTCACACACCTCCATTCTGTGACTTCTCTCATCTCCATTCTGTGACTTCACACACCTCCATTCTCCGACTTCACACCCCTCCAATTTGACTTCACATACCTACCTTCTATGACTTCACAAACCTCCATTCTGCGACTTCACACACCTCAATTCTGTGACTTCACAAACCTCCATTCAATGATTTGACACACCTCCAATCTATGACTTCACACACATCAATTTTATGACGTCACACACCTCCATTTTGACTTCACACACCTCCATTATGTGACTTCACACACCTCCCTTCTGTGACTTCACACACCTCCATTCTATGACTTCACACACCATCATTTTATGACTTCACACACCTCCATTCTATGACTTCACACACTTCCATTCTATGATTTCACATACCTACATGCTATGACTTCACACACCTCCATTCTGTGACTTCACACACCTCCATTCTATGAGTTCACACACCTCCATTGTATGACTTCACACACCTTCATTCTTAATTCAGAAACATCCATTCTATGACTTCACACACCTCCATTCTATGACTTCACACACCTCTATTCTGACTTCATACACCTCCATTCTATGACTTCACACACCTCCATTCTGACTTCACACACCTCCATTCTATGACTTCGCAAACCTCTATTGTGACTTCACAAACCTCCATTCCGTGATTTCACACACGTCCATTCGATTTCACACTCCTACATTCTTTGACTTCACACACTTCTATTTTGATTTCACACACCTCCATTCTGTGACTTCACACCCTTACATTTGTGACTTCTCACACCACCTTTTTGACTTCACACAACTCCATTCTGACTTCACACACCTCCATTATGTGACTTCACACACCTCCATTCTATGACTTCACACACCTCTATTCTATGACTTCACACACCTCCATTCTATGACTTCACACACCTCCATTCTGTGACCTCACATAGATCCATTCTATGACTTCACACACCTTCATTCTTACTTCACAAACATACATTCTATGACTTCACACACCTCCATTCTATGACTTCACACACCTCCATTCTTTGACTTCATACACCTCCATTCTGTGACTTCACACACCTCCATTCTGTGACTTCTCACATCTCCATTCTGTGACTTCACACACCTCCATTCTCCGACTTCACACCCCTCCAATTTGACTTCACATACCTCCATTCTATGACTTCACAAACCTCCTTTCTGTGACTTCACACACCTCCATTCTGTGAGTTCACAAACCTCCATTCAATGATTTCACACACCTCCAATCTATGACTTCACACACATCCATTTAATGACGTCACACACCTCCATTTTGACTTCACACACCTCCATTATGTGACTTCAAACACCTCCCTTCTGTGACTTCACACACCTCCATTCTATGACTTCACACACCTTCATTGTATGACTATACACACCTCCATTCTATGACTTCATACACTTCCATTCTATGATTTCACATACCTCCATGCTATGACTTCACACACCTCCATTTTGACTTCACACACCTCCATTCTGTGACTTCACACACCTCCATTCTGTGACTTCACACACTTACATTTGTGACTTCTCACACCACCTTTTTGACTTCACACATCTCCATTGTGTGACTTCACACACCTCCATTCTGTGACTTCACACACCTCCATTCTGTGACTTCACACACCTCCATTCTGTGACTTCACACACCTCCCTTCCGTGACTTCACCCATCTCCATTCTATGACTTCACACACCTCCATTCTATGACATCACACACCTCCATTCTATGACTTCACACACTTCCATTCTGTGACTTCACACACCTCCATTCTGTGACTTTACACAACTCCATTCTGATACTTCACACACCTCCATTCTGTGACTTCACACACCTCCCTTCCGTGACTTCACCCATCTCCATTCTATGACTTCACACACCTCCATTCTGTGACTTCACACAACTCCATTCTGTGACTTCACACACCTACATTGTGTGACTTCACACACTTCCATTCTATGACTTCACACACCTCCATTCTATGACTTCAAACACCTCCATTCTGTGACTTCACACACCTCCATTCTCTGACTTCACACACCACAATTTTATGACTTCACACACTTCCATTGTGACGTCACACACCTCCATTCTATGAGTTCACACACCTCCATTCTGACTTCACACACCTCCATTCTGAATTCACACAGCTCCATTCTGTGACTTCACAAAACTCCATCTATGATTTCACACCCCTCCATACTATGACTTCACACAACTCCATCTCTGATTTCACACACCTGCATTCTGACATCACACACCTCCATTCTTTGACTTCACAGACCTCGAATCTGTGACTTCACTCACCTGCACTCTATGACTTTACATTCCTCCATTCTATGACTTCCCACAACTCCTTTCTATGACTTCACCACCTCCAATCTATGACTACACACCTCCATTCTGACTTCACACACCTTCATTCTGTGACTTCACACACCTCCATTCTATGAGTTCACACACCTCCATTGTATGACTTCACACACCTTCATTCTTACTTCAGAAACATCCATTCTATGACTTCACACACCTCCATTCTATGACTTCACACACCTCTATTCTGACTTCATACACCTCAATTCTATGACTTCACACACCTCCATTCTGACTTCACACACCTCCATTCTATGACTTCGCAAACCTCTATTCTGACTTCACAAACCTCCATTCCGTGATTTCACACACGTCCATTCGGTTTCACACTCCTACATTCTTTGACTTCACACACTTCCATTTTGATTTCACACACCTCCATTCTGTGACTTCACACCCTTACATTTGTGACTTCTCACACCACCTTTTTGACTTCACACACCTCCATTCTGACTTCACACACCTCCATTATGTGACTTCACACACCTCCATTCTATGACTTCACACACCTCTATTCTATGACTTCACACACCTCCATTCTATGACTTCACACACCTCCATTGTGTGACTTCACACAGCTCCATTCTATGACTTCACACACCTTCATTCTTACTTCACAAACATACATTCTATGACTTCACACACCTCCATTCTATGACTTCACACACCTCCATTCTCCGACTTCACACCCCTCCAATTTGACTTCACATACCTCCCTTCTATGACTTCACAAACCTCCATTCTGCGACTTCACACACCTCAATTCTGTGACTTCACAAACCTCCATTCAATGATTTGACACACCTCCAATCTATGATTTCACACACATCCATTTTATGACGTCACACACCTCCATTTTGACTTCACACACCTCCATTATGTGACTTCACACACCTCCCTTCTGTGACTTCACACACCTCCATTCTATGACTTCACACACATCATTGTATGACTTCACACACCTCCATTCTATGACTTCACACACTTCCATTCTATGATTTCACATACCTACATGCTATGACTTCACACACCTCCATTCTATGAGTTCACACACCTCCATTGTATGACTTCACACACCTTCATTCTTACTTCAGAAACATCCATTCTATGACTTCACACAACTCCATTCTATGACTTCACACACCTCTATTCTGACTTCATACACCTCCATTCTATGACTTCACACACCTCCATTCTGACTTCACACACCTCCATTCTATGACTTTCCAAACCTCTATTGTGACTTCACAAACCTCCATTCCGTGATTTCACACACGTCCATTCGATTTCACACTCCTACATTCTTTGACTTCACACACTTCCATTTTGATTTCACACACCTCCATTCTGTGACTTCACACCCTTACATTTGTGACTTCTCACACCACCTTTTTGACTTCACACAACTCCATTCTGACTTCACACACCTCCATTCTATGACTTCACACACCTCCATTCTATGACTTCACACACCTTCATTGTATGACTTCACACACCTCCATTCTATGAATTCACACACTTCCATTCTATGATTTCACATACCTCCATGCTATGACTTCCCACACCTCCATTCTGTGACTTCACACACCTCCATTTTGACTTCACACACCTCCATTCTGTGACATCACACACCTCCATTCTGTGACTTCACACACTTACATTTGTGACTTCTCACACCACCTTTTTGACTTCACACATCTCCATTCTGTGACTTCACACACCTCCATTCTGTGACTTCACACACCTCCATTCTGTGACTTCACACACCTCCCTTCCGTGACTTCACCCATCTCCATTCTATGACTTGACACACCTCCATTCTATGACATCACACACCTCCATTCTATGACTTCACACACTTCCATTCTATGACTTCACACACCTCCATTCTATGACTTCACACACATCTATTCTATGAGTTCACACATCTCCTTTCTGTAACTTCCCACAGTTCCAATTTTTGACTTCACAAACCTCCATTCCATGACTTCACACATCTCCATTCTATGAGTTCACACACCTTCATTCTTTGCCTTCACAAACCTCCATTTGTGACTTCACACACCACCATTTTGATTTCACACACCTCCATTCTGTGACTTCACACACCTCCATTCTTTGACTTCACACACCTCCGTTTTGACTTCACACATTTCCATTCTGTGATTTCACATACCTCCATTCTGTGACCTCACACACCACCATTGTTTGACTTCACACACCTCCATTTTTTGACTTCACACACCTCCATTCCACGACTTCACACACCTCCATTCTATGAGTTCACACACATCCATTCTATGAGTTCACACACCACAATTTGTTCTTCACGCACCTCCATTCTATGACTTCACACACCTTCATTCTTAATTAAGAAACATCCATTCTGTGACTTCACACACGTCCATTCTATGACTTCGCAAACCTCCATTCTGTGACTTCACACACCTCCATTCTATGACTTCACACACCTTCATTTTTACTTCAGAAACATCCATTCTCTGACGTCACACACCTCCATTCTATGACTTCACAAACCTCCATTCTGTGACTTCACACACCTCCATTCTGAGTACACACAACTCCATTCGGTGACTTCACACATCTCCATTCTGACTTCACACACCTCCATTCTATGACTTCACACACTTCCATTCTATGACTTCAAACACCTCCATTCTGTGACTTCACAAACCTCCATTCTGAGTTCACACACCTCCATTCTGTGACTTCACACAACTCCAGTCTGTGACTTCACACACCTACATTGTGTGACTTCACACACTTCCATTCTATGACTTCACACAACTCCATTCTATGACTTCAAACACTTCCATTCTGTGACTTCACACACCTCCATTCTATGACTTCACACACCTCCATTCTATGACTTCACACACTTCCATTGTGACGTCACTCGCCTCCATTCTATGAGTTCACACACCTCCATTCGATTTCACACTCCTGCATTCTTTGACTTCACACACCTCCATTTTGACTTCACACACCTACATTCTGTGACTTCACACCCTTACATTTGTGACTTCTCACACCAACTTTTTGACTTCACACACCTCCATTCTGACTTCACACACCTCCATTATGTGACTTCACACACCTCCATTCTATGACTTCACACACCTCTATTCTATGACTTCACCCACCTCCATTCTATGACTTCACACACCTCCATTGTGTGACTTCACACAGCTCCATTCTATGACTTCACACACCTTCATTCTTACTTCACAAACATACATTCTATGACTTCACACACCTCCATTCTATGACTTCACACACCTCCATACTGTGACTTCACACACCTCCATTCTGTGACTTCTCTCATCTCCATTCTGTGACTTCACACACCTCCATTCTCCGACTTCACACTCCTCCAATTTGACTTCACATACTTCCCTTCTATGACTTCACAAACCTCCATTCTGCGACTTCACACACCTCCATTCTGTGACTTCACAAACCTCCATTCAATGATTTCACACACCTCCAATCTATGACTTCACACACATCCATTTTATGACGTCACACACCTCCATTTTGACTTCACACACCTCCATTCTATGACTTCACACACCTCCCTTCTGTGACTTCACACACCTCCATTCTATGACATCACACACCTTCATTGTATGACTTCACACACCTCCATTCTATGACTTCACACACTTCCATTCTATGATTTCACATACCTCCATGCTATGACTTCACACACCTCCATTTTGACTTCACACACCTCCATTCTGTGACTTCACACACCTCCATTCTGTGACTTCACACACTTACATTTGTGACTTCTCACACCACCTTTTTGACTTCACACATCTCCATTCTGTGACTTCACACACCTCCATTCTGTGACTTCACACACCTCCATTCTGTGACTTCAAACACCTCCATTCTGTGACTTCACACACCTCACTTCCGTGACTTCACCCATCTCAATTCTAGGACTTCACACACCTCTATTCTATGACATCACACACCTCCATTCCATGACTTCACACACTTCCATTCTGTGACTTCACACACCTCCATTCTGTGACTTCACACACCTCCATTCTGTGACTTCACACACCTCCATTCTGTGACTTCACACACCTCCCTTCCGTGACTTCACCCATCTGCATTCTATGACTTCACACACCTCCATTCTGTGACTTCACACAACTCCATTCTGTGACTTCACACACCTACATTGTGTGACTTCACACACTTCCATTCTATGACTTCACACACCTCCATTCTATGACTTCAAACACCTCCTTTCTGTGACTTCACACACCTCCATTCTCTGACTTCTCTCATCTCCATTCTGTGACTTCACACACCTCCATTCTCCGACTTCACACCCCTTCAATTTGACTTCACAAACCTCCCTTCTATGACTTCACAAACCTCCATTCTGTGACTTCACGCACCTCCATTCTGTGACTTCACAAACCTCCATTCAATGATTTGACACACCTCCAATCTATGACTTCACACACATCCATTTTATGACATCACACACCTCCATTTTGACTTCACACACCTCCATTATGTGACTTCA
Source organism: Megascapheus bottae (assembly GCA_024803745.1). Lineage (NCBI taxonomy): Eukaryota > Metazoa > Chordata > Mammalia > Rodentia > Geomyidae > Megascapheus > Megascapheus bottae. Next base: position 1,006,217 of record JANJXV010000159.1, on the reverse strand, counting down.
CACACCTCCCTTCCGTGACTTCACCCATCTCCATTCTATGACTTCACACACCTCCATTCTATCACATCACACACCTCCATTCTATGACTTCACACACTTCCATTCTGTGACTTCACACACCTCCATTCTGTGACTTCACACAACTCCATTCTGATACTTCACACACCTCCATTCTGTGACTTCACACACCTCCCTTCCGGGACTTCACCCATCTCCATTCTATAACTTCACACACCTCCATTCTGTGACTTCACACAACTCCATTCTGTGACTTCACACACCTACATTGTGTGACTTCACACACTTCCATTCTATGACTTCACACACCTCCATTCTATGACTTCAAACACCTCCATTCTGTGACTTCACACACCTCCATTCTCTGACTTCACACACCACAATTTTATGACTTCACACACTTCCATTGTGACGTCACACACCTCCATTCTATGAGTTCACACACCTCCATTCTGACTTCACACACCTCCATTCTGAATTCACACAGCTCCATTCTGTGACTTCACCAAACTCCATCTATGATTTCACACCCCTCCATACTATGACTTCACACAACTCCATCTCTGATTTCACACACCTGCATTCTGACATCACACACCTCCATTCTTTGACTTCACAGACCTCGAATCTGTGACTTCACTCACCTGCACTCTATGACTTTACATTCCTCCATTCTATGACTTCCCACAACTCCTTTCTATGACTTCACCACCTCCAATCTATGACTACACACCTCCATTCTGACTTCACACACCTTCATTCTGTGACTTCACACACCTCCATTCTATGAGTTCACACACCTCCATTGTATGACTTCACACACCTTCATTCTTACTTCAGAAACATCCATTCTATGACTTCACACACCTCCATTCTATGACTTCACACACCTCTATTCTGACTTCATACACCTCAATTCTATGACTTCACACACCTCCATTCTGACTTCACACACCTCCATTCTATGACTTCGCAAACCTCTATTCTGACTTCACAAACCTCCATTCCGTGATTTCACACACGTCCATTCGGTTTCACACTCCTACATTCTTTGACTTCACACACTTCCATTTTGATTTCACACACCTCCATTCTGTGACTTCACACCCTTACATTTGTGACTTCTCACACCACCTTTTTGACTTCACACACCTCCATTCTGACTTCACACACCTCCATTATGTGACTTCACACACCTCCATTCTATGACTTCACACACCTCTATTCTATGACTTCACACACCTCCATTCTATGACTTCACACACCTCCATTGTGTGACTTCACACAGCTCCATTCTATGACTTCACACACCTTCATTCTTACTTCACAAACATACATTCTATGACTTCACACACCTCCATTCTATGACTTCACACACCTCCATTCTGTGACTTCACACACCTCCATTCTGTGACTTCTCTCATCTCCATTCTGTGACTTCACACACCTCCATTCTCCGACTTCACACCCCTCCAATTTGACTTCACATACCTCCCTTCTATGACTTCACAAACCTCCATTCTGCGACTTCACACACCTCAATTCTGTGACTTCACAAACCTCCATTCAATGATTTGACACACCTCCAATCTATGACTTCACACACATCCATTTTATGACGTCACACACCTCCATTTTGACTTCACACACCTCCATTATGTGACTTCACACACCTCCCTTCTGTGACTTCACACACCTCCATTCTATGACTTCACACACCTCCATTCTATGACTTCACACACCTCCATTCTTTGACTTCATACACCTCCATTCTGTGACTTCACACACCTCCATTCTGTGACTTCTCACATCTCCATTCTGTGACTTCACACACCTCCATTCTCCGACTTCACACCCCTCCAATTTGACTTCACATACCTCCATTCTATGACTTCACAAACCTCCATTCTGTGACTTCACACACCTCCATTCTGTGACTTCACAAACCTCCATTCAGTGATTTCACACACCTCCAATCTATGACTTCACACACATCCATTTAATGACGTCACACACCTCCATTTTCACTTCACACACCTCCATTATGTGACTTCAAACACCTCCCTTCTGTGACTTCACACACCTCCATTCTATGACTTCACACACCTTCATTGTATGACTTCACACACCTCCATTCTATGACTTCACACACTTCCATTCTATGATTTCACATACCTCCATGCTATGACTTCACACACCTCCATTTTGACTTCACACACCTCCATTCTGTGACTTCACACACCTCCATTCTGTGACTTCACACACTTACATTTGTGACTTCTCACACCACCTTTTTGACTTCACACATCTCCATTCTGTGACTTCACACACCTCCATTCTGTGACTTCACACACCTCCATTCTGTGACTTCACACACCTCCGTTCTGTGACTTCACACACCTCCCTTCCGTGACTTCACCCATCTCCATTCTATGACTTCACACACCTCCATTCTATGACATCACACACCTACATTCTATGACTTCACACACTTCCATTCTGTGACTTCACACACCTCCATTCTGTGACTTCACACACCTCCATTCTGTGACTTCACACACCTCCATTCTGTGACTTCACACACCTCCCTTCCGTGACTTCACCCATCTCCATTCTATGACTTCACACACCTCCATTCTGTGACTTCACACAACTCCATTCTGTGACTTCACACACCTACATTGTGTGACTTCACACACTTCCATTCTATGACTTCACACACCTCCATTCTATGACTTCAAACACCTCCATTCTGTGACTTCACACACCTCCATTCTCTGACTTCACACACCACAATTTTATGACTTCACACACTTCCATTGTGACGTCACACACCTCCATTCTATGAGTTCACACACCTCCATTCTGACTTCACACACCTCCATTCTGAATTCACACAGCTCCATTCTGTGACTTCACAAAACTCCATCTATGATTTCACACCCCTCCATACTATGACTACACACAACTCCATCTCTGATTTCACACACCTGCATTCTGACATCACACACCTCCATTCTTTGACTTCACAGACCTCGAATCTGTGACTTCACTCACCTGCACTCTATGACTTTACATTCCTCCATTCTATGAGTTCCCACACCTCCTTTCTATGACTTCACCACCTCCAATCTATGACTACACATCTCCATTCTGACTTCACACACCTTCATTCTGTGACTTCACACACCTCCATTCTATGAGTTCACACACCTCCATTGTATGACTTCACACACCTTCATTCTTACTTCAGAAACATCCATTCTATGACTTCACACAACTCCATTCTATGACTTCACACACCTCTATTCTGACTTCATACACCTCCATTCTATGACTTCACACACCTCCATTCTGACTTCACACACCTCCATTCTATGACTTCGCAAACCTCTATTCTGACTTCACAAACCTCCATTCCGTGATTTCACACACGTCCATTCGATTTCACACTCCTACATTCTTTGACTTCACACACTTCCATTTTGATTTCACACACCTCCATTCTGTGACTTCACACCCTTACATTTGTGACTTCTCACACCACCTTTTTGACTTCACACACCTCCATTCTGACTTCACACACCTCCATTATGTGACTTCACACACCTCCATTCTATGACTTCACACACCTCTATTCTATGACTTCACACACCTCCATTCTATGACTTCACACACCTCCACTTGTGACTTCACACAGCTCCATTCTATGACTTCACACACCTTCATTCTTACTTCACAAACATACATTCTATGACTTCACACACCTCCATTCTATGACTTCACACACATCCATTCTTTGACTTCATACACCTTAATTCTGTGACTTCACACACCTCCATTCTGTGACTTCTCACATCTCCATTCTGTGACTTCACACACCTCCATTCTCCGACTTCACACACCTCCATTCTGTGACTTCACAAACCTCCATTGAATGATTTCACACACCTCCAATCTATGACTTCACACACATCCATTTTATGACGTCACACACCTCAATTTTGACTTCACACACCTCCATTATGTGACTTCACACACCTCCCTTCTGTGACTTCACACACCTCCATTCTATGACTTCACACACCTTCATTGTATGACTTCACACACCTCCATTCTATGAATTCACACACTTCCATTCTATGATTTCACATACCTCCATGCTATTACTTCCCACACCTCCATTCTGTGACTTCACACACCTTCATTTTGACTTCACACACCTCCATTCTGTGACTTCACACACCTCCATTCTGTGACTTCACACACTTACAGTTGTGACTTCTCACACCACCTTTTTGACTTCACACATCTCCATTCTGTGACTTCACACACCTCCATTCTGTGACTTCACACACCTCCATTCTGTGACTTCACACACCTCCCTTCCGTGACTTCACCCATCTCCATTCTATGACTTGACACACCTCCATTCTATGACATCACACACCTCCATTCTATGACTTCACACACTTCCATTCTATGACTTCACACACCTCCATTCTATGACTTCACACACATCTATTCTATGAGTTCACACATCTCCTTTCTGTAACTTCCCACAGTTCCAATTTTTGACTTCACAAACCTCCATTCCATGACTTCACACATCTCCATTCTATGAGTTCACACACCTTCATTCTTTGCCTTCACAAACCTCCATTTGTGACTTCACACACCACCATTTTGATTTCACACACCTCCATTCTGTGACTTCACACACCTCCATTCTTTGACTTCACACACCTCCGTTTTGACTTCACACATTTCCATTCTGTGATTTCACATACCTCCATTCTGTGACCTCACACACCACCATTGTTTGACTTCACACACCTCCATTTTTTGACTTCACACACCTCCATTCCACGACTTCACACACCTCCATTCTATGAGTTCACACACATCCATTCTATGAGTTCACACACCACAATTTGTTCTTCACACACCTCCATTCTATGACTTCACACACCTTCATTCTTAATTAAGAAACATCCATTCTGTGACTTCACACACGTCCATTCTATGACTTCGCAAACCTCCATTCTGTGACTTCACACACCTCCATTCTATGACTTCACACACCTTCATTTTTACTTCAGAAACATCCATTCTATGACGTCACACACCTCCATTCTATGACTTCACAAACCTCCATTCTGTGACTTCACACACCTCCATTCTGAGTACACACAACTCCATTCGGTGACTTCACACATCTCCATTCTGACTTCACACACCTCCATTCTATGACTTCACACACTTCCATTCTATGACTTCAAACACCTCCATTCTGTGACTTCACAAACCTCCATTCTGAGTTCACACACCTCCATTCTGTGACTTCACACAACTCCATTCTGTGACTTCACACACCTACATTGTGTGACTTCACACACTTCCATTCTATGACTTCACACAACTCCATTCTATGACTTCAGACACTTCCATTCTGTGACTTCACACACCTCCATTCTATGACTTCACACACCTCCATTCTATGACTTCACACACTTCCATTGTGACGTCACTCGCCTCCATTCTATGAGTTCACACACCTCCATTCGATTTCACACTCCTACATTCTTTGACTTCACACACCTCCATTTTGACTTCACACACCTACATTCTGTGACTTCACACCCTTACATTTGTGACTTCTCACACCAACTTTTTGACTTCACACACCTCCATTCTGACTTCACACACCTCCATTATGTGACTTCACACACCTCCATTCTATGACTTCACACACCTCTATTCTATGACTTCACCCACCTCCATTCTATGACTTCACACACCTCCATTGTGTGACTTCACACAGCTCCATTCTATGACTTCACACACCTTCATTCTTACTTCACAAACATACATTCTATGACTTCACACACCTCCATTCTATGACTTCACACACCTCCATTCTGTGACTTCACACACCTCCATTCTGTGACTTCTCTCATCTCCATTCTGTGACTTCACACACCTCCATTCTCCGACTTCACACCCCTCCAATTTGACTTCACATACCTCCATTCTATGACTTCACAAACCTCCATTCTGCGACTTCACACACCTCCATTCTGTGACTTCACAAACCTCCATTCAATGATTTCACACACCTCCAATCTATGACTTCACACACATCCATTTTATGACGTCACACACCTCCATTTTGACTTCACACACCTCCATTATATGACTTCACACACCTCCCTTCTGTGACTTCACACACCTCCATTCTATGACTTCGCACACCTTCATTGTATGACTTCACACACCTCCATTCTATGACTTCACACACTTCCATTCTATGATTTCACATACCTCCATGCTGTGACTTCACACACCTCCATTTTGACTTCACACACCTCCATTCTGTGACTTCACACACCTCCATTCTGTGACTTCACACACTTACATTTGTGACTTCTCACACCACCTTTTTGACTTCACACATCTCCATTCTGTGACTTCACACACCTCCATTCTGTGACTTCACACACCTCCATTCTGTGACTTCACACACCTCCATTCTGTGACTTCACACACCTCACTTCCGTGACTTCACCCATCTCAATTCTATGACTTCACACACCTCTATTCTATGACATCACACACCTCCATTCCATGACTTCACACACTTCCATTCTGTGACTTCACACACCTCCATTCTGTGACTTCACACACCTCCATTCTGTGACTTCACACACCTCCATTCTGTGACTTCACACACCTCCCTTCCGTGACTTCACCCATCTCCATTCTATGACTTCACACACCTCCATTCTGTGACTTCACACAACTCCATTCTGTGACTTCACACACCTACATTGTGTGACTTCAGACACTTCCATTCTATGACTTCACACACCTCCATTCTATGACTTCAAACACCTCCTTTCTGTGACTTCACACACCTCCATTCTCTGACTTCTCTCATCTCCATTCTGTGACTTCACACACCTCCATTCTCCGACTTCACACCCCTCCAATTTGACTTCACATACCTCCCTTCTATGACTTCACAAACCTCCATTCTGTGACTTCACACACCTCCATTCTGTGACTTCACAAACCTCCATTCAATGATTTGACACACCTCCAATCTATGACTTCACACACATCCATTTTATGACGTCACACACCTCCATTTTGACTTCACACACCTCCATTATGTGACTTCACACACCTCCCTTCTGTGACTTCACACACCTCCATTCTATGACTTCACACACCTTCATTGTATGACCTCACACACCTCCATTCTATGACTTCACACACTTCCATTCTATGATTTCACATACCTACATGCTATGACTTCACACACCTCCATTCTGTGACTTCACACACCTCCATTTTGACTTCACACACCTCCATTCTGTGACTTCACACACCTCCATTTTGACTTCACACACCTCCATTCTGTGACTTCACACACCTCCATTTTGACTTCACACACCTCCATTCTGTGACTTCACACCCTTACATTTGTGACTTCTCACACCACCTTTTTGACTTCACACACCTCCATTCTGACTTCACACACCTCCATTATGTGACTTCACATACCTCCATTCTATGACTTCACACTTCCATTCTATGACTTCAAACACATCCATTCTGTGACTTCACAAACCTCCATTCTGAGTTCACACACCTCCATTCTGTGACTTCACACAACTCCATTCTGTGACTTCACACACCTACATTGTGTGACTTCACACACTTCCATTCTATGACTTCACACACCTCCATTCTATGACTTCAAACACCTCCATTCTGTGACTTCACACACCTCCATTCTATGACTTCACACACCTCCATTCTATGACTTCACACACTTCCATTGTGACGTCACTCGCCTCTATTCTATGAGTTCACACACCTCCATTCGATTTCACACTCCTACATTCTTTGACTTCACACACCTCCATTTTGTCTTCACACACCTACATTCTGTGACTTCACACCCTTACATTTGTGACTTCTCACACCAACTTTTTGACTTCACACACCTCCATTCTGACTTCACACACCTCCATTATGTGACTTCACACACCTCCATTCTATGACTTCACACACCACAATTTTATGACTTCACACATTTCCATTGTGACGTCACACACCTCCATTCTATGAGTTCACACACCTCCATTCTGACTTCACACACCTCCATTCTGAATTCACACAGCTCCATTCTGTGACTTCACAAAACTCCATCTATGATTTCACACCCCTCCATGCTATGACTTCACACAACTCCATCTATGATTTCACACACCTGCATTCTGACATCACACACCTCCATTCTTTGACTTCAGAGACCTCGAATCTGTGACTTCACTCACCTGCACTCTATGACTTTACATTCCTCCATTCTATGACTTCCCACACCTCCTTTCTATGACTTCACCACCTCCAATCTATGACTACACACCTCCATTCTGACTTCACACACCTTCATTCTGTGACTTCACACACCTCCATTCTATGAGTTCACACACCTCCATTGTATGACTTCACACACCTTCATTCTTACTTCAGAAACATCCATTCTATGACTTCACACAACTCCATTCTATGACTTCACACACCTCTATTCTGAGTTCATACACCTCCATTCTATGACTTCACACACCTCCATTCTGACTTCACACACCTCCATTCTATGACTTCGCAAACCTCTATTGTGACTTCACAAACCTCCATTCTGTGATTTCACACACGTCCATTCGATTTCACACTCCTACATTCTTTGACTTCACACACTTCCATTTTGATTTCACACACCTCCATTCTGTGACTTCACACCCTTACATTTGTGACTTCTCACACCACCTTTTTGACTTCACACAACTCCATTCTGACTTTACACACCTCCATTATGTGACTTCACACACCTCCATTCTATGACTTCACACACCTCTATTCTATGACTTCACACACCTCCATTCTATGACTTCACACACCTCCATTCTGTGACTTCACATAGCTCCATTCTATGACTTCACACACCTTAATTCTTACTTCACAAACATACATTCTATGACTTCACACACCTCCATTCTATGACTTCACACACCTCCATTCTTTGACTTCATACACCTCCATTCTGTGACTTAACACACCTCCATTCTGTGACTTCTCACATCTCCATTCTGTGACTTCACACACCTCCATTCTCCGACTGCACACCCCTCCAATTTGACTTCACATACCTCCATTCTATGACTTCACAAACCTCCATTCTGTGACTTCACACACCTCCATTCTGTGACTTCACAAACCTCCATTCAATGATTTCACACACCTCCAATCTATGACTTCACACACATCCATTTAATGACGTCACACACCTCCATTTTGACTTCACACACCTCCATTATGTGACTTCAAACACCTCCCTTCTGTGACTTCACACACCTCCATTCTATGACTTCACACACCTTCATTGTATGACTTCACACACCTCCATTCTATGACTTCACACACTTCCATTCTATGATTTCACATACCTACATGCTATGACTTCACACACCTCCATTCGGTGACTTCACACACCTCCATTTTGACTTCACACACCTCCATTCTGTGACTTCACACACCTCCATTTTGACTTCACACACCTCCATTCTGTGACTTCACACACCTCCATTTTGACTTCACACACCTCCATTCTGTGACTTCACACCCTTACATTTGTGACTTCTCACACCACCTTTTTGACTTCACACACCTCCATTCTGACTTCACACACCTCCATTATGTGACTTCACATACCTCCATTCTGTGACTTCACAAACCTCCATTCTGAGTTCACACACCTCCATTCTGTGACTTCACACAACTCCATTCTGTGACTTCACACACCTACATTGTGTGACTTCACACACTTCCATTCTATGACTTCACACACCTCCATTCTATGACTTCAAACACCTCCATTCTGTGACTTCACACACCTCCATTCTCTGACTTCACACACCACAATTTTATGACTTCACACACTTCCATTGTGACGTCACACACCTCCATTCTATGAGTTCACACACCTCCATTCTGACTTCACACACCTCCATTCTGAATTCACACAGCTCCATTCTGTGACTTCACAAAACTCCATCTATGATTTCACACCCCTCCATACTATGACTTCACACAACTCCATCTATGATTTCACACACCTGCATTCTGACATCACACACCTCCATTCTTTGACTTCACAGACCTCGAATCTGTGACTTCACTCACCTGCACTCTATGACTTTACATTCCTCCATTCTATGACTTCCCACACCTCCTTTCTATGACTTCACCACCTCCAATCTATGACTACACACCTCCATTCTGACTTCACACACCTTCATTCTGTGACTTCACACACCTCCATTCTATGAGTTCACACACCTCCATTGTATGACTTCACACACCTTCATTCTTACTTCAGAAACATCCATTCTATGACTTCACACAACTCCATTCTATGACTTCACACACCTCTATTCTGAGTTCATACACCTCCATTCTATGACTTCACACACCTCCATTCTGACTTCACACACCTCCATTCTATGACTTCGAAACCTCTATTCTGACTTCACAAACCTCCATTCTGTGATTTCACACACGTCCATTCGATTTCACACTCCTACATTCTTTGACTTCACACACTTCCATTTTGATTTCACACACCTCCATTCTGTGACTTCACACCCTTACATTTGTGACTTCTCACACCAACTTTTTGACTTCACACAACTCCATTCTGACTTTACACACCTCCATTATGTGACTTCACACACCTCCATTCTATGACTTCACACACCTCTATTCTATGACTTCACACACCTCCATTCTATGACTTCACACACCTCCATTCTGTGACTTCACATAGCTCCATTCTATGACTTCACACACCTTAATTCTTACTTCACAAACATACATTCTATGACTTCACACACCTCCATTCTATGACTTCACACACCTCCATTCTTTGACTTCATACACCTCCATTCTGTGACTTCACACACCTCCATTCTGTGACTTCTCACATCTCCATTCTGTGACTTCACACACCTCCATTCTCCGACTGCACACCCCTCCAATTTGACTTCACATACCTCCATTCTATGACTTCACAAACCTCCATTCTGTGACTTCACACACCTCCATTCTGTGACTTCACAAACCTCCATTCAATGATTTCACACACCTCCAATCTATGACTTCACACACATCCATTTAATGACGTCACACACCTCCATTTTGACTTCACACACCTCCATTATGTGACTTCAAACACCTCCCTTCTGTGACTTCACACACCTCCATTCTATGACTTCACACACCTTCATTGTATGACTTCACACACCTCCATTCTATGACTTCACACACTTCCATTCTATGATTTCACATACCTCCATGCTATGACTTCACACACCTCCATTTTGATTTCACACACCTCCATTCTGTGACTTCACACACTTCCATTCTATGATTTCACATACCTCCATGCTATGACTTCACACACCTCCATTTTGACTTCACACACCTTCATTTTTACTTCAGAATCCTCCATTCTATGACGTCACACACCTCCATTCTATGACTTCACAAACCTCCATTCTGTGACTTCACACACCTCCATTCTGAGTACACACAACTCCATTCGGTGACTTCACACATCTCCATTCTGACTTCACACACCTCCATTCTATGACTTCACACACTTCCATTCTATGACTTCAAACACCTCCATTCTGTGACTTCACAAACCTCCATTCTGAGTTCACACACCTCCATTCTGTGACTTCACACAACTCCATTCTGTGACTTCACACACCTACATTGTGTGACTTCACACACTTCCATTCTATGACTTCACACAACTCCATTCTATGACTTCAAACACTTCCATTCTGTGACTTCACACACCTCCATTCTATGACTTCACACACCTCCATTCTATGACTTCACACACTTCCATTGTGACGTCACTCGCCTCCATTCTATGAGTTCACACACCTCCATTCGATTTCACACTCCTACATTCTTTGACTTCACACACCTCCATTTTGACTTCACACACCTACATTCTGTGACTTCACACCCTTACATTTGTGACTTCTCACACCAACTTTTTGACTTCACACACCTCCATTCTGACTTCACACACCTCCATTATGTGACTTCACACACCTCCATTCTATGACTTCACACAATTCTATTCTATGACTTCACACACCTCCATTCTATGACTTCACACACCTCCATTGTGTGACTTCACACAGCTCCATTCTATGACTTCACACACCTTCATTCTTACTTCACAAACATACATTCTATGACTTCACACACCTCCATTCTATGACTTCAAACACCTCCATTCTGTGACTTCACACACCTCCATTCTCTGACTTCTCTCATCTCCATTCTGTGACTTCACACACCTCCATTCTCCGACTTCACACCCCTCCAATTTGACTTCACATACCTCCCTTCTATGACTTCACAAACCTCCATTCTTTGACTTCACACACCTCCATTCTGTGACTTCACAAACCTCCATTCAATGATTTCACACACCTCCAATCTATGACTTCACACACATCCATTTTATGACGTTCACACACCTCCATTTTGACTTCACACACCTCCATTACGTGACTTCACACACCTCCCTTCTGTGACTTCACACACCTCCATTCTATGACTTCACACACCTTCATTGTATGACTTCACACACCTCCATTCTATGACTTCACACACTTCCATTCTATGATTTCACATACCTACATGCTATGACTTCACACACCTCCATTCGGTGACTTCACACACCTCCATTTTGACTTCACACACCTCCATTCTGACTTCACACACCTCCATTATGTGACTTCACATACCTCCATTCTGTGACTTCACAAACCTCCATTCTGAGTTCACACACCTCCATTCTGTGACTTCACACAACTCCATTCTGTGACTTCACACACCTACATTGTGTGACTTCACACACTTCCATTCTATGACTTCACACACCTCCATTCTATGACTTCAAACACCTCCATTCTGTGACTTCACACACCTCCATTCTCTGACTTCACACAGACAATTTTATGACTTCACACATTTCCATTGTGACGTCACACACCTCCATTCTATGAGTTCACACACCTCCATTCTGACTTCAGACACCTCCATTCTGAATTCACACAGCTCCATTCTGTGACTTCACAAAACTCCATCTATGATTTCACACCCCTCCATGCTATGACTTCACACAACTCCATCTATGATTTCACACACCTGCATTCTGACATCACACACCTCCATTCTTTGACTTCACAGACCTCGAATCTGTGACTTCACTCACCTGCACTCTATGACTTTACATTCCTCCATTCTATGACTTCCTACACCTCCTTTCTATGACTTCACCACCTCCAATATATGACTACACACCTCCATTCTGACTTCACACACCTTCATTCGGTGACTTCACACACCTCCATTCTATGAGTTCACACACCTCCATTGTATGACTTCACACACCTTCATTCTTACTTCAGAAACATCCATTCTATGACTTCACACAACTCCATTCTATGACTTCACACACCTCTATTCTGACTTCATACACCTCCATTCTATGACTTCACACACCTCCATTCTGACTTCACACACCTCCATTCTATGACTTCGCAAACCTCTATTCTGACTTCACAAACCTCCATTCTGTGATTTCACACACGTCCATTCGATTTCACACTCCTACATTCTTTGACTTCACACACTTCCATTTTGATTTCACACACCTCCATTCTGTGACTTCACACCCTTACATTTGTGACTTCTCACACCAACTTTTTGACTTCACACAACTCCATTCTGACTTTACACACCTCCATTATGTGACTTCACACACCTCCATTCTATGACTTCACACACCTCTATTCTATGACTTCACACACCTCCATTCTATGACTTCACACACCTCCATTCTGTGACTTCACATAGCTCCATTCTATGACTTCACACACCTTAATTCTTACTTCACAAACATACATTCTATGACTTCACACACCTCCATTCTATGACTTCACACACCTCCATTCTTTGACTTCATACACCTCCATTCTGTGACTTCACACACCTCCATTCTGTGACTTCTCACATCTCCATTCTGTGACTTCACACACCTCCATTCTCCGACTGCACACCCCTCCAATTTGACTTCACATACCTCCATTCTATGACTTCACAAACCTCCATTCTGTGACTTCACAAACCTCCATTCAATGATTTCCCACACCTCCAATCTATGACTTCACACACATCCATTTAATGACGTCACACACCTCCATTTTGACTTCACACACCTCCATTATGTGACTTCAAACACCTCCCTTCTGTGACTTCACACACCTCCATTCTATGACTTCACACACCTTCCTTGTATGACTTCACACACCTCCATTCTATGACTTCACACACTTCCATTCTATGATTTCACATACCTCCATGCTATGACTTCACAAAACTCCATTTTGACTTCACACACCTCCATTCTGTGACTTCACACACTTCCATTCTATGATTTCACATACCTCCATGCTATGACTTCACACACCTCCATTTTGACTTCACACACCTCCATTTTGACTTCACACACCTTCATTTTTACTTCAGAATCCTCCATTCTATGACGTCACACACCTCCATTCTATGACTTCACAAACCTCCATTCTGTGACTTCACACACCTCCATTCTGAGTACACACAACTCCATTCGGTGACTTCACACATCTCCATTCTGACTTCACGCACCTCCATTCTATGACTTCACACACTTCCATTCTATGACTTCAAACACCTCCATTCTGTGACTTCACAAACCTCCATTCTGAGTTCACACACCTCCATTCTGTGACTTCACACAACTCCATTCTGTGACTTCACACACCTACATTGTGTGACTTCACACACTTCCATTCTATGACTTCACACACCTCCATTCTATGACTTCCAACACCTCCATTCTGTGACTTCACACACCTCCATTCTATGACTTCACACACCTCCATTCTATGACTTCACACACTTCCATTGTGACGTCACTCGCCTCTATTCTATGAGTTCACACACCTCCATTCGATTTCACACTCCTACATTCTTTGACTTCACACACCTCCATTTTGACTTCACACACCTACATTCTGTGACTTCACACCCTTACATTTGTGACTTCTCACACCAACTTTTTGACTTCACACACCTCCATTCTGACTTCACACACGTCCATTATGTGACTTCACACACCTCCATTCTATGACTTCACACACCTCTATTCTATGACTTCACACACCTCCATTCTATGACTTCACACACCTCCATTGTGTGACTTCACACAGCTCCATTCTATGACTTCACACACCTTCATTCTTACTTCACAAACATACATTCTATGACTTCACACACCTCCATTCTATGACTTCAAACACCTCCATTCTGTGACTTCACACACCTCCATTCTCTGACTTCTCTCATCTCCATTCTGTGACTTCACACACCTCCATTCTCCGACTTCACACCCCTCCAATTTGACTTCACATACCTCCCTTCTATGACTTCACAAACCTCCATTCTTTGACTTCACACACCTCCATTCTGTGACTTCACAAACCTCCATTCAATGATTTCACACACCTCCAATCTATGACTTCTCACACATCCATTTTATGACGTCACACACCTCCATTTTGACTTCACACACCTCCATTATGTGACTTCACACACCTCCCTTCTGTGACTTCACACACCTCCATTCTATGACTTCACACACCTTCATTGTATGACTTCACACACCTCCATTCTATGACTTCACACACTTCCATTCTATGATTTCACATACCTACATGCTATGACTTCACACACCTCCATTCGGTGACTTCACACACCTCCATTTTGACTTCACACACCTCCATTCTGTGACTTCACACCTCAATTTTGACTTCACACACCTCCATTCTGTGACTTCACACACCTCCATTTTGACTTCACACACCTCCATTCTGTGACTTCACACCCTTACATTTGTGACTTCTCACACCACCTTTTTGACTTCACACACCTCCATTCTGACTTCACACACCTCCATTATGTGACTTCACAAACCTCCATTCTGAGTTCACACACCTCCATTCTGTGACTTCACACAACTCCATTCTGTGACTTCACACACCTACATTGTGTGACTTCACACACTTCCATTCTATGACTTCACACACCTCCATTCTATGACTTCAAACACCTCCATTCTGTGACTTCACACACCTCCATTCTCTGACTTCACACACCACAATTTTATGACTTCACACACTTCCATTGTGACGTCACACACCTCCATTCTATGAGTTCACACACCTCCATTCTGACTTCACACACCTCCATTCTGAATTCACACAGCTCCATTCTGTGACTTCACAAAACTCCATCTATGATTTCACACCCCTCCATACTATGACTTCACACAACTCCATCTATGATTTCACACACCTGCATTCTGACATCACACACCTCCATTCTTTGACTTCACAGACCTCGAATCTGTGACTTCACTCACCTGCACTCTATGACTTTACATTCCTCCATTCTATGACTTCCCACACCTCCTTTCTATGACTTCACCACCTCCAATCTATGACTACACACCTCCATTCTGACTTCACACACCTTCATTCTGTGACTTCACACACCTCCATTCTATGAGTTCACACACCTCCATTGTATGACTTCACACACCTTCATTCTTACTTCAGAAACATCCATTCTATGACTTCACACAACTCCATTCTATGACTTCACACACCTCTATTCTGACTTCATACACCTCCATTCTATGACTTCACACACCTCCATTCTGACTTCACACACCTCCATTCTATGACTTCGAAACCTCTATTCTGACTTCACAAACCTCCATTCTGTGATTTCACACACGTCCATTCGATTTCACACTCCTACATTCTTTGACTTCACACACTTCCATTTTGATTTCACACACCTCCATTCTGTGACTTCACACCCTTACATTTGTGACTTCTCACACCAACTTTTTGACTTCACACAACTCCATTCTGACTTTACACACCTCCATTATGTGACTTCACACACCTCCATTCTATGACTTCACACACCTCTATTCTATGACTTCACACACCTCCATTCTATGACTTCACACACCTCCATTCTGTGACTTCACATAGCTCCATTCTATGACTTCACACACCTTAATTCTTACTTCACAAACATACATTCTATGACTTCACACACCTCCATTCTATGACTTCACACACCTCCATTCTTTGACTTCATACACCTCCATTCTGTGACTTCACACACCTCCATTCTGTGACTTCTCACATCTCCATTCTGTGACTTCACACACCTCCATTCTCCGACTGCACACCCCTCCAATTTGACTTCACATACCTCCATTCTATGACTTCACAAACCTCCATTCTGTGACTTCACACACCTCCATTCTGTGACTTCACAAACCTCCATTCAATGATTTCACACACCTCCAATCTATGACTTCACACACATCCATTTAATGACGTCACACACCTCCATTTTGACTTCACACACCTCCATTATGTGACTTCAAACACCTCCCTTCTGTGACTTCACACACCTCCATTCTATGACTTCACACACCTTCATTGTATGACTTCACACACCTCCATTCTATGACTTCACACACTTCCATTCTATGATTTCACATACCTCCATGCTATGACTTCACACACCTCCATTTTGACTTCACACACCTCCATTCTGTGACTTCACACACTTCCATTCTATGATTTCACATACCTCCATGCTATGACTTCACACACCTCCATTTTGACTTCACACACCTTCATTTTTACTTCAGAATCCTCCATTCTATGACGTCACACACCTCCATTCTATGACTTCACAAACCTCCATTCTGTGACTTCACACACCTCCATTCTGAGTACACACAACTCCATTCGGTGACTTCACACATCTCCATTCTGACTTCACACACCTCCATTCTATGACTTCACACACTTCCATTCTATGACTTCAAACACCTCCATTCTGTGACTTCACAAACCTCCATTCTGAGTTCACACACCTCCATTCTGTGACTTCACACAACTCCATTCTGTGACTTCACACACCTACATTGTGTGACTTCACACACTTCCATTCTATGACTTCACACAACTCCATTCTATGACTTCAAACACTTCCATTCTGTGACTTCACACACCTCCATTCTATGACTTCACACACCTCCATTCTATGACTTCACACACTTCCATTGTGACGTCACTCGCCTCCATTCTATGAGTTCACACACCTCCATTCGATTTCACACTCCTACATTCTTTGACTTCACACACCTCCATTTTGACTTCACACACCTACATTCTGTGACTTCACACCCTTACATTTGTGACTTCTCACACCAACTTTTTGACTTCACACACCTCCATTCTGACTTCACACACCTCCATTATGTGACTTCACACACCTCCATTCTATGACTTCACACAATTCTATTCTATGACTTCACACACCTCCATTCTATGACTTCACACACCTCCATTGTGTGACTTCACACAGCTCCATTCTATGACTTCACACACCTTCATTCTTACTTCACAAACATACATTCTATGACTTCACACACCTCCATTCTATGACTTCAAACACCTCCATTCTGTGACTTCACACACCTCCATTCTCTGACTTCTCTCATCTCCATTCTGTGACTTCACACACCTCCATTCTCCGACTTCACACCCCTCCAATTTGACTTCACATACCTCCCTTCTATGACTTC
Organism: Megascapheus bottae; assembly: GCA_024803745.1. NCBI lineage: Eukaryota > Metazoa > Chordata > Mammalia > Rodentia > Geomyidae > Megascapheus > Megascapheus bottae. The sequence continues at coordinate 987,319 of JANJXV010000159.1, read as the reverse complement.
ACAAACCTCCATTCTTTGACTTCACACACCTCCATTCTGTGACTTCACAAACCTCCATTCAATGATTTCACACACCTCCAATCTATGACTTCACACACATCCATTTTATGACGTTCACACACCTCCATTTTGACTTCACACACCTCCATTACGTGACTTCACACACCTCCCTTCTGTGACTTCACACACCTCCATTCTATGACTTCACACACCTTCATTGTATGACTTCACACACCTCCATTCTATGACTTCACACACTTCCATTCTATGATTTCACATACCTACATGCTATGACTTCACACACCTCCATTCGGTGACTTCACACACCTCCATTTTGACTTCACACACCTCCATTCTGACTTCACACACCTCCATTATGTGACTTCACATACCTCCATTCTGTGACTTCACAAACCTCCATTCTGAGTTCACACACCTCCATTCTGTGACTTCACACAACTCCATTCTGTGACTTCACACACCTACATTGTGTGACTTCACACACTTCCATTCTATGACTTCACACACCTCCATTCTATGACTTCAAACACCTCCATTCTGTGACTTCACACACCTCCATTCTCTGACTTCACACAGACAATTTTATGACTTCACACATTTCCATTGTGACGTCACACACCTCCATTCTATGAGTTCACACACCTCCATTCTGACTTCAGACACCTCCATTCTGAATTCACACAGCTCCATTCTGTGACTTCACAAAACTCCATCTATGATTTCACACCCCTCCATGCTATGACTTCACACAACTCCATCTATGATTTCACACACCTGCATTCTGACATCACACACCTCCATTCTTTGACTTCACAGACCTCGAATCTGTGACTTCACTCACCTGCACTCTATGACTTTACATTCCTCCATTCTATGACTTCCTACACCTCCTTTCTATGACTTCACCACCTCCAATATATGACTACACACCTCCATTCTGACTTCACACACCTTCATTCTGTGACTTCACACACCTCCATTCTATGAGTTCACACACCTCCATTGTATGACTTCACACACCTTCATTCTTACTTCAGAAACATCCATTCTATGACTTCACACAACTCCATTCTATGACTTCACACACCTCTATTCTGACTTCATACACCTCCATTCTATGACTTCACACACCTCCATTCTGACTTCACACACCTCCATTCTATGACTTCGCAAACCTCTATTCTGACTTCACAAACCTCCATTCTGTGATTTCACACACGTCCATTCGATTTCACACTCCTACATTCTTTGACTTCACACACTTCCATTTTGATTTCACACACCTCCATTCTGTGACTTCACACCCTTACATTTGTGACTTCTCACACCAACTTTTTGACTTCACACAACTCCATTCTGACTTTACACACCTCCATTATGTGACTTCACACACCTCCATTCTATGACTTCACACACCTCTATTCTATGACTTCACACACCTCCATTCTATGACTTCACACACCTCCATTCTGTGACTTCACATAGCTCCATTCTATGACTTCACACACCTTAATTCTTACTTCACAAACATACATTCTATGACTTCACACACCTCCATTCTATGACTTCACACACCTCCATTCTTTGACTTCATACATCTCCATTCTGTGACTTCACACACCTCCATTCTGTGACTTCTCACATCTCCATTCTGTGACTTCACACACCTCCATTCTCCGACTGCACACCCCTCCAATTTGACTTCACATACCTCCATTCTATGACTTCACAAACCTCCATTCTGTGACTTCACAAACCTCCATTCAATGATTTCCCACACCTCCAATCTATGACTTCACACACATCCATTTAATGACGTCACACACCTCCATTTTGACTTCACACACCTCCATTATGTGACTTCAAACACCTCCCTTCTGTGACTTCACACACCTCCATTCTATGACTTCACACACCTTCCTTGTATGACTTCACACACCTCCATTCTATGACTTCACACACTTCCATTCTATGATTTCACATACCTCCATGCTATGACTTCACAAACCTCCATTTTGACTTCACACACCTCCATTCTGTGACTTCACACACTTCCATTCTATGATTTCACATACCTCCATGCTATGACTTCACACACCTCCATTTTGACTTCACACACCTCCATTTTGACTTCACACACCTTCATTTTTACTTCAGAATCCTCCATTCTATGACGTCACACACCTCCATTCTATGACTTCACAAACCTCCATTCTGTGACTTCACACACCTCCATTCTGAGTACACACAACTCCATTCGGTGACTTCACACATCTCCATTCTGACTTCACGCACCTCCATTCTATGACTTCACACACTTCCATTCTATGACTTCAAACACCTCCATTCTGTGACTTCACAAACCTCCATTCTGAGTTCACACACCTCCATTCTGTGACTTCACACAACTCCATTCTGTGACTTCACACACCTACATTGTGTGACTTCACACACTTCCATTCTATGACTTCACACACCTCCATTCTATGACTTCAAACACCTCCATTCTGTGACTTCACACACCTCCATTCTATGACTTCACACACCTCCATTCTATGACTTCACACACTTCCATTGTGACGTCACTCGCCTCTATTCTATGAGTTCACACACCTCCATTCGATTTCACACTCCTACATTCTTTGACTTCACACACCTCCATTTTGCCTTCACACACCTACATTCTGTGACTTCACACCCTTACATTTGTGACTTCTCACACCAACTTTTTGACTTCACACACCTCCATTCTGACTTCACACACCTCCATTATGTGACTTCACACACCTCCATTCTATGACTTCACACACCTCTATTCTATGACTTCACACACCTCCATTCTATGACTTCACACACCTCCATTGTGTGACTTCACACAGCTCCATTCTATGACTTCACACACCTTCATTCTTACTTCACAAACATACATTCTATGACTTCACACACCTCCATTCTATGACTTCAAACACCTCCATTCTGTGACTTCACACACCTCCATTCTCTGACTTCTCTCATCTCCATTCTGTGACTTCACACACCTCCATTCTCCGACTTCACACCCCTCCAATTTGACTTCACATACCTCCCTTCTATGACTTCACAAACCTCCATTCTTTGACTTCACACACCTCCATTCTGTGACTTCACAAACCTCCATTCAATGATTTCACACACCTCCAATCTATGACTTCTCACACATCCATTTTATGACGTCACACACCTCCATTTTGACTTCACACACCTCCATTATGTGACTTCACACACCTCCCTTCTGTGACTTCACACACCTCCATTCTATGACTTCACACACCTTCATTGTATGACTTCACACACCTCCATTCTATGACTTCACACACTTCCATTCTATGATTTCACATACCTACATGCTATGACTTCACACACCTCCATTCGGTGACTTCACACACCTCCATTTTGACTTCACACACCTCCATTCTGTGACTTCACACACCTCCATTTTGACTTCACACACCTCCATTCTGTGACTTCACACACCTCCATTTTGACTTCACACACCTCCATTCTGTGACTTCACACCCTTACATTTGTGACTTCTCACACCACCTTTTTGACTTCACACACCTCCATTCTGACTTCACACACCTCCATTATGTGACTTCACATACCTCCATTCTGTGACTTCACAAACCTCCATTCTGAGTTCACACACCTCCATTCTGTGACTTCACACAACTCCATTCTGTGACTTCACACACCTACATTGTGTGACTTCACACACTTCCATTCTATGACTTCACACACCTCCATTCTATGACTTCAAACACCTCCATTCTGTGACTTCACACACCTCCATTCTCTGACTTCACACACCACAATTTTATGACTTCACACACTTCCATTGTGACGTCACACACCTCCATTCTATGAGTTCACACACCTCCATTCTGACTTCACACACCTCCATTCTGAATTCACACAGCTCCATTCTGTGACTTCACAAAACTCCATCTATGATTTCACACCCCTCCATACTATGACTTCACACAACTCCATCTATGATTTCACACACCTGCATTCTGACATCACACACCTCCATTCTTTGACTTCACAGACCTCGAATCTGTGACTTCACTCACCTGCACTCTATGACTTTACATTCCTCCATTCTATGACTTCCCACACCTCCTTTCTATGACTTCACCACCTCCAATCTATGACTACACACCTCCATTCTGACTTCACACACCTTCATTCTGTGACTTCACACACCTCCATTCTATGAGTTCACACACCTCCATTGTATGACTTCACACACCTTCATTCTTACTTCAGAAACATCCATTCTATGACTTCACACAACTCCATTCTATGACTTCACACACCTCTATTCTGACTTCATACACCTCCATTCTATGACTTCACACACCTCCATTCTGACTTCACACACCTCCATTCTATGACTTCGCAAACCTCTATTCTGACTTCACAAACCTCCATTCTGTGATTTCACACACTTCCATTCGATTTCACACTCCTACATTCTTTGACTTCACACACTTCCATTTTGATTTCACACACCTCCATTCTGTGACTTCACACCCTTACATTTGTGACTTCTCACACCAACTTTTTGACTTCACACAACTCCATTCTGACTTTACACACCTCCATTATGTGACTTCACACACCTCCATTCTATGACTTCACACACCTCTATTCTATGACTTCACACACCTCCATTCTATGACTTCACACACCTCCATTCTGTGACTTCACATAGCTCCATTCTATGACTTCACACACCTTAATTCTTACTTCACAAACATACATTCTATGACTTCACACACCTCCATTCTATGACTTCACACACCTCCATTCTTTGACTTCATACACCTCCATTCTGTGACTTCACACACCTCCATTCTGTGACTTCTCACATCTCCATTCTGTGACTTCACACACCTCCATTCTCCGACTGCACACCCCTCCAATTTGACTTCACATACCTCCATTCTATGACTTCACAAACCTCCATTCTGTGACTTCACAAACCTCCATTCAATGATTTCCCACACCTCCAATCTATGACTTCACACACATCCATTTAATGACGTCACACACCTCCATTTTGACTTCACACACCTCCATTATGTGACTTCAAACACCTCCCTTCTGTGACTTCACACACCTCCATTCTATGACTTCACACACCTTCATTGTATGACTTCACACACCTCCATTCTATGACTTCACACACTTCCATTCTATGATTTCACATACCTCCATGCTATGACTTCACACACCTCCATTTTGACTTCACACACCTCCATTCTGTGACTTCACACACTTCCATTCTATGATTTCACATACCTCCATGATATGACTTCACACACCTCCATTTTGACTTCACACACCTTCATTTTAACTTCAGAATCCTCCATTCTATGACGTCACACACCTCCATTCTATGACTTCACAAACCTCCATTCTGTGACTTCACACACCTCCATTCTGTGACTTCACACACCTCCCTTCCGTGACTTCACCCATCTCCATTCTATGACTTCACACACCTCCATTCTATGACATCACACACCTCCATTCTATGACTTCACACACTTCCATTCTGTGACTTCACACACCTCCATTCTGTGACTTCACACACCTCCATTCTGTGACTTCACACACCTCCATTCTGTGACTTCACACACCTCCCTTCCGTGACTTCACCCATCTCCATTCTATGACTTCACACACCTCCATTCTGTGACTTCACACAACTCCATTCTGTGACTTCACACACCTACATTGTGTGACTTCACACACTTCCATTCTATGACTTCACACACCTCCATTCTATGACTTCAAACACCTCCATTCTGTGACTTCACACACCTCCATTCTCTGACTTCACACTCCACAATTTTATGACTTCACACACTTCCATTGTGATGTCACACACCTCCATTCTTTGAGTTCACACACCTCCATTCTGACTTCACACACCTCCATTCTGAATTCACACAGCTCCATTCTGTGACTTCACAAAACTCCATCTATGATTTCACACCCCTCCATACTATGACTTCACACAACTCCATCTATGATTTCACACACCTGCATTCTGACATCACACACCTCCATTCTTTGACTTCACAGACCTCGAATCTGTGACTTCACTCACCTGCACTCTATGACTTTACATTCCTCCATTCTATGACTTCCCACACCTCCATTCTGTGACTTCACACACCTCCATTTTGACTTCACACACCTCCATTCTGTGACTTCACACACCTCCATTCTGTGACTTCACACACTTACATTTGTGACTTCTCACACCACCTTTTTGACTTCACACATCTCCATTCTGTGACTTCACACACCTCCATTCTGTGACTTCACACACCTCCATTCTGTGACTTCACACACCTCCATTCTGTGACTTCACACACCTCCCTTCCGTGATTTCACCCATCTCCATTCTATGACTTCACACACCTCCATTCTATGACATCACACACCTCCATTCTATGACTTCATACACTTCCATTCTATGACTTCACACACCTCCATTCTATGACTTCACACACATCCATTCTATGAGTTCACACATCTCCTTTCTGTAACTTCCCACAGTTCCAATTTTTGACTTCACAAACCTCCATTCCATGACTTCACACACCTCCATTCTATAAGTTCACACACCTTCATTCTTTGCCTTCACAAACCTCCATTTGTGACTTCACACACCACCATTTTGATTTCACACACCTCCATTCTGTGACTTCACACCCCTCCATTCTTTGACTTCACACACCTCCGTTTTGACTTCACACACTTCCATTCTGTGATTTCACATACCTCCATTCTGTGACCTCACACACCACCATTGTTTGACTTCACACACCTCCATTTTTTGACTTCACACACCTCCATTCCACGACTTCACACACCTCCATTCTATGAGTTCACACACATCCATTCTATGAGTTCACACACCACAATTTGTTCTTCACACACCTCCATTCTTTGACTTCACACACCTTCATTCTTAATTAAGAAACATCCATTCTGTGACTTCACACACGTCCATTCTATGACTTCGCAAACATCCATTCTGTGACTTCACACACCTCCATTCTGAGTTCACACAACTCCATTCGGTGACTTCACACACCTACATTCTGACTTCACACACCTACACTCTGTGACTTCACACACTTACATTCTATGACTTCACACACCTCCATTCTGTGACTTCACACACCTCCATTCTGTGACTTCACACACCTTCATTCTGTGACTTCACACACCTCCATTCTATGACTTCACACACCTCCATTCTATGATTTCACACATCCATTTTGACTTCACACACCTAAAATATGTGACTTCAAACACCTCAATCCTGTGTCTTCAAACACCTCCATTCTATGACTTCATACCCGTCCATTCTGTGACTTCACACACTTCCATTCCATGACTTCACACACCTCCATTCTGTGACTTCACCCACCTCCATTCTGTTACTTCACACACCTCCATTCTTCGATTTCACACCCCTCCAATTTGACTTCACATACCTCCATTCTATGACTTCACAAACCTCCATTCTGTGACTACACACACCTCCATTCTGTGACTTCACACCCCTCCATTATATGACTTCACACACCTCCATTCTATGACTTCACACACCTCCATTTTTTGACGTCACACTCCTCCATTTTGACTTCCATTCTCAATTCACACAGCTCCATTCTGTGACTTCACAAAAAAACTTTCTATGATTTCACACACCTCCATAATATGACTTCACACAAGTCCATCTATGGCTTCACACACCTCCATTCTGCCTTCACACATCTCTGTTCTATGACTTCGCACACCTCCATTCTGACATCACATACCTCCATTCTATGACTTCACAGACCTCGAATCTGTGACTTCAATCACCTGCACTCTATGACTTCACACTCCTCCATTCTATGACTTCCCACACCTCTTTTCTATGACTTCACCCACCTCCAGTCTATGACTACACACCTCCATTCTGACTTCACACACCTCCATTCTGTGACTTCACACACCTCCATTCTATGACTTCACACACCTTCATTTTTACTTCAGAAACATCCATTCTATGACGTCACAAACCTCCATTCTATGACTTCACACACCTCCAATATATGACTTCACACACCTCCATTCTGTGACTTCACACACGTCCATTCTGAGTTCACACACCTCCATTCTGTGACTTCACACACCTCAATTCTGTGGCTTCACACATCTCCATTCTGTGACTACACACACTTCCATTCTCTGACTTCACACACCTCCATTCTGTGACTTCACACACCTCCATTCTATGACGTCACACACCCTCATTCTATGATTTCACACACTTCCATTCTATGACTTCACACATCCATTTTGACTTCACACACCTCCAATATATGACTTCACACACCTCCATTCTGTGACTTTACACACCTCCATTCTGAGTTCACACACCTCCATTCTGTGACTTCCCACACCTCCATTCTGACTTCACACACCTCCATTCTCTGACTTCACACACCTCCATTCTATGACTTCACACACCTTCATTCTTACTTCACAAACATCCATTCTATGATTTCACACACCTCCATTCTATGACTTCACACACCTCCATTCTGTGACTTCACACACCTCCATTCTATGATTTCACACACCTCCATTGTGACAAAACACACCTCCATTCTATGAGTTCACACACCTCTATTCTGACTTCACACACCTCCATTCTATGACTTCACACACCTCTATTCTGACTTCACACACCTCCATTCTATGACTTCACACACCTCCATTCTGACTTCACACACCTCCATTCTATGACTTTGCACACCTCTATTTTGATTTCACACACCTCCATTCTGTGACTTCACATACCTCCATTCGAGGACTTCACACACTTCCATTCTTTGACTTAACACACCTCTCTTTTTACTTCACACACCTCCATTTTGTGACTTCACACACCTACATTTGTGACTTCTCACACCACATTTTTGACTTCACACATCTCCATTCTGTGACTTCACACACCTCCATTCTCCGACTTCACACCCCTCCAATTTGACTTCACATACCTCCATTCTATGACTTCACAAACCTCCATTCTGTGACTACACACACCTCCAGTCTGTGACTTCACACCCCTCCATTATATGACTTCACACACCTCCATTCTATGACTTCACACACCTCCATTTTTTGACGTCACACTCCTCCATTTTGACTTCCATTCTCAATTCACACAGCTCCATTCTGTGACTTCACAAAAAACCTTTCTATGATTTCACACTCCTCCATAATATGACTTCACACAAGTCCATCTATGGCTTCACACACCTCCATTCTGCCTTCACACATCTCTATTCTATGACTTCGCACACCTCCATTCTGACATCACATACCTCCATTCTATGACTTCACAGACCTCGAATCTGTGACTTCAATCACCTGCACTCTATGACTTAACACTCCTCCATTCTATGACTTCCCACACCTCATTTCTATGACTTCACCCACCTCCAATCTATGACTACACACCTTCATTCTGACTTCACACACCTCCATTCTGTGACTTCACACACCTCCATTCTATGACTTCACACACCTTCATTTTTACTTCAGAAACATCCATTCTATGACGTCACAAACCTCCATTCTATGACTTCACAAACCTCCATTCTGTGACTTCACACACCTCCATTCTGAGTACACACAACTCCATTCGGTGACTTCACACATCTCCATTCTGACTTCACACACCTCCATTCTTTGTCTTCACACACTTCCATTCTATGACTTCAAACACCTCCATTCTGTGACTTCACAAACCTCCATTCTGAGTTCACACACCTCCATTCTGTGACTTCACACAACTACATTCTGTGACTTCACACACCTACATTGTGTGACTTCACACACTTCCATTCTATGACTTCACACAACTCCATTCTATGACTTCAAACACTTCCATTCTGTGACTTCACACACCTCCATTCTATGACTTCACACACCTCCATTCTATGACTTCACACACTTCCATTGTGACGTCACTCGCCTCCATTCTATGAGTTCACACACCTCCATTCGATTTCACACTCCTACATTCTTTGACTTCACACACCTCCATTTTGTCTTCACACACCTACATTCTGTGACTTCACACCCTTACATTTGTGACTTCTCACACCAACTTTTTGACTTCACACACCTCCATTCTGACTTCACACATCTCCATTATGTGACTTCACACACCTCCATTCTATGACTTCACACACCTCTATTCTATGACTTCACACACCTCCATTCTATGACTTCACACACCTCCATTGTGTGACTTCACACAGCTCCATTCTATGACTTCACACACCTTCATTCTTACTTCACAAACATACATTCTATGACTTCACACACCTCCATTCTATGACTTCACACACCTCCATTCTGTGACTTCACACACCTCCATTCTGTGACTTCTCTCATCTCCATTCTGTGACTTCACACACCTCCATTCTCCGACTTCACACCCCTCCAATTTGTCTTCACATACCTCCATTCTATGACTTCACAAACCTCCATTCTGCGACTTCACACACCTCCATTCTATGACTTCACACACCTTCATTGTATGACTTCACACACCTCCATTCTATGACTTCACACACTTCCATTCTATGATTTCACATACCTCCATGCTATGACTTCCCACACCTCCATTCTGTGACTTCACACACCTCCTTTTTGACTTCACACACCTCCATTCTGTCACTTCACACACCTCCATTCTGTGACTTCACACACTTACATTTGTGACTTCTCACACCACCTTTTTGACTTCACACATCTCCATTCTGTGACTTCACACACCTCCATTCTGTGACTTCACACAATTCCATTCTGTGATTCACACACCTCCATTCTATGACGTCACACACCCTCATTCTATGATTTCACACACTTCCATTCTATGACTTCACACATCCATTTTGACTTCACACACCTCCAATATATGACTTCACACACCTCCATTCTGTGACTTCACACACGTCCATTCTGAGTTCACACACCTCCATTCTGTGACTTCACACACCTCAATTCTGTGGCTTCACACATCTCCATTCTGTGACTACACACACTTCCATTCTCTGACTTCACACACCTCCATTCTGTGACTTCACACACCTCCATTCTATGACGTCACACACCCTCATTCTATGATTTCACACACTTCCATTCTATGACTTCACACATCCATTTTGACTACACACACCTCCAATATATGACTTCACACACCTCCATTCTGTGACTTCACATATCCATTTTGACTTCACACACCTCCAATATATGACTTCACACACCTCCATTCTATGACTTCACACACCTCCATTCTGTGACTTCACACACCTCCATTCTATGATTTCACACACCTCCATTGTGACAAAACACACCTCCATTCTATGAGTTCACACACCTCTATTCTGACTTCACACACCTCCATTCTATGACTTCACACACCTCTATTCTGTCTTCACACACCTCCATTCTATGACTTCACACACCTCCATTCTGACTTCACACACCTCCATTCTATGACTTTGCACACCTCTATTTTGATTTCACACACCTCCATTCTGTGACTTCACATACCTCCATTCGAGGACTTCACACACTTCCATTCTTTGACTTAACACACCTCTGTTTTTACTTCACACACCTCCATTCTGTGACTTCACACATCTCCATTCTGTGACTTCACACACCTCCATTCTGTGTCTTCACACACCTCCTTTTTGACTTCACACACTTCCCTTCTGTGACTTCACACACCACCATTCTGTGACTTCACCCTCCTCTATTGTTTGACTTCACACACCTCCATTCTATGACTTCACACAACTCCATTCCATGACTTCACACAACTCCATTCTATGACTTCACACACCTCCATTCTGACTTCACACAGCTCCATTCTATGACTTCACACACCTTCATTCTTACTTCACAAACATCCATTCTTTGACTTCACACACCTCCATTCTATAACTTCACACACCTCCATTTTGTGACTTCACACACCTCCATTCTATGACTTCACAAACCTCCATTGGAACTACACCCACCTCCATTCTATGAGTTCACACACCTCCATTCTTACTTCACACACCTCCATTCTATGACTTCACACACCTCCATTCTGACTTCACACAGCTCAATTCTGTGACTTCACAAAATTCCATTCTATGATTTCACACACCTCCATACTATGACTTCACACACCTCCCTTCTGACTTCACAAACCTCTATTCTATGACTTCGCACATCTCCATTCTGACATCACACACTTCCATTCTATGACTTCACAGACCTCGAATCTGTGACTTCACTCACCTCCACTATATGACTTCACATACCTCCATTCTATGACTTCACACACCTCCATTCTGTGACTTCATACACCTACATTCTGTCTTCACACACCTCCATTCTGTGACTTCACACACCTACATTCTGTGACTTCAAACACCTCCATTCTATGACTTCACACACCTCCATTCTGACTTCACAAACCTCCATTCTATGACTTCACAGACCTCGAATCTGTGACTTCACTCACCTCCACTCTATGACTTCACACACCTGCATTCTATGACTTCCCACACCTCCTTTCTATGACTTCACCCACCCCCTTCTATGACTTCACACCTCCATTCTGTCTTCACACACCTCCATTCTGTGACTTCACACACCTCCTTTCTATGAGTTCACACACCTCCATTTTGACTTCACACACCTCCATTCTATGACTTCACACACATCCATTCTGTGACTTCACACACCTCCACTGTGAGTTCACACACTTCCATTCTGTGACTTCACACACCTCCATTCTTTGACTTCAAACACCTCCATTCTATGACTTTACACACTTCCATTCTATGACTTCACACACCTCCATTCTATGACTTCACAAACCTCCATTGGAACTACACCCACCTCCATTCTATGAGTTCACACACCTCCATTCTGACTTCACACAGCTCCATTCTATGACTTCACACACCTCCATTCTGACTTCACACAGCTCCATTCTATGACTTCACACACCTTCATTCTTACTTCACAAACATCCATTCTATGACTTCACACACCTCCATTCTATAACTTCACACACCTCCATTTTGTGACTTCACACACCTCCATTCTATGACTTCACAAAACTCCATTGGAACTACACCCACCTCCATTCTATGAGTTGACACACCTCCATTCTGACTTCACACACCTCCATTCTATGACTTCACACACCTCCATTCTGACTTCACACAGCTCAATTCTGTGACTTCACAAAACTCCATTCTATGATTTCACACACCTCCATACTATGACTTCACACACATCCATTCTGACTTCACAAACCTCTATTCTGTGACTTCGCACACCTCCATTCTGACATCACACACCTCCATTCTATGACTTCACAGACCTCGAATCTGTGACTTCACTCACCTCCACTATATGACTTCACATACCTCCATTCTATGACTTCACACACCTCCATTCTGTGACTTCATACACCTATATTCTGTCTTCACACACCTCCATTCTGTGACTTCACACACCTCCATTCTGTGACTTCAAACACCTCCATTCTATGACTTCACACACCTCCATTCTGACTTCACAAACCTCCATTCTATGACTTCACAGACCTCGAATCTGTGACTTCACTCACCTCCACTCTATGACTAAACACACCTCCATTCTATGACTTCCCACACCTCCTTTCTATGACTTCACCCACCCCCTTCTATGACTTCACACCTCCATTCTGTCTTCACACACATCCATTCTGTGACTTCACACACCTCCATTCTATGAGTTCACACACCTCCATTTTGACTTCACACACCTCCATTCTATGACTTCACACACCTCCATTCTGTGACTTCACACACCTCCACTGTGAGTTCACACACTTCCATTCTGTGACTTCACACACCTCCATTCTTTGACTTCACACACCTCCATTCTATGACTTTACACACTTCCATTCTATGACTTCACACACCTCCATTCTATGACTTCACACACCTCCATTCTGACTTCACACAGCTCCATTCTATGACTTCACACACCTTCATTCTTACTTCACAAACATCCATTCTTTGACTTCACACACCTCCATTCTATAACTTCACACACCTCCATTTTGTGACTTCACACACCTCCATTCTATGACTTCACAAACCTCCATTGGAACTACACCCACCTCCATTCTATGAGTTCACACACCTCCATTCTGACTTCACACACCTCCATTCTATGACTTCACACACCTCCATTCTGTCTTCACACAGCTCAATTCTGTGACTTCACAAAATTCCATTCTATGATTTCACACACCTCCATACTATGACTTCACACACCTCCCTTCTGACTTCACAAACCTCTATTCTATGACTTCGCACATCTCCATTCTGACATCACACACTTCCATTCTATGACTTCACAGACCTCGAATCTGTGACTTCACTCACCTCCACTATATGACTTCACATACCTCCATTCTATGACTTCACACACCTCCATTCTGTGACTTCATACACCTACATTCTGTCTTCACACACCTCCATTCTGTGACTTCACACACCTACATTCTGTGACTTCAAACACCTCCATTCTATGACTTCACACACCTCCATTCTGACTTCACAAACCTCCATTCTATGACTTCACAGACCTCGAATCTGTGACTTCACTCACCTCCACTCTATGACTTCACACACCTGCATTCTATGACTTCCCACACCTCCTTTCTATGACTTCACCCACCCCCTTCTATGACTTCACACCTCCATTCTGTCTTCACACACCTCCATTCTGTGACTTCACACACCTCCTTTCTATGAGTTCACACACCTCCATTTTGACTTCACACACCTCCATTCTATGACTTCACACACCTCCATTCTGTGACTTCACACACCTCCACTGTGAGTTCACACACTTCCATTCTGTGACTTCACACACCTCCATTCTTTGACTTCAAACACCTCCATTCTATGACTTTACACACTTCCATTCTATGACTTCACACACCTCCATTCTATGACTTCACAAACCTCCATTGGAACTACACCCACCTCCATTCTATGAGTTCACACACCTCCATTCTGACTTCACACAGCTCCATTCTATGACTTCACACACCTCCATTCTGACTTCACACAGCTCCATTCTATGACTTCACACACCTTCATTCTTACTTCACAAACATCCATTCTATGACTTCACACACCTCCATTCTATAACTTCACACACCTCCATTTTGTGACTTCACACACCTCCATTCTATGACTTCACAAAACTCCATTGGAACTACACCCACCTCCATTCTATGAGTTGACACACCTCCATTCTGACTTCACACACCTCCATTCTATGACTTCACACACCTCCATTCTGACTTCACACAGCTCAATTCTGTGACTTCACAAAACTCCATTCTATGATTTCACACACCTCCATACTATGACTTCACACACATCCATTCTGACTTCACAAACCTCTATTCTGTGACTTCGCACACCTCCATTCTGACATCACACACCTCCATTCTATGACTTCACATACCTCGAATCTGTGACTTCACTCACCTCCACTATATGACTTCACATACCTCCATTCTATGACTTCACACACCTCCATTCTGTGACTTCATACACCTATATTCTGTCTTCACACACCTCCATTCTGTGACTTCACACACCTCCATTCTGTGACTTCAAACACCTCCATTCTATGACTTCACACACCTCCATTCTGACTTCACAAACCTCCATTCTATGACTTCATAGACCTCGAATCTGTGACTTCACTCACCTCCACTCTATGACTAAACACACCTCCATTCTATGACTTCCCACACCTCCTTTCTATGACTTCACCCACCCCCTTCTATGACTTCACACCTCCATTCTGTCTTCACACACATCCATTCTGTGACTTCACACACCTCCATTCTATGAGTTCACACACCTCCATTTTGACTTCACACACCTCCATTCTATGACTTCACACACCTCCATTCTGTGACTTCACACACCTCCACTGTGAGTTCACACACTTCCATTCTGTGACTTCACACACCTCCATTCTTTGACTTCACACACCTCCATTCTATGACTTTACACACTTCCATTCTATGACTTCACACACCTCCATTCTGTGACTTCACACACCTCCATTGTGAGTTCACACACTTCCATTCTGTGACTTCACACACCTCCATTCTTTGATTTCACACACCTCCATTCTATGACTTTACACACTTCCATTCTATGACTACACACACCTCCATTCTATGACTTCACACACCTCCATTCCATGATTTCACATATCTCCATGCTATGACTTCACACACCTCCATTCTCTGACTTGATACACCTCCATTCTGACATCACACACCTCCATTCTGTGACTTCACACACCTCCATTCTATGACTTCACACACCTCCATTCTGTGACGTCACAGACCTCCATTCTTTGACTTCACACACCTCCATTCTTACTTCACACAGCTATATTTTGTGACTTCACAAAACTCCATTCTATGATTTCACACATCTCCATATTTGACTTCACACAATTCCATCTATGACTTTACACACCTGCATTCTGAGTTCACACACTTCCATTCTGTGACTTCACACACCTCCATTCTGACTTCACACATCTCCATTATATGACTTCACACACCTCCATTCTGACTTCATACATCTCCATTCTGTGACTTCACACACCTCCATTCTGTGACTTCACACACCTCCATTCTGTGACTTCACACACCTCCATTCTATGACTTCACACACCTCCATACTGACTTCAAACACCTCCATTCTCTGACTTCACACACCTCCATTCTGTGACTTAACACACCTCAATTCTGTGACTTCACACACCTCAATTCTATGACTTCACACAACTCCATTCTATGATTTCACATATCTCCATGCTATGACTTCACACACCTCCATTCTCTGACTTGATACACCTCCATTCTGAGATCACACACCTCCATTCTTTGACTTCACACACCTCCATTCTATGACTTCACACACCTCCATTCTGTGACTTCACACACCTCCATTAGATGAGTTCACACACCTCCATTCTGTGACTTCACACACCTCCATTTATGAGTTCACACACCTCCATTCTGACTTCACACACCTACATTCTTTGACTTCACACCTCCATTCTTACTTCACACAGCTCCTTTCTGTGACTTCACAAAACTCCATTCTATGATTTCACACATCTCCATACTATGACTTCACACACCTCCATCTATGACTTTACACACCTGCATTCTGAGTTCACACACCTCCATTCTGTGACTTCACACACCTCCATTCTGTGACTTCACACACCTCCATTCTGTGACTTCACACACCTCCATTCTATGACTTCACACACCTCCATTCCATGATTTCACATATCTCCATACTATGACTTCACACACCTCCATTCTCTGACTTGATACACCTCCATTCTGAGATCACACACCTCCATTCTGTGACTTCACACACCTCCATTCTATGACTTCACACACCTCCATTCTGTGACTTCACACACCTCAATTCCATGAGTTCACACACCTCCATTCTGACTTCACACACCTCCATTCTTTGACTTCACACACCTCCATTCTTACTTCACACAGCTATATTTTATGACTTCACAAAACTCCATTCTATGATTTCACACATCTCCATATTTGACTTCACACACCTCCATCTATGACTTTACACACCTGCATTCTGAGTTCACACACTTCCATTCTGTGACTTCACACACCTCCATTCTGACTTCACACATCACCATTATATGACTTCACACACCTCCATTCCATGACTTCACACACCTCCATTCGATGACTTCAGACACCTGCATTGTATGACTTCACACACCTCCATTCTGCCTTCACACACCACCATTCTATGACTTCACACACCTCCATTCTGTGACTTCACACACCTCCATTCTATAACTTCACACACCTTCATTCTTACTTCACAAACATCCATTCTATGACTTCACACAACTCCATTCTATGACTTCACACACCTCCATTCTGTGACTTCACACACCTCCATTCTATGAGTTCACACATCTCCATTGTGACAACACACACCTCCATTCTATTAGTTCACACACCTCCATTGTGACTTCACATACCTCAATTCTATGAATTCACACACCTCTATTCTGACTTCACACACCTCCATTATGACTTCACACACCTCCATTCTATGACTTTGCACACCTCTATTTTGATTTCACACACCTTCATTCTGTGACTTCACATACCTCCATTCGAGGACTTCACACACTTCCATTCTTTGACTTAACACACCTCTATTTTTACTTCACAAACCTCCATTCTGTGACTTCACACACCTATATTTGTGACTTCTCACACCACATTTTTGACTTCACACATCTCCATTCTGTGACTTCACACACCTCCATTCTTTGTCTTCACACACCTCCTTTTTGAATTCACACACTTCCATTCTGTGACTTCACACACCTCCATTCTGTGACTTCACCCTCCTCTATTGTTTGACTTCACACACCTCCATTCTATGACTTCACACAACTCCATTCCATGACTTCACACAACTCCATTCTATGACTTCACACACCTCCATTCTGACTTCACACAGCTCCATTCTATGACTTCACACACCTCCATTCTGACTTCACACAGCTCCATTCTATGACTTCACACACCTTCATTCTTACTTCACAAACATCCATTCTATGACTTCACACACCTCCATTCTATAACTTCACACACCTCCATTTTGTGACTTCACACACCTCCATTCTATGACTTCACAAACCTCCATTGGAACTACACCCACCTCCATTCTATGAGTTGACACACATCCATTCTGACTTCACACACCTCCATTCTATGACTTCACACACCTCCATTCTGACTTCACATAGCTCAATTCTGTGACTTCACAAAACTCCATTCTATGGTTTCACACACCTCCATACTATGACTTCACACACATCCATTCTGACTTCACAAACCTCTATTCTATGACTTCGCACAGCTCCATTCTGACATCACACACCTCCATTCTATGACTTCACAGACCTGGAATCTGTGACTTCACTCACCTCCACTATATGACTTCACATACCTCCATTCTATGACTTCACACAACTCCATTCTGTGACTTCATACACCTATATTCTGTCTTCACACACCTCCATTCTGTGACTTCACACACCTCCATTCTGTGACTTCAAACACCTCCATTCTATGACTTCACACACCTCCATTTTGACTTCACAAACCTACATTCTATGACTTCACAGACCTCGAATCTGTGACTTCACTCACCTCCACTCTATGACTTCACACACCTCCATTCTATGACTTCCCACACGTCCTTTCTATGGCTTCACCCACACCCTTCTATGACTTCACACCTCCATTCTGTCTTCACACACCTCCATTCTGTGACTCCACACACCTCCATTCTATGAGTTCACACACCTCCATTTTGACTTCACACACTTCCATTCTATGACTTCACACACCTCCATTCTGTGACTTCACACACCTCCATTGTGAGTTCACACACTTCCATTCTGTGACTTCAAACACCTCCATTCTGTGACTTCACACACCTCCATTCTGTGACTTCACACACCTCCATTCTGTGACTTCACACACCTCCATTCTATGACTTCACACACCTCCATTCCATGATTTCACATATCTCCATGCTATGACTTCACACACCTCCATTCTCTGACTTGATACACCTAAATTCTGACATCACACACCTCCATTCTGTGACTTCACACACCTCCATTCTATGACTTCACACACCTCCATTCTGTGACGTCACAGACCTCCATTCTTTGACTTCACACACCTCCATTCTTACTTCACACAGCTATATTTTGTGACTTCACAAAACTCCATTCTATGATTTCACACATCTCCATATTTGACTTTACACACCTCCATCTATTCCTTTACACACCTGCATCCTGAGTTCACACACTTCCATTCTGTGACTTCACACACCTCCATTCTGACTTCACACATCTCCATTATATGACTTCACACACCTCCATTCTGACTTCATACATCTCCATTCTGTGACTTCACACACCTCCATTCTGTGACTTCACACACCTCCATTCTGTGACTTCACACACCTCCATTCTATGACTTCACACACCTCCATTCTGACTTCAAACACCTCCATTCTCTGACTTCACACACCTCCATTTTGTGACTTAACACACCTCAATTCTGTGACTTGACACACCTCCATTCTATGATTTCACACAACTCCATTCTATGATTTCACATATCTCCATGCTATGACTTCACACACCTCCATTCTCTGACTTGATACACCTCCATTCTGAGATCACACACCTCCATTCTTTGACTTCACACACCTCCATTCTATGACTTCACACACCTCCATTCTGTGACTTCACACACCTCCATTCCATGAGTTCACACACCTCCATTCTGTGACTTCACACACCTCCATTTATGAGTTCACACACCTCCATTCTGACTTCACACACCGACATTCTTTGACTTCACACACCTCCATTCTTACTTCACACAGCTCCTTTCTGTGACTTCACAAAACTCCATTGTATGATTTCACACATCTCCATACTATGACTTCACACACCTCCATCTATGACTTTACACACCTGCATTCTGAGTTCACACACCTCCATTCTGTGAATTCACACACCTCCATTCTGACTTCACACACCTCCATTTTTGACTTCACACACCTCCATTCTTACTTCACACAGCTCCTTTCTGTGACTTCATAAAACTCCATTCCATGATTTCACACATCTCCATACTATGACTTCACACACCTCCATCTATGACTTTACACACCTGCATTCTGAGTTCACACACCTCCATTCTGTGACTTCACACACCTCCATTCTGACTTCACACATCTCAATTATATGACTTCACACACCTCCATTCTATGACTTCACGCACCTCCATTCTATGACTTCACACACCTCCATTCTATGACTTCACACACCTCCATTCTATGACTTCACACACCTGCACACTATGACTTCACACACCTCCATTCTGATTTCACAAACCACCATTCTATGACTTCACACACCTCCATTCTGTGACTTCACACACCTCCATTCTATGACTTCACACACCTTCATTCTGTGACTTCACACACCTCCATTCTATGACTTCACACACATCCATTGTGACAACACACACCTCCATTCTATGAGTTCACACACCTCCATTCTGACTTCACACACCTCCATTCTATGACTTCACACACCCCATTCTGACTTCACACACCTACATTGTATGACTTCACACCCCTCCATTCTGACTTCACACACCTCCATTCTATGACTTCGCACACCTCTATTTTGACTTCACACACCTCCATTCTGACTTCATACACATCCATTCTGTGACTTCACACACCTCCTTTCTGTGACTTCACACACCTCCATTCTGTGACTTCACACACCTCCATTCTATGACTTCACACACCTCATTCTGACTTCAAACACCTCCATTCTGTGACTTCACACACCTCCATTCTGTGACTTAACACACCTCCATTCTGTGACTTCACACACCTCCATTCTATGACTTCACACACCTCCATTCTATGAGTTCACACACCTCCATTTTGACTTCACACACCTCCATTGTATGACTTCGCACACCTCCATTCTATGACTTCACACACCTCCATTCTGTGAATTCACACACCTCCACTGTGAGTTCACACACTTCCATTCTGTGACTTCACACAACTCCATTCTGTGACTTCACACACCTCCATTCTATGACTTTACACACTTCCATTCTATGACTTCACACTCCTCCATTCTGTGACTTCACACACCTCCATTGTGAGTTCACACACTTCCATTCTGTGACTTCAAACACCTCCATTCTATGACTTCACACACCTCCATTCTGTGACTTCACACACCTCCATTGTGAGTTCACACACTTCCATTCTGTGACTTCAAACACCTCCATTCTCTGACTTCACACACCTCCATTCTATGACATCACACACCTTCATTGTTACTTCACAAACATACATTCTATGACTTCACACACCTCCATTCTCTGACTTCACACACCTCCATTCTGTGACTTCACACAGCTCCATTATGTGACTTCACACTCCTCCATTCTCTGACTTCACACCCCTCCAATTTGACTTCACATACCTCCATTCTATGACTTCACAAACCTCCATTCTGTGACTTCACACACCTCCATTCTGTGACTTCACAAACCTCCATTCTTTGATTTCACACACCTCCAATCTATGTCTTCACACACCTCCATTTAATGACGTCACACACCTCCATTTTGAGTTCACACACCTCCATTATGTGACTTCACAAACCTCCCTTCTGTGACTTCAGACACCTCCATTCTGAGTTCACACACCTCCATTCTGTGACTTCACACACCTCCATTCTGTGACTTCACACACCTCCATTCTGTGACTTCACACACTTCCATTCTCCGACTTCACATCCCTACAATTTGACTTCACGTACCTCCATTCTATGACTTCACACACCTTCATTCTTACTTCACAAACATACATTCTATGACTTCACACACCTCCATTCTATGACTTCACACACCTCCATTCTTTGACTTACCACACCTCCATTCTGTGACTTCACACACCTCCATTCTGTGACTTCACACACTTCCATTCTCCGACTTCACATCCCTCCAATTTGACTTCACATACCTCCATTCTATGACTTTACAAACCTCCATTCTGTGACTTCACACACCTCCATTCTGTGACATCACACACCTCCATTCTTTGAATTCATACACCTCCATTCGGTGACTTCACACACCTCAATTCTATGACTTCACACATCTCCATTCTGTGACTTCACAGACCTCCATTCTATGACTTCACACATCAATTTTGACTTCACACACCTCCAATATATGACTTCAAACACCTCAGTTGCGTGACTTCACACAACTCCATTCTATGACTTCATACCCGTCCATTCTGTGACTTCACACACCTCCATTCTATGACTTCACACACCTCCATTCTGTGACTTCACCCACCTCCATTCTTTGACTTCTCACACCTCCATTCTCCGACTTCACGCCCCTCCAATTTGACTTCACATACCTCCATTCTATGACTTCACAAACCTCCATTCTGTAACTTCACACACCTCCATTCTGTGACTTCACAAACCTCCATTCTATGATTTCACACACCTCCAATCTATGACTTCACACACCTCTATTTTATGACGTCACACACCTCCATTTTGACTTCACACACCTCCATTCTGTGACTTCACACACCTTCATTCTGTGACTTTACACACCTCCATTCTGTGACTACACACATTCCATTCTATGACTTCACAAACTTCCATTGTGACGTCACACACCTCCATTCTATGAGTTCACATACCTCCATTCTATGACTTCACACACCTCCATTCTGACTTCACACACCTCCATTCTATGACTTCACAGACCTC
Source organism: Megascapheus bottae (assembly GCA_024803745.1). NCBI lineage: Eukaryota > Metazoa > Chordata > Mammalia > Rodentia > Geomyidae > Megascapheus > Megascapheus bottae. The sequence goes on along the minus strand of JANJXV010000159.1, from coordinate 963,619 downwards.
GAATCTGTGACTTCACTCACCTCCACTCTATGACTTCACATTCCTCCATTCTATGATTTCCCACACCTCCTTTCTATGAATTCACACACCTCCATTTTAGGACATCACACACCTCCATTTTGACTTCACACACCTCCATTCTGTGACTTCACACACCTCCATTCTATGACTTCACACACTTCCAATGTGACGTCACACACCTACATTCTATGAGTTCACACACCTCCATTCTATGACTTCACACACCTCCATTCTGACTTCACACACCTCCATTCTATGACTTCACAGACCTCGAATCTGTGACTTCACTCACCTCCACTCTATGAGTTCACATTCCTCCATTCTATCCCTTCCCACACCTCCTTTCTATGACTTCACCCACCTCAATTCTATGATTTCACACCTCCATTCTGACTTCACACACCTACATTATGTGACTTTACACACCTCCATTATATGACTTCACACACCTCCAATCTATGAGTTCACACACCTCCATTCTGTGACTACACACACCTCCATTCTGTGACTTCACACACCTCAATTCTCTGACTTCACACACCTCCATTCTCTGACTTCACACACCTCCATTCTTTGACTTCACACACCTCCATTCTGTGACTTCAAACACCTCCATTGTCCGAATTCACACCCCTCCAATTTGACTTCACATACCGTCTTTCTATGACTTCACAAACCTCCATTCTGTGACTTCACACACCTCCATTCTGTGACTTCACAAACCTCCATTGTTTGATTTCACACACTTCCAATCTATGACTTCACACACCTCCATTTCATGACGTCACACACCTCCATTTTGACTTCACACACCTCCATTATGTGACTTCACACACCTCCCATCTGTGACTTCAGACACCGCCATTCTGAGTTCACACACCTCCATTCTGTGACTTCGCACACCTCCATTCTGTGACTTCACACACCTCCATTCTCTGTCCTCACACACCCTCATTCTATGATTTCACACACCTCTATTCTATGACTTCACACATCCATTTTGACTTCACACACCTCCTATATATGACTTCACACCTCCATTCTGTGACTTTACACACCTCCATTTTGACTTCACACACCTCCAATATATGACTTCACACACCTCCATTCTATGACTTCACAGACCTCGAATCTGTGACTTCACTCACATCCACTCTATGACTTCACACTCCTCCATTCTATGACTTCCCACACCTCCTTTCTATGACTTCACCCACCTCCATTCTATGACTTCACACGTCCATTCTGACTTCACACACCTCCATTATGTGACTTCACACACCTCCATTATATGACTTCACACACCTCCATTCTATGACTTCACACACCTCCATTCTATGACTTCACACACCTCCAATCTGTGACTTCACACACCTCCATTCTATGACTTCACACACCTCCATTCTTTGACTTACCACACCTCCATTCTGTGAATTCACACACCTCCATTCTGTGACTTCACACCCCTCCATTCTGTGACTTCACACACCTACACTCTCCGACTTCACATCCCTCCAATTTGTCTTCACATACTTCCATTCTATGACTTCACAAACCTCCATTCTGTGACTTCACACACCTCCATTCTGTGACATCACACACCTCCATTCTTTGATTTCACACACCTCCATTCTGTGACTTCACACACCTCCATTCTATGACTTCACATTCTGTGACTTCACCCACCTCCATTCTTTGACTTCACCCACCTCCATTCTTTGACTTCACACACCTCCATTCTCCGACTTCACGCCCCTCCAATTTCACTTCACATACCTTCATTGTATGACTTCGCACACATCCATTCTATGAGTTCACTCACATCCACTCTATGACTTCACATTCCTCCATTCTATGACTTCCCACACCTCCTTTCTATGACTTCACCCACCTCAATTCTATGACTTCACACCTCCATTCTGACTTGACACACCTCCATTATGTGACTTTACACACCTCTATTATATGACGTCACACAACTAAAATCTATGAGTTCACACACCGCGATTGTAAGACTACACACACCTCCATTCTGTGACTTCACACACCTCCATTCTATGACTTCACACACCTTCATTGTTACTTCACAAACATACATTCTATGACTTCACACACCTCCATTCTCTGACTTCACACACCTCCATTCTGTGACTTCACACAGCTCCATTATGTGACTTCACACTCCTCCATTCTCCGACTTCACACCCCTCCAATTTGACTTCACATACCTCCATTATATGACTTCACAAACCTCCATTCTGTGACTTCACACACCTCCATTCTGTGACTTCACAAACCTGCATTCTTTGATTTCACACACCTCCAATCTATGTCTTCACACACCTCCATTTAATGACGTCACACACCTCCATTTTGAGTTCACACACCTCCATTATGTGACTTCACAAACCTCCCTTCTGTGACTTCAGACACCTCCATTCTGAATTCACACACCTCCATTCTGTGACTTCACACACCTCCATTCTGTGACTTCACACACCTCCATTCTGTGACTTCACACACTTCCATTCTCCGACTTCACATCCCTCCAATTTGACTTCACATACCTCCATTCTATGACTTTACAAACCTCCATTCTGTGACTTCACACACCTCCATTCTGTGACATCACACACCTCCATTCTTTGAATTCATACACCTCCATTCGGTGACTTCACACACCTCCATTCTATGACTTCACAAACCTCCATTCTGTGACTTCACACACCTCCATTCTATGACTTCACACATCAATTTTGACTTCACACACCTCCAATATATGACTTCAAACACTTCAGTTGTGTGACTTCACACACCTCCATTCTATGACTTCATACCCGTCCATTCTGTGACTTCACACACCTCCATTCTATGACTTCACACACCTCCATTCTGTGACTTCACCCACCTCCATTCTTTGACTTCTCACACCTCCATTCTCCGACTTCACGCCCCTCCAATTTGACTTCACATACCTCCATTCTATGACTTCACAAACCTCCATTCTGTAACTTCACACACCTCCATTCTGTGACTTCACAAACCTCCATTCTATGATTTCACACACCTCCAATCTATGACTTCACACACCTCTATTTTATGACGTCACACACCTCCATTTTGACTTCACACACCTCCATTCTGTGACTTCACACACCTTCATTCTGTGACTTTACACACCTCCATTCTGTGACTACACACATTCCATTCTATGACTTCACACACTTCCATTGTGACGTAACACACCTCCATTCTATGAGTTCACACACCTCCATTCTATGACTTCACACACCTCCATTCTGACTTCACACACCTCCATTCTATGACTTCACAGACCTCGAATCTGTGACTTCACTCACCTCCACTCTATGACTTCACATTCCTCCATTCTATGACTTCCCACACCTCCTTTCTATGAATTCACACACCTCCATTTTAGGACATCACACACCTCCATTTTGACTTCACACACCTCCATTCTGTGACTTCACACACCTCCATTCTATGACTTCACTCACTTCCAATGTGACTTCACACACCTCCATTCTGAGACTACACACACTTCCATTCTATGACTTCACACACCTCCATTCTATGACTTCACACACCTCCATTCTGTGATTTCACACACCTCCATTCTATGACCTCACACACCCTCATTCTATGATTTCACACACCTCCATTCTATGACTTCACCCCCCTCAATTCTATGCCTTCACACCTCCATTCTGACTTAACACACCTCCATTATGTGACTTTAAACACCTCCATTATATGACGTCACACACCTCCAATCTATGACTTCACACACCTCGATTCTAAGACTACACATATCTCCATGCTGTGACTTCAAACACCTCCATTCTATGACTTCACACACCTTCATTCTTACTTCACAAACATACATTCTATGACTTCACACACCTCCATTCTCTGACTTCACACACCTCCTTCTGTGACTTCACACAGCTCCATTCTGAGACTATACACACTTCCATTCTATGACTTCGCACACCTCCATTCTGTGAATTCACACCCGTCCATTCTGTGACTTCACACACCTCCATTCTTTGACTTCACACACCTCCATTCTCCGACTTCACGCAACTCCAATTTGACTTCACATACCTCCATTCTATGACTTCACAAACCTCCATTCTGTGACTTCACACACCTCCATTCTGTGACTTGACTTCACAAACCTCCATTCTATGACTTCACACACCTCCATTCTATGACTTTACACACCTCTATTTTATGACGTCACACACCTCCACTTTGACTTCACACTCCTCCATTAGGTGACTTCACACACCTCCCTTCTGTGACTTCACACACCTCCGTTCTATGACTTCACACCTTCATTGTATGACTTCACACACCTCCATTCTATGACTTCACACACTTCCATTCTATGATTTCACATACCTCCATGCTATAACTTCACACACCTCCATTCTGTGACATCACACACCTCCATTCTGAGTTCACACACCTCCAATCTGTGACTTCACAAACCTCCCTTCTATGATTTCACACACCTCCAATCTATGACGTCACACACCTCCATTTTAGGACGTCACACACTTCCGTTTTGACTTCACACACCTCCATTCTGTGACTTCACACACCTCCATTCTATGATTTCACACACTTCTATTGTGACGTCACACACCTCCATTCTATAAGTTCACACAACTCCATTCTATAACTTCACACACCTCCATTCTGAATTCACACACCTCTATTCTATGACTTCAAAGACCTCGAATCTGTGACTTCACTCACCTCCAATCTATGACTTCACAATCCTCCATTCTATGACTTCCCACTCCTCCTTTCTATGACTTCACCCACCTCCATTCTATGACTTCACACCTCCATTCTGACTTCACACACCTCCATTATGTGACTTTACACACCTCCATTCTGTGACTTCACTCACCTCCATTCTATGACATCACACAACTTCATTCTTACTTCATAAACATACATTCTATGACTTCACAGACCTCCATTCTCTGACTTCACACAGCTCCATTCTGTGACTTCACACACCTCCATTGTCCGAACTCACACCCCTCCAATTTGACTTCAAATACCTCCATTCTATGACTTCACAAACCTCCATTCTGTGACTTCACACACCTCCATTCTGTGACTTCACAAACCTCCATTTCATGACGTCACACACCTCCATTTTGACTTCACACACCTTCATTATGTGACTTCACACACCTCTCTTCTATGACTTCACACACCTCCATTCTATGACTTCACACACCTGCATTGTATGACTTCACACACCTCCATTCTGTGACTTCACACACCTCCATTCTGACTTTACACACCTCCATTATGTGACTTTACACACCTCCATTCTATGACTTCACACACCTCCAATCTATGAGTTCACACACCTCCATTCTATGACTTCACACACCTCCATTCTGTGACTTCACTCACCTCCATTCTATGACATCACACAACTTCATTCTTACTTCATAAACATACATTCTATGACTTCACAGACCTCCATTCTCTGACTTCACACAGCTCCATTCTGTGACTTCACACACCTCCATTCTCCGAATTCACACCCCTCCAATTTGACTTCAAATACCTCCATTCTATGACTTCACAAACCTCCATTCTGTGACTTCACACACCTCCATTCTGTGACTTCACAAACCTCCATTTCATGACGTCACACACCTCCATTTTGACTTCACACACCTCCATTATGTGATTTCACACACCTCTCTTCTATGACTTCACACACCTCCATTCTATGACTTCACACACCTGCATTGTATGACTTCACACACCTCCATTCTATGACTTCACACACCTCCATTCTGACTTCACACACCTCCATTCTATGACTTCACAGACCTCGAATCTGTGACTTCACTCACCTCTACTCTATGACTATACACTCCTCCATTCTATGGCTTCCCACACCTCCTTTCTATGACTTCACCCACCTCTATTCTATGACTTCACACCTCCATTCTGACCTCACACACCTCCATTCTTTGACTTCACACACCTCCTTTATATGACTTCACACACCTCCATTCTATGACTTCACACACCTCCATTCTATGACTTCACACACCTCCATTCTGTGACTTCACACACCTCCATTCTATGACATCACACACCTTCATTCTTACTTCACAAACATACATTCTATGACTTCACACACCTCCGTTCTATGACTTCGCAAACCTCCAATCTGTGATTTCACACACCTCCATTCTGTGACTTCACACCCCTCCATTCTATGACTTCGCAAACCTCCATGCTATGATTTCACATACCTCCATGCTATGACTTCACACACCTCCATTCTGTGACTTCACACAACTCCATTCTGAGTTCACACACCTCCATTCTGTGACTTCACAAACCTCCATTCTATGATTTCACACACCTCCATTTTAGGACGTGACACACCTCTATTTTGACTTCACACACCTCCATTCTGTGACTTCACACACCTCCATTCTATGACTTCACACACCTCCATTCTGACTTCACACACCTCCATTCTATGACTTCACAGACCTCGAATCTGTGACTTCACTCACCTCCACTCTATGACTTCACACTCCTCCATTCTATGACTTCCCACACCTTCTTTCTATGACTTCACCCACCTCCATTCTATAACTTCAAACCTCCATTCTGACTTCACACACCTCCATTCTGTGACTTCACACACCTACATTCTATGAATTCACACACCTCCATTCTGTGACTTCACACACCTGCATTCTGTGACTTCATACAGCTCCATTCTGTGACTTCACACACCTCCATTCTATGACTTCAACCATCAATTTTGACTTCACACACCTCCAATATATGACTTCAAACACCTCAATTCTGTGACTTTACACACCACCATTCTATGACCTCATACCCGTCCATTCTGTGACTTCACACACCTCCATTCTATGACTTCACACACCTCCATTCTGTGACTTCACCCACCTCCATTCTTTGACTTCACACACCTCCATTTTCCGACTTCACACCCCTCCAATTTGACTTCACATACCTCCACTCCATGACTTCACAAACCTCCATTCTGTGACTTCACACACCTCAATTCTGTGACTTCACAAACCTCCATTCTATGATTTCACACACCTCCATTTTGACTTCACACACCTCCATTATGTGACTTCACACACCTCCCTTCTGTCACTTCACACAACTCCATTCTATGACTTCAGACACCTTCATTGTATGACTTCGCACACCTCCATTCTATGACTTCACACACTTCCATTCTATGATTTCACATACCTCCATGCTATGACTTCACACACCTCCATTCTGTGACTTCACACACCTCCATTCTGAGTTCACACACCTCCATTCTGTGACTTCTCAACCCTCCATTCTATGATTTCACACACCTCCATTCTATGACTTCACACACCTCCATTTTAGGACGTCACACACGTCCATTTGACTTCACACACCTCCATTCTGTGACTTCACACACCTCCATTCTATGACTTCACACACTTCCATTGTGACGTCACACACCTCCATTCTATGAGTTCACATACCTCCATTTCTGACTTCACACACCTCCATTCTGACTTCATACACCTCCATTCTATGACTTCACAGACCTCGAATCTGTGACTTCACTCACCTCCACTCTATAACTTCTCAATCCTCCATTCTATGACTTCTCACTCCTCCTTTCTATGACTTCACCCACATCCATTCTATGACTTCACACCTCCATTCTGACTTCACACACCTCCATTATGTGACTTCACACACCTCCATTATATGACTTCACACACCTCAATTCTATGACTTCACACACCTCCATTCTATGACTTCACACACCTCCATTCTTTGACTTCACACACCTCCATTCTATGACTTCACACACCTTCATTCTTACTTCACAAACATACATTCTATGACTTCACACACCTCCATTCTATGACTTCACACACCTCCATTCTGTGACTTCACACAGCTCCATTCTGAGACTTCAAACACCTCCATTCTCCGACTTCACACCCCTCCAATTTGATTTCACACACCTCCATTCTATGACTTCACAAACCTCCATTCTTTCCTTTCACACACCTCCAATCTATGACTTCACACACCTATATTTTATGACGTCACACACAACCATTTTGACTTCAAACACCTGCAATATGTCACTTCACACACCTCACTTCTGTGACTTCACACACCTCCATTCTATGACTTCACACACCTACATTGTATGACTTCACACACCTCCATTCTATGACTTCACACACTTCCATTCTATGATTTCACATACCTTCATGCTATGACTTCACACACCTCCATTCTGTGACTTCACACACCTCCATTTTGACTTCACACACCTCCATTCTGTGACTTCACACACCTCCATACTATGAATTCACACATTTCCATTGTGACGTCACACACCTCCATTCTATCAGTTCACACACCTCCATTCTATGACTTCACAGACCTTCATTATATGACTTCCCACAACTCCATTGTGTGACTTCACAAACCTTCATTCTATGATTTCACACACCTCCATTCTATGACTTCACACACCTCCATTTTAGGACATCACACACCTCCATTTTGACTTAACACACCTCCATTCTGTGAGTTCACACACCTCCATACTATGAATTCACACACTTCCATTGTGACGTCACACACCTCCATTCTATGAGTTCACACACCACCATTCTATGACTTCACACACCTCCATTCTGTCTTCACACACCTCCATTCTATGACTTCACAGACCTCGAATCTGTGACTTCACTCACCTCCACTCTATGACTTCACACTCCTCCATTCTATGACTTTCCACACCTACTTTCTATGACTTCACCCACCTCTATTCTATGACTTCTCACCTCCATTCTGACTTCACACACCTCCATTCTGTGACTTCACACACCTCCATTCTGTGACTTCACACCCCGCCATTCTATGACTTCACACACCTCCATCCTATGACTTCGCAAACCTCCATTCTATGATTTCACATACCTCCATGCTATGACTTCACACACCTCCATTCTGTGACTTCACAAACCTCCATTCTGAGTTCACACACCTCCATTCTGTGACTTCACACACCTCCATTCTATGATTGCATACACCTCCATTTTAGGACGTCACACACCTCCATTTTGACTTCACACACCTCCATTCTGTGACCTCACACACCTCCATTCTATGACTTCACACACTTCCATTGTGAAGTCACACACCTACATTCTATGAGTTCACACACCTCCATTCTATGACTTCACACACCTCTATTCTGACTTCACACACCTCCATTCTATGACTTCACACACCTTCATTCTTACTTCACAAACATACATTCTATGACTTCACACACCTCCGTTCTATGACTTCGCAAACCTCCATTCTGTGATTTCACACACCTCCATTCTGTGACTTCACACCCCTCCATTCTATGACTTCGCAAACCTCCATGCTATGATTTCACATACCTCCATGCTATGACTTCACACACCTCCATTCTGTGACTTCACACAGCTCCATTCTGTGACTTCACACCCCTCAATTCTATGACGTCGCAAACCTCCATGCTATGATTTCACATACCTCCATGCTATGACTTCACACACCTCCATTCTGTGACTTCATACAGCTCCATTCTGTGACTTCACACACCTCCATTCTGACTTCATACACCTCCATTCTATGACTTCACAGACCTCGAATCTGTGACTTCACTCACCTCCACTCTATAACTTCTCAATCCTCCATTCTATGACTTCTCACTCCTCCTTTCTATGACTTCACCCACATCCATTCTATGACTTCACACCTCCATTCTGACTTCACACACCTCCATTATGTGACTTCACACACCTCCATTATATGACTTCACACACCTCAATTCTATGACTTCATACACCTCCATTCTATGACTTCACACACCTCCATTCTGTGACTTCACACACCTCCATTCTATGACTTCACACACCTTCATTCTTACTTCACAAACATACATTCTATGACTTCACACACCTCCATTCTATGACTTCACACACCTCCATTCTGTGACTTCACACAGCTCCATTCTGAGACTTCAAACACCTCCATTCTCCGACTTCACACCCCTCCAATTTGATTTCACACACCTCCATTCTATGACTTCACAAACCTCCATTCTTTCCTTTCACACACCTCCAATCTATGACTTCACACACCTATATTTTATGACGTCACACACAACCATTTTGACTTCAAACACCTGCATTATGTCACTTCACACACCTCACTTCTGTGACTTCACACACCTCCATTCTATGACTTCACACACCTACATTGTATGACTTCACACACCTCCATTCTATGACTTCACACACTTCCATTCTATGATTTCACATACCTTCATGCTATGACTTCACACACCTCCATTCTGTGACTTCACACACCTCCATTTTGACTTCACACACCTCCATTCTGTGACTTCACACACCTCCATACTATGAATTCACACATTTCCATTGTGACGTCACACACCTCCATTCTATCAGTTCACACACCTCCATTCTATGACTTCACAGACCTTCATTATATGACTTCCCACAACTCCATTGTGTGACTTCACAAACCTTCATTCTATGATTTCACACACCTCCATTCTATGACTTCACACACCTCCATTTTAGGACATCACACACCTCCATTTTGACTTAACACACCTCCATTCTGTGAGTTCACACACCTCCATACTATGAATTCACACACTTCCATTGTGACGTCACACACCTCCATTCTATGAGTTCACACACCACCATTCTATGACTTCACACACCTCCATTCTGTCTTCACACACCTCCATTCTATGACTTCACAGACCTCGAATCTGTGACTTCACTCACCTCCACTCTATGACTTCACACTCCTCCATTCTATGACTTTCCACACCTCCTTTCTATGACTTCACCCACCTCTATTCTATGACTTCTCACCTCCATTCTGACTTCACACACCTCCATTCTGTGACTTCACACACCTCCATTCTGTGACTTCACACCCCGCCATTCTATGACTTCACACACCTCCATCCTATGACTTCGCAAATCTCCATTCTATGATTTCACATACCTCCATGCTATGACTTCACACACCTCCATTCTGTGACTTCACAAACCTCCATTCTGAGTTCACACACCTCCATTCTGTGACTTCACACACCTCCATTCTATGATTGCATACACCTCCATTTTAGGACGTCACACACCTCCATTTTGACTTCACACACCTCCATTCTGTGACCTCACACACCTCCATTCTATGACTTCACACACTTCCATTGTGAAGTCACACACCTACATTCTATGAGTTCACACACCTCCATTCTATGACTTCACACACCTCTATTTCGACTTCACACACCTCCATTCTATGACTTCACACACCTTCATTCTTACTTCACAAACATACATTCTATGACTTCACACACCTCCGTTCTATGACTTCGCAAACCTCCATTCTGTGATTTCACACACCTCCATTCTGTGACTTCACACCCCTCCATTCTATGACTTCGCAAACCTCCATGCTATGATTTCACATACCTCCATGCTATGACTTCACACACCTCCATTCTGTGACTTCACACAGCTCCATTCTGTGACTTCACACCCCTCAATTCTATGACGTCGCAAACCTCCATGCTATGATTTCACATACCTCCATGCTATGACTTCACACACCTCCATTCTGTGACTTCATACAGCTCCATTCTGTGACTTCACACACCTCCATTCTATGACTTCAACCATCAATTTTAACTTCACACACCTCCAATATATGACTTCAAACACCTCAGTTCTGTGACTTTACACACCACCATTCTATGACCTCATACCCGTCCATTCTGTGACTTCACACACCTCCATTCTATGACTTCACACACCTCCATTCTGTGACTTCACCCACCTCCATTCTTTGACTTGACGCACCTCCATTTTTCGACTTCACACCCCTCCAATTTGACTTCACATACCTCCACTCTATGACTTCACAAACCTGCATTCTGTGACTTCACACACCTCAATTCTGTGACTTCACAAACCTCCATTCTATGATTTCACACACCTCCATTTTGACTTCACACACCTCCATTACGTGACTTCACACACCTCCCTTCTGTCACTTCACACAACTCCATTCTATGACTTCAGACACCTTCATTGTATGACTTCGCACACCTCCATTCTATGACTTCACACACTTCCATTCTATGATTTCACATTCCTCCATGCTATGACTTCACACACCTCCATTCTGTGACTTCACACACCTCCATTCTGAGTTCACACACCTCCATTCTGTGACCTCTCAACCCTCCATTCTATGATTTCACACACCTCCATTCTGTGACTTCACACACCTCCATTTTAAGACGTCACACACCTCCATTTGACTTCACACACCTCCATTCTGTGACTTCACACACCTCCATTCTATGACTTCACACACTTCCATTGTGACGTCACACACCTCCATTCTATGACTTCACATACCTCCATTTCTGACTTCACACACCTCCATTCTGACTTCATACACCTCCATTATGTGACTTCACACACCTCAATTCTATGACTTCATACACCTCCATTCTATGACTTCACACACCTCCATTCTGTGACTTCACACACCTCCATTCTATGACTTCAAACACCTTCATTCTTACTTCACAAACATCCATTCTGTAACTTCACACACCTCCTTTCTGTGACTTCACACACCTCCATTCTGACTTCAAACACCTCCATTCTATGACTTCATAGACCTCGAATCTGTGACTTCACTCACCTCCACTCTATGACTTCACACTCTTCCATTCTATGACTTCTCACTCCTCCTTTCTATGACTTCACCCACATCCATTCTATGACTTCACACCTCCATTCTGACTTCACACACCTCCATTTTGTGACTTCACACACCTCCATTATATGACTTCACACACCTCAATTCTATGACTTCATACACCTCCATTCTATGACTTCACAAACCTCCATTCTGTGACTTCACACACCTCCATTCTATGACTTCACACACCTTCATTCTTACTTCACAAACATACATTCTATGACTTCACACACCTCCATTCTGTGACTTCACACACCTCCATTCTGTGACTTCACACAGCTCCATTCTGAGACTTCACACACCTCCATTCTCCGACTTCACACCTCACCAATTTGATTTCACACACCTCCATTCTATGACTTCACAAACCTACATTCTCTGACTGCACACACCTCCGTTCTGTGACTTCAAAAACCTCATTCTATCCTTTCACACACCTCCAATCTATGACTTCACACACCTATATTTTATGACGTCACACACAACCAATTTGACTTCAAACACCTCCATTATGTCACTTCACACACCTCACTTCTGTGACTTCACACACCTCCATTCTATGACTTCACACACCTACATTGTATGACTTCACACACCTCCATTCTATGACTTCACACACTTCCATTCTATGATTTCACATACCTTCATGCTATGACTTCACACACCTCCATTCTGTGACTTCACACACCTCCATTTTGACTTCACACACCTCCATTCTGTGACTTCACACACCTCCATACTATGAATTCACACATTTCCATTGTGACGTCACACACCTCCATTCTATGAGTTCACATACCTCCATCTATGACTTCACAGACCTTCATTACATGACTTCCCACAACTCCATTGTGTGACTTCACAAACCTTCATTCTATGATTTCACACACCTCCATTCTATGACTTCACACACCTCCATTTTAGGACATCACACACCTCCATTTTGACTTAACACACCTCCATTCTGTGAGTTCACACACCTCCATATTATGAATTCACACACTTCCATTGTGACGTCACACACCTCCTTTTTATGAGTTCACACACCTCCATTCTATGACTTCACACACCTCCATTCTGACTTCACACACCTCCATTCTATGACTTCACAGACCTCGAATCTGTGACTTCACTCACCTCCACTCTATGACTTCACACTCTTCCCTTCTATGACTTCCCACACCTCCTTTCTATGACTTCATCCACCTCTATTCTATGACTTCTCACCTCCATTCTGACTTCACACACCTCCATCCTGTGACTTCACACACCTCCATTATATGACTTCACACATCTCCATTCTATGACTTCACACACCTCCATTCTATAACTTCACACACCTCCATTCTTACTTCACAAACATACATTCTATGACTTCACACACCTCCATTCTATGACTTCGCAAACCTCCATTCTGTGACTTCACACACCTCCATTCTGTGACTTCACACCCCGCCATTCTATGACTTCACACACCTCCATCCTATGACTTCGCAAACCTCCATTCTATGATTTCACATACCTCCATGCTATGACTTCACACACCTCCATTCTGTGACTTCACACACCTCCATTCTGAGTTCACACACCTCCATTCTGTGACTTCACACACCTCCATTCTATGATTGCATACACCTCCATTTTAGGACGTCACACACCTCCATTTTGACTTCACGCACCTCCATTCTGTGACTTCACAAACCTCCATTCTATGACTTCACACACTTCCATTGTGAAGTCACACACCTACATTCTATGAGTTCACACACCTCCATTCTATGACTTTACAAACCTCCATTCTGTGACTTCACACACCTCCATTCTGTGACATCACACACCTCCATTCTTTGAATTCATACACCTCCATTCGGTGACTTCACACACCTCAATTCTATGACTTCACACATCTCCATTCTGTGACTTCACAGACCTCCATTCTATGACTTCACACATCAATTTTTACTTCACACACCTCCAATATATGACTTCAAACACCTCAGTTGCGTGACTTCACACAACTCCATTCTATGACTTCATACCCGTCCATTCTGTGACTTCACACACCTCCATTCTATGACTTCACACACCTCCATTCTGTGACTTCACCCACCTCCATTCTTTGACTTCTCACACCTCCATTCTCCGACTTCACGCCCCTCCAATTTGACTTCACATACCTCCATTCTATGACTTCACAAACCTCCATTCTGTAACTTCACACACCTCCATTCTGTGACTTCACAAACCTCCATTCTATGATTTCACACACCTCCAATCTATGACTTCACACACCTCTATTTTATGACGTCACACACCTCCATTTTGACTTCACACACCTCCATTCTGTGACTTCACACACCTTCATTCTGTGACTTTACACACCTCCATTCTGTGACTACACACATTCCATTCTATGACTTCACAAACTTCCATTGTGACGTCACACACCTCCATTCTATGAGTTCACATACCTCCATTCTATGACTTCACACACCTCCATTCTGACTTCACACACCTCCATTCTATGACTTCACAGACCTCGAATCTGTGACTTCACTCACCTCCACTCTATGACTTCACATTCCTCCATTCTATGATTTCCCACACCTCCTTTCTATGAATTCACACACCTCCATTTTAGGACATCACACACCTCCATTTTGACTTCACACACCTCCATTCTGTGACTTCACACACCTCCATTCTATGACTTCACACACTTCCAATGTGACGTCACACACCTACATTCTATGAGTTCACACACCTCCATTCTATGACTTCACACACCTCCATTCTGACTTCACACACCTCCATTCTATGACTTCACAGACCTCGAATCTGTGACTTCACTCACCTCCACTCTATGAGTTCACATTCCTCCATTCTATCCCTTCCCACACCTCCTTTCTATGACTTCACCCACCTCAATTCTATGATTTCACACCTCCATTCTCACTTCACACACCTACATTATGTGACTTTACACACCTCCATTATATGACTTCACACACCTCCAATCTATGAGTTCACACACCTCCATTCTGTGACTACACACACCTCCATTCTGTGACTTCACACACCTCAATTCTCTGACTTCACACACCTCCATTCTCTGACTTCACACACCTCCATTCTTTGACTTCACACAGCTCCATTCTGTGACTTCAAACACCTCCATTGTCCGAATTCACACCCCTCCAATTTGACTTCACATACCGTCTTTCTATGACTTCACAAACCTCCATTCTGTGACTTCACACACCTCCATTCTGTGACTTCACAAACCTCCATTGTTTGATTTCACACACTTCCAATCTATGACTTCACACACCTCCATTTCATGACGTCACACACCTCCATTTTGACTTCACACACCTCCATTATGTGACTTCACACACCTCCCATCTGTGACTTCAGACACCGCCATTCTGAGTTCACACACCTCCATTCTGTGACTTCGCACACCTCCATTCTGTGACTTCACACACCTCCATTCTGTGACTTCACAAACCTCCATTGTTTGATTTCACACACTTCCAATCTATGACTTCACACACCTCCATTTCATGACGTCACACACCTCCATTTTGACTTCACACACCTCCATTATGTGACTTCACACACCTCCCATCTGTGACTTCAGACACCGCCATTCTGAGTTCACACACCTCCATTCTGTGACTTCGCACACCTCCATTCTGTGACTTCACACACCTCCATTCTCTGTCCTCACACACCCTCATTCTATGATTTCACACACCTCTATTCTATGACTTCACACATCCATTTTGACTTCACACACCTCCTATATATGACTTCACACCTCCATTCTGTGACTTTACACACCTCCATTTTGACTTCACACACCTCCAATATATGACTTCACACACCTCCATTCTATGACTTCACAGACCTCGAATCTGTGACTTCACTCACATCCACTCTATGACTTCACACTCCTCCATTCTATGACTTCCCACACCTCCTTTCTATGACTTCACCCACCTCCATTCTATGACTTCACACGTCCATTCTGACTTCACACACCTCCATTATGTGACTTCACACACCTCCATTATATGACTTCACACACCTCCATTCTATGACTTCACACACCTCCATTCTATGACTTCACACACCTCCAATCTGTGACTTCACACACCTCCATTCTATGACTTCACACACCTCCATTCTTTGACTTACCACACCTCCATTCTGTGAATTCACACACCTCCATTCTGTGACTTCACACCCCTCCATTCTGTGACTTCACACACCTACATTCTCCGACTTCACATCCCTCCAATTTGTCTTCACATACTTCCATTCTATGACTTCACAAACCTCCATTCTGTGACTTCACACACCTCCATTCTGTGACATCACACACCTCCATTCTTTGATTTCACACACCTCCATTCTGTGACTTCACACACCTCCATTCTATGACTTCACATTCTGTGACTTCACCCACCTCCATTCTTTGACTTCACCCACCTCCATTCTTTGACTTCACACACCTCCATTCTCCGACTTCACGCCCCTCCAATTTCACTTCACATACCTTCATTGTATGACTTCGCACACATCCATTCTATGAGTTCACTCACATCCACTCTATGACTTCACATTCCTCCATTCTATGACTTCCCACACCTCCTTTCTATGACTTCACCCACCTCAATTCTATGACTTCACACCTCCATTCTGACTTGACACACCTCCATTATGTGACTTTACACACCTCTATTATATGACGTCACACAACTAAAATCTATGAGTTCACACACCGCGATTGTAAGACTACACACACCTCCATTCTGTGACTTCACACACCTCCATTCTATGACTTCACACACCTTCATTGTTACTTCACAAACATACATTCTATGACTTCACACACCTCCATTCTCTGACTTCACACACCTCCATTCTGTGACTTCACACAGCTCCATTATGTGACTTCACACTCCTCCATTCTCCGACTTCACACCCCTCCAATTTGACTTCACATACCTCCATTATATGACTTCACAAACCTCCATTCTGTGACTTCACACACCTCCATTCTGTGACTTCACAAACCTGCATTCTTTGATTTCACACACCTCCAATCTATGTCTTCACACACCTCCATTTAATGACGTCACACACCTCCATTTTGAGTTCACACACCTCCATTATGTGACTTCACAAACCTCCCTTCTGTGACTTCAGACACCTCCATTCTGACTTCACACACCTCCATTCTGTGACTTCACACACCTCCATTCTGTGACTTCACACACCTCCATTCTGTGACTTCACACACTTCCATTCTCCGACTTCACATCCCTCCAATTTGACTTCACATACCTCCATTCTATGACTTTACAAACCTCCATTCTGTGACTTCACACACCTCCATTCTGTGACATCACACACCTCCATTCTTTGAATTCATACACCTCCATTCGGTGACTTCACACACCTCCATTCTATGACTTCACAAACCTCCATTCTGTGACTTCACACACCTCCATTCTATGACTTCACACATCAATTTTGACTTCACACACCTCCAATATATGACTTCAAACACTTCAGTTGTGTGACTTCACACACCTCCATTCTATGACTTCATACCCGTCCATTCTGTGACTTCACACACCTCCATTCTATGACTTCACACACCTCCATTCTGTGACTTCACCCACCTCCATTCTTTGACTTCTCACACCTCCATTCTCCGACTTCACGCCCCTCCAATTTGACTTCACATACCTCCATTCTATGACTTCACAAACCTCCATTCTGTAACTTCACACACCTCCATTCTGTGACTTCACAAACCTCCATTCTATGATTTCACACACCTCCAATCTATGACTTCACACACCTCTATTTTATGACGTCACACACCTCCATTTTGACTTCACACACCTCCATTCTGTGACTTCACACACCTTCATTCTGTGACTTTACACACCTCCATTCTGTGACTACACACATTCCATTCTATGACTTCACACACTTCCATTGTGACGTAACACACCTCCATTCTATGAGTTCACACACCTCCATTCTATGACTTCACACACCTCCATTCTGACTTCACACACCTCCATTCTATGACTTCACAGACCTCGAATCTGTGACTTCACTCACCTCCACTCTATGACTTCACATTCCTCCATTCTATGACTTCCCACACCTCCTTTCTATGAATTCACACACCTCCATTTTAGGACATCACACACCTCCATTTTGACTTCACACACCTCCATTCTGTGACTTCACACACCTCCATTCTATGACTTCACACACTTCCAATGTGACTTCACACACCTCCATTCTGAGACTACACACACTTCCATTCTATGACTTCACACACCTCCATTCTATGACTTCACACACCTCCATTCTGTGATTTCACACACCTCCATTCTATGACCTCACACACCCTCATTCTATGATTTCACACACCTCCATTCTATGATTTCACCCCCCTCAATTCTATGACTTCACACCTCCATTCTGACTTAACACACCTCCATTATGTGACTTTAAACACCTCCATTATATGACGTCACACACCTCCAATCTATGACTTCACACACCTCGATTCTAAGACTACACATATCTCCATGCTGTGACTTCAAACACCTCCATTCTATGACTTCACACACCTTCATTCTTACTTCACAAACATACATTCTATGACTTCACACACCTCCATTCTCTGACTTCACACACCTCCATTCTGTGACTTCACACAGCTCCATTCTGAGACTATACACACTTCCATTCTATGACTTCGCACACCTCCATTCTGTGAATTCACACCCGTCCATTCTGTGACTTCACACACCTCCATTCTTTGACTTCACACACCTCCATTCTCCGACTTCACGCAACTCCAATTTGACTTCACATACCTCCATTCTATGACTTCACAAACCTCCATTCTGTGACTTCACACACCTCCATTCTGTGACTTGACTTCACAAACCTCCATTCTATGACTTCACACACCTCCATTCTATGACTTTACACACCTCTATTTTATGACGTCACACACCTCCACTTTGACTTCACACTCCTCCATTAGGTGACTTCACACACCTCCCTTCTGTGACTTCACACACCTCCGTTCTATGACTTCACACCTTCATTGTATGACTTCACACACCTCCATTCTATGACTTCACACACTTCCATTCTATGATTTCACATACCTCCATGCTATAACTTCACACACCTCCATTCTGTGACATCACACACCTCCATTCTGAGTTCACACACCTCCAATCTGTGACTTCACAAACCTCCCTTCTATGATTTCACACACCTCCAATCTATGACGTCACACACCTCCATTTTAGGACGTCACACACTTCCGTTTTGACTTCACACACCTCCATTCTGTGACTTCACACACCTCCATTCTATGATTTCACACACTTCTATTGTGACGTCACACACCTCCATTCTATAAGTTCACACAACTCCATTCTATAACTTCACACACCTCCATTCTGAATTCACACACCTCTATTCTATGACTTCAAAGACCTCGAATCTGTGACTTCACTCACCTCCAATCTATGACTTCACAATCCTCCATTCTATGACTTCCCACTCCTCCTTTCTATGACTTCACCCACCTCCATTCTATGACTTCACACCTCCATTCTGACTTCACACACCTCCATTATGTGACTTCACACACCTCCATTCTGACTTTACACACCTCCATTATGTGACTTTACACACCTCCATTCTATGACTTCACACACCTCCAATCTATGAGTTCACACACCTCCATTCTATGACTTCACACACCTCCATTCTGTGACTTCACTCACCTCCATTCTATGACATCACACAACTTCATTCTTACTTCATAAACATACATTCTATGACTTCACAGACCTCCATTCTCTGACTTCACACAGCTCCATTCTGTGACTTCACACACCTCCATTCTCCGAATTCACACCCCTCCAATTTGACTTCAAATACCTCCATTCTATGACTTCACAAACCTCCATTCTGTGACTTCACACACCTCCATTCTGTGACTTCACAAACCTCCATTTCATGACGTCACACACCTCCATTTTGACTTCACACACCTCCATTATGTGATTTCACACACCTCTCTTCTATGACTTCACACACCTCCATTCTATGACTTCACACACCTGCATTGTATGACTTCACACACCTCCATTCTATGACTTCACACACCTCCATTCTGACTTCACACACCTCCATTCTATGACTTCACAGACCTCGAATCTGTGACTTCACTCACCTCTACTCTATGACTATACACTCCTCCATTCTATGGCTTCCCACACCTCCTTTCTATGACTTCACCCACCTCTATTCTATGACTTCACACCTCCATTCTGACCTCACACACCTCCATTCTTTGACTTCACACACCTCCTTTATATGACTTCACACACCTCCATTCTATGACTTCACACACCTCCATTCTATGACTTCACACACCTCCATTCTGTGACTTCACACACCTCCATTCTATGACTTCACACACCTCCATTCTGTGACTTCACACACCTCCATTCTATGACTTCACACACCTCCATTCTGACTTCACACACCTCCATTCTATGACTTCACAGACCTCGAATCTGTGACTTCACTCACCTCCACTCTATGACTTCACACTCCTCCATTCTATGACTTCCCACACCTTCTTTCTATGACTTCACCCACCTCCATTCTATAACTTCAAACCTCCATTCTGACTTCACACACCTCCATTCTGTGACTTCACACACCTACATTCTATGAATTCACACACCTCCATTCTGTGACTTCACACACCTGCATTCTGTGACTTCATACAGCTCCATTCTGTGACTTCACACACCTCCATTCTATGACTTCAACCATCAATTTTGACTTCACACACCTCCAATATATGACTTCAAACACCTCAATTCTGTGACTTTACACACCACCATTCTATGACCTCATACCCGTCCATTCTGTGACTTCACACACCTCCATTCTATGACTTCACACACCTCCATTCTGTGACTTCACCCACCTCCATTCTTTGACTTCACACACCTCCATTTTCCGACTTCACACCCCTCCAATTTGACTTCACATACCTCCACTCCATGACTTCACAAACCTCCATTCTGTGACTTCACACACCTCAATTCTGTGACTTCACAAACCTCCATTCTATGATTTCACACACCTCCATTTTGACTTCACACACCTCCATTATGTGACTTCACACACCTCCCTTCTGTCACTTCACACAACTCCATTCTATGACTTCAGACACCTTCATTGTATGACTTCGCACACCTCCATTCTATGACTTCACACACTTCCATTCTATGATTTCACATACCTCCATGCTATGACTTCACACACCTCCATTCTGTGACTTCACACACCTCCATTCTGAGTTCACACACCTCCATTCTGTGACTTCTCAACCCTCCATTCTATGATTTCACACACCTCCATTCTATGACTTCACACACCTCCATTTTAGGACGTCACACACGTCCATTTGACTTCACACACCTCCATTCTGTGACTTCACACACCTCCATTCTATGACTTCACACACTTCCATTGTGACGTCACACACCTCCATTCTATGAGTTCACATACCTCCATTTCTGACTTCACACACCTCCATTCTGACTTCATACACCTCCATTCTATGACTTCACAGACCTCGAATCTGTGACTTCACTCACCTCCACTCTATAACTTCTCAATCCTCCATTCTATGACTTCTCACTCCTCCTTTCTATGACTTCACCCACATCCATTCTATGACTTCACACCTCCATTCTGACTTCACACACCTCCATTATGTGACTTCACACACCTCCATTATATGACTTCACACACCTCAATTCTATGACTTCACACACCTCCATTCTATGACTTCACACACCTCCATTCTTTGACTTCACACACCTCCATTCTATGACTTCACACACCTTCATTCTTACTTCACAAACATACATTCTATGACTTCACACACCTCCATTCTATGACTTCACACACCTCCATTCTGTGACTTCACACAGCTCCATTCTGAGACTTCAAACACCTCCATTCTCCGACTTCACACCCCTCCAATTTGATTTCACACACCTCCATTCTATGACTTCACAAACCTCCATTCTTTCCTTTCACACACCTCCAATCTATGACTTCACACACCTATATTTTATGACGTCACACACAACCATTTTGACTTCAAACACCTGCAATATGTCACTTCACACACCTCACTTCTGTGACTTCACACACCTCCATTCTATGACTTCACACACCTACATTGTATGACTTCACACACCTCCATTCTATGACTTCACACACTTCCATTCTATGATTTCACATACCTTCATGCTATGACTTCACACACCTCCATTCTGTGACTTCACACACCTCCATTTTGACTTCACACACCTCCATTCTGTGACTTCACACACCTCCATACTATGAATTCACACATTTCCATTGTGACGTCACACACCTCCATTCTATCAGTTCACACACCTCCATTCTATGACTTCACAGACCTTCATTATATGACTTCCCACAACTCCATTGTGTGACTTCACAAACCTTCATTCTATGATTTCACACACCTCCATTCTATGACTTCACACACCTCCATTTTAGGACATCACACACCTCCATTTTGACTTAACACACCTCCATTCTGTGAGTTCACACACCTCCATACTATGAATTCACACACTTCCATTGTGACGTCACACACCTCCATTCTATGAGTTCACACACCACCATTCTATGACTTCACACACCTCCATTCTGTCTTCACACACCTCCATTCTATGACTTCACAGACCTCGAATCTGTGACTTCACTCACCTCCACTCTATGACTTCACACTCCTCCATTCTATGACTTTCCACACCTACTTTCTATGACTTCACCCACCTCTATTCTATGACTTCTCACCTCCATTCTGACTTCACACACCTCCATTCTGTGACTTCACACACCTCCATTCTGTGACTTCACACCCCGCCATTCTATGACTTCACACACCTCCATCCTATGACTTCGCAAACCTCCATTCTATGATTTCACATACCTCCATGCTATGACTTCACACACCTCCATTCTGTGACTTCACAAACCTCCATTCTGAGTTCACACACCTCCATTCTGTGACTTCACACACCTCCATTCTATGATTGCATACACCTCCATTTTAGGACGTCACACACCTCCATTTTGACTTCACACACCTCCATTCTGTGACCTCACACACCTCCATTCTATGACTTCACACACTTCCATTGTGAAGTCACACACCTACATTCTATGAGTTCACACACCTCCATTCTATGACTTCACACACCTCTATTCTGACTTCACACACCTCCATTCTATGACTTCACACACCTTCATTCTTACTTCACAAACATACATTCTATGACTTCACACACCTCCGTTCTATGACTTCGCAAACCTCCATTCTGTGATTTCACACACCTCCATTCTGTGACTTCACACCCCTCCATTCTATGACTTCGCAAACCTCCATGCTATGATTTCACATACCTCCATGCTATGACTTCACACACCTCCATTCTGTGACTTCACACAGCTCCATTCTGTGACTTCACACCCCTCAATTCTATGACGTCGCAAACCTCCATGCTATGATTTCACATACCTCCATGCTATGACTTCACACACCTCCATTCTGTGACTTCATACAGCTCCATTCTGTGACTTCACACACCTCCATTCTGACTTCATACACCTCCATTCTATGACTTCACAGACCTCGAATCTGTGACTTCACTCACCTCCACTCTATAACTTCTCAATCCTCCATTCTATGACTTCTCACTCCTCCTTTCTATGACTTCACCCACATACATTCTATGACTTCACACCTCCATTCTGACTTCACACACCTCCATTATGTGACTTCACACACCTCCATTATATGACTTCACACACCTCAATTCTATGACTTCATACACCTCCATTCTATGACTTCACACACCTCCATTCTGTGACTTCACACACCTCCATTCTATGACTTCACACACCTTCATTCTTACTTCACAAACATACATTCTATGACTTCACACACCTCCATTCTATGACTTCACACACCTCCATTCTGTGACTTCACACAGCTCCATTCTGAGACTTCAAACACCTCCATTCTCCGACTTCACACCCCTCCAATTTGATTTCACACACCTCCATTCTATGACTTCACAAACCTCCATTCTTTCCTTTCACACACCTCCAATCTATGACTTCACACACCTATATTTTATGACGTCACACACAACCATTTTGACTTCAAACACCTGCATTATGTCACTTCACACACCTCACTTCTGTGACTTCACACACCTCCATTCTATGACTTCACACACCTACATTGTATGACTTCACACACCTCCATTCTATGACTTCACACACTTCCATTCTATGATTTCACATACCTTCATGCTATGACTTCACACACCTCCATTCTGTGACTTCACACACCTCCATTTTGACTTCACACACCTCCATTCTGTGACTTCACACACCTCCATACTATGAATTCACACATTTCCATTGTGACGTCACACACCTCCATTCTATCAGTTCACACACCTCCATTCTATGACTTCACAGACCTTCATTATATGACTTCCCACAACTCCATTGTGTGACTTCACAAACCTTCATTCTATGATTTCACACACCTCCATTCTATGACTTCACACACCTCCATTTTAGGACATCACACACCTCCATTTTGACTTAACACACCTCCATTCTGTGAGTTCACACACCTCCATACTATGAATTCACACACTTCCATTGTGACGTCACACACCTCCATTCTATGAGTTCACACACCACCATTCTATGACTTCACACACCTCCATTCTGTCTTCACACACCTCCATTCTATGACTTCACAGACCTCGAATCTGTGACTTCACTCACCTCCACTCTATGACTTCACACTCCTCCATTCTATGACTTTCCACACCTCCTTTCTATGACTTCACCCACCTCTATTCTATGACTTCTCACCTCCATTCTGACTTCACACACCTCCATTCTGTGACTTCACACACCTCCATTCTGTGACTTCACACCCCGCCATTCTATGACTTCACACACCTCCATCCTATGACTTCGCAAATCTCCATTCTATGATTTCACATACCTCCATGCTATGACTTCACACACCTCCATTCTGTGACTTCACAAACCTCCATTCTGAGTTCACACACCTCCATTCTGTGACTTCACACACCTCCATTCTATGATTGCATACACCTCCATTTTAGGACGTCACACACCTCCATTTTGACTTCACACACCTCCATTCTGTGACCTCACACACCTCCATTCTATGACTTCACACACTTCCATTGTGAAGTCACACACCTACATTCTATGAGTTCACACACCTCCATTCTATGACATCACACACCTTCATTCTTACTTCACAAACATACATTCTATGACTTCACACACCTCCGTTCTATGACTTCGCAAACCTCCAATCTGTGATTTCACACACCTCCATTCTGTGACTTCACACCCCTCCATTCTATGACTTCGCAAACCTCCATGCTATGATTTGACATACCTCCATGCTATGACTTCACACACCTCCATTCTGTGACTTCACACAACTCCATTCTGAGTTCACACACCTCCATTCTGTGACTTCACAAACCTCCATTCTATGATTTCACACACCTCCATTTTAGGACGTGACACACCTCTATTTTGACTTCACACACCTCCATTCTGTGACTTCACACACCTCCATTCTATGACTTCACACACCTCCATTCTGACTTCACACACCTCCATTCTATGACTTCACAGACCTCGAATCTGTGACTTCACTCACCTCCACTCTATGACTTCACACTCCTCCATTCTATGACTTCCCACACCTTCTTTCTATGACTTCACCCACCTCCATTCTATAACTTCAAACCTCCATTCTGACTTCACACACCTCCATTCTGTGACTTCACACACCTACATTCTATGAATTCACACACCTCCATTCTGTGACTTCACACACCTGCATTCTGTGACTTCATACAGCTCCATTCTGTGACTTCACACACCTCCATTCTATGACTTCAACCATCAATTTTGACTTCACACACCTCCAATATATGACTTCAAACACCTCAATTCTGTGACTTTACACACCACCATTCTATGACCTCATACCCGTCCATTCTGTGACTTCACACACCTCCATTCTATGACTTCACACACCTCCATTCTGTGACTTCACCCACCTCCATTCTTTGACTTCACACACCTCCATTTTCCGACTTCACACCCCTCCAATTTGACTTCACATACCTCCACTCCATGACTTCACAAACCTCCATTCTGTGACTTCACACACCTCAATTCTGTGACTTCACAAACCTCCATTCTATGATTTCACACACCTCCATTTTGACTTCACACACCTCCATTATGTGACTTCACACACCTCCCTTCTGTCACTTCACACAACTCCATTCTATGACTTCAGACACCTTCATTGTATGACTTCGCACACCTCCATTCTATGACTTCACACACTTCCATTCTATGATTTCACATACCTCCATGCTATGACTTCACACACCTCCATTCTGTGACTTCACACACCTCCATTCTGAGTTCACACACCTCCATTCTGTGACTTCTCAACCCTCCATTCTATGATTTCACACACCTCCATTCTATGACTTCACACACCTCCATTTTAGGACGTCACACACGTCCATTTGACTTCACACACCTCCATTCTGTGACTTCACACACCTCCATTCTATGACTTCACACACTTCCATTGTGACGTCACACACCTCCATTCTATGAGTTCACATACCTCCATTTCTGACTTCACACACCTCCATTCTGACTTCATACACCTCCATTCTATGACTTCACAGACCTCGAATCTGTGACTTCACTCACCTCCACTCTATAACTTCTCAATCCTCCATTCTATGACTTCTCACTCCTCCTTTCTATGACTTCACCCACATCCATTCTATGACTTCACACCTCCATTCTGACTTCACACACCTCCATTATGTGACTTCACACACCTCCATTATATGACTTCACACACCTCAATTCTATGACTTCACACACCTCCATTCTATGACTTCACACACCTCCATTCTTTGACTTCACACACCTCCATTCTATGACTTCACACACCTTCATTCTTACTTCACAAACATACATTCTATGACTTCACACACCTCCATTCTATGACTTCACACACCTCCATTCTGTGACTTCACACAGCTCCATTCTGAGACTTCAAACACCTCCATTCTCCGACTTCACACCCCTCCAATTTGATTTCACACACCTCCATTCTATGACTTCACAAACCTCCATTCTTTCCTTTCACACACCTCCAATCTATGACTTCACACACCTATATTTTATGACGTCACACACAACCATTTTGACTTCAAACACCTGCAATATGTCACTTCACACACCTCACTTCTGTGACTTCACACACCTCCATTCTATGACTTCACACACCTACATTGTATGACTTCACACACCTCCATTCTATGACTTCACACACTTCCATTCTATGATTTCACATACCTTCATGCTATGACTTCACACACCTCCATTCTGTGACTTCACACACCTCCATTTTGACTTCACACACCTCCATTCTGTGACTTCACACACCTCCATACTATGAATTCACACATTTCCATTGTGACGTCACACACCTCCATTCTATCAGTTCACACACCTCCATTCTATGACTTCACAGACCTTCATTATATGACTTCCCACAACTCCATTGTGTGACTTCACAAACCTTCATTCTATGATTTCACACACCTCCATTCTATGACTTCACACACCTCCATTTTAGGACATCACACACCTCCATTTTGACTTAACACACCTCCATTCTGTGAGTTCACACACCTCCATACTATGAATTCACACACTTCCATTGTGACGTCACACACCTCCATTCTATGAGTTCACACACCACCATTCTATGACTTCACACACCTCCATTCTGTCTTCACACACCTCCATTCTATGACTTCACAGACCTCGAATCTGTGACTTCACTCACCTCCACTCTATGACTTCACACTCCTCCATTCTATGACTTTCCACACCTACTTTCTATGACTTCACCCACCTCTATTCTATGACTTCTCACCTCCATTCTGACTTCACACACCTCCATTCTGTGACTTCACACACCTCCATTCTGTGACTTCACACCCCGCCATTCTATGACTTCACACACCTCCATCCTATGACTTCGCAAACCTCCATTCTATGATTTCACATACCTCCATGCTATGACTTCACACACCTCCATTCTGTGACTTCACAAACCTCCATTCTGAGTTCACACACCTCCATTCTGTGACTTCACACACCTCCATTCTATGATTGCATACACCTCCATTTTAGGACGTCACACACCTCCATTTTGACTTCACACACCTCCATTCTGTGACCTCACACACCTCCATTCTATGACTTCACACACTTCCATTGTGAAGTCACACACCTACATTCTATGAGTTCACACACCTCCATTCTATGACTTCACACACCTCTATTCTGACTTCACACACCTCCATTCTATGACTTCACACACCTTCATTCTTACTTCACAAACATACATTCTATGACTTCACACACCTCCGTTCTATGACTTCGCAAACCTCCATTCTGTGATTTCACACACCTCCATTCTGTGACTTCACACCCCTCCATTCTATGACTTCGCAAACCTCCATGCTATGATTTCACATACCTCCATGCTATGACTTCACACACCTCCATTCTGTGACTTCACACAGCTCCATTCTGTGACTTCACACCCCTCAATTCTATGACGTCGCAAACCTCCATGCTATGATTTCACATACCTCCATGCTATGACTTCACACTCCTCCATTCTGTGACTTCATACAGCTCCATTCTGTGACTTCACACACCTCCATTCTGACTTCATACACCTCCATTCTATGACTTCACAGACCTCGAATCTGTGACTTCACTCACCTCCACTCTATAAATTCTCAATCCTCCATTCTATGACTTCTCACTCCTCCTTTCTATGACTTCACCCACATCCATTCTATGACTTCACACCTCCATTCTGACTTCACACACCTCCATTATGTGACTTCACACACCTCCATTATATGACTTCACACACCTCAATTCTATGACTTCATACACCTCCATTCTATGACTTCACACACCTCCATTCTGTGACTTCACACACCTCCATTCTATGACTTCACACACCTTCATTCTTACTTCACAAACATACATTCTATGACTTCACACACCTCCATTCTATGACTTCACACACCTCCATTCTGTGACTTCACACAGCTCCATTCTGAGACTTCAAACACCTCCATTCTCCGACTTCACACCCCTCCAATTTGATTTCACACACCTCCATTCTATGACTTCACAAACCTCCATTCTTTCCTTTCACACACCTCCAATCTATGACTTCACACACCTATATTTTATGACGTCACACACAACCATTTTGACTTCAAACACCTGCATTATGTCACTTCACACACCTCACTTCTGTGACTTCACACACCTCCATTCTATGACTTCACACACCTACATTGTATGACTTCACACACCTCCATTCTATGACTTCACACACTTCCATTCTATGATTTCACATACCTTCATGCTATGACTTCACACACCTCCATTCTGTGACTTCACACACCTCCATTTTGACTTCACACACCTCCATTCTGTGACTTCACACACCTCCATACTATGAATTCACACATTTCCATTGTGACGTCACACACCTCCATTCTATCAGTTCACACACCTCCATTCTATGACTTCACAGACCTTCATTATATGACTTCCCACAACTCCATTGTGTGACTTCACAAACCTTCATTCTATGATTTCACACACCTCCATTCTATGACTTCACACACCTCCATTTTAGGACATCACACACCTCCATTTTGACTTAACACACCTCCATTCTGTGAGTTCACACACCTCCATACTATGAATTCACACACTTCCATTGTGACGTCACACACCTCCATTCTATGAGTTCACACACCACCATTCTATGACTTCACACACCTCCATTCTGTCTTCACACACCTCCATTCTATGACTTCACAGACCTCGAATCTGTGACTTCACTCACCTCCACTCTATGACTTCACACTCCTCCATTCTATGACTTTCCACACCTCCTTTCTATGACTTCACCCACCTCTATTCTATGACTTCTCACCTCCATTCTGACTTCACACACCTCCATTCTGTGACTTCACACACCTCCATTCTGTGACTTCACACCCCGCCATTCTATGACTTCACACACCTCCATCCTATGACTTCGCAAATCTCCATTCTATGATTTCACATACCTCCATGCTATGACTTCACACACCTCCATTCTGTGACTTCACAAACCTCCATTCTGAGTTCACACACCTCCATTCTGTGACTTCACACACCTCCATTCTATGATTGCATACACCTCCATTTTAGGACGTCACACACCTCCATTTTGACTTCACACACCTCCATTCTGTGACCTCACACACCTCCATTCTATGACTTCACACACTTCCATTGTGAAGTCACACACCTACATTCTATGAGTTCACACACCTCCATTCTATGACTTCACACACCTCTATTTCGACTTCACACACCTCCATTCTATGACTTCACACACCTTCATTCTTACTTCACAAACATACATTCTATGACTTCACACACCTCCGTTCTATGACTTCGCAAACCTCCATTCTGTGATTTCACACACCTCCATTCTGTGACTTCACACCCCTCCATTCTATGACTTCGCAAACCTCCATGCTATGATTTCACATACCTCCATGCTATGACTTCACACACCTCCATTCTGTGACTTCACACAGCTCCATTCTGTGACTTCACACCCCTCAATTCTATGACGTCGCAAACCTCCATGCTATGATTTCACATACCTCCATGCTATGACTTCACACACCTCCATTCTGTGACTTCATACAGCTCCTTTCTGTGACTTCACACACCTCCATTCTATGACTTCAACCATCAATTTTAACTTCACACACCTCCAATATATGACTTCAAACACCTCAGTTCTGTGACTTTACACACCACCATTCTATGACCTCATACCCGTCCATTCTGTGACTTCACACACCTCCATTCTATGACTTCACACACCTCCATTCTGTGACTTCACCCACCTCCATTCTTTGACTTGACGCACCTCCATTTTTCGACTTCACACCCCTCCAATTTGACTTCACATACCTCCACTCTATGACTTCACAAACCTGCATTCTGTGACTTCACACACCTCAATTCTGTGACTTCACAAACCTCCATTCTATGATTTCACACACCTCCATTTTGACTTCACACACCTCCATTATGTGACTTCACACACCTCCCTTCTGTCACTTCACACAACTCCATTCTATGACTTCAGACACCTTCATTGTATGACTTCGCACACCTCCATTCTATGACTTCACACACTTCCATTCTATGATTTCACATTCCTCCATGCTATGACTTCACACACCTCCATTCTGTGACTTCACACACCTCCATTCTGAGTTCACACACCTCCATTCTGTGACCTCTCAACCCTCCATTCTATGATTTCACACACCTCCATTCTATGACTTCACACACCTCCATTTTAAGACGTCACACACCTCCATTTGACTTCACACACCTCCATTCTGTGACTTCACACACCTCCATTCTATGACTTCACACACTTCCATTGTGACGTCACACACCTCCATTCTATGACTTCACATACCTCCATTTCTGACTTCACACACCTCCATTCTGACTTCATACACCTCCATTATGTGACTTCACACACCTCAATTCTATGACTTCATACACCTCCATTCTATGACTTCACACACCTCCATTCTGTGACTTCACACACCTCCATTCTATGACTTCAAACACCTTCATTCTTACTTCACAAACATCCATTCTGTAACTTCACACACCTCCTTTCTGTGACTTCACACACCTCCATTCTGACTTCAAACACCTCCATTCTATGACTTCATAGACCTCGAATCTGTGACTTCACTCACCTCCACTCTATGACTTCACACTCTTCCATTCTATGACTTCTCACTCCTCCTTTCTATGACTTCACCCACATCCATTCTATGACTTCACACCTCCATTCTGACTTCACACACCTCCATTTTGTGACTTCACACACCTCCATTATATGACTTCACACACCTCAATTCTATGACTTCATACACCTCCATTCTATGACTTCACACACCTCCATTCTGTGACTTCACACACCTCCATTCTATGACTTCACACACCTTCATTCTTACTTCACAAACATACATTCTATGACTTCACACACCTCCATTCTGTGACTTCACACACCTCCATTCTGTGACTTCACACAGCTCCATTCTGAGACTTCACACACCTCCATTCTCCGACTTCACACCTCACCAATTTGATTTCACACACCTCCATTCTATGACTTCACAAACCTACATTCTCTGACTGCACACACCTCCGTTCTGTGACTTCAAAAACCTCATTCTTTCCTTTCACACACCTCCAATCTATGACTTCACACACCTATATTTTATGACGTCACACACAACCAATTTGACTTCAAACACCTCCATTATGTCACTTCACACACCTCACTTCTGTGACTTCACACACCTCCATTCTATGACTTCACACACCTACATTGTATGACTTCACACACCTCCATTCTATGACTTCACACACTTCCATTCTATGATTTCACATACCTTCATGCTATGACTTCACACACCTCCATTCTGTGACTTCACACACCTCCATTTTGACTTCACACACCTCCATTCTGTGACTTCACACACCTCCATACTATGAATTCACACATTTCCATTGTGACGTCACACACCTCCATTCTATGAGTTCACATACCTCCATCTATGACTTCACAGACCTTCATTACATGACTTCCCACAACTCCATTGTGTGACTTCACAAACCTTCATTCTATGATTTCACACACCTCCATTCTATGACTTCACACACCTCCATTTTAGGACATCACACACCTCCATTTTGACTTAACACACCTCCATTCTGTGAGTTCACACACCTCCATATTATGAATTCACACACTTCCATTGTGACGTCACACACCTCCTTTTTATGAGTTCACACACCTCCATTCTATGACTTCACACACCTCCATTCTGACTTCACACACCTCCATTCTATGACTTCACAGACCTCGAATCTGTGACTTCACTCACCTCCACTCTATGACTTCACACTCTTCCCTTCTATGACTTCCCACACCTCCTTTCTATGACTTCATCCACCTCTATTCTATGACTTCTCACCTCCATTCTGACTTCACACACCTCCATCCTGTGACTTCACACACCTCCATTATATGACTTCACACATCTCCATTCTATGACTTCACACACCTCCATTCTATAACTTCACACACCTCCATTCTTACTTCACAAACATACATTCTATGACTTCACACACCTCCATTCTATGACTTCGCAAACCTCCATTCTGTGACTTCACACACCTCCATTCTGTGACTTCACACCCCGCCATTCTATGACTTCACACACCTCCATCCTATGACTTCGCAAACCTCCATTCTATGATTTCACATACCTCCATGCTATGACTTCACACAGCTCCATTCTGTGACTTCACACACCTCCATTCTGAGTTCACACACCTCCATTCTGTGACTTCACACACCTCCATTCTATGATTGCATACACCTCCATTTTAGGACGTCACACACCTCCATTTTGACTTCACGCACCTCCATTCTGTGACTTCACAAACCTCCATTCTATGACTTCACACACTTCCATTGTGAAGTCACACACCTACATTCTATGAGTTCACACACCTCCATTCTATGACTTTACAAACCTCCATTCTGTGACTTCACACACCTCCATTCTGTGACATCACACACCTCCATTCTTTGAATTCATACACCTCCATTCGGTGACTTCACACACCTCAATTCTATGACTTCACACATCTCCATTCTGTGACTTCACAGACCTCCATTCTATGACTTCACACATCAATTTTTACTTCACACACCTCCAATATATGACTTCAAACACCTCAGTTGCGTGACTTCACACAACTCCATTCTATGACTTCATACCCGTCCATTCTGTGACTTCACACACCTCCATTCTATGACTTCACACACCTCCATTCTGTGACTTCACCCACCTCCATTCTTTGACTTCTCACACCTCCATTCTCCGACTTCACGCCCCTCCAATTTGACTTCACATACCTCCATTCTATGACTTCACAAACCTCCATTCTGTAACTTCACACACCTCCATTCTGTGACTTCACAAACCTCCATTCTATGATTTCACACACCTCCAATCTATGACTTCACACACCTCTATTTTATGACGTCACACACCTCCATTTTGACTTCACACACCTCCATTCTGTGACTTCACACACCTTCATTCTGTGACTTTACACACCTCCATTCTGTGACTACACACATTCCATTCTATGACTTCACAAACTTCCATTGTGACGTCACACACCTCCATTCTATGAGTTCACATACCTCCATTCTATGACTTCACACACCTCCATTCTGACTTCACACACCTCCATTCTATGACTTCACAGACCTCGAATCTGTGACTTCACTCACCTCCACTCTATGACTTCACATTCCTCCATTCTATGATTTCCCACACCTCCTTTCTATGAATTCACACACCTCCATTTTAGGACATCACACACCTCCATTTTGACTTCACACACCTCCATTCTGTGACTTCACACACCTCCATTCTATGACTTCACACACTTCCAATGTGACGTCACACACCTACATTCTATGAGTTCACACACCTCCATTCTATGACTTCACACACCTCCATTCTGACTTCACACACCTCCATTCTATGACTTCACAGACCTCGAATCTGTGACTTCACTCACCTCCACTCTATGAGTTCACATTCCTCCATTCTATCCCTTCCCACACCTCCTTTCTATGACTTCACCCACCTCAATTCTATGATTTCACACCTCCATTCTCACTTCACACACCTACATTATGTGACTTTACACACCTCCATTATATGACTTCACACACCTCCAATCTATGAGTTCACACACCTCCATTCTGTGACTACACACACCTCCATTCTGTGACTTCACACACCTCAATTCTCTGACTTCACACACCTCCATTCTCTGACTTCACACACCTCCATTCTTTGACTTCACACAGCTCCATTCTGTGACTTCAAACACCTCCATTGTCCGAATTCACACCCCTCCAATTTGACTTCACATACCGCCTTTCTATGACTTCACAAACCTCCATTCTGTGACTTCACACACCTCCATTCTGTGACTTCACAAACCTCCATTGTTTGATTTCACACACTTCCAATCTATGACTTCACACACCTCCATTTCATGACGTCACACACCTCCATTTTGACTTCACACACCTCCATTATGTGACTTCACACACCTCCCATCTGTGACTTCAGACACCGCCATTCTGAGTTCACACACCTCCATTCTGTGACTTCGCACACCTCCATTCTGTGACTTCACACACCTCCATTCTCTGTCCTCACACACCCTCATTCTATGATTTCACACACCTCTATTCTATGACTTCACACATCCATTTTGACTTCACACACCTCCTATATATGACTTCACACCTCCATTCTGTGACTTTACACACCTCCATTTTGACTTCACACACCTCCAATATATGACTTCACACACCTCCATTCTATGACTTCACAGACCTCGAATCTGTGACTTCACTCACATCCACTCTATGACTTCACACTCCTCCATTCTATGACTTCCCACACCTCCTTTCTATGACTTCACCCACCTCCATTCTATGACTTCACACGTCCATTCTGACTTCACACACCTCCATTATGTGACTTCACACACCTCCATTATATGACTTCACACACCTCCATTCTATGACTTCACACACCTCCATTCTATGACTTCACACACCTCCAATCTGTGACTTCACACACCTCCATTCTATGACTTCACACACCTCCATTCTTTGACTTACCACACCTCCATTCTGTGAATTCACACACCTCCATTCTGTGACTTCACACCCCTCCATTCTGTGACTTCACACACCTACATTCTCCGACTTCACATCCCTCCAATTTGTCTTCACATACTTCCATTCTATGACTTCACAAACCTCCATTCTGTGACTTCACACACCTCCATTCTGTGACATCACACACCTCCATTCTTTGATTTCACACACCTCCATTCTGTGACTTCACACACCTCCATTCTATGACTTCACATTCTGTGACTTCACACACCTCCATTCTTTGACTTCACCCACCTCCATTCTTTGACTTCACACACCTCCATTCTCCGACTTCACGCCCCTCCAATTTCACTTCACATACCTTCATTGTATGACTTCGCACACATCCATTCTATGAGTTCACTCACATCCACTCTATGACTTCACATTCCTCCATTCTATGACTTCCCACACCTCCTTTCTATGACTTCACCCACCTCAATTCTATGACTTCACACCTCCATTCTGACTTGACACACCTCCATTATGTGACTTTACACACCTCTATTATATGACGTCACACAACTAAAATCTATGAGTTCACACACCTCGATTGTAAGACTACACACACCTCCATTCTGTGACTTCACACACCTCCATTCTATGACTTCACACACCTTCATTGTTACTTCACAAACATACATTCTATGACTTCACACACCTCCATACTCTGACTTCACACACCTCCATTCTGTGACTTCACACAGCTCCATTATGTGACTTCACACTCCTCCATTCTCCGACTTCACACCCCTCCAATTTGACTTCACATACCTGCATTATATGACTTCACAAACCTCCATTCTGTGACTTCACACACCTCCATTCTGTGACTTCACAAACCTCCATTCTTTGATTTCACACACCTCCAATCTATGTCTTCACACACCTCCATTTAATGACGTCACACACCTCCATTTTGAGTTCACACACCTCCATTATGTGACTTCACAAACCTCCCTTCTGTGACTTCAGACACCTCCATTCTGACTTCACACACCTCCTTTCTGTGACTTCACACACCTCCATTCTGTGACTTCACACACCTCCATTCTGTGACTTTACACACTTCCATTCTCCGACTTCACATCCCTCCAATTTGACTTCACATACCTCCATTCTATGACTTTACAAACCTCCATTCTGTGACTTCACACACCTCCATTCTGTGACATCACACACCTCCATTCTTTGAATTCATACACCTCCATTCGGTGACTTCACACACCTCCATTCTATGACTTCACAAACCTCCATTCTGTGACTTCACACACCTCCATTCTATGACTTCACACATCAATTTTGACTTCACACACCTCCAATATATGACTTCAAACACTTCAGTTGTGTGACTTCACACACCTCCATTCTATGACTTCATACCCGTCCATTCTGTGACTTCACACACCTCCATTCTATGACTTCACACACCTCCATTCTGTGACTTCACCCACCTCCATTCTTTGACTTCTCACACCTCCATTCTCCGACTTCACGCCCCTCCAATTTGACTTCACATACCTCCATTCTATGACTTCACAAACCTCCATTCTGTAACTTCACACACCTCCATTCTGTGACTTCACAAACCTCCATTCTATGATTTCACACACCTCCAATCTATGACTTCACACACCTCTATTTTATGACGTCACACACCTCCATTTTGACTTCACACACCTCCATTCTGTGACTTCACACACCTTCATTCTGTGACTTTACACACCTCCATTCTGTGACTACACACATTCCATTCTATGACTTCACACACTTCCATTGTGACGTAACACACCTCCATTCTATGAGTTCACACACCTCCATTCTATGACTTCACACACCTCCATTCTGACTTCACACACCTCCATTCTATGACTTCACAGACCTCGAATCTGTGACTTCACTCACCTCCACTCTATGACTTCACATTCCTCCATTCTATGACTTCCCACACCTCCTTTCTATGAATTCACACACCTCCATTTTAGGACATCACACACCTCCATTTTGACTTCACACACCTCCATTCTGTGACTTCACACACCTCCATTCTATGACTTCACACACTTCCAATGTGACTTCACACACCTCCATTCTGAGACTACACACACTTCCATTCTATGACTTCACACACCTCCATTCTATGACTTCACACACCTCCATTCTGCGATTTCACACACCTCCATTCTATGACCTCACACACCCTCATTCTATGATTTCACACACCTCCATTCTATGACTTCACCCCCCTCAATTCTATGACTTCACACCTCCATTCTGACTTAACACACCTCCATTATGTGACTTTAAACACCTCCATTATATGACGTCACACACCTCCAATCTATGACTTCACACACCTCGATTCTAAGACTACACATATCTCCATGCTGTGACTTCAAACACCTCCATTCTATGACTTCACACACCTTCATTCTTACTTCACAAACATACATTCTATGACTTCACACACCTCCATTCTCTGACTTCACACACCTCCATTCTGTGACTTCACACAGCTCCATTCTGAGACTATACACACTTCCATTCTATGACTTCGCACACCTCCATTCTGTGAATTCACACCCGTCCATTCTGTGACTTCACACACCTCCATTCTTTGACTTCACACACCTCCATTCTCCGACTTCAGGCAACTCCAATTTGACTTCACATACCTCCATTCTATGACTTCACAAACCTCCATTCTGTGACTTCACACACCTCCATTCTGTGACTTGACTTCACAAACCTCCATTCTATGACTTCACACACCTCCATTCTATGACTTTACACACCTCTATTTTATGACGTCACACACCTCCACTTTGACTTCACACTCCTCCATTAGGTGACTTCACACACCTCCCTTCTGTGACTTCACACACCTCCGTTCTATGACTTCACACCTTCATTGTATGACTTCACACACCTCCATTCTATGACTTCACACACTTCCATTCTATGATTTCACATACCTCCATGCTATAACTTCACACACCTCCATTCTGTGACATCACACACCTCCATTCTGAGTTCACACACCTCCAATCTGTGACTTCACAAACCTCCCTTCTATGATTTCACACACCTCCAATCTATGACGTCACACACCTCCATTTTAGGACGTCACACACTTCCGTTTTGACTTCACACACCTCCATTCTGTGACTTCACACACCTCCATTCTATGATTTCACACACTTCTATTGTGACGTCACACACCTCCATTCTATAAGTTCACACAACTCCATTCTATAACTTCACACACCTCCATTCTGAATTCACACACCTCTATTCTATGACTTCAAAGACCTCGAATCTGTGACTTCACTCACCTCCAATCTATGACTTCACAATCCTCCATTCTATGACTTCCCACTCCTCCTTTCTATGACTTCACCCACCTCCATTCTATGACTTCACACCTCCATTCTGACTTCACACACCTCCATTATGTGACTTTACACACCTCCATTCTGTGACTTCACTCACCTCCATTCTATGACATCACACAACTTCATTCTTACTTCATAAACATACATTCTATGACTTCACAGACCTCCATTCTCTGACTTCACACAGCTCCATTCTGTGACTTCACACACCTCCATTGTCCGAACTCACACCCCTCCAATTTGACTTCAAATACCTCCATTCTATGACTTCACAAACCTCCATTCTGTGACTTCACACACCTCCATTCTGTGACTTCACAAACCTCCATTTCATGACGTCACACACCTCCATTTTGACTTCACACACCTTCATTATGTGACTTCACACACCTCTCTTCTATGACTTCACACACCTCCATTCTATGACTTCACACACCTGCATTGTATGACTTCACACACCTCCATTCTGTGACTTCACACACCTCCATTCTGACTTTACACACCTCCATTATGTGACTTTACACACCTCCATTCTATGACTTCACACACCTCCAATCTATGAGTTCACACACCTCCATTCTATGACTTCACACACCTCCATTCTGTGACTTCACTCACCTCCATTCTATGACATCACACAACTTCATTCTTACTTCATAAACATACATTCTATGACTTCACAGACCTCCATTCTCTGACTTTACACAGCTCCATTCTGTGACTTCACACACCTCCATTCTCCGAATTCACACCCCTCCAATTTGACTTCAAATACCTCCATTCTATGACTTCACAAACCTCCATTCTGTGACTTCACACACCTCCATTCTGTGACTTCACAAACCTCCATTTCATGACGTCACACACCTCCATTTTGACTTCACACACCTCCATTATGTGATTTCACACACCTCTCTTCTATG
The DNA here is from genome assembly GCA_024803745.1 of Megascapheus bottae. Lineage (NCBI taxonomy): Eukaryota > Metazoa > Chordata > Mammalia > Rodentia > Geomyidae > Megascapheus > Megascapheus bottae. The sequence continues at coordinate 922,064 of JANJXV010000159.1, read as the reverse complement.
ACTTCACACACCTCCATTCTATGACTTCACACACCTGCATTGTATGACTTCACACACCTCCATTCTATGACTTCACACACCTCCATTCTGACTTCACACACCTGCATTCTATGACTTCACAGACCTCGAATCTGTGACTTCACTCACCTCTACTCTATGACTTCACACTCCTCCATTCTATGGCTTCCCACACCTCCTTTCTATGACTTCACCCACCTCTATTCTATGACTTCACACCTCCATTCTGACCTCACACACCTCCATTCTTTGACTTCACACACCTCCTTTATATGACTTCACACACCTCCATTCTATGACTTCACACACCTCCATTCTATGACTTCACACACCTCCATTCTGTGACTTCACACACCTCCATTCTATGACATCACACACCTTCATTCTTACTTCAAAAACATACATTCTATGACTTCACACACCTCCGTTCTATGACTTCGCAAACCTCCAATCTGTGATTTCACACACCTCCATTCTGTGACTTCACACCCCTCCATTCTATGACTTCGCAAACCTCCATGCTATGATTTCACATACCTCCATGCTATGACTTCACACACCTCCATTCTGTGACTTCACACAACTCCATTCTGAGTTCACACACCTCCATTCTGTGACTTCACAAACCTCCATTCTATGATTTCACACACCTCCATTTTAGGACGTGACACACCTCTATTTTGACTTCACACACCTCCATTCTGTGACTTCACACACCTCCATTCTATGACTTCACACACCTCCATTCTGACTTCACACACCTCCATTCTATGACTTCACAGACCTCGAATCTGTGACTTCACTCACCTCCACTCTATGACTTCACACTCCTCCATTCTATGACTTCCCACACCTTCTTTCTATGACTTCACCCACCTCCATTCTATAACTTCAAACCTCCATTCTGACTTCACACACCTCCATTCTGTGACTTCACACACCTACATTCTATGAATTCACACACCTCCATTCTGTGACTTCACACACCTGCATTCTGTGACTTCATACAGCTCCATTCTGTGACTTCACACACCTCCATTCTATGACTTCAACCATCAATTTTGACTTCACACACCTCCAATATATGACTTCAAACACCTCAATTCTGTGACTTTACACACCACCATTCTATGACCTCATACCCGTCCATTCTGTGACTTCACACACCTCCATTCTATGACTTCACACACCTCCATTCTGTGACTTCACCCACCTCCATTCTTTGACTTCACACACCTCCATTTTCCGACTTCACACCCCTCCAATTTGACTTCACATACCTCCACTCCATGACTTCACAAACCTCCATTCTGTGACTTCACACACCTCAATTCTGTGACTTCACAAACCTCCATTCTATGATTTCACACACCTCCATTTTGACTTCACACACCTCCATTATGTGACTTCACACACCTCCCTTCTGTCACTTCACACAACTCCATTCTATGACTTCAGACACCTTCATTGTATGACTTCGCACACCTCCATTCTATGACTTCACACACTTCCATTCTATGATTTCACATACCTCCATGCTATGACTTCACACACCTCCATTCTGTGACTTCACACACCTCCATTCTGAGTTCACACACCTCCATTCTGTGACTTCTCAACCCTCCATTCTATGATTTCACACACCTCCATTCTATGACTTCACACACCTCCATTTTAGGACGTCACACACGTCCATTTGACTTCACACACCTCCATTCTGTGACTTCACACACCTCCATTCTATGACTTCACACACTTCCATTGTGACGTCACACACCTCCATTCTATGAGTTCACATACCTCCATTTCTGACTTCACACACCTCCATTCTGACTTCATACACCTCCATTCTATGACTTCACAGACCTCGAATCTGTGACTTCACTCACCTCCACTCTATAACTTCTCAATCCTCCATTCTATGACTTCTCACTCCTCCTTTCTATGACTTCACCCACATCCATTCTATGACTTCACACCTCCATTCTGACTTCACACACCTCCATTATGTGACTTCACACACCTCCATTATATGACTTCACACACCTCAATTCTATGACTTCATACACCTCCATTCTATGACTTCACACACCTCCATTCTGTGACTTCACACACCTCCATTCTATGACTTCACACACCTTCATTCTTACTTCACAAACATACATTCTATGACTTCACACACCTCCATTCTATGACTTCACACACCTCCATTCTGTGACTTCACACAGCTCCATTCTGAGACTTCAAACACCTCCATTCTCCGACTTCACACCCCTCCAATTTGATTTCACACACCTCCATTCTATGACTTCACAAACCTCCATTCTTTCCTTTCACACACCTCCAATCTATGACTTCACACACCTATATTTTATGACGTCACACACAACCATTTTGACTTCAAACACCTGCATTATGTCACTTCACACACCTCACTTCTGTGACTTCACACACCTCCATTCTATGACTTCACACACCTACATTGTATGACTTCACACACCTCCATTCTATGACTTCACACACTTCCATTCTATGATTTCACATACCTTCATGCTATGACTTCACACACCTCCATTCTGTGACTTCACACACCTCCATTTTGACTTCACACACCTCCATTCTGTGACTTCACACACCTCCATACTATGAATTCACACATTTCCATTGTGACGTCACACACCTCCATTCTATCAGTTCACACACCTCCATTCTATGACTTCACAGACCTTCATTATATGACTTCCCACAACTCCATTGTGTGACTTCACAAACCTTCATTCTATGATTTCACACACCTCCATTCTATGATTGCATACACCTCCATTTTAGGACGTCACACACCTCCATTTTGACTTCACACACCTCCATTCTGTGACCTCACACACCTCCATTCTATGACTTCACACACTTCCATTGTGAAGTCACACACCTACATTCTATGAGTTCACACACCTCCATTCTATGACTTCACACACCTCTATTCTGACTTCACACACCTCCATTCTATGACTTCACACACCTTCATTCTTACTTCACAAACATACATTCTATGACTTCACACACCTCCGTTCTATGACTTCGCAAACCTCCATTCTGTGATTTCACACACCTCCATTCTGTGACTTCACACCCCTCCATTCTATGACTTCGCAAACCTCCATGCTATGATTTCACATACCTCCATGCTATGACTTCACACACCTCCATTCTGTGACTTCACACAGCTCCATTCTGTGACTTCACACCCCTCAATTCTATGACGTCGCAAACCTCCATGCTATGATTTCACATACCTCCATGCTATGACTTCACACACCTCCATTCTGTGACTTCATACAGCTCCATTCTGTGACTTCACACACCTCCATTCTGACTTCATACACCTCCATTCTATGACTTCACAGACCTCGAATCTGTGACTTCACTCACCTCCACTCTATAACTTCTCAATCCTCCATTCTATGACTTCTCACTCCTCCTTTCTATGACTTCACCCACATCCATTCTATGACTTCACACCTCCATTCTGACTTCACACACCTCCATTATGTGACTTCACACACCTCCATTATGTGACTTCACACACCTCAATTCTATGACTTCATACACCTCCATTCTATGACTTCACACACCTCCATTCTGTGACTTCACACACCTCCATTCTATGACTACACACACGTTCATTCTTACTTCACAAACATACATTCTATGACTTCACACACCTCCATTCTCTGACTTCACACACCTCCATTCTGTGACTTCACACAGCTCCATTCTGAGACTATACACACTTCCATTCTATGACTTCGCACACCTCCATTCTGTGAATTCACACCCGTCCATTCTGTGACTTCACACACCTCCATTCTTTGACTTCACACACCTCCATTCTCCGACTTCACGCAACTCCAATTTGACTTCACATACCTCCATTCTATGACTTCACAAACCTCCATTCTGTGACTTCACACACCTCCATTCTGTGACTTGACTTCACAAACCTCCATTCTATGACTTCACACACCTCCATTCTATGACTTTACACACCTCTATTTTATGACGTCACACACCTCCACTTTGACTTCACACTCCTCCATTAGGTGACTTCACACACCTCCCTTCTGTGACTTCACACACCTCCGTTCTATGACTTCACACCTTCATTGTATGACTTCACACACCTCCATTCTATGACTTCACACACTTCCATTCTATGATTTCACATACCTCCATGCTATAACTTCACACACCTCCATTCTGTGACATCACACACCTCCATTCTGAGTTCACACACCTCCAATCTGTGACTTCACAAACCTCCCTTCTATGATTTCACACACCTCCAATCTATGACGTCACACACCTCCATTTTAGGACGTCACACACTTCCGTTTTGACTTCACACACCTCCATTCTGTGACTTCACACACCTCCATTCTATGATTTCACACACTTCTATTGTGACGTCACACACCTCCATTCTATAAGTTCACACAACTCCATTCTATAACTTCACACACCTCCATTCTGAATTCACACACCTCTATTCTATGACTTCAAAGACCTCGAATCTGTGACTTCACTCACCTCCAATCTATGACTTCACAATCCTCCATTCTATGACTTCCCACTCCTCCTTTCTATGACTTCACCCACCTCCATTCTATGACTTCACACCTCCATTCTGACTTCACACACCTCCATTATGTGACTTTACACACCTCCATTCTGTGACTTCACTCACCTCCATTCTATGACATCACACAACTTCATTCTTACTTCATAAACATACATTCTATGACTTCACAGACCTCCATTCTCTGACTTCACACAGCTCCATTCTGTAACTTCACACACCTCCATTGTCCGAACTCACACCCCTCCAATTTGACTTCAAATACCTCCATTCTATGACTTCACAAACCTCCATTCTGTGACTTCACACACCTCCATTCTGTGACTTCACAAACCTCCATTTCATGACGTCACACACCTCCATTTTGACTTCACACACCTTCATTATGTGACTTCACACACCTCTCTTCTATGACTTCACACACCTCCATTCTATGACTTCACACACCTGCATTGTATGACTTCACACACCTCCATTCTGTGACTTCACACACCTCCATTCTGACTTTACACACCTCCATTATGTGACTTTACACACCTCCATTCTATGACTTCACACACCTCCAATCTATGAGTTCACACACCTCCATTCTATGACTTCACACACCTCCATTCTGTGACTTCACTCACCTCCATTCTATGACATCACACAACTTCATTCTTACTTCATAAACATACATTCTATGACTTCACAGACCTCCATTCTCTGACTTTACACAGCTCCATTCTGTGACTTCACACACCTCCATTCTCCGAATTCACACCCCTCCAATTTGACTTCAAATACCTCCATTCTATGACTTCACAAACCTCCATTCTGTGACTTCACACACCTCCATTCTGTGACTTCACAAACCTCCATTTCATGACGTCACACACCTCCATTTTGACTTCACACACCTCCATTATGTGATTTCACACACCTCTCTTCTATGACTTCACACACCTCCATTCTATGACTTCACACACCTGCATTGTATGACTTCACACACCTCCATTCTATGACTTCACACACCTCCATTCTGACTTCACACACCTCCATTCTATGACTTCACAGACCTCGAATCTGTGACTTCACTCACCTCTACTCTATGACTTCACACTCCTCCATTCTATGGCTTCCCACACCTCCTTTCTATGACTTCACCCACCTCTATTCTATGACTTCACACCTCCATTCTGACCTCACACACCTCCATTCTTTGACTTCACACACCTCCTTTATATGACTTCACACACCTCCATTCTATGACTTCACACACCTCCATTCTATGACTTCACACACCTCCATTCTGTGACTTCACACACCTCCATTCTATGACATCACACACCTTCATTCTTACTTCAAAAACATACATTCTATGACTTCACACACCTCCGTTCTATGACTTCGCAAACCTCCAATCTGTGATTTCACACACCTCCATTCTGTGACTTCACACCCCTCCATTCTATGACTTCGCAAACCTCCATGCTATGATTTCACATACCTCCATGCTATGACTTCACACACCTCCATTCTGTGACTTCACACAACTCCATTCTGAGTTCACACACCTCCATTCTGTGACTTCACAAACCTCCATTCTATGATTTCACACACCTCCATTTTAGGACGTGACACACCTCTATTTTGACTTCACACACCTCCATTCTGTGACTTCACACACCTCCATTCTATGACTTCACACACCTCCATTCTGACTTCACACACCTCCATTCTATGACTTCACAGACCTCGAATCTGTGACTTCACTCACCTCCACTCTATGACTTCACACTCCTCCATTCTATGACTTCCCACACCTTCTTTCTATGACTTCACCCACCTCCATTCTATAACTTCAAACCTCCATTCTGACTTCACACACCTCCATTCTGTGACTTCACACACCTACATTCTATGAATTCACACACCTCCATTCTGTGACTTCACACACCTGCATTCTGTGACTTCATACAGCTCCATTCTGTGACTTCACACACCTCCATTCTATGACTTCAACCATCAATTTTGACTTCACACACCTCCAATATATGACTTCAAACACCTCAATTCTGTGACTTTACACACCACCATTCTATGACCTCATACCCGTCCATTCTGTGACTTCACACACCTCCATTCTATGACTTCACACACCTCCATTCTGTGACTTCACCCACCTCCATTCTTTGACTTCACACACCTCCATTTTCCGACTTCACACCCCTCCAATTTGACTTCACATACCTCCACTCCATGACTTCACAAACCTCCATTCTGTGACTTCACACACCTCAATTCTGTGACTTCACAAACCTCCATTCTATGATTTCACACACCTCCATTTTGACTTCACACACCTCCATTATGTGACTTCACACACCTCCCTTCTGTCACTTCACACAACTCCATTCTATGACTTCAGACACCTTCATTGTATGACTTCGCACACCTCCATTCTATGACTTCACACACTTCCATTCTATGATTTCACATACCTCCATGCTATGACTTCACACACCTCCATTCTGTGACTTCACACACCTCCATTCTGAGTTCACACACCTCCATTCTGTGACTTCTCAACCCTCCATTCTATGATTTCACACACCTCCATTCTATGACTTCACACACCTCCATTTTAGGACGTCACACACGTCCATTTGACTTCACACACCTCCATTCTGTGACTTCACACACCTCCATTCTATGACTTCACACACTTCCATTGTGACGTCACACACCTCCATTCTATGAGTTCACATACCTCCATTTCTGACTTCACACACCTCCATTCTGACTTCATACACCTCCATTCTATGACTTCACAGACCTCGAATCTGTGACTTCACTCACCTCCACTCTATAACTTCTCAATCCTCCATTCTATGACTTCTCACTCCTCCTTTCTATGACTTCACCCACATCCATTCTATGACTTCACACCTCCATTCTGACTTCACACACCTCCATTATGTGACTTCACACACCTCCATTATATGACTTCACACACCTCAATTCTATGACTTCATACACCTCCATTCTATGACTTCACACACCTCCATTCTGTGACTTCACACACCTCCATTCTATGACTTCACACACCTTCATTCTTACTTCACAAACATACATTCTATGACTTCACACACCTCCATTCTATGACTTCACACACCTCCATTCTGTGACTTCACACAGCTCCATTCTGAGACTTCAAACACCTCCATTCTCCGACTTCACACCCCTCCAATTTGATTTCACACACCTCCATTCTATGACTTCACAAACCTCCATTCTTTCCTTTCACACACCTCCAATCTATGACTTCACACACCTATATTTTATGACGTCACACACAACCATTTTGACTTCAAACACCTGCATTATGTCACTTCACACACCTCACTTCTGTGACTTCACACACCTCCATTCTATGACTTCACACACCTACATTGTATGACTTCACACACCTCCATTCTATGACTTCACACACTTCCATTCTATGATTTCACATACCTTCATGCTATGACTTCACACACCTCCATTCTGTGACTTCACACACCTCCATTTTGACTTCACACACCTCCATTCTGTGACTTCACACACCTCCATACTATGAATTCACACATTTCCATTGTGACGTCACACACCTCCATTCTATCAGTTCACACACCTCCATTCTATGACTTCACAGACCTTCATTATATGACTTCCCACAACTCCATTGTGTGACTTCACAAACCTTCATTCTATGATTTCACACACCTCCATTCTATGACTTCACACACCTCCATTTTAGGACATCACACAACTCCATTTTGACTTAACACACCTCCATTGTGTGAGTTCACACACCTCCATACTATGAATTCACACACTTCCATTGTGACCTCACACACCTCCATTCTATGAGTTCACACACCACCATTCTATGACTTCAGACACCTCCATTCTGTCTTCACACACCTCCATTCTATGACTTCACAGACCTCGAATCTGTGACTTCACTCACCTCCACTCTATGACTTCACACTCCTCCATTCTATGACTTGCCACACCTCCTTTCTATGACTTCACCCACCTCTATTCTATGACTTCTCACCTCCATTCTGACTTCACACACCTCCATTCTGTGACTTCACACACCTCCATTCTGTGACTTCACACCCCGCCATTCTATGACTTCACACACCTCCATCCTATGACTTCGCAAACCTCCATTCTATGATTTCACATACCTCCATGCTATGACTTCACACACCTCCATTCTGTGACTTCACAAACCTCCATTCTGAGTTCACACACCTCCATTCTGTGACTTCACACACCTCCATTCTATGATTGCATACACCTCCATTTTAGGACGTCACACACCTCCATTTTGACTTCACACACCTCCATTCTGTGACCTCACACACCTCCATTCTATGACTTCACACACTTCCATTGTGAAGTCACACACCTACATTCTATGAGTTCACACACCTCCATTCTATGACTTCACACACCTCTATTCTGACTTCACACACCTCCATTCTATGACTTCACACACCTTCATTCTTACTTCACAAACATACATTCTATGACTTCACACACCTCCGTTCTATGACTTCGCAAACCTCCATTCTGTGATTTCACACACCTCCATTCTGTGACTTCACACCCCTCCATTCTATGACTTCGCAAACCTCCATGCTATGATTTCACATACCTCCATGCTATGACTTCACACACCTCCATTCTGTGACTTCACACAGCTCCATTCTGTGACTTCACACCCCTCAATTCTATGACGTCGCAAACCTCCATGCTATGATTTCACATACCTCCATGCTATGACTTCACACACCTCCATTCTGTGACTTCATACAGCTCCATTCTGTGACTTCACACACCTCCATTCTGACTTCATACACCTCCATTCTATGACTTCACAGACCTCGAATCTGTGACTTCACTCACCTCCACTCTATAACTTCTCAATCCTCCATTCTATGACTTCTCACTCCTCCTTTCTATGACTTCACCCACATCCATTCTATGACTTCACACCTCCATTCTGACTTCACACACCTCCATTATGTGACTTCACACACCTCCATTATATGACTTCACACACCTCAATTCCATGACTTCACACACCTCCATTCTATGACTTCACACACCTCCATTCTGTGACTTCACACACCTCCATTCTATGACTTCACACACCTTCATTCTTACTTCACAAACATACATTCTATGACTTCACACACCTCCATTCTATGACTTCACACACCTCCATTCTGTGACTTCACACAGCTCCATTCTGAGACTTCAAACACCTCCATTCTCCGACTTCACACCCCTCCAATTTGATTTCACACACCTCCATTCTATGACTTCACAAACCTCCATTCTTTCCTTTCACACACCTCCAATCTATGACTTCACACACCTATATTTTATGACGTCACACACAACCATTTTGACTTCAAACACCTGCATTATGTCACTTCACACACCTCACTTCTGTGACTTCACACACCTCCATTCTATGACTTCACACACCTACATTGTATGACTTCACACACCTCCATTCTATGACTTCACACACTTCCATTCTATGATTTCACATACCTTCATGCTATGACTTCACACACCTCCATTCTGTGACTTCACACACCTCCATTTTGACTTCACACACCTCCATTCTGTGACTTCACACACCTCCATACTATGAATTCACACATTTCCATTGTGACGTCACACACCTCCATTCTATCAGTTCACACACCTCCATTCTATGACTTCACAGACCTTCATTATATGACTTCCCACAACTCCATTGTGTGACTTCACAAACCTTCATTCTATGATTTCACACATCTCCATTCTATGACTTCACACACCTCCATTTTAGGACATCACACACCTCCATTTTGACTTAACACACCTCCATTCTGTGAGTTCACACACCTCCATACTATGAATTCACACACTTCCATTGTGACGTCACACACCTCCATTCTATGAGTTCACACACCACCATTCTATGACTTCACACACCTCCATTCTGTCTTCACACACCTCCATTCTATGACTTCACAGACCTCGAATCTGTGACTTCACTCACCTCCACTCTATGACTTCACACTCCTCCATTCTATGACTTTCCACACCTCCTTTCTATGACTTCACCCACCTCTATTCTATGACTTCTCACCTCCATTCTGACTTCACACACCTCCATTCTGTGACTTCACACACCTCCATTCTGTGACTTCACACCCCGCCATTCTATGACTTCACACACCTCCATCCTATGACTTCGCAAACCTCCATTCTATGATTTCACATACCTCCATGCTATGACTTCACACACCTCCATTCTGTGACTTCACAAACCTCCATTCTGAGTTCACACACCTCCATTCTGTGACTTCACACACCTCCATTCTATGATTGCATACACCTCCATTTTAGGACGTCACACACCTCCATTTTGACTTCACACACCTCCATTCTGTGACCTCACACACCTCCATTCTATGACTTCACACACTTCCATTGTGAAGTCACACACCTACATTCTATGAGTTCACACACCTCCATTCTATGACTTCACACACCTCTATTTCGACTTCACACACCTCCATTCTATGACTTCACACACCTTCATTCTTACTTCACAAACATACATTCTATGACTTCACACACCTCCGTTCTATGACTTCGCAAACCTCCATTCTGTGATTTCACACACCTCCATTCTGTGACTTCACACCCCTCCATTCTATGACTTCGCAAACCTCCATGCTATGATTTCACATACCTCCATGCTATGACTTCACACACCTCCATTCTGTGACTTCACACAGCTCCATTCTGTGACTTCACACCCCTCAATTCTATGACGTCGCAAACCTCCATGCTATGATTTCACATACCTCCATGCTATGACTTCACACACCTCCATTCTGTGACTTCATACAGCTCCATTCTGTGACTTCACACACCTCCATTCTATGACTTCAACCATCAATTTTAACTTCACACACCTCCAATATATGACTTCAAACACCTCAGTTCTGTGACTTTACACACCACCATTCTATGACCTCATACCCGTCCATTCTGTGACTTCACACACCTCCATTCTATGACTTCACACACCTCCATTCTGTGACTTCACCCACCTCCATTCTTTGACTTGACGCACCTCCATTTTTCGACTTCACACCCCTCCAATTTGACTTCACATACCTCCACTCTATGACTTCACAAACCTGCATTCTGTGACTTCACACACCTCAATTCTGTGACTTCACAAACCTCCATTCTATGATTTCACACACCTCCATTTTGACTTCACACACCTCCATTATGTGACTTCACACACCTCCCTTCTGTCACTTCACACAACTCCATTCTATGACTTCAGACACCTTCATTGTATGACTTCGCACACCTCCATTCTATGACTTCACACACTTCCATTCTATGATTTCACATTCCTCCATGCTATGACTTCACACACCTCCATTCTGTGACTTCACACACCTCCATTCTGAGTTCACACACCTCCATTCTGTGACCTCTCAACCCTCCATTCTATGATTTCACACACCTCCATTCTATGACTTCACACACCTCCATTTTAAGACGTCACACACCTCCATTTGACTTCACACACCTCCATTCTGTGACTTCACACACCTCCATTCTATGACTTCACACACTTCCATTGTGACGTCACACACCTCCATTCTATGACTTCACATACCTCCATTTCTGACTTCACACACCTCCATTCTGACTTCATACACCTCCATTATGTGACTTCACACACCTCAATTCTATGACTTCATACACCTCCATTCTATGACTTCACACACCTCCATTCTGTGACTTCACACACCTCCATTCTATGACTTCAAACACCTTCATTCTTACTTCACAAACATCCATTCTGTAACTTCACACACCTCCTTTCTGTGACTTCACACACCTCCATTCTGACTTCAAACACCTCCATTCTATGACTTCATAGACCTCGAATCTGTGACTTCACTCACCTCCACTCTATGATTTCACACTCCTCCATTCTATGACTTCTCACTCCTCCTTTCTATGACTTCACCCACATCCATTCTATGACTTCACACCTCCATTCTGACTTCACACACCTCCATTTTGTGACTTCACACACCTCCATTATATGACTTCACACACCTCAATTCTATGACTTCATACACCTCCATTCTATGACTTCACACACCTCCATTCTGTGACTTCACACACCTCCATTCTATGACTTCACACACCTTCATTCTTACTTCACAAACATACATTCTATGACTTCACACACCTCCATTCTGTGACTTCACACACCTCCATTCTGTGACTTCACACAGCTCCATTCTGAGACTTCACACACCTCCATTCTCCGACTTCACACCTCACCAATTTGATTTCACACACCTCCATTCTATGACTTCACAAACCTACATTCTCTGACTGCACACACCTCCGTTCTGTGACTTCAAAAACCTCATTCTTTCCTTTCACACACCTCCAATCTATGACTTCACACACCTATATTTTATGACGTCACACACAACCAATTTGACTTCAAACACCTCCATTATGTCACTTCACACACCTCACTTCTGTGACTTCACACACCTCCATTCTATGACTTCACACACCTACATTGTATGACTTCACACACCTCCATTCTATGACTTCACACACTTCCATTCTATGATTTCACATACCTTCATGCTATGACTTCACACACCTCCATTCTGTGACTTCACACACCTCCATTTTGACTTCACACACCTCCATTCTGTGACTTCACACACCTCCATACTATGAATTCACACATTTCCATTGTGACGTCACACACCTCCATTCTATGAGTTCACATACCTCCATCTATGACTTCACAGACCTTCATTACATGACTTCCCACAACTCCATTGTGTGACTTCACAAACCTTCATTCTATGATTTCACACACCTCCATTCTATGACTTCACACACCTCCATTTTAGGACATCACACACCTCCATTTTGACTTAACACACCTCCATTCTGTGAGTTCACACACCTCCATATTATGAATTCACACACTTCCATTGTGACGTCACACACCTCCTTTTTATGAGTTCACACACCTCCATTCTATGACTTCACACACCTCCATTCTGACTTCACACACCTCCATTCTATGACTTCACAGACCTCGAATCTGTGACTTCACTCACCTCCACTCTATGACTTCACACTCTTCCCTTCTATGACTTCCCACACCTCCTTTCTATGACTTCATCCACCTCTATTCTATGACTTCTCACCTCCATTTTGACTTCACACACCTCCATCCTGTGACTTCACACACCTCCATTATATGACTTCACACATCTCCATTCTATGACTTCACACACCTCCATTCTATAACTTCACACACCTCCATTCTTACTTCACAAACATACATTCTATGACTTCACACACCTCCATTCTATGACTTCGCAAACCTCCATTCTGTGACTTCACACACCTCCATTCTGTGACTTCACACCCCGCCATTCTATGACTTCACACACCTCCATCCTATGACTTCGCAAACCTCCATTCTATGATTTCACATACCTCCATGCTATGACTTCACACACCTCCATTCTGTGACTTCACACACCTCCATTCTGAGTTCACACACCTCCATTCTGTGACTTCACACACCTCCATTCTATGATTGCATACACCTCCATTTTAGGACGTCACACACCTCCATTTTGACTTCACGCACCTCCATTCTGTGACTTCACAAACCTCCATTCTATGACTTCACACACTTCCATTGTGAAGTCACACACCTACATTCTATGAGTTCACACACCTCCATTCTATGACTTCACACACCTCTATTCTGACTTCACACACATCCATTCTATGACTTCACAGACCTCGAATCTGTGACTTCACTCACCTCCACTCTGACTTCACACTCCTCCATTCTATCACTTCCCACACCTCCTTTCTATGACTTCACCCACCTCCATTCTATAACTTCACACCTCAATTCTGACTTCACACACCTCCATTATGTGACTTCACACACCTCCTTTATATGTCTTCACACACCTCCATTCTATGACTTCACACACCTCCATTCTCTGACTTCACACACCTCCATTCTATGACTTCACACACCTTCATTCTTACTTCACAAACATACATACTATGACTTCACACACCTCCATTCTATGACTTCACACACCTCCATTCTTTGACTTACCACACCTGCATTCTGTGACTTCACACACCTCCATTCTCCGACTTCACATCCCTCCAATTTGACTTCACATCCCTCCATGCTATGACTTCACAAACCTCCATTCTGTGACTTCACACACCTTCATTCTGTGACATCACACACCCCCATTCTATGAATTCACACACCTCCATTCTGTGACTTCACACACCTCCATTCTGTGACATCACACACCTCCATTCTATTAATTCACACACCTCCATTCTGTGACTTCACACACCTCCATTCTATGACTTCACACACCTCCATTCTGTGACATCACACACCTCCATTCTATGCCTTCACACATCAATTTGACTTCACACACCTCCATTCTATGACTTCACACACCTCCATTCTGTGACATCACACACCTCCATTCTATGCCTTCACACATCAATTTGACTTCACACACCTCCATTCTAGGACTTCACACACGTACATTGTATGACTTCACAAACCTCCATTCTATGACTTCACACACTTCCATTCTATGATTTCACATACCTCCATGCTATGAATTCACACACCTCCATTCTGTGACTTCACACACCTCCATTTTGACTTCACACACCTCCATTCTGTGACTTCACACACCTCTATACTATGAATTCACACATTTCCATTGTGACGTCACACACCTCCATTCTATGAATTCACACACCTCCATTCTGTGACTTCACACACCTTCATTTTGACTTCACACACCTCCATTCTGTGACTTCACACACCTCCATACTATGAATTCACACATTTCCATTGTGACATCACACACCTCCATAATATGAGTTCACACACCTCCATTCTATGACTTCACACACCTTCATTATATGACTTCCCACAACTCCATTCTGTGACTTCACAAACCTTCATTCTGTGACTTCACACACTTCCATTTTAGGACATCACACACCTCCATTTTGACTTCACACACCTCCATTCTGTCACTTCACACACTTCCATTCTGACTTCACACACCTCCATTCTATGACTTCACAGACCTCGAATCTGTGACTTCACTCACCTCCACTCTATGACTTCACACTCCTCTATTTTATGACTTCCCACACCTCCTTTCTATGACTTCACCCACCTCTATTCTATGACTTCTCACCTCCATTCTGACTTCACACACCTCCATTCTGTGACTTCACACACCTCCATTATATGACTTCACACATCTCCATTCTATGACTTCACACACCTCCATTCTATGACTTCACACACCTCCATTCTATGACTTCACACACCTTCATTCTTACTTCACAAACATACAGTCTATGACTTCACACACCTCCATTGTATGACTTCGCAAACCTAAATTCTGTGACTTCACACACCTCCATTCTGTGACTTCACACCCCTCCATTCTTTGACTTCACACACCTCCATCCTATGACTTCGCAAACCTCCATTTTATGATTTCACATACCTCCATGCTAGGACTTCACGCACCTCCATTCTGTGACTTCACACACCTCCATTCTGAGTTCACACACCTCCATTCTGTGACTTCACAAACCTCCATTCTATGATTGCATACACCTCCATTTTAGGACGTCACACACCTCCATTTTGACTTCACACACCTCCATTCTGTGACTTCACACACCTCCATTCTATGACTTCACACACTTCCATTGTGAAGTCACACACCTACGTTCTATGAGTTCACACACCTCCATTCTTTGACTTCACACACCTCTATTCTGACTTCACACACCTCCATTCTATGACTTCACAGACCTCAAATCTGTGACTTCACTCACCTCCACTCTATGACTTCACACTCCTCAATTCTATCACTTCCCACACCTCCTTTCTATGACTTCACCCACCTCCATTCTATGACTTCCACACCTCCATTCTGTGACTTCACATACCTCCATTCTATGACTTCACACACCTTCATTCTTACTTCACAAACATACATTCTATGACTTCACACACCTCCATTCTATGACTTCACACATCTCCATTCTTTGACTTACCACACCTGCATTCTGTGACTTCACATACCTCCATTCTGTGACTTCACACCACTCCATTCTGTGACTTCACACACCTCCATTCTCCGACTTCACATCCCTCCAATTTGACTTCACATACCTCCATTCTATGACTTCACAAACCTCCATTCTGTGACTTCACACACCTCCATTCTGTGACATCACACACCTCCATTCTATGAATTCACACACCTCCATTCTGTGACTTCACACACATCCATTCTATGCCTTCACACATCACTTTTGACATCACACACCTCCAATATATGACTTCAAACACCTCAATTCTTTGACTTCACACACCTCCATTCTATGACTTCATACCCGTCCATTCTGTGACTTCACACACATCCATTTTATGACTTCACTCACCTCCATTCTGTGACTTCACCCACCTCCATTCTTTGACTTCACACACCTCCATTCTCCGACTTCACACCCCTCCAATTTGACTTCACAAACCTCCATTCTATGACCTCACAAACCTCCATTCTGTGACTTCACACACCTCCATTCTGTGACTTCACAAACCTCCATTCTATGATTTCAGACACCTCCAATCTATGACTACACACACCTCTATTTTATGACGTCACACACCTCCATTTTGACTTCACACACCTCCATAATGTGAATTCACAAACCTCCCAACTGTGACTTCACACACCTCCATTCTATGACTTCACAGACCTCGAATCTGTGACTTCACTCACCTCCACTCTATGACTTCACACTCCTCTATTCTATGACTTCCCACACCACCTTTCTATGATTTCACCCACCTCTATTCTATGACTTCTCACCTCCATTCTGACTTCACACACCTCCATTCTGTGACTTCACACACCTCCATTCTGTGACTTCACACCCCGCCATTCTATGACTTCACACACCTCCATCCTATGACTTCGCAAACCTCCATTCTATGATTTCACATACCTCCATGCTATGACTTCACACACCTCCATTCTGTGACTTCACAAACCTCCATTCTGAGTTCACACACCTCCATTCTGTGACTTCACACACCTCCATTCTATGATTGCATACACCTCCATTTTAGGACGTCACACACCTCCATTTTGACTTCACACACCTCCATTCTGTGACCTCACACACCTCCATTCTATGACTTCACACACTTCCATTGTGAAGTCACACACCTACATTCTATGAGTTCACACACCTCCATTCTATGACTTCACACACCTCTATTCTGACTTCACACACCTCCATTCTATGACTTCACACACCTTCATTCTTACTTCACAAACATACATTCTATGACTTCACACACCTCCGTTCTATGACTTCGCAAACCTCCATTCTGTGATTTCACACACCTCCATTCTGTGACTTCACACCCCTCCATTCTATGACTTCGCAAACCTCCATGCTATGATTTCACATACCTCCATGCTATGACTTCACACACCTCCATTCTGTGACTTCACACAGCTCCATTCTGTGACTTCACACCCCTCAATTCTATGACGTCGCAAACCTCCATGCTATGATTTCACATACCTCCATGCTATGACTTCACACACCTCCATTCTGTGACTTCATACAGCTCCATTCTGTGACTTCACACACCTCCATTCTGACTTCATACCCCTCCATTCTATGACTTCACAGACCTCGAATCTGTGACTTCACTCACCTCCACTCTATAACTTCTCAATCCTCCATTCTATGACTTCTCACTCCTCCTTTCTATGACTTCACCCACATCCATTCTATGACTTCACACCTCCATTCTGACTTCACACACCTCCATTATGTGACTTCACACACCTCCATTATATGACTTCACACACCTCAATTCTATGACTTCATACACCTCCATTCTATGACTTCACACACCTCCATTCTGTGACTTCACACACCTCCATTCTATGACTTCACACACCTTCATTCTTACTTCACAAACATACATTCTATGACTTCACACACCTCCATTCTATGACTTCACACACCTCCATTCTGTGACTTCACACAGCTCCATTCTGAGACTTCAAACACCTCCATTCTCCGACTTCACACCCCTCCAATTTGATTTCACACACCTCCATTCTATGACTTCACAAACCTCCATTCTTTCCTTTCACACACCTCCAATCTATGACTTCACACACCTATATTTTATGACGTCACACACAACCATTTTGACTTCAAACACCTGCATTATGTCACTTCACACACCTCACTTCTGTGACTTCACACACCTCCATTCTATGACTTCACACACCTACATTGTATGACTTCACACACCTCCATTCTATGACTTCACACACTTCCATTCTATGATTTCACATACCTTCATGCTATGACTTCACACACCTCCATTCTGTGACTTCACACACCTCCATTTTGACTTCACACACCTCCATTCTGTGACTTCACACACCTCCATACTATGAATTCACACATTTCCATTGTGACGTCACACACCTCCATTCTATCAGTTCACACACCTCCATTCTATGACTTCACAGACCTTCATTATATGACTTCCCACAACTCCATTGTGTGACTTCACAAACCTTCATTCTATGATTTCACACATCTCCATTCTATGACTTCACACACCTCCATTTTAGGACATCACACACCTCCATTTTGACTTAACACACCTCCATTCTGTGAGTTCACACACCTCCATACTATGAATTCACACACTTCCATTGTGACGTCACACACCTCCATTCTATGAGTTCACACACCACCATTCTATGACTTCACACACCTCCATTCTGTCTTCACACACCTCCATTCTATGACTTCACAGACCTCGAATCTGTGACTTCACTCACCTCCACTCTATGACTTCACACTCCTCCATTCTATGACTTTCCACACCTCCTTTCTATGACTTCACCCACCTCTATTCTATGACTTCTCACCTCCATTCTGACTTCACACACCTCCATTCTGTGACTTCACACACCTCCATTCTGTGACTTCACACCCCGCCATTCTATGACTTCACACACCTCCATCCTATGACTTCGCAAACCTCCATTCTATGATTTCACATACCTCCATGCTATGACTTCACACACCTCCATTCTGTGACTTCACAAACCTCCATTCTGAGTTCACACACCTCCATTCTGTGACTTCACACACCTCCATTCTATGATTGCATACACCTCCATTTTAGGACGTCACACACCTCCATTTTGACTTCACACACCTCCATTCTGTGACCTCACACACCTCCATTCTATGACTTCACACACTTCCATTGTGAAGTCACACACCTACATTCTATGAGTTCACACACCTCCATTCTATGACTTCACACACCTCTATTTCGACTTCACACACCTCCATTCTATGACTTCACACACCTTCATTCTTACTTCACAAACATACATTCTATGACTTCACACACCTCCGTTCTATGACTTCGCAAACCTCCATTCTGTGATTTCACACACCTCCATTCTGTGACTTCACACCCCTCCATTCTATGACTTCGCAAACCTCCATGCTATGATTTCACATACCTCCATGCTATGACTTCACACACCTCCATTCTGTGACTTCACACAGCTCCATTCTGTGACTTCACACCCCTCAATTCTATGACGTCGCAAACCTCCATGCTATGATTTCACATACCTCCATGCTATGACTTCACACACCTCCATTCTGTGACTTCATACAGCTCCATTCTGTGACTTCACACACCTCCATTCTATGACTTCAACCATCAATTTTAACTTCACACACCTCCAATATATGACTTCAAACACCTTAGTTCTGTGACTTTACACACCACCATTCTATGACCTCATACCCGTCCATTCTGTGACTTCACACACCTCCATTCTATGACTTCACACACCTCCATTCTGTGACTTCACCCACCTCCATTCTTTGACTTGACGCACCTCCATTTTTCGACTTCACACCCCTCCAATTTGACTTCACATACCTCCACTCTATGACTTCACAAACCTGCATTCTGTGACTTCACACACCTCAATTCTGTGACTTCACAAACCTCCATTCTATGATTTCACACACCTCCATTTTGACTTCACACACCTCCATTATGTGACTTCACACACCTCCCTTCTGTCACTTCACACAACTCCATTCTATGACTTCAGACACCTTCATTGTATGACTTCGCACACCTCCATTCTATGACTTCACACACTTCCATTCTATGATTTCACATTCCTCCATGCTATGACTTCACACACCTCCATTCTGTGACTTCACACACCTCCATTCTGAGTTCACACACCTCCATTCTGTGACCTCTCAACCCTCCATTCTATGATTTCACACACCTCCATTCTATGACTTCACACACCTCCATTTTAAGACGTCACACACCTCCATTTGACTTCACACACCTCCATTCTGTGACTTCACACACCTCCATTCTATGACTTCACACACTTCCATTGTGACGTCACACACCTCCATTCTATGACTTCACATACCTCCATTTCTGACTTCACACACCTCCATTCTGACTTCATACACCTCCATTATGTGACTTCACACACCTCAATTCTATGACTTCATACACCTCCATTCTATGACTTCACACACCTCCATTCTGTGACTTCACACACCTCCATTCTATGACTTCAAACACCTTCATTCTTACTTCACAAACATCCATTCTGTAACTTCACACACCTCCTTTCTGTGACTTCACACACCTCCATTCTGACTTCAAACACCTCCATTCTATGACTTCATAGACCTCGAATCTGTGACTTCACTCACCTCCACTCTATGACTTCACACTCCTCCATTCTATGACTTCTCACTCCTCCTTTCTATGACTTCACCCACATCCATTCTATGACTTCACACCTCCATTCTGACTTCACACACCTCCATTTTGTGACTTCACACACCTCCATTATATGACTTCACACACCTCAATTCTATGACTTCATACACCTCCATTCTATGACTTCACACACCTCCATTCTGTGACTTCACACACCTCCATTCTATGACTTCACACACCTTCATTCTTACTTCACAAACATACATTCTATGACTTCACACACCTCCATTCTGTGACTTCACACACCTCCATTCTGTGACTTCACACAGCTCCATTCTGAGACTTCACACACCTCCATTCTCCGACTTCACACCTCACCAATTTGATTTCACACACCTCCATTCTATGACTTCACAAACCTACATTCTCTGACTGCACACACCTCCGTTCTGTGACTTCAAAAACCTCATTCTTTCCTTTCACACACCTCCAATCTATGACTTCACACACCTATATTTTATGACGTCACACACAACCAATTTGACTTCAAACACCTCCATTATGTCACTTCACACACCTCACTTCTGTGACTTCACACACCTCCATTCTATGACTTCACACACCTACATTGTATGACTTCACACACCTCCATTCTATGACTTCACACACTTCCATTCTATGATTTCACATACCTTCATGCTATGACTTCACACACCTCCATTCTGTGACTTCACACACCTCCATTTTGACTTCACACACCTCCATTCTGTGACTTCACACACCTCCATACTATGAATTCACACATTTCCATTGTGACGTCACACACCTCCATTCTATGAGTTCACATACCTCCATCTATGACTTCACAGACCTTCATTACATGACTTCCCACAACTCCATTGTGTGACTTCACAAACCTTCATTCTATGATTTCACACACCTCCATTCTATGACTTCACACACCTCCATTTTAGGACATCACACACCTCCATTTTGACTTAACACACCTCCATTCTGTGAGTTCACACACCTCCATATTATGAATTCACACACTTCCATTGTGACGTCACACACCTCCTTTTTATGAGTTCACACACCTCCATTCTATGACTTCACACACCTCCATTCTGACTTCACACACCTCCATTCTATGACTTCACAGACCTCGAATCTGTGACTTCACTCACCTCCACTCTATGACTTCACACTCTTCCCTTCTATGACTTCCCACACCTCCTTTCTATGACTTCATCCACCTCTATTCTATGACTTCTCACCTCCATTCTGACTTCACACACCTCCATCCTGTGACTTCACACACCTCCATTATATGACTTCACACATCTCCATTCTATGACTTCACACACCTCCATTCTATAACTTCACACACCTCCATTCTTACTTCACAAACATACATTCTATGACTTCACACACCTCCATTCTATGACTTCGCAAACCTCCATTCTGTGACTTCACACACCTCCATTCTGTGACTTCACACCCCGCCATTCTATGACTTCACACACCTCCATCCTATGACTTCGCAAACCTCCATTCTATGATTTCACATACCTCCATGCTATGACTTCACACACCTCCATTCTGTGACTTCACACACCTCCATTCTGAGTTCACACACCTCCATTCTGTGACTTCACACACCTCCATTCTATGATTGCATACACCTCCATTTTAGGACGTCACACACCTCCATTTTGACTTCACGCACCTCCATTCTGTGACTTCACAAACCTCCATTCTATGACTTCACACACTTCCATTGTGAAGTCACACACCTACATTCTATGAGTTCACACACCTCCATTCTATGACTTCACACACCTCTATTCTGACTTCACACACATCCATTCTATGACTTCACAGACCTCGAATCTGTGACTTCACTCACCTCCACTCTGACTTCACACTCCTCCATTCTATCACTTCCCACACCTCCTTTCTATGACTTCACCCACCTCCATTCTATAACTTCACACCTCAATTCTGACTTCACACACCTCCATTATGTGACTTCACACACCTCCTTTATATGTCTTCACACACCTCCATTCTATGACTTCACACACCTCCATTCTCTGACTTCACACACCTCCATTCTATGACTTCACACACCTTCATTCTTACTTCACAAACATACATACTATGACTTCACACACCTCCATTCTATGACTTCACACACCTCCATTCTTTGACTTACCACACCTGCATTCTGTGACTTCACACACCTCCATTCTCCGACTTCACATCCCTCCAATTTGACTTCACATCCCTCCATTCTATGACTTCACAAACCTCCATTCTGTGACTTCACACACCTTCATTCTGTGACATCACACACCCCCATTCTATGAATTCACACACCTCCATTCTGTGACTTCACACACCTCCATTCTGTGACATCACACACCTCCATTCTATTAATTCACACACCTCCATTCTGTGACTTCACACACCTCCATTCTATGACTTCACACACCTCCATTCTGTGACATCACACACCTCCATTCTATGCCTTCACACATCAATTTGACTTCACACACCTCCATTCTATGACTTCACACACCTCCATTCTGTGACATCACACACCTCCATTCTATGCCTTCACACATCAATTTGACTTCACACACCTCCATTCTATGACTTCACACACGTACATTGTATGACTTCACAAACCTCCATTCTATGACTTCACACACTTCCATTCTATGATTTCACATACCTCCATGCTATGAATTCACACACCTCCATTCTGTGACTTCACACACCTCCATTTTGACTTCACACACCTCCATTCTGTGACTTCACACACCTCTATACTATGAATTCACACATTTCCATTGTGACGTCACACACATCCATTCTATGAGTTCACACACCTCCATTCTGTGACTTCACACACCTTCATTTTGACTTCACACACCTCCATTCTGTGACTTCACACACCTCCATACTATGAATTCACACATTTCCATTGTGACATCACACACCTCCATAATATGAGTTCACACACCTCCATTCTATGACTTCACACACCTTCATTATATGACTTCCCACAACTCCATTCTGTGACTTCACAAACCTTCATTCTGTGACTTCACACACTTCCATTTTAGGACATCACACACCTCCATTTTGACTTCACACACCTCCATTCTGTCACTTCACACACTTCCATTCTGACTTCACACACCTCCATTCTATGACTTCACAGACCTCGAATCTGTGACTTCACTCACCTCCACTCTATGACTTCACACTCCTCTATTTTATGACTTCCCACACCTCCTTTCTATGACTTCACCCACCTCTATTCTATGACTTCTCACCTCCATTCTGACTTCACACACCTCCATTCTGTGACTTCACAAACCTCCATTATATGACTTCACACATCTCCATTCTATGACTTCACACACCTCCATTCTATGACTTCACACACCTCCATTCTATGACTTCACACACCTTCATTCTTACTTCACAAACATACAGTCTATGACTTCACACACCTCCATTGTATGACTTCGCAAACCTAAATTCTGTGACTTCACACACCTCCATTCTGTGACTTCACACCCCTCCATTCTTTGACTTCACACACCTCCATCCTATGACTTCGCAAACCTCCATTTTATGATTTCACATACCTCCATGCTAGGACTTCACGCACCTCCATTCTGTGACTTCACACACCTCCATTCTGAGTTCACACACCTCCATTCTGTGACTTCACAAACCTCCATTCTATGATTGCATACACCTCCATTTTAGGACGTCACACACCTCCATTTTGACTTCACACACCTCCATTCTGTGACTTCACACACCTCCATTCTATGACTTCACACACTTCCATTGTGAAGTCACACACCTACGTTCTATGAGTTCACACACCTCCATTCTTTGACTTCACACACCTCTATTCTGACTTCACACACCTCCATTCTATGACTTCACAGACCTCAAATCTGTGACTTCACTCACCTCCACTCTATGACTTCACACTCCTCAATTCTATCACTTCCCACACCTCCTTTCTATGACTTCACCCACCTCCATTCTATGACTTCCACACCTCCATTCTGTGACTTCACATACCTCCATTCTATGACTTCACACACCTTCATTCTTACTTCACAAACATACATTCTATGACTTCACACACCTCCATTCTATGACTTCACACATCTCCATTCTTTGACTTACCACACCTGCATTCTGTGACTTCACATACCTCCATTCTGTGACTTCACACCACTCCATTCTGTGACTTCACACACCTCCATTCTCCGACTTCACATCCCTCCAATTTGACTTCACATACCTCCATTCTATGACTTCACAAACCTCCATTCTGTGACTTCACACACCTCCATTCTGTGACATCACACACCTCCATTCTATGAATTCACACACCTCCATTCTGTGACTTCACACACATCCATTCTATGCCTTCACACATCACTTTTGACATCACACACCTCCAATATATGACTTCAAACACCTCAATTCTTTGACTTCACACACCTCCATTCTATGACTTCATACCCGTCCATTCTGTGACTTCACACACATCCATTTTATGACTTCACTCACCTCCATTCTGTGACTTCACCCACCTCCATTCTTTGACTTCACACACCTCCATTCTCCGACTTCACACCCCTCCAATTTGACTTCACAAACCTCCATTCTATGACCTCACAAACCTCCATTCTGTGACTTCACACACCTCCATTCTGTGACTTCACAAACCTCCATTCTATGATTTCAGACACCTCCAATCTATGACTACACACACCTCTATTTTATGACGTCACACACCTCCATTTTGACTTCACACACCTCCATAATGTGAATTCACAAACCTCCCAACTGTGACTTCACACACCTCCATTCTATGACTTCACAGACCTCGAATCTGTGACTTCACTCACCTCCACTCTATGACTTCACACTCCTCTATTCTATGACTTCCCACACCACCTTTCTATGATTTCACCCACCTCTATTCTATGACTTCTCACCTCCATTCTGACTTCACACTCCTCCATTCTGTGACTTCACACACCTCCATTATATGACTTCACACATCTCCATTCTATGACTTCACACACCTCCATTCTATGACTTCACACACCTCCATTCTGTGACTTCACACACCTCCATTCTATGACTTCACACACCTTCATTCTTACTTCACAAACATACAGTCTATGACTTCACACACCTCCATTCTATGACTTCGCAGACCTCCATTCTGTGACTTCACACACCTCCATTCTGTGACTTCACACCCCTCCATTCTATGACTTCACACACCTCCATCCTATGACTTCGCATACCTCCATTATATGATTTCACATACCTCCATGCTATGACTTCAAACACCTCCATTCTGTGACTTCACACACCTCTATTCTGAGTTCACACACCTCCATTCTGTGACTTCACAAACCTCCATTGTATGATTGCATACACCTCCATTTTAGGACGGCACACACCTCCATTTTGACATCACACACCTCCATTCTGTGACTTCACACACCTCCATTCTATGACTTCACACACTTCCATTGTGAAGTCACACACCTACATTCTATGAGTTCACACACCTCCATTCTATGACTTCACACACCTCTATTCTGACTTCACACACCTCCATTCTATGACTTCAGAGACCTCGAATCTGTGACTTCACTCACCTCCACTCTATGACTTCACACTCCTCAATTCTATCACTTCCCACACCTCCTTTCTATGACTGCACCCACCTCCATTCTATGACTTCACACACATCCATTCTGTGACTTCACACACCTCCATTCTATGACTTCACACACCTTCATTCTTTCTTCACAAACATACATTCTATGACTTCACACACCTCAATTCTATGACTTCACACATCTCCATTCTTTGACTTACAACACCTGCATTCTGTGACTTCACACACCTCCATTCTGTGACTTCACACCAC
Organism: Megascapheus bottae; assembly: GCA_024803745.1. Classification (NCBI taxonomy): domain Eukaryota; kingdom Metazoa; phylum Chordata; class Mammalia; order Rodentia; family Geomyidae; genus Megascapheus; species Megascapheus bottae. The sequence goes on along the minus strand of JANJXV010000159.1, from coordinate 894,353 downwards.
TCCATTCTGTGACTTCACACACCTCCTTTCTCCGACTTCACAAAACTCCAATTTGACTTCACATACCTCCATTCTATGACTTCACAAACCTCCATTCTGTGACTTCACACACCTCCATTCTGTGACATCACACACCTCCATTCTATGAATTCACACTCCTCCATTCTGTGACTTCACACACCTCCATTCTATGACTTCACACACCTCCATTCTGTGACTTCACACACATCCATTCTATGCCTTCACAGATCACTTTTGACTTCACACACCTCCAATATATGACTTCAAAAACCTCAATTCTTTGACTTCACACACCTCCATTCTATGACTTCATACCCGTCCATTCTGTGACTTCACACACATCCATTTTATGACTTCACACACCTCCATTCTGTGACTTCACCCACCTCCATTCTTTGACTTCACACACCTCCATTCTCCGACTTCACACCCCTCCAATTTGACTTCACACAAACATCCATTCTATGACCTCACAAACCTCCATTCTGTGACTTCACACACCTCCATTCTGTGATTTCACACACCTCCATTCTATGATTTCACACACCTCCAATCTATGACTACACACACCTCTATTTTATGACGTCACACACCTCCATTTTGACTTCACAGACCTCCATAATGTGACTTCCCAAACCTCCCAACTGTGACTTCACACACCTCCATTCTATGACTTCACACACCTTCATTGTATGACTTCGCACACCTCCGTTCTATGACTTCACACACTTCCATTCTATGATTTCACATACCTCCATGCTATGACTTCACACACCTCCATTCTGTAACTTCACACACTTCCATTCTATGATTTCACATACCTCCATGCCATGACTTTACACACCTCCTTTCTGTGACTTCACACACCTCCATTCTGAGTTCACACACTTCCATTCTGTGACTTCGCAAACCTCCATTCTATGATTTCACTCACCTCCATTCTATGACTTCACAAACCTCCATTTTAGGACGTCACACATCTCCATTTTGACTTCACACACCTCCATTCTGTGACTTCACACACCTCCATTCTATGACTTCACACACTTCCATTGTGACGTCACACACCTCCATTCTATGAGTGCACATACCTCCATTCTATGACTTCACACACCTCAATTCTGACTTCATACACCTCCATTCTATGACTTCACAGACCTCCATTCTTTGATTTCACAGACCTCCAATCTATGACTTCACACACGTCCAATTTATGACGTCACACACCTCCATTTTGACTTCACACACCTCCATTATATGACGTCATACACCTCCATTCTATGAGTTCACATACCTCCATTCTATGACTTCACACACCTCAATACTGACTTCATACACCTCCATTATATGACTTCACACACCTCCATTCTATGACTTCACACACCTCCATTCTATGACTTCACACACTTCCATTCTGTGACTTCACACACCTCCATTCCATGACTTCACACACCTTCATTCTTACTTGACAAACATACATTCTATGACTTCACACACCTCCATTCTCTGACGTCACACACCTCCATTCTGTGACTTCACACAGCTCCATTCTGTGACTTCACACACCTCCATTCTCCGACTTCACACACCTCCAATTTGACTTCACATACCTCCATTCTATGACTTCACAAACCTCCATTCTGTGACTTCACACACCTCCATTCTGTGACTTCACAAACTTCCATTCTTTGATTTCACACACCTCCAATCTATGACTTCACACACCTCCAATTTATGTCGTCACACACCTCCATTTTGACTTCACACACCTCCATTATATGACTTCACACACCTCCCTTCTGTGACTTCACACACCTCCATTTTGACTTCACACACCTCCATTCTGTGACTTCTCACACCTCCATACTATGAATTCACACACTTCCCTTGTGACTTCACACACCTACATTCTATGAGTTCACACACCTCCATTCTATGACTTCACACACCTTCATTATAAGACTTCACACAACTCCATTCTGTGACTTCACAAACCTTCATTCTATGATTTCACACACCTCCATTCTGTGATTTCACACACCTCCATTTTAGGACATCACACACCTCCATTTTGACTTCAAACACCTCCATTCTGTGACTTCACACACCTCCATTATATGACTTCACACACCTCCATTCTATGACTTCACACACCTCCATTCTATGTCTTCACATACCTCCATTCTGTGACTTCACACACCTCCCTTCTATGACTTCACACACCTTCATTCTTACTTCACAAACATACTTTCTATGACTTCACACACCTCCATTCTATGACTTCGCAAACCTCCATTCTGTGACTTCACACACCTCCATTCTGTGACTTCACAAACCTCCCTTCTATGATTTCACACACCTCCATTTTAGGACGTGACACACCTCTATTTTGACTTCACACACCTCCATTCTGTGACTTCACACACCTCCATTCTATGAATTCACACACTTCCATTCTGATGTCACAGACCTCCATTCTATGAGTTCACACACCTCCATTCTATGACTTCACACACCTCCATTCTGACTTCACACACCTCCATTCTATGACTTCACAGACCTCGAATCTGTGACTTCACTCACCTCCACTCTATGACTTCACACTCCTCCATTCTATGACTTCCCACACCTCCTTTCTATGACTTCACCCACCTCCATTCTATAACTTCACACCTCCATTCTGACTTCACACACCTCCATTTTGTGACTTCACACACCTCCATTATATGACTTCACACACCTCCATTCTATGACTTCACACACCTACATTCTATGAATTCACACACCTCCATTCTGTGACTTCACACACCTGCATTCTGTGACTTCATACAGCTCCATTCTGTGACTTCACACATCTCCATTCTATGACTTCAACCATCAATTTTGACTTCACACACCTCCAATATATGACTTCAAACACCTCAATTCTGTGACTTTACACACCACCATTCTATGACCTCATACCCGTCCATTCTGTGACTTCACACACCTCCATTCTATGACTTCACACACCTCCATTCTGTGACTTCACCCACCTCCATTCTTTGACTTCACAGACCTTCATTACATGACTTCCCACAACTCCATTGTGTGACTTCACAAACCTTCATTCTATGATTTCACACACCTCCATTTTGACTTCACACACCTCCATTATGTGACTTCACACACCTCCGTTCTGTCACTTCACACAACTCCATTCTATGACTTCAGACACCTTCATTGTATGACTTCACACACCTCCATTTGACTTCACACACCTCCATTCTGTGACTTCACACACCTCCATTCTATGACTTCACAGACTTCCATTCTATGGTTTCACATACCTCCATGCTATGACTTCACACACCTCCATTCTGTGACTTCACACACCTCCATTCTGAGTTCACACACCTCCATTCTGTGACTTCTCAACCCTCCATTCTATGATTTCACACACCTCCATTCTATGACTTCACACACCTCCATTTTAGGACTTCACACACCTCCATTTGACTTCACACACCTCCATTCTGTGACTTCACACACCTCCATTCTATGACTTCACACACTTCCATTGTGACGTCACACACCTCCATTCTATGAGTTCACATACCTCCATTTCTGACTTCACACACCTCCATTCTGACTTCATACACCTCCATTCTATGACTTCACAGACCTCGAATCTGTGACTTCACTCACCTCCACTCTATGACTTCACACTCCTCCATTCTATGACTTCTCACTCCTCCATTCTATGACTTCACCCACATCCATTCTATGACTTCACACCTCCATTCTGACTTCACACACCTCCATTATGTGACTTCACACACCTCCATTATGTGACTTCACACACCTCAATTCTATGACTTCATACACCTCCATTCTATGACTTCACACACCTCCATTCTGTGACTTCACACACCTCCATTCTATGACTACACACACGTTCATTCTTACTTCACAAACATACATTCTATGACTTCACACACCTCCAATCTGTGACTTCACACACCTCCATTCTGTGACTTCACACAGCTCCATTCTGAGACTTCACACACCTCCATTCTCCGACTTCACACCCCTCCAATTTGATTTCACACACCTCAATTCTATGACTACACAAACCTCCATTCTCTGACTGCACAAACCTCCATTCTGTGACTTCAAAAACCTCCATTCTTTCCTTTCACACACCTCCAATTTATGACTTCACACACCTATATTTTATGACATCACACACAAACATTTTGACTTCAAACACCTCCATTATGTCACTTCACACACCTCACTTCTGTGACTTCACACACCTCCATTCTATGACTTCACACACCTACATTGTATGACTTCACACACCTCCATTCTATGACTTCACACACTTCCATTCTATGATTTCACATGCCTTCATGCTATGACTTCACACACCTCCATTCTGTGTCTTCACACACCTCCATTTTGACTTCACACACCTCCATTCTGTGACTTCACACACCTCCATACTATGAATTCACACATTTCCATTGTGACGTCACACACCTCCATTCTGTGAGTTCACACACCTCCATTCTATGACTTCACAGACCTTCATTACATGACTTCCCACAACTCCATTGTGTGACTTCACAAACCTTCATTCTATGATTTCACACACCTCCATTCTATGACTTCACACACCTCCATTTTAGGACATCACACACCTCCATTTTAACTTCACACACCTCCATTCTGTGAGTTCACACACCTCCATACTATGAATTCACACACTTCCATTGTGACGTCACACACCTCCATTCTATGAGTTCACACACCTCCATTCTATGACTTCACACACCTCCATTCTGACTTCACACACCTCCATTCTATGACTTCACAGACCTCGAATCTGTGACTTCACTCACCTCCACTCTATGACTTCACATTCCTCCCTTCTATGACTTCCCACACCTCCTTTCTATGACTTCACCCACCTTTATTCTATGACTTCTCACCTCCATTCTGACTTCACATACCTCCATTCTGTGACTTCACACACCTCCATTATATGACTTCACACATCTCCATTCTATGACTTCACAAACCCCCATTCTATAACTTCACACACCTCCATTCTTACTTCACAAACATACATTCTATGACTTCATACACCTCCATTCCATGACTTCGCAAACCTCCATTCTGTGACTTCACACACCTCCATTCTGTGACTTCACACCCCGCCATTCTATGACTTCACACACCTCCATCCTATGACTTCGCAAACCTCCATTCTATGATTTCACATAACTCCATGCTATGACTTCACACACCTCTTTCTGTGACTTCACACACCTCCATTCTGAGTTCACAAACCTCCATTCTGTGACTTCACAAACCACCATTCTATGATTGCATACACCTCCATTTTAGGACGTCACACACCTCCATTTTGACTTCACACACCTCCATTCTGTGACTTCACACACTTCCATTGTGAAGTCACACACCTACATTCTATGAGTTCACACACCTCCATTCTATGACTTCACACACCTCTATTCTGACTTCACACACCTCCATTCTATGACTTCACAGACCTCGAATCTGTGACTTCACTCACCTCCACTCTATGACTTCACACTCCTCCATTCTATCACTTCCCACACCTCCTTTCTATGACTTCACCCACCTCCATTCTATAACTTCAGACCTCCATTCTGACTTCACACACCTCCATTATGTGACTTCACACACCTCCTTTATATGTCTTCACACACCTCCATTCTATGACTTCACACACCTCCATTCTCTGACTTCACACACCTCCATTCTATGACTTCACACACCTTCATTCTTACTTCACAAACATACATACTATGACTTCACACACCTCCATTCTATGACTTTACACACCTCCATTCTTTGACTTACCACACCTGCATTCTGTGACTTCACACACCTCCATTCTGTGACTTCACACCACTCCATTCTGTGACTTCACACACCTCCATTCTCCGACTTCACATCCCTCCAATTTGACTTCACATCCCTCCATTCTATGACTTCACAAACCTCCATTCTGTGACTTCACACACCTCCATTGTGTGACATCACACACCCCCATTCTATGAATTCACACACCTCCAATCTGTGACTTCACACACCTCCATTCTGTGACATCACACACCTCCATTCTATGAATTCACACACCTCCATTCTGTGACTTCACACACCTCCATTCTATGACTTCACACACCTCCATTCTGTGACATCACACACCTCCATTCTATGCCTTCACACATCTATTTGACTTCACACACCTCCATTCTATGACTTCACACACCTACATTGTATGACTTCACAAACCTCCATTCTATGACTTCACACACTTCCATTCTATGATTTCACATACCTCCATGCTATGAATTCACACACCTCCATTCTGTGACTTCACACACCTCCATTTTGACTTCACACACCTCCATTCTGTGACTTCACACACCTCTATACTATGAATTCACACATTTCCATTGTGACGTCACACACCTCCATTCTATGAGTTCACTCACCTCCATTCTATGATTTCACACACCTTCATTTTTACTTCACACACCTCCATTCTGTGACTTCACACACCTCCATACTATGAATTCACACATTTCCATTGTGACGTCACACCTTCATTCTATGAGTTCACACACCTCCATTCTATGACTTCACACACCTTCATTATATGACTTCCCACAACCCCATTCTGTGACTTCACACACCTCCATTCTGACTTCACACACCTCCATTCTATGACTTCACAGACCTCGAATCTGTGACTTCACTCACCTCCACTCTATGACTTCACAAACCTCTATTTTATGACTTCCCACACCTCCTTTCTATGACTTCACCCACCTCTATTCTATGACTTCTCACCTCCATTCTGACTTCACACACCTCCATTCTGTGACTTCACACACCTCCATTATATGACTTCACACATCTCCATTCTATGACTTCACACACCTCCATTCTATGACTTCACACACCTCCATTCTGTGACTTTACACACCTCCATTCTATGACTTCACACACTTTCATTCTTACTTCACAAACATACAGTCTATGACTTCACACACCTCCATTCTATGACTTCGCAAACCTAAATTCTGTGACTTCACACACCTCCATTCTGTGACTTCACACCCCTCCATTCTGTGACTTCACACATCTCCATCCTATGACTTCGCAAACCTTCATTTTATGATTTTACATACCTCCATGCTATGACTTCACACACCTCCATTCTGTGACTTCACACACCTCCATTCTGAGTTCACACACCTCCATTCTGTGACTTCACAAACCTCCATTCTATGATTGCATACACCTCCATTTTAGGATTGCACACACCTCCATTTTGACTTCACACACCTCCATTCTGTGACTTCACACACCTCCATTCTATGACTTCATACACTTCCATTGTGAAGTCACACACCTACATTCTATGAGTTCACACACCTCCATTCTATGACTTCACACACCTCTATTCTGACTTCACACACCTCCATTCTATGACTTCACAGACCTCAAATCTGTAACTTCACTCACCTCCACTCTATGACTTCACACTCCTCAATTCTATCACTTCCCACACCTCCTTTCTATGACTTCACCCACCTCCATTCTATGACTTCACACACATCCATTCTGTGACTTCACACACCTCCATTCTATGACTTCACACATCTCCATTCTTTGACTTACCACACCAGCATTCTGTGACTTCACACACCTCCATTCTGTGACTTCACACACCTCCATTCTGTGACATCACACACCTCCATTCTATGAATTCACACACCTCCATTCTGTGACTTCACACACCTCCATTCTATGACTTCACACACCTCCATTCTGTCACTTCACACACATCCATTCTATGCCTTAACACATGACTTTTGACTTCACACACCTCCAATATATGACTTCAAACACCTCAATTCTTTGACTTCACACACCTCCATTCTATGACTTCATACCCGTACATTCTGTGACTTTATACACATCCATTTTATTACTTCACTCACCTCCATTCTGTGACTTCACCCACCTCCATTCTTTGACTTCACACACCTCCATTCTCCGACTTCACACCCCTCCAATTTGACTTCAGAAACCTCCATTCTATGACCTCACAAACCTCCATTCTGTGACTTCACACACCTCCATTCTGTGACTTCACAAACCTCCATTCTATGATTTCACACCCCTGCAATCTATGACTACACACACCTCTATTTTATGACGTCACACACCTCCATTTTGACTTCACACACCTCCATAATGTGACTTCACAACCTCCCAACTGTGACTTCACACACCTCCTCTATGACTTCACAGACCTCGAATCTGTGACTTCACTCACCTCCACTCTATGACTTCACACTCCTCTATTCTATAACTTCCACACCTCCTTTCTATGATTTCACCCACCTCTATTCTATGACTTCTCACCTCCATTCTGACTTCACACACCTCCATTCTGTGACTTCACAAACCTCCATTATATGACTTCACACATCTCCATTCTATGACTTCACACACCTCCATTCTATGACTTCACACACCTCCATTCTGTGACTTCACACACCTCCATTCTATGACTTCACACACCTTCATTCTTACTTCACAAACATACAGTCTATGACTTCACACAACTCCATTCTATGACTTCGCAAACCTCCATTCTGTGACTTCACACACCTCCATTCTGTGACTTCACACCCCTCCATTCTATGACTTCACACACCTACATCCTATGACTTCGCAAACCTCCATTCTATGATTTCACATACCTCCATGCTATGACTTCACACACCTCCATTCTGTGACTTCACACACCTCCATTCTGAGTTCACACACCTCCATTCTGTGAATTCACACACCTCCATTTTGACTTCACACACCTCCATTCTGTGACTTCACACACCTCTATACTATGAATTCACACATTTCCATTGTGACGTCAAACACCTCCATTCTATGAGTTCACTCACCTCCATTCTTTGACTTCACACACCTTCATTTTTACTTCACACACCTCCATTCTGTGACTTCACACACCTCCATACTATGAATTCACACATTTCCATTGTGACGTCACACACCTTCATTCTATGAGTTCACAAACCTCCATTCTATGACTTCACACACCTTCCTTATATGACTTCACACACCTCCATTCTGTGACTTCACACACCTCCATTCTGAGTTCACACACCTCCATTCTGTGAATTCACACACCTCCATTTTGACTTCACACACCTCCATTCTGTGACTTCACACACCTCTATACTATGAATTCACACATTTCCATTGTGACGTCAAACACCTCCATTCTATGAGTTCACTCACCTCCATTCTTTGACTTCACACACCTTCATTTTTACTTCACACACCTCCATTCTGTGACTTCACACACCTCCATACTATGAATTCACACATTTCCATTGTGACGTCACACACCTTCATTCTATGAGTTCAGAAACCTCCATTCTATGACTTCACACACCTTCCTTATATGACTTCCCACAACTCCATTCTGTGACTTCACAAACCTTCATTCTATGATTTCACACACCTCCATTCTGTGATTTCACACACCTCCATTTTAGGACATCACACACCTCCATTTTGACTTCAAACACCTCCATTCTGTGACTACACACACCTCCATTATATGACTTCACACACCTCCATTCTATGACTTCACACACCTCCATTCTATGTCTTCACATACTTCCATTCTGTGACTTCACACACCTCCCTTCTATGACTTCACACACCTTCATTCTTACTTCACAAACATACTTTCTATGACTTCACACACCTCCATTCTATGACTTCGCAAACCTCCATTCTGTGACTTCACACACCTCCATTCTGTGACTTCACAAACCTCCCTTCTATGATTTCACACACCTCCATTTTAGGACGTGACACACCTCTATTTTGACTTCACACACCTCCATTCTGTGACTTCACACACCTCCATTCTATGAATTCACACACTTCCATTCTGATGTCACAGACCTCCATTCTATGAGTTCACACAGCTCCATTCTATGACTTCACACACCTCCATTCTGACTTCACACACCTCCATTCTATGACTTCACAGACCTCGAATCTGTGACTTCACTCACCTCCACTCTATGACTTCACACTCCTCCATTCTATGACTTCCCACACCTCCTTTCTATGACTTCACCCACCTCCATTCTATAACTTCACACCTCCATTCTGACTTCACACACCTCCATTTTGTGACTTCACACACCTCCATTATATGACTTCACACACCTCCATTCTATGACTTCACACACCTACATTCTATGAATTCACACACCTCCATTCTGTGACTTCACACACCTGCATTCTGTGACTTCATACAGCTCCATTCTGTGACTTCACACATCTCCATTCTATGACTTCAACCATCAATTTTGACTTCACACACCTCCAATATATGACTTCAAACACCTCAATTCTGTGACTTTACACACCACCATTCTATGACCTCATACCCGTCCATTCTGTGACTTCACACACCTCCATTCTATGACTTCACACACCTCCATTCTGTGACTTCACCCACCTCCATTCTTTGACTTCACAGACCTTCATTACATGACTTCCCACAACTCCATTGTGTGACTTCACAAACCTTCATTCTATGATTTCACACACCTCCATTTTGACTTCACACACCTCCATTATGTGACTTCACACACCTCCGTTCTGTCACTTCACACAACTCCATTCTATGACTTCAGACACCTTCATTGTATGACTTCACACACCTCCATTTGACTTCACACACCTCCATTCTGTGACTTCACACACCTCCATTCTATGACTTCACAGACTTCCATTCTATGGTTTCACATACCTCTATGCTATGACTTCACACACCTCCATTCTGTGACTTCACACACCTCCATTCTGAGTTCACACACCTCCATTCTGTGACTTCTCAACCCTCCATTCTATGATTTCACACACCTCCATTCTATGACTTCACACACCTCCATTTTAGGACTTCACACACCTCCATTTGACTTCACACACCTCCATTCTGTGACTTCACACACCTCCATTCTATGACTTCACACACTTCCATTGTGACGTCACACACCTCCATTCTATGAGTTCACATACCTCCATTTCTGACTTCACACACCTCCATTCTGACTTCATACACCTCCATTCTATGACTTCACAGACCTCGAATCTGTGACTTCACTCACCTCCACTCTATGACTTCACACTCCTCCATTCTATGACTTCTCACTCCTCCATTCTATGACTTCACCCACATCCATTCTATGACTTCACACCTCCATTCTGACTTCACACACCTCCATTATGTGACTTCACACACCTCCATTATGTGACTTCACACACCTCAATTCTATGACTTCATACACCTCCATTCTATGACTTCACACACCTCCATTCTGTGACTTCACACACCTCCATTCTATGACTACACACACGTTCATTCCTACTTCACAAACATACATTCTATGACTTCACACACCTCCAATCTGTGACTTCACACACCTCCATTCTGTGACTTCACACAGCTCCATTCTGAGACTTCACACACCTCCATTCTCCGACTTCACACCCCTCCAATTTGATTTCACACACCTCAATTCTATGACTACACAAACCTCCATTCTCTGACTGCACAAACCTCCATTCTGTGACTTCAAAAACCTCCATTCTTTCCTTTCACACACCTCCAATTTATGACTACACACACCTATATTTTATGACATCACACACAAACATTTTGACTTCAAACACCTCCATTATGTCACTTCACACACCTCACTTCTGTGACTTCACACACCTCCATTCTATGACTTCACACACCTACATTGTATGACTTCACACACCTCCATTCTATGACTTCACACACTTCCATTCTATGATTTCACATGCCTTCATGCTATGACTTCACACACCTCCATTCTGTGTCTTCACACACCTCCATTTTGACTTCACACACCTCCATTCTGTGACTTCACACACCTCCATACTATGAATTCACACATTTCCATTGTGACGTCACACACCTCCATTCTGTGAGTTCACACACCTCCATTCTATGACTTCACAGACCTTCATTACATGACTTCCCACAACTCCATTGTGTGACTTCACAAACCTTCATTCTATGATTTCACACACCTCCATTCTATGACTTCACACACCTCCATTTTAGGACATCACACACCTCCATTTGAACTTCACACACCTCCATTCTGTGAGTTCACACACCTCCATACTATGAATTCACACACTTCCATTGTGACGTCACACACCTCCATTCTATGAGTTCACACACCTCCATTCTATGACTTCACACACCTCCATTCTGACTTCACACACCTCCATTCTATGACTTCACAGACCTCGAATGTGTGACTTCACTCACCTCCACTCTATGACTTCACATTCCTCCCTTCTATGACTTCCCACACCTCCTTTCTATGACTTCACCCACCTTTATTCTATGACTTCTCACCTCCATTCTGACTTCACATACCTCCATTCTGTGACTTCACACACCTCCATTATATGACTTCACACATCTCCATTCTATGACTTCACAAACCCCCATTCTATAACTTCACACACCTCCATTCTTACTTCACAAACATACATTCTATGACTTCATACACCTCCATTCCATGACTTCGCAAACCTCCATTCTGTGACTTCACACACCTCCATTCTGTGACTTCACACCCCGCCATTCTATGACTTCACACACCTCCATCCTATGACTTCGCAAACCTCCATTCTATGATTTCACATAACTCCATGCTATGACTTCACACACCTCTTTCTGTGACTTCACACACCTCCATTCTGAGTTCACAAACCTCCATTCTGTGACTTCACAAACCACCATTCTATGATTGCATACACCTCCATTTTAGGACGTCACACACCTCCATTTTGACTTCACACACCTCCATTCTGTGACTTCACACACTTCCATTGTGAAGTCACACACCTACATTCTATGAGTTCACACACCTCCATTCTATGACTTCACACACCTCTATTCTGACTTCACACACCTCCATTCTATGACTTCACAGACCTCGAATCTGTGACTTCACTCACCTCCACTCTATGACTTCACACTCCTCCATTCTATCACTTCCCACACCTCCTTTCTATGACTTCACCCACCTCCATTCTATAACTTCAGACCTCCATTCTGACTTCACACACCTCCATTATGTGACTTCACACACCTCCTTTATATGTCTTCACACACCTCCATTCTATGACTTCACACACCTCCATTCTCTGACTTCACACACCTCCATTCTATGACTTCACACACCTTCATTCTTACTTCACAAACATACATACTATGACTTCACACACCTCCATTCTATGACTTTACACACCTCCATTCTTTGACTTACCACACCTGCATTCTGTGACTTCACACACCTCCATTCTGTGACTTCACACCACTCCATTCTGTGACTTCACACACCTCCATTCTCCGACTTCACATCCCTCCAATTTGACTTCACATCCCTCCATTCTATGACTTCACAAACCTCCATTCTGTGACTTCACACACCTCCATTGTGTGACATCACACACCCCCATTCTATGAATTCACACACCTCCAATCTGTGACTTCACACACCTCCATTCTGTGACATCACACACCTCCATTCTATGAATTCACACACCTCCATTCTGTGACTTCACACACCTCCATTCTATGACTTCACACACCTCCATTCTGTGACATCACACACCTCCATTCTATGCCTTCACACATCTATTTGACTTCACACACCTCCATTCTATGACTTCACACACCTACATTGTATGACTTCACAAACCTCCATTCTATGACTTCACACACTTCCATTCTATGATTTCACATACCTCCATGCTATGAATTCACACACCTCCATTCTGTGACTTCACACACCTCCATTTTGACTTCACACACCTCCATTCTGTGACTTCACACACCTCTATACTATGAATTCACACATTTCCATTGTGACGTCACACACCTCCATTCTATGAGTTCACTCACCTCCATTCTATGATTTCACACACCTTCATTTTTACTTCACACACCTCCATTCTGTGACTTCACACACCTCCATACTATGAATTCACACATTTCCATTGTGACGTCACACCTTCATTCTATGAGTTCACACACCTCCATTCTATGACTTCACACACCTTCATTATATGACTTCCCACAACCCCATTCTGTGACTTCACACACCTCCATTCTGACTTCACACACCTCCATTCTATGACTTCACAGACCTCGAATCTGTGACTTCACTCACCTCCACTCTATGACTTCACAAACCTCTATTTTATGACTTCCCACACCTCCTTTCTATGACTTCACCCACCTCTATTCTATGACTTCTCACCTCCATTCTGACTTCACACACCTCCATTCTGTGACTTCACACACCTCCATTATATGACTTCACACATCTCCATTCTATGACTTCACACACCTCCATTCTATGACTTCACACACCTCCATTCTGTGACTTTACACACCTCCATTCTATGACTTCACACACTTTCATTCTTACTTCACAAACATACAGTCTATGACTTCACACACCTCCATTCTATGACTTCGCAAACCTAAATTCTGTGACTTCACACACCTCCATTCTGTGACTTCACACCCCTCCATTCTGTGACTTCACACATCTCCATCCTATGACTTCGCAAACCTTCATTTTATGATTTTACATACCTCCATGCTATGACTTCACACACCTCCATTCTGTGACTTCACACACCTCCATTCTGAGTTCACACACCTCCATTCTGTGACTTCACAAACCTCCATTCTATGATTGCATACACCTCCATTTTAGGATTGCACACACCTCAATTTTGACTTCACACACCTCCATTCTGTGACTTCACACACCTCCATTCTATGACTTCATACACTTCCATTGTGAAGTCACACACCTACATTCTATGAGTTCACACACCTCCATTCTATGACTTCACACACCTCTATTCTGACTTCACACACCTCCATTCTATGACTTCACAGACCTCAAATCTGTGACTTCACTCACCTCCACTCTATGACTTCACACTCCTCAATTCTATCACTTCCCACACCTCCTTTCTATGACTTCACCCACCTCCATTCTATGACTTCACACACATCCATTCTGTGACTTCACACACCTCCATTCTATGACTTCACACATCTCCATTCTTTGACTTACCACACCAGCATTCTGTGACTTCACACACCTCCATTCTGTGACTTCACACACCTCCATTCTGTGACATCACACACCTCCATTCTATGAATTCACACACCTCCATTCTGTGACTTCACACACCTCCATTCTATGACTTCACACACCTCCATTCTGTCACTTCACACACATCCATTCTATGCCTTAACACATGACTTTTGACTTCACACACCTCCAATATATGACTTCAAACACCTCAATTCTTTGACTTCACACACCTCCATTCTATGACTTCATACCCGTACATTCTGTGACTTTATACACATCCATTTTATTACTTCACTCACCTCCATTCTGTGACTTCACCCACCTCCATTCTTTGACTTCACACACCTCCATTCTCCGACTTCACACCCCTCCAATTTGACTTCAGAAACCTCCATTCTATGACCTCACAAACCTCCATTCTGTGACTTCACACACCTCCATTCTGTGACTTCACAAACCTCCATTCTATGATTTCACACCCCTGCAATCTATGACTACACACACCTCTATTTTATGACGTCACACACCTCCATTTTGACTTCACACACCTCCATAATGTGACTTCACAACCTCCCAACTGTGACTTCACACACCACCTCTATGACTTCACAGACCTCGAATCTGTGACTTCACTCACCTCCACTCTATGACTTCACACTCCTCTATTCTATAACTTCCACACCTCCTTTCTATGATTTCACCCACCTCTATTCTATGACTTCTCACCTCCATTCTGACTTCACACACCTCCATTCTGTGACTTCACAAACCTCCATTATATGACTTCACACATCTCCATTCTATGACTTCACACACCTCCATTCTATGACTTCACACACCTCCATTCTGTGACTTCACACACCTCCATTCTATGACTTCACACACCTTCATTCTTACTTCACAAACATACAGTCTATGACTTCACACAACTCCATTCTATGACTTCGCAAACCTCCATTCTGTGACTTCACACACCTCCATTCTGTGACTTCACACCCCTCCATTCTATGACTTCACACACCTACATCCTATGACTTCGCAAACCTCCATTCTATGATTTCACATACCTCCATGCTATGACTTCACACACCTCCATTCTGTGACTTCACACACCTCCATTCTGAGTTCACACACCTCCATTCTGTGAATTCACACACCTCCATTTTGACTTCACACACCTCCATTCTGTGACTTCACACACCTCTATACTATGAATTCACACATTTCCATTGTGACGTCAAACACCTCCATTCTATGAGTTCACTCACCTCCATTCTTTGACTTCACACACCTTCATTTTTACTTCACACACCTCCATTCTGTGACTTCACACACCTCCATACTATGAATTCACACATTTCCATTGTGACGTCACACACCTTCATTCTATGAGTTCACAAACCTCCATTCTATGACTTCACACACCTTCCTTATATGACTTCCCACAACTCCATTCTGTGACTTCACAAACCTTCATTCTATGACTTCACACGCTTCCATTTTAGGACATCACACACCTCCATTTTGACTTCACACACCTCCATTCTGTGACTTCACACACCTCCATTCTGACTTCACACACCTCCATTCTATGACTTCACAGACCTCGAATCTGTGACTTCACTCACCTCCACTCTATGACTTCACACTCCTCTATTTTATGACTTCCCACACCTCCTTTCTATGACTTCACCCACCTCTATTCTATGACTTCTCACCTCCATTCTGACTTCACACACCTCCATTCTGTGACTTCACACACCTCCATTTTATGACTTCACACATCTCCATTCTATGACTTCACACACCTCCATTCTATGACTTCACACACCTCCATTCTGTGACTTCACACACCTCCATTCTATGACTTCACACACCTTCATTCTTACTTCACAAACATACAGTCTATGACTTCACACACCTCCATTCTATGACTTCGCAAACCTAAATTCTGTGACTTCACACACCTTCATTCTTACTTCACAAACATACAGTCTATGACTTCACACACCTCCATTCTATGACTTCGCAAACCTAAATTCTGTGACTTCACACACCTCCATTCTGTGACTTCACACCCCTCCATTCTATGACTTCACACACCTCCATCCTATGACTTCGCAAACCTTCATTTTATGATTTCACATACCTCCATGCTATGACTTCACACACCTCCATTCTGTGACTTCACACACCTCCATTCTGAGTTCACACACCTCCATTCTGTGACTTCACAAACCTCCATTCTATGGTTGCATACACCTCCATTTTAGGATGGCACACACCTCCATTTTGACTTCACACACCTCCATTCTGTGACTTCACACACCTCCATTCTATGACTTCATACACTTCCATTGTGAAGTCACACACCTACATTCTATGAGTTCACACACCTCCATTCTATGACTTCACACACCTCTATTCTGACTTCACCACCTCCATTCTATGACTTCACAGACCTCGAATCTGTGACTTCACTCACCTCCACTCTATGACTTCACACACCTCAATTCTATCACTTCCCACACCTCCTTTCTATGACTTCACCCACCTCCATTCTATGACTTCACACACCTCCATTCTGTGACTTCACACACCTCCATTCTATGACTTCACACACCTTCATTCTTACTTCACAATCATACATTCTATGACTTCACACACCTCCATTCTATGACTTCACACATCTCCATTCTTTGACTTACCACACCTCCATTCTGTGACTTCACACACCTCCATTCTATGACTTCACACACCTCCATCCTATGACTTCGCATACCTCCATTCTATGATATCACATACCTCCATGCTATGACTTCACACACCCCCAATCTGTGACTTCACACACCTCCATTCTGAGTTCACACACCTCCATTCTGTGACTTCACAAACCTCCATTCTATGATTGCATACACCTCCATTTTAGGATGGCACACACCTCCATTTTGACTTCACACACCTACATTCTGTGACTTCACACACCTCCATTCCATGACTTCACACACTTCCATTGTGAAGTCACACACCTACATTCTATGAGTTAACACACCTCCATTCTATGACTTCACACACCTCTATTCTGACTTCACACACCTCCATTCTATGACTTCATAGACCTCGAATCTGTGACTTCACTCACCTCCACTCTATGACTTCACACTCCTCAATTCTATCACTTCCCACACCTCCTTTCTATGACTTCACCCACCTCCATTCTATGACTTCACACACATCCATTCTGTGACTTCACACACCTCCATTCTATTTCTTCACACACCTTCATTCTTACTTCACAAACATACATTCTATGACTTCACACAGCTCCATTCTATGACTTCACACATCTCCATTCTTTGACTTACCACACCTGCATTCTTTGACTTCACACACCTCTATTCTGTGACTTCACACCACTCCATTCTGTGACTTCACACACCTCCATTCTCCGACTTCACAAAACTCCAATTTGACTTCACATACCTCCATTCTATGACTTCACAAACCTCCATTTTGTGACTTCACACACCTCCATCTGTGACATCACACACCTCAATTCTATGAATTCACACACCTCCATTCTGTGACTTCACACACCTCCATTCTATGACTTCACACACCTCCATTCTGTGACTTCACACACATCCATTCTATGCTTTCACACATCACTTTTGACTTCACACACCTCCAATATATGACTTCAAAAACCTCAATTCTTTGACTTCACACACCTCCACTCTATGACTTCATACCCGTCCATTCTGTGACTTCACACACATCCATTTTATGACTTCACACACCTCCATTCTGTGACTTCACCCACCTCCATTCTTTGACTTCACACACCTCCATTCTCCGACTTCACACCCCTCCAATTTGACTTCACAAACCTCCATTCTATGACCTCACAAACCTCCATTCTGTGACTTCACACACCTCCATTCTGTGACATCACACACCTCTATGACTACACACACCTCTATTTTATGACGACACAAACCTCCATTTTGACTTCACACACCTCCATAATGTGACTTCACAAACCTCCCAACTATGACTTCACACACCTCCATTCTATGACTTCACACACCTTCATTGTATGACTTCGCACACCTCCATTCTATGACTTCACACACTTCCATTCTATGATTTCACATACCTCCATGCCATGACTTTACACACCTCCATTCTGTGACTTCACACACCTCCATTCTGAGTTCACACACCTCCATTCTGTGACTTCGCAAACCTCCATTCTATGATTTCACTCACCTCCATTCTATGACTTCACAAACCTCCATTTTAGGACGTCACACATCTCCATTTTGACTTCACACACCTCCATTCTGTGACTTCACACACCTCCATTCTATGACTTCACACACTTCCATTGTGACGTCACACACCTCCATTCTATGAGTGCACATACCTCCATTTTATGACTTCACACACCTCCATTCTGACTTCATACACCTCCATTCTATGACTTCACAGACCTCCATTCTTTGATTTCACACACCTCCAATCTATGACTTCACACACCTCCAATATATGACGTCACACACCTCCATTTTGACTTCTCACACCTCCATTATATGACGTCACACACCTCCATTCTATGAGTTCACATACCTCCATTCTATGACTTCACACACCTCCATACTGACTTCATACACCTCCATTATATGACTTCACACACCTCCATTCTATGACTTCACACACCTCCATTCTATGACTTCACACACTTCCATTCTGTGACTTCACACACCTCCATTCCATGACTTCACACACCTTCATTCTTACTTGACAAACATACATTCTATGACTTCACACACCTCCATTCTCTGACTTCACACACCTCCATTCTGTGACTACACACAGCTCCATTCTGTGACTTCACACACCTCCATTCTCCGACTTCACACCCCTCCAATTTGACTTCACATACCTCCATTCTATGACTTCACAAACCTCCATTCTGGGACTTCACACACCTCCATTCTGTGACTTCACAAACTTCGATTCTTTGATTTCACACACCTCCAATCTAGGACTTCACACACCTCCAATATATGACGTCACACACCTCCATTTTGACTTCACACACCTCCATTATGTGACTTCACACACCTCCCTTCTGTGACTTCACACACCTCCATTTTGACTTCACACACCTCCATTCTGTGACTTCACACACCTCCATACTATGAATTCACACACTTCCATTGTGACTTCACACACCTACATTCTATGAGTTCACACACCTCCATTCTATGACTTCACACACCTTCATTATAAGACTTCACACAACTCCATTCTGTGACTTCACAAACCTTCATTCTATGATTTCACACACCTCCATTCTGTGATTTCACACACCTCCATTTTAGGACATCACACACCTCCATTTTGACTTCACACACCTCCATTCTGTGACTTCACACACCTCCATTATATGACTTCACACACCTCCATTCTATGACTTCACACACCTCCATTCTATGACTTCACACACCTCCATTCTGTGACTTCACACACCTCCATTCTGTGACTTCACACCCCTCCATTCTATGACTTCACACACCTCCATTCTGTGACATCACACACCTCCATTCTATGAATTCACACACCTCCATTCTGTGACTTCACACACCTCCATTCTAGGACTTCACACACCTCCATTCTGTGACTTCACACACATCCATTTTATGACTTCACACACCTCCATTCTGTGACTTCACCCACCTCCATTCTTTGACTTCACACAACTGCATTCTCCGACTTCACACCCCTCCAATTTGACTTCACAAACCTCCATTCTATGACCTCACAAACCTCCATTCTGTGACTTCACACATCTCCATTCTGTGACTTCACAAACCTCCATTCTATGATTTCACACACCGCCAATCTATGACTACACACACCTCTATTTTATGACGTCACACACCTCCATTTTGACTTCACACACCTCCATAATGTGACTTCACAAACCTCCCAACTGTGACTTCACACACCTCCATTCTATGACTTCACACACCTTCATTGTTTGACTTCGCACACCTCCATTCTATGACTTCACACACTTCCATTCTATGATTTCACATACCTGCATGCTATGACTTCACACACCTCCCTTCTGTAACTTCACACACTTCCATTCTATGATTTCACATACCTCCATGCTATGACTTCACACACCTCCATTCTGTGACTTCACACACCTCCATTCTGAGTTCACACACCTCCATTCTGTGACTTCGCAAACCTCCATTTTATGATTTCACTCACCTCCATTCTATGACTTCACAAACCTCCATTTTAGGACGTCACACATCTCCATTTTGACTTCACACACCTCCATTCTGTGACTTCACACACCTCCATTCTATGACTTCACACACTTCCATTGTGACGTCACACACCTCCATTCTATGAGTGCACATACCTCCATTCTATGACTTCACACACCTCCATTCTGACTTCATACACCTCCATTCTATGACTTCACAGACCTCCATTCTTTGATTTCACACACCTCCAATCTATGACTTCACACACCTCCAATTTATGACATCACACACCTCCATTCTGACTTCACACACCTCCATTATATGACGTCACACATCTCCATTCTATGAGTTCACATACCTCCATTCTATGACTTCACACACCTCCATACTGACTTCATACACCTCCATTATATGACTTCACACACCTCCATTCTATGACTTCACACACTTCCATTCTGTGACTTCACACACCTCCATTCCATGACTTCACACACCTTCATTCTTACTTGACAAACATGCATTCTATGACTTCACACACCTCCATTCTCTGACTTCACACATCTCCATTCTGTGACTTCACACAGCTCCATTCTGTGACTTCACACACGTCCATTCTCCGACTTCACACCCCTCCAATTTGACTTCACATACCTCCATTCTATGACTTCACTAACCTCCATTCTGTGACTTCACACACCTCCATTCTGTGACTTCACAAACCTCCCTTCTATGACTTCACACACCTTCATTCTTACTTCACAAACATACATTCTATGACTTCACACACCTCCATTCTATGACTTCACAAACCTCCATTCTGTGACTTCACACACCTCCATTCTGTGACTTCACACCCCTCCATTCTATGACTCACACACCTCCATTCTGTGACATCACACACCTCCATTCTGTTACTTCACACACCTCCATTCTGTGACTTCACACACCTCCATCCTATGACTTCACACACCTCCATTCTGTAACATCACACACCTCCATTCTATGCCTTCACACATCAATTTGACTGCACACACCTCCATTCTATGACTTCACACACCTACATTGTATGACTTAACAAACCTCCATTCTATGACTTCACACACTTCCATTCTATGATTTCACATACCTCCATGCTATGACTTCACACACCTCCATTCTGTGACTTCACACACCTTCATTTTGACTTCACACACCTCCATTCTGTGACTTCACACACCTCCATACTATGAATTCACACATTTCCATTGTGACGTCACACACCTCCATTCTATGAGTTCACACACCTCCATTCTATGACTTCATACACCTTCATTATATGACTTCCCACAACTCCATTCTGTGACTTCACAAACCTTCATTCTATGATTTCACACACCTCCATTCTATGACTTCACACACTTCCATTTTAGGACATCACACACCTCCATTTTGACTTCACACACCTCCATTCTGTGAGTTCACACACCTCCATACTATGAATTCACACACTTCCATTGTGACGTCACACACCTCCATTCTATGAGTTCACACACCTCCATTCTATGACTTCACACACCTACATTCTGACTTCACACACCTCCATTCTATGACTTCACAGACCTCGAATCTGTGACTTCACTCACCTCCACTCTATGACTTCACACTCCTCTATTCTATGACTTCCCACACCTCCTTTCTATGACTTCACCCACCTCTATTCTATGACTTCTCACCTCCATTCTGACTTCACACACCTCCATTCTGTGACTTCACACACCTCCATTGTATGACTTCACACATCTCCATTCTATGACTTCACACACCTCCATGCTATGACTTCACACACCTCCATTCTGTGACTTCACACCCCTCCATTCTATGACTTCACACACCTCCATCCTATGACTTCGCAAACCTCCGTTCTATGATTTCACATACCTCCATGCTACGACTTCACACACCTCCATTCTGTGACTTCACACACCTCCATTCTGAGTTCACACACCTCCATTCTGTGATTTCACAAACCTCCATTCTATGATTGCATACACCTCCATTTTAGGACGTCACACACCTCCATTTTGACTTCACACACCTCCATTCTGTGACTTCACACACCTCCATTCTATGACTTCACGCACTTCCATTGTGAAGTCACACACCTCCATTCTATGACTTCACAGACCTCGAATCTGTGACTTCACTCACCTCCACTCTATGACTTCACACTCCTCAATTCTATCACTTCCCACAACTCCTTTCTATGATTTCACCCCCCTCCATTCTATAACTTGACACCTCCATTCGGACTTGACACACCTCCATTATTTGACTTCACACACCTCCTTTATATGTCTTCACACACCTCCATTCTATGACTTCACACACCTCCATTCTCTGACTTCACACACCTCCATTCTATGACTTCACACACCTTCATTCTTACTTCACAAACATACATTCTATGACTTCACACACCTCCATTCTATGACTTCATACATCTCCATTCTTTGACTTTCCACACCTGCATTCTGTGACTTCACACACCTCCATTCTGTGACTTCACACCACTCCATTCTGTGACTTCACACACCTCCATTCTCCGACTTCACATCCCTCCAATTTGACTTCACATACCTCCATTTTATGACTTCACAAACCTCCATTCTGTGACATCACACATCCATTCTATGAATTCACACACCTCCATTCTGTGACTTCACACACCTCCATTCTATGACTTCACACAAATCCATTCTGTGACTTCACACACATCCATTCTATGACTTCACACATCAAGTTTGACACACACACCTCCAATATATGACTTCAAACACCTCAATTCTTTGACTTCACACACCTCCATTCTATGACTTCATACCCGTCCATTCTGTGACTTCACACACATCCATTTTATGACTTCACACACCTCCATTCTGTTACTTCACCCACCTCCATTCTTTGACTTCACACACCTCCATTCTCCGACTTCACACCCCTCCAATTTGACTTCACAAACCTCCATTCTATGACCTCACAAACCTCCATTCTGTGACTTCACACATCTCCATTCGGTGACTTCACAAACCTCCATTCTATGATTTCACACACCTCCAATCTATGACTACACACACCTCTATTTTATGACGTCACACACCTCCATTTTGACTTCACACACCTCCATAATGTGACTTCACAAACCTCCCAACTGTGACTTCACACACCTCCATTCTATGACTTCACACACCTTCATTGTATGACTTCGCACACCTCCATTCTATGACTTCACACACTTCCATTCTGTGACTTCACACACCTCCATTCCATGACTTCACACACCTTCATTCTTACTTGACAAACATGCATTCTATGTCTTCACACACCTCCATTCTCTGACTTCACACACCTCCATTCTGTGACTTCACACAGCTCCATTCTGTGACTTCACACACCTCCATTCTCCGACTTCACACCCCTCCAATTTGACTTCACGTACATCCATTCTATGACTTCACAAACCTCCATTCTGTGACTTCACACACCTCCATTCTGTGACTTCACAAACTTCCACTCTTTGATTTCACACACCTCCAATCTATGACTTCACACACCTCCAATTTATGACGTCACACACCTCAATTTTGACTTCACACACCTCCATTATGTGACTTCACACACCTCCCTTCTGTGACTTCACACACCTCCATTGTATGACTACACACACCTCCATTCTATGACTTCACACACTTCCATTCTATGATTTCACATACCTCCATGCTATGACTTCACACACCTCCATTCTATGACTTCACACACTTTCATTATAAGACTTCACACAACTCCATTCTGTGACTTCACAAACCTTCATTCTATGATTTCACACACCTCCATTCTATGATTTCACACACCTCCATTTTAGGACATCACACACCTCCATTTTGACTTCACACACCTCCATTCTGTGACTTCACAAACCTCCATTATATGACTTCACACACCTCCATTCTATGACTTCACACACCTCCATTCTATGACTTCACACACCTCCATTCTGTGACTTCACACACCTCCCTTCTATGACTTCACACACCTTCATTCTTACTTCACAAACATACATTCTATGACTTCACACACCTCCATTCTATGACTTCGCAAACCTCCATTCTGTGACTTCACACACCTCCATTCTGTGACTTCACACCCCTCCATTCTATGACTTCACACACCTCCATTCTGTGACATCACACACCTCCATTCTGTTACTTCACACACCTCCATTCTGTGACTTCACACACCTCCATCCTATGACTTCACACACCTCCATTCTGTGACATCACACACCTCCGTTCTATGCCTTCACACATCAATTTGACTTCACACACCTCCATTCTATGACTTCACACACCTACATTGTATGACTTAACAAACCTCCATTCTATGACTTCACACACTTCCATTCTATGATTTCACATACCTCCGTGCTATGACTTCACACACCTCCATTCTGTGACTTCACACACCTTCATTTTGACTTCACACACCTCCATTCTGTGACTTCACACACCTCCATACTATGAATTCACACATTTCCATTGTGACGTCACACACCTCCATTCTATGAGTTCACACACCTCCATTCTATGACTTCATACACCTTCATTATATGACTTCCCACAACTCCATTCTGTGACTTCAAAAACCTTCATTCTATGATTTCACACACCTCCATTCTATGACTTTACACACTTCCATTTTAGGACATCACACACCTCCATTTTGACTTCACACACCTCCATTCTGTGAGTTCACACACCTCGATACTATGAATTCACACACTTCCATTGTGACGTCACACACCTCCATTCTATGAGTTCACACACCTCCATTCTATGACTTCACACACCTCCATTCTGACTTCACACACCTCCATTCTATGACTTCACAGACCTCAAATCTGTGACTTCACTCACCTCCACTCAATGACTTCACACTCCTCTATTCTACGACTTCCCACACCTCCTTTCTATGACTTCACCCACCTCTATTCTATGACTTCTCACCTCCATTCTGACTTCACACACCTCCATTCTGTGACTTCACACACCTCCATTGTATGACTTCACACATCTCCATTCTATGACTTCACACACCTCCATGCTATGACTTCACACACCTCCATTCTGTGACTTCACACACCTCCATTCTATGACTTCACACACCTTCATTCTTACTTCACAAACATACAGTCTATGACTTCACACACCTCCATTCTATGACTTCGCAAACCTCCATTCTGTGACTTCACACACCTCCATTCTGTGACTTCACACCCCTCCATTCTATGACTTCACACACCTCCATCCTATGACTTCGCAAACCTGCATTCTATGATTTCACATACCTCCATGCTACGACTTCACACACCTCCATTCTGTGACTTCACACACCTCCATTCTGAGTTCACACACCTCCATTCTGTGACTTCACAAACCTCCATTCTATGATTGCATACACCTCCATTTTAGGACGTCACACACCTCCATTTTGACTTCACACACCTCCATTCTGTGACTTCACACACCTCCATTCTATGACTTCACACACTTCCATTGTGAAGTCACACACCTACATTCTATGAGTTCACACACCTCCATTCTTTGACTTCACACACCTCTATTCTGACTTCACACACCTCCATTCTATGACTTCACAGACCTCGAATCTGTGACTTCACTCACCTCCACTCTATGACTTCACACTCCTCAATTCTATCACTTCCCACAACTCCTTTCTATGATTTCACCCCCCTCCATTCTATAACTTCACACCTCCATTCTGACTTGACACACCTCCATTATGTGACTTCACACACCTCCTTTATATGTCTTCACACACCTCCATTCTATGACTTCACACACCTCAATTCTGTGACTTCACACACCTCCATTCTATGACTTCACACACCTTCATTCTTACTTCACAAACATACATTCTATCACTTCACACACCTCCACTCTATGACTTCATACATCTCCATTCTTTGACTTTCCACACCTGCATTCTGTGACTTCACACACCTCCATTCTGTGACTTCACACCACTCCATTCTGTGACTTCACACACCTCCATTCTCCGACTTCACATCCCTCCAATTTGACTTCACATACCTCCATTCTATGACTTCACAAACCTCCATTCTGTGACGTCACACACCTCCATTCTGTGACATCACACACCTCCATTCTATGAATTCACACACCTCCATTCTGTGACTTCACACACCTCCATTCTATGACTTCACACAAATCCATTCTGTGACTTCACACACATCCATTCTATGACTTCACACATCAAGTTTGACTCACACACCTCCAATATATGACTTCAAACACCTCAATTCTTTGACTTCACACACCTCCATTCTATGACTTCATACCCGTCCATTCTGTGACTTCACACACCTCCATTCTGTGACTTCACCCACCTCCATTCTTTGACTTCACTCACCTCCATTCTCCGACTTCACATCCCTCCAATTTGACTTCACAAACCTCCATTCTATGACCTCACAAACCTCCATTCTGTGACTTCACACACCTCCATTCTTTGACTTCACAAACCTGAATTGTATGATTTCACACACCTCCAATCTATGACTACACACACCTCTATTTTATGACGTCACACACCTCCCTTTTGACTTCACACACCTCCATAATGTGACTTCACAAACCTCCCAACTGTGACTTCGCACACCTCCATTCTATGACTTCACACACTTCCATTCTATGATTTCACATACCTCCATGCTATGACTTCACACACCTCCATTCTGTGACTTCACACACTTCCATTCTGATTTCACATACCTCCATGCTATGACTTCACACACCTCCATTCTGTGACTTCACACACCTCCATTCTGAGTTCACACACCTCCATTCTGTAACTTCGCAAACCTCCATTCTATGATTTCACTCACCTCCATTCTATGACTTCACAAACCTCCATTTTATGATGTCACACATCTCCATTGTGACTTCACACACCTCCATTCTGTGACTTCACACACCTCCATTCTATGACTTCACACACTTCCATTGTGACGTTACACACCTCCATTCTATGAGTGCACATACCTCCATTCTATGACTTCACACACCTCCATTCTGACTTCATACACCTCCATTCTATGACTTCACAGACCTCCATTCTTTGAATTCACACACCTCCAATCTATGACTTCACACACCTCCAATTTATGACGTCACACACCTCCATTTTGAATTCACACACCTCCATTATATGACGTCACACACCTCCATTCTATGAGTTCACATACCACCATTCTATGACTTCACACACCTCCATTCTATGACTTCACACACCTCCATTCTATGACTTCACACACTTCCATTCTATGACTTCACACACCTCCATTCTCTGACTTCACACACTTCCATTCTGTGACTTCACACAGCTCCATTCTGTGACTTCACACACCTCCATTCTCCGACTTACACCCCTCCAATTTAACTTCACATACCTCCATTCTATGACTTCTCAAACCTCCATTCTGTGACTTCACACACCTCCATTCTGTGACTTCACAAACCTCCATTCTTTGATTTCACACACCTCCAATCTATGACTTCACACACCTCCAATTTATGACGTCACACACCTCCATTTTGACTTCACACACCTCCATTATGTGACTTCACACACCTCCCTTTTGTGACTTCACACACCTCCATTCTATGACTTCACACACCTTCATTGTATGACTGCACACACCTCCATTCTATGACTTCACACACTTCCATTCTATGATTTCACATACCTCCATGCTATGACTTCACACACCTCTATTCTGTGACTTCACACACCTCCATTTTGACTTCACACACCTCCATTCTGTGACTTCACACACCTCCATACTATGAATTCACACACTTCCATTGTGACTTCACACACCTACAATCTATGAGTTCACACACCTCCATTCTATGACTTCACAAACCTTCATTATATGACTTCACACAACTCCATTCTGTGACTTCACAAACCTTCATTCTATGATTTCACACACCTCCATTTTATGATTTCACACACCTCCATTTTAGGACATAACACACCTCCATTTTGACTTCACACACCTCCATTCTGTGACTTCACACACCTCCATTCTATGACTTCACACACCTCCATTCTGTGACTTCACACACCTCCCTTCTATGACTTCACACACCTTCATTCTTACTTCACAAACATACATTCTATGACTTCACACACCTCCATTCTATGACTTCGCATACCTCCATTCTGTGACTTCACACACCTCCATTCTGTGACTTCACACCCCTCCATTCTGTGACTTCACACACATCCATTCTATGACTTCGCAAACCTCCATTCTATGATTTCACATTCCTCCATGCTATGACTTCACACACCTCCATTCTGTGACTTCACACACCTCCATTCTGAGTTCACACACCTCCATACTGTGACTTCACACACCTCCATTATATGACTTCACACACCTTCATTCTTACTTCACAAACATATATTCTATGACTTCACACACCTCCATTCTGTGACTTCACACACCTCCATTCGTTGACTTACCACACCTCCATTCTGTGACTTCACAAACCGCCATTCTGTGACTTCACACCCCTCCATTCTGTGACTTAACACACTTCCATTGTGACGTCACACACCTCCATTCTATGAGTTCACATACCTCCATTCTATGATTTCACACACCTCCATTCTGACATCATACACCTCCGTTCTATGACTTCACAGACCTCCATTCTTTGATTTCACACACCTCCAATCTATGACTTCACACACCTCCAATTTATGACGTCACACACCTCCATTTTGACTTCACACACCTCCATTATATGACGTCACACACCTCCATTCTATGAGTTCACATACCTCCATTCTATGACTTCACACACCTCCATTCTGAATTCATACACCTCCATTATATGACTTCATACACCTCCATTCTATGACTTCACACACCTCCATTCTATAACTTCACACACTTCCATTCTGTGACTTCACACACCTCCATTCCATGACTTCACACACATTCATTCTTACTTGACAAACATACATTCTATGACTTCACACACCTCCATTTTCTGACTTCACACACCTCCATTCTGTGACTTCACTCAGCTCCATTCTGTGACTTCACACACCTTCATTCTCCGACTTCACACCCCTCCAATTTGACTTCACATACCTCCATTCTATGACTTCACAAACCTCCATTCTGTGACTTCACACACCTCCATTCTGTGACTTCACAAACCTCCATTCTTTGATTTCACACACCTCCAATCTATGACTTCGCACACCTCCAATTTATGACGTCACACACCTCCATTTTGACTTCACACACCTCCATTATGTGACTTCACACACCTCCCTTCTGTGACTTCACACACCTCCATTCTATGACTTCACACACCTTCATTGTATGACTGCACACACCTCCATTCTATGACTTCACACACTTCCTTTCTATGATTTCACATACCTCCATGCTATGACTTCACACACCTCCATTCTGTGACTTCACACACCTCTATTTTGACTTCACACACCTCCATTCTGTGACTTCACACACCTCCATACTATGAATTCACACACTTCCATTGTGACTTAACATACCTACATTCTATGAGTTCACACACCTCCATTCTATGACTTCACAGACCTTCATTATATGACTTCACACAACTGCATTCTGTGACTTCACAAACCTTCATTCTATGATTTCACACACCTCCATTCTATGACTTCACACACCTCCATTTTAGGACGTCACACACCTCCATTTTGACTTCACACACCGCCATTCTGTGACTTCGCAAACCTCCATTCTATGATTTCACATACCTCCATGCTATGACTTCACACACCTCCATTCTGTGACTTCACACACCTCCATTCTGAGTTCACACACCTCCATTCTGTGACTTCACAAATCTCCATTCTATGTTTTCACACACCCCCATTCTGAGACTTCACACATCCATTCTCTGACTTCACACATATCCATTCTGTGACCTCACACACCTCCATTCTATGAGTTCACACAACTCCATTCTATGACTTCACACACCTCCAATCTGACTTCACACACTTCCATTCTATGACTTCACAGACCTGGAATCTGTGACTTCACTCACCTCCACTCTATGACTTCACACTCCTCCATTCTATGACTTCCCACACCTCCTTTCTATGACTTCACTCACCTCCGTTCTATAACTTCACACCTCCATTCTGACTTCAAACACCTCCATTATGTGACTTCACACACCTACATTATATGACTTCACACACCTTCATTCTTACTTCACAAACATATATTCTATGACTTCACACACCTCCATTCTGTGACTTCACACACCTCCATTCGTTGACTTACCACACCTCCATTCTGTGACTTCACAAACCGCCATTCTGTGACTTCACACCCCTCCATTCTGTGACTTAACACACCTCCATTCTCCGACTTCACATCCCTCCAATTTGACTTCACATGCCTCCATTCTATGACATCACAAACCTCCATTATGTGACTTCACACACCTCCATTCTGTGACATCTCACACCTCCATTCTATGAATTCACACACCTCTAGTCTGTGACTTCACACACTTCCATTCTATGACTTCACACACCTCCATTCTGTGACTCCACACACCTCCATTCTATGACTTCACACATCAAGTTTGACTCACACACCTCCAATATATGACCTCAAACACCTCAATTCTGTGACTTCACACACCTCCATTCTATGACTTCATATCCGTCCATTCTGTGACTTCACACACCTCCATTCTATGACTTCACACATCTCCATTTTGTGACTTCACCCACCTCCATTCTGTGACTTCACACACTTCCATTGTCCGACTTCACACCCCTCCAATTTGACTTCACATACCTCCATTCTATGACTTCACAAACCTCCATTCTGTGACTTCACACACCTCCATTCTGTGACTTCACAAACCTCCATTCTATGATTTCACACACCTCCAATCTATGACTTCACACACCTCTATTTTATGACGTCACACACCTCCATTTTGAATTCACACACCTCCCTTCTGTGACTTCACACACCTCCATTCTATGACTTCACACACCTTCATTGTATGACTTCGCACACCTCCAATCTATGACTTCACACACTTCCATTCTATGATTTCACATAGCTCCATGCTATGACTTCACACACCTCCATTCTGTGACTTCACACACCTCCATTCTGAGTTCACACACCTACATTCTGTGACTTCACAAACCTCCATTGTATGATTTCACACACCTCCATTCTGTGACTTCACACACCTCCATTCTGTGACTTCACAAACCTCCATTCTATGATTTCACACACCTCCAATCTATGACTTCACACACCTCTATTTTATGACGTCACACACCTCCATTTTGACTTCACACACCTCCATTCTGTGACTTCACACACCTCCATTCTGAGTTCACACACCTCCATTCTGTGACTTCACAAACCTCCATTGTATGATTTCACACACCTCCATTCTATGACTTCACACACCTCCATTTTAGGACGTCACACACCTCCATTTGGACTTCACACACGTCCATTCTGTGACTTCACACACCTCCATTCTATGACTTCACACACTTCCATTGTGACGTCACACATCTCCAATTAATTAGTTCACACACCTCCATTCTATGACTTCACACACCTCCATTCTGACTTCACACCCCTCCATTCTATGACTTCATACACCTCCATTCTTTGACTTCGCAAACCTCCATTCTATGATTTCACATACCTCCATGCTGTGACTTCACACACCTCCGTTCTGTGACTTTACACACCTCCCTTCTGAGTTCAAACACCTCCATTCTGTGACTTCACAAACTTCCATTCTATGTTTTCACACACCTCCATTTTAGGACGTCACACACCTCCATTTTGACTTCACACACCTCCATTCTGTGACTTCACACACCTCCATTCTATGACTTCACACACTTCCATTGTGACATCACACACCTCCATTCTATGACTTCACACACCTCCATTCTATGACTTCACACACCTCCAATCTGACTTCACACACTTCCTTTCTATGACTTCACAGACCTGGAATCTCTGACTTCACTCACCTCCAATCTATGACTTCACACTCCTCCATTCTATGACTTCCCACACCTCCTTTCTATGACTTCACCCACCTCCATTCTATAACTTCACACCTCCATTCTGACTTCACACACCTCCATTATGTGACTTCACACACCTCCATTATATGACTTCACACACCTCCATTCTATGACTTCACACACCTCCATACTTTGACTTACCACACCTCCATTCTGTGACTTCACACTCCTCCATTCTGTGAATTCACACAACTCCATTCTCCGACTTCACATCCCTCCAATTTGACTCTACATACCTCCATTCTATGACTTCACAAACCTCCATTCTGTGACTTCACACACCTCCATTCTGTGACATCACACACCTCCATTCTATGAATTCACACACCTCCATTCTGTGAGTTCACACACCTCCATTCTATGACTTCACACACCTCCATTCTGTGACTCAACACACCTCCATTCTATGACTTCACACATCAAGTTTGACTTCACACACCTCCAATATATGACCTCAAACACCTTAATTCTGTGACTTCACCCACCTCCATTCTATGACTTCATACCGGTCCATTCTGTGACTTCACACACCTCCATTCTATGACTTCACACATTCTCCATTCTGTGACTTCACCCACCTCCATTCTGTGACTTCACACACCTCCATTCTCCGACTTCACACCCCTCCAATTTGACTTCACATTCCTCCATTCTATGACTTCACACACCTCCATTCTGTGACTTCACACACCTCCATTCTGTGACTTCACAAACCTCCATTCTATGCTTTCACACACCTCCAATCTATGACTTCACAAACCTCTATTTTATGACGTCACACACCTCCATTTTGACTTCACACACCTCCATTCTGTGACTTCACACACCTCCCTTCTGTGACTTCACACACCTCCATTCTATGACTTCACACACTTTCATTGTATGCCTTCGCACATCTCCATTCTATGACTTCACACACTTCCATTCTATGATTTCACACACCTCCATGCTATGACTTCACACACCTCCATTCTGTGACTTCACACACCTCCAATCTGAGTTCACACACCTCCATTCTGTGACTTCACAAACCTCTATTGCATGATTTCACTCACCTCCATTCTATGACTTCACACACCTCCATTTTAGGACGTCACACACCTCTATTTTGACTTCACACACCTATATTCTGTGACTTCACACACCTCCATTCTATGACTTCACATACTTCCATTTTGAAGTCACACACCTCCATTTAATGAGTTCACACACCTCCATTCTATGACTTCACACACCTCCATTCTGACTTCACACACCTCCATTCTATGATTTCACAGACCTCGAATCTGTGACTTCACTCACCTCCTCTCTATGACTTCACACTCCTCCATTCTATGACTTCCCACACCTCCTTTCTATGACTTCACCCACCTCCATTCTATGACTTCACACCTCCATTCTGACTTCACACACCCCCATTCTGTGACTTCACACACCTCCATTATATGACTTGACACACCTCCATTCTATGACTTCACACACCTCCATTCTATGACTTCACACACCTCCATTCTGTGACTTCACACACCTCCATTTTGACTTCACACACCTCCATTCTATGACTTCACACACCTCCATACTATGAATTCACACACTTCCATTGTGACGTCACACACCTCCATTCTTTGAGTTCACACACCTCCATTCTATGACTTCACACACCTTCACTAGATGACTTCACACAACTCCATTCTGTGACTTCACAAACCTTCATTCTATGATTTCACACACCTCCATTCTATGACTTCAAACACCTCCATTTTAGGACATCACACACCTCCATTTTGACTTCACACACCTCCATTCTGTGACTTCACACACCTCCATTCTGAGTTCACACACCTCCATTCTGTGACTTCGCAAACCTCCATTCTATGATTTCACTCACCTCCATTCTATGACTTTACAAACCTCCATTTTAGGACGTCACACACCTCCATTTTGACTTCACACACCTCCATTCCGTGACTTCACACACCTCCATTCTATGACTTCACACACTTCCATTGTGACGTCACACACCTCCATTCTATGAGTTCACATACCTCCATTCTATGATTTCACACACCTCCATTCTGACTTCATACACCTCCGTTCTATGACTTCACAGACCTCCATTCTTTGATTTCACACACCTGCAATCTATGACTTCACACACCTCCAATTTATGACGTCACACACCTCCATTTTGACTTCACACACCTCCATTATATGACGTCACACACCTCCATTCTATGAGTTCACATACCTCCATTCTATGACTTCACACACCTCCATTCTGACTTCATACACCTCCATTATATGACTTCACACACCTCCATTCTATGACTTCACATACCTCCATTCTATAACTTCACACACTTCCATTCTGTGACTTCACACACCTCCATTCCATGACTTCACACACATTCATTCTTACTTGACAAACATACATTCTATGACTTCACACACCTCCATTCTGTGACTTCACACACCTCCATTCTGTGACTTCACTCAGCTCCATTCTGTGACTTCACACACCTTCATTCTCCGACTTCACACCTCTCCAATTTGACTTCACATACCTCCATTCTATGACTTCACAAACCTCCATTCTGTGACTTCACACACCTCCATTCTGTGACTTCACAAACCTCCATTCTTTGATTTCACACACCTCCAATCTATGACTTCGCACACCTCCAATTTATGACGTCACACACCTCCATTTTGACTTCACACACCTCCATTATGTGACTTCACACACCTCCCTTCTATGACTTCACACACCTCCATTCTATGACTTCACACACCTTCATTGTATGACTGCACACACCTCCATTCTATGACTTCACACACTTCCTTTCTATGATTTCACATACCTCCATGCTATGACTTCACACACCTCCATTCTGTGACTTCACACACCTCTATTTTGACTTCACACACCTCCATTCTGTGACTTCACACACCTCCATACTATGAATTCACACACTTCCATTGTGACTTCACACACCTACATTCTATGAGTTCACACACCTCCATTCTATGACTTCACACACCTTCATTATATGACTTCACACAACTCCATTCTGTGACTTCACAAACCTTCATTCTATGATTTCACACACCTCCATTCTATGATTTCACACACCTCCATTTTAGGACATCACACACCTCCATTTTGACTTCACACACCTCCATTCTGTGACTTCACACACCTCCATTCTATGACTTCACACACCTCCATTCTATGACTTCACACACCTCCATTCTGTGACTTCACACACCTCCATTCTATGACTTCACACACCTTCATTCTTACTTCACAAACATACATTCTATGACTTCACACACCTCCATTCTATGACTTCGCAAAACTCCATTCTGGGACTTCACACACCTCCATTCTGTGGCTTCACACCCCTCCATTCTATGACTTCACACACATCCATTCTATGACTTCGCAAACCTCCATTCTATGATTTCACATACCTCCATGCTATGACTTCACACACCTCCATTCTGTGACTTCACACACCTCCATTCTGAGTTCACACACCTCCATTCTGTGACTTCACAAAACTCCATTCTATGTTTTCACCCACCTCCATTTTAGGACGTCACACACCTCCATTTTGACTTCACACACCTACATTCTGTGACTTTACACACCTCCATTCTATGACTTCACACACTTCCATTGTGACATCACACACCTCCATTCTATGAGTTCACACACCTCCATTCTATGACTTCACACACCTCCAATCTGACTTCACACACTTCCATTCTATGACTTCACAGACCTGGTATCTGTGACTTCACTCACCTCCACTCTATGACTTCACACTCCTCCATTCAATGACTTCCCACACCTCCTTTCTATGACTTCACTCACCTCCATTCTATAACTTCACACCTCCATTCTGACTTCACACACCTCCGTTATGTGACTTCACACACCTCCATTCTATGACTTCACACACCTCCATTCTGTGACTTCACACACCTCCATTCTATGACTTCACACACCTTCATTCTTACTTCACAAACATATATTCTATGACTTCACACACTTCCATTCTATGATTTCACATACCTCCATGCAATGACTTCACATACCTCCATTCTGTGACTTCACACACCTCCATTCTGAGTTCACACACCTCCATTCTGTGACTTCGCAAACCTCCATTCTATGATTTCACATACCTCCATGGTATGACTTCACACACCTCCATTCTGTGACTTCACACACCTCCATTCTGAGTTCACACACCTCCATTCTGTGACTTCACAAAACTCCATTCTATGTTTTCACACACCTCCATTCTATGAGTTCACACAACTCCATTCTATGACTTCACACACCTCCAATCTGACTTCACACACTTCCATTCTATGACTTCACAGACCTGGAATCTGTGACTTCACTCACCTCCACTCTGTGACTTCACACTCCTCCATTCTATGACTTCCCACACCTCATTTCTATGACTTCACTCACCTCCATTCTATAACTTCACACCTCCATTCTGACTTCAAACACCTCCATTATGTGACTTCACACACCTCCATTATATGACTTCACACACCTCCATTCTATGACTTCACACACCTCCATTCTATGACTTCACACACCTCCATTCTATGACTTCACACACCTTCATTCTTACTTCACAAACATGTATTCTATGACTTCACACACCTCCATTCTATGACTTCACACACCTCTATTCGTTGACTTACCACACCTCCATTCTGTGACTTCACACACCTCCATTCTGTGACTTCACACCCCTCCATTCTGTGACTTCACACACCTCCATTCTCCGAATTCACATCCCTCCAATTTGACTTCACATGTCTCCATTCTATGACATCACAAACATCCATTCTGTGACTTCACACACCTCCATTCTGTGACATCTAACACCTCCATTCTATGAATTCACACACCTCCAGTCTGTGACTTCACACAGTTCCATTCTATGACTTCACACACCTCCATTCTGTGACTCCACACACCTCCATTCTATGATTTCACACACCTCCATTCTATGATTTCACACACCTCCATTTTAGGACATCACTCACCTCCATTTTGACTTCACACACCTCCATTCTGTGACTTCACACACCTCCATTCTGTGGCTTCACACCCCTCCATTCTATGACTTCACACACATCCATTCTATGACTTCGCAAACCTCCATTCTATGATTTCACATACCTCCATGCTATGACTTCACACACCTCCATTCTGTGACTTCACACACCTCCATTCTGAGTTCATACACCTCCATTCTGTGACTTCACAAAACTCCATTCTATGTTTTCACCCACCTCCATTTTAGGACGTCACACACCTCCATTTTGACTTCACACACCTCCATTCTGTGACTTCACACACCTCCATTCTATGACTTCACACACTTCCATTGTGACATCACCCACCTCCATTCTATGAGTTCACACACCTCCATTCTATGACTTCACACACCTCCAATCTGACTTCACACACTTCCATTCTATGACTTCACAGACCTGGAATCTGTGACTTCACTCACCTCCACTCTATGACTTCACACTCATCCATTCTATGACTTCCCACACCTCCTTTCTATGACTTCACTCACCTCCATTCTATAACTTCACACCTCCATTCTGACTTCACACACCTCCATTATGTGACTTCACACACCTCCATTCTATGACTTCACACACCTCCATTCTGTGACTTCACACACCTCCATTCTATGACTTCACACACCTTCATTCTTACTTCACAAACATATATTCTATGACTTCACACACTTCCATTCTATGATTTCACATACCTCCATGCTATGACTTCACACACCTCCATTCTGTGACTTCACACAACTCCATTCTGAGTTCACACACCTCCATTCTGTGACTTCACAAACCTCCATTGTATGATTTCACACACCTCCATTCTATGACTTCACACACCTCCATTTTAGGACGTCACACACCTCCATTTTGACTTCACACACCTCCATTCTGTGACTTCGCAAACCTCCATTCTATGATTTCACATACCTCCATGGTATGACTTCACACACCTCCATTCTGTGACTTCACACACCTCCATTCTGAGTTCACACACCTCCATTCTGTGACTTCACAAAACTCCATTCTATGTTTTCACACACCTCCATTCTATGAGTTCACACAACTCCATTCTATGACTTCACACACCTCCAATCTGACTTCACACACTTCCATTCTATGACTTCACAGACCTGGAATCTGTGACTTCACTCACCTCCACTCTGTGAATTCACACTCCTCCATTCTATGACTTCCCACAACTCCTTTCTATGACTTCACTCACCTCCATTCTATAACTTCACACCTGCATTCTGACTTCAAACACCTCCATTACGTGACTTCACACACCTCCATTATATGACTTCACAAACCTCCATTCTATGACTTCACACACCTCCATTCTATGACTTCACACACCTCCATTCTATGACTTCACACACCTTCATTCTTACTTCACAAACATGTATTCTATGACTTCACACACCTCCATTCTATGACTTCACACACCTCCATTCGTTGACTTACCACACCTCCATTCTGTGACTTCACACACCTCCATTCTGTGACTTCACACCCCTCCATTCTGTGACTTCACACACCTCCATTCTCCGACTTCACATCCCTCCAATTTGACTTCACATGCCTCTATTCTATGACTTCACAAACCTCCATTCTGTGACTTCACACACCTCCATTCTGTGACATCTCACACCTCCATTCTATGAATTCACACACCTCCAGTCTGTGACTTCACACACTTCCATTCTATGACTTCACACACCTCCATTCTGTGTCTCCACACACCTCCATTCTATGACTTCACACATCAAGTTTGACTCACACACCTCCAATATATGACCTCAAACACCTCAATTCTGTGACTTCACACACCTCCGTTCTATGACTTCATACCCGTCCATTCTGTGACTTCACACACCTCCATTCTATGACTTCACACATCTCCATTCTGTGACTTCACCCACCTCCATTCTGTGACTTCACACACTTCCATTCTCCGACTTCACACCCCTCCAATTTGACTTCACATACCTCCATTCTGTGACTTCACACACCTCCATTCTGTGACTTCACAAACCTCCATTCTATGATTTCACACACCTCCAATCTATGACTTCACACACCTCTATTTTATGACGTCACACACCTCCATTTTGACTTTACATACCTCCATTTTGTGACTTCACACACCTCACTTCTGTGACTTCACACACCTCCATTCTATGACTTCACACACCTTCATTGTATGACTTCGCACACCTCCATTCTATGACTTCACACACTTCCATTCTATGATTTTATATACCTCCATTCTATGACTCCACACACCTTCATTATATGACTTCACACAACTCCATTCTGTGACTTCACAAACCTTCATTCTATGATTTCACACTCCTCCATTCTATGACTTCACACACCTCCATTTTAGGACATCACACACCTCCATTTTGACTTCACACACCTCCATTCTGTGACTTCACACACCTCCATTCTGAGTTCACACACCTCCATTCTGTGACTTCGCAAACCTCCATTCTATGATTTCACTCACCTCCATTCTATGACTTTACAAACCTCCATTTTAGGACGTCACACACCTCCATTTTGACTTCACACACCTCCATTCTGTGCCTTCACACACCTCCATTCTATGACTTCACACACTTCCATTGTGACATCACACACCTCCATTCTATGAGTTCACACACCTCCATTCTATGACTTCACACACCTCCAATCTGACTTCACAAACTTCCATTCTATGACTTCACAGACCTGGAATCTGTGACTTCACTCACCTCCACTCTATGACTTCACACTCCTCAATTCTATGACTTCCCACACCTCCTTTCTATGACTTCACTCACCTCCATTCTATAACTTCACACCTCCATTCTGACTTCACACACCTCCATTATGTGACTTCACACACCTCCATTCTATGACTTCACACACCTCCATTCTGTGACTTCACACACCTCCATTCTATGACTTCACACACCTTCATTCTTACTTCACAAACATATATTCTATGACTTCACACACTTCCATTCTATGATTTCACATACCTCCATGCTATGACTTCACACACCTCCATTCTGTGACTTCACACACCTCCATTCTGAGTTCACACACCTCCATTCTGTGACTTCACAAACCTCCATTGTATGATTTCACACACCTCCATTCTATGACTTCACACACCTCCATTTTAGGACGTCACACACCTCCATTTTGACTTCACACACTTCCATTCTATGACTTCACAGACCTGGAATCTGTGACTTCACTCACCTCCACTCTGTGACTTCACACTTCTCTATTCTATGACTTCCCACACC
Organism: Megascapheus bottae; assembly: GCA_024803745.1. Taxonomy (NCBI): domain Eukaryota; kingdom Metazoa; phylum Chordata; class Mammalia; order Rodentia; family Geomyidae; genus Megascapheus; species Megascapheus bottae. Next base: position 852,041 of record JANJXV010000159.1, on the reverse strand, counting down.
TCCTTTCTATGACTTCACTCAACTCCATTCTATAACTTCACACCTCCATTCTGACTTCAAACACCTCCATTACGTGACTTCACACACCTCCATTATATGACTTCACACACCTCCATTCTATGACTTCACACACCTCCATTCTATGACTTCACACACCTCCATTCTATGACTTCACACACCTTCATTCTTACTTCACAAACATGTATTCTATGACTTCACACACCTCCATTCTATGAATTCACACACCTCCATTCGTTGACTTACCACACCTCCATTCTGTGACTTCACACACCTCCATTCTGTGACTTCACACCCCTCCATTCTGTGACTTCACACACCTCCATTCTCTGACTTCACATCCCTCCAATTTGACTTCACATGCCTCCATTCTATGACTTCACAAACCTCCATTCCTCGACTTCACACACCTCCATTCTGTGACATCTCACACCTCCATTCTATGAATTCACACACCTCCAGTCTGTGACTTCACACACTTCCATTCTATGACTTCTCACACCTCCATTCTGTGACTCCACACACCTCCATTCTATGACTTCACACATCAAGTTTGACTCACACACCTCCAATATATGACCTCAAACACCTCAATTCTGTGACTTCACACACCTCCATTCTATGACTTCATACCCGTCCATTCTGTGACTTCACACACCTCCATTCTATGACTTCACACATCTCCATTCTGTGACTTCACCCACCTCCATTCTGTGACTTCACACACCTCCATTCTGTGACATCTCACACCTCCATTCTATGAATTCACACACCTCCAGTCTGTGACTTCACACACTTCCATTCTATGACTTCACACACCTCCATTCTGTGACTCCACACACCTCCATTCTATGACTTCACACATCAAGTTTGACTCACACACCTCCAATATATGACCTCAAACACCTCAATTCTGTGACTTCACACACCTCCATTCTATGACTTCATACCCGTCCATTCTGTGACTTCACACACCTCCATTCTATGACTTCACACATCTCCATTCTGTGACTTCACCCACCTCCATTCTGTGACTTCACACACTTCCATTCTCCGACTTCACACCCCTCCAATTTGACTTCACATACCTCCATTCTGTGACTTCACACACCTCCATTCTGTGACTTCACAAACCTCCATTCTATGATTTCACACACCTCCAATCTATGACTTCACACACCTCTATTTTATGACGTCACACACCTCCATTTTGACTTTACATACCTCCATTTTGTGACTTCACACACCTCACTTCTGTGACTTCACACACCTCCATTCTATGACTTCACACACCTTCATTGTATGACTTCGCACACCTCCATTCTATGACTTCACACACTTCCATTCTATGATTTTACATACCTCCATTCTATGACTCCACACACCTTCATTATATGACTTCACACAACTCCATTCTGTGACTTCACAAACCTTCATTCTATGATTTCACACTCCTCCATTCTATGACTTCACACACCTCCATTTTAGGACATCACACACCTCCATTTTGACTTCACACACCTCCATTCTCTGACTTCACACACCTCCATTCTGAGTTCACACACCTCCATTCTGTGACTTCGCAAACCTCCATTCTATGATTTCACTCACCTCCATTCTATGACTTTACAAACCTCCATTTTAGGACGTCACACACCTCCATTTTGACTTCACACACCTCCATTCTGTGACTTCACACACCTCCATTCTATGACTTCACACACTTCCATTGTGACATCACACACCTCCATTCTATGAGTTCACACACCTCCATTCTATGACTTCACACACCTCCAATCTGACTTCACACACTTCCATTCTATGACTTCACAGACCTGGAATCTGTGACTTCACTCACCTCCACTCTATGACTTCACACTCCTCCATTCTATGACTTCCCACACCTCCTTTCTATGACTTCACTCACCTCCATTCTATAACTTCACACCTCCATTCTGACTTCACACACCTCCATTATGTGACTTCACACACCTCCATTCTATGACTTCACACACCTCCATTCTGTGACTTCACACACCTCCATTCTATGACTTCACACACCTTCATTCTTACTTCACAAACATATATTCTATGACTTCACACACTTCCATTCTATGATTTCACATACCTCCATGCTATGACTTCACACACCTCCATTCTGTGACTTCACACACCTCCATTCTGAGTTCACACACCTCCATTCTGTGACTTCACAAACCTCCATTGTATGATTTCACACACCTCCATTCTATGACTTCACACACCTCCATTTTAGGACGTCACACACCTCCATTTTGACTTCACACACTTCCATTCTATGACTTCACAGACCTGGAATCTGTGACTTCACTCACCTCCACTCTGTGACTTCACACTCCTCCATTCTATGACTTCCCACACCTCCTTTCTATGACTTCACTCAACTCCATTCTATAACTTCACACCTCCATTCTGACTTCAAACACCTCCATTACGTGACTTCACACACCTCCATTATATGACTTCACACACCTCCATTCTATGACTTCACACACCTCCATTCTATGACTTCACACACCTCCATTCTATGACTTCACACACCTTCATTCTTACTTCACAAACATGTATTCTATGACTTCACACACCTCCATTCTATGAATTCACACACCTCCATTCGTTGACTTACCACACCTCCATTCTGTGACTTCACACACCTCCATTCTGTGACTTCACACCCCTCCATTCTGTGACTTCACACACCTCCATTCTCCGACTTCACATCCCTCCAATTTGACTTCACATGCCTCCATTCTATGACTTCACAAACCTCCATTCCTCGACTTCACACACCTCCATTCTGTGACATCTCACACCTCCATTCTATGAATTCACACACCTCCAGTCTGTGACTTCACACACTTCCATTCTATGACTTCTCACACCTCCATTCTGTGACTCCACACACCTCCATTCTATGACTTCACACATCAAGTTTGACTCACACACCTCCAATATATGACCTCAAACACCTCAATTCTGTGACTTCACACACCTCCATTCTATGACTTCATACCCGTCCATTCTGTGACTTCACACACCTCCATTCTATGACTTCACACATCTCCATTCTGTGACTTCACCCACCTCCATTCTGTGACTTCACACACTTCCATTCTCCGACTTCACACCCCTCCAATTTGACTTCACATACCTCCATTCTGTGACTTCACACACCTCCATTCTGTGACTTCACAAACCTCCATTCTATGATTTCACACACCTCCAATCTATGACTTCACACACCTCTATTTTATGACGTCACACACCTCCATTTTGACTTTACATACCTCCATTTTGTGACTTCACACACCTCACTTCTGTGACTTCACACACCTCCATTCTATGACTTCACACACCTTCATTGTATGACTTCGCACACCTCCATTCTATGACTTCACACACTTCCATTCTATGATTTTACATACCTCCATTCTATGACTCCACACACCTTCATTATATGACTTCACACAACTCCATTCTGTGACTTCACAAACCTTCATTCTATGATTTCACACTCCTCCATTCTATGACTTCACACACCTCCATTTTAGGACATCACACACCTCCATTTTGACTTCACACACCTCCATTCTGTGACTTCACACACCTCCATTCTGAGTTCACACACCTCCATTCTGTGACTTCGCAAACCTCCATTCTATGATTTCACTCACCTCCATTCTATGACTTTACAAACCTCCATTTTAGGACGTCACACACCTCCACTCTATGACTTCACACACCTCCATTCTGTGACTTCACACACCTCCATTCTATGACTTCACACACTTCCATTGTGACGTCACACACCTCCATTCTATGAGTTCACATACCTCCATTCTATGATTTCACACACCTCCATTCTGACTTCATACACCTCCGTTCTATGACTTCACAGACCTCCATTCTTTGATTTCACACACCTCCAATCTATGACTTCACACACCTCCAATTTATGACGTCACACACCTCCATTTTGACTTCACACACCTCCATTATATGACGTCACACACCTCCATTCTATGAGTTCACATACCTCCATTCTATGACTTCACACACCTACATTCTGACTTCATACACCTCCATTATATGACTTCACACACCTCCATTCTATGACTTCACATACCTCCATTCTATAACTTCACACACTTCCATTCTGTGACTTCACACACCTCCATTCCATGACTTCACACACATTCATTCTTACTTGACAAACATACATTCTATGACTTCACACACCTCCATTCTGTGACTTCACACACCACCATTCTGTGACTTCACACAGCTCCATTCTGTGACTTCACACACCTTCATTCTCCGACTTCACACCTCTCCAATTTGACTTCACATACCTCCATTCTATGACTTCACAAACCTCCATTCTGTGACTTCACACACCTCCATTCTGTGACTTCACAAACCTCCATTCTTTGATTTCACACACCTCCAATCTATGACTTCGCACACCTCCAATTTATGACGTCACACACCTCCATTTTGACTTCACACACCTCCACTATGTGACTTCACACACCTCCCTTCTATGACTTCACACACCTCCATTCTATGACTTCACACACCTTCATTGTATGACTGCACACACCTCCATTCTATGACTTCACACACTTCCTTTCTATGATTTCACATACCTCCATGCTATGACTTCACACACCTCCATTCTGTGACTTCACACACCTCTATTTTGACTTCACACACCTCCATTCTGTGACTTCACACACCTCCATACTATGAATTCACACACTTCCATTGTGACTTCACACACCTACATTCTATGAGTTCACACACCTCCATTCTATGACTTCACACACCTTCATTATATGACTTCACACAACTCCATTCTGTGACTTCACAAACCTTCATTCTATGATTTCACACACCTCCATTCTATGATTTCACACACCTCCATTTTAGGACATCACACACCTCCATTTTGACTTCACACACCTCCATTCTGTGACTTCACACACCTCCATTCTATGACTTCACACACCTCCATTCTATGACTTCACACACCTCCATTCTGTGACTTCACACACCTCCATTCTATGACTTCACACACCTTCATTCTTACTTCACAAACATACATTCTATGACTTCACACACCTCCATTCTATGACTTCGCAAAACTCCATTCTGGGACTTCACACACCTCCATTCTGTGGCTTCACACCCCTCCATTCTATGACTTCACACACATCCATTCTATGACTTCGCAAACCTCCATTCTATGATTTCACATACCTCCATGCTATGACTTCACACACCTCCATTCTGTGACTTCACACACCTCCATTCTGAGTTCACACACCTCCATTCTGTGACTTCACAAAACTCCATTCTATGTTTTCACCCACCTCCATTTTAGGACGTCACACACCTCCATTTTGACTTCACACACCTACATTCTGTGACTTTACACACCTCCATTCTATGACTTCACACACTTCCATTGTGACATCACACACCTCCATTCTATGAGTTCACACACCTCCATTCTATGACTTCACACACCTCCAATCTGACTTCACACACTTCCATTCTATGACTTCACAGACCTGGTATCTGTGACTTCACTCACCTCCACTCTATGACTTCACACTCCTCCATTCAATGACTTCCCACACCTCCTTTCTATGACTTCACTCACCTCCATTCTATAACTTCACACCTCCATTCTGACTTCACACACCTCCATTATGTGACTTCACACACCTCCATTCTATGACTTCACACACCTCCATTCTGTGACTTCACACACCTCCATTCTATGACTTCACACACCTTCATTCTTACTTCACAAACATATATTCTATGACTTCACACACTTCCATTCTATGATTTCACATACCTCCATGCTATGACTTCACACACCTCCATTCTGTGACTTCACACACCTCCATTCTGAGTTCACACACCTCCATTCTGTGACTTCACAAACCTCCATTGTATGATTTCACACACCTCCATTCTGTGACTTCACACACCTCCATTTTACGACGTCACACACCTCCATTTTGACTTCACACACCTCCATTCTGTGACTTCGCAAACCTCCATTCTATGATTTCACATACCTCCATGGTATGACTTCACACACCTCCATTCTGTGACTTCACACACCTCCATTCTGAGTTCACACACCTCCATTCTGTGACTTCACAAAACTCCATTCTATGTTTTCACACACCTCCATTCTATGAGTTCACACAACTCCATTCTATGACTTCACACACCTCCAATCTGACTTCACACACTTCCATTCTATGACTTCACAGACCTGGAATCTGTGACTTCACTCACCTCCACTCTGTGACTTCACACTCCTCCATTCTATGACTTCCCACACCTCATTTCTATGACTTCACTCACCTCCATTCTATAACTTCACACCTCCATTCTGACTTCAAACACCTCCATTATGTGACTTCACACACCTCCATTATATGACTTCACACACCTCCATTCTATGACTTCACACACCTCCATTCTATGACTTCACACACCTCCATGCTATGACTTCACACACCTTCATTCTTACTTCACAAACATGTATTCTATGACTTCACACACCTCCATTCTATGACTTCACACACCTCTATTCGTTGACTTACCACACCTCCATTCTGTGACTTCACACACCTCCATTCTGTGACATCTCACACCTCCATTCTATGAATTCACACACCTCCAGTCTGTGACTTCACACACTTCCATTCTATGACTTCATACCCGTCCATTCTGTGACTTCACACACCTCCATTCTATGACTTCACACATCTCCATTCTGTGACTTCACCCACCTCCATTCTGTGACTTCACACACTTCCATTCTCCGACTTCACACCCCTCCAATTTGACTTCACATACCTCCATTCTGTGACTTCACACACCTCCATTCTCCGAATTCACATCCCTCCAATTTGACTTCACATGTCTCCATTCTATGACATCACAAACCTCCACTCTGTGACTTCACACACCTCCATTCTGTGACATCTCACACCTCCATTCTATGAATTCACACACCTCCAGTCTGTGACTACACACAGTTCCATTCTATGACTTCACACACCTCCATTCTGTGACTCCACACACCTCCATTCTATGATTTCACACACCTCCATTCTATGATTTCACACACCTCCATTTTAGGACATCACACACCTCCATTTTGACTTCACACACCTCCATTCTGTGACTTCACACACCTCCATTCTGTGGCTTCACACTCCTCCATTCTATGACTTCACACACATCCATTCTATGACTTCGCAAACCTCCATTCTATGATTTCACATACCTCCATGCTATGACTTCACACACCTCCATTCTGTGACTTCACACACCTCCATTCTGAGTTCATGCACCTCCATTCTGTGACTTCACAAAACTCCATTCTATGTTTTCACCCACCTCCATTTTAGGACGTCACACACCTCCATTTTGACTTCACACACCTCCATTCTGTGACTTCACACACCTCCATTCTATGACTTCACACACTTCCATTGTGACATCACACACCTCCATTCTATGAGTTCACACACCTCCATTCTATGACTTCACACACCTCCAATCTGACTTCACACACTTCCATTCTATGACTTCACAGACCTGCAATCTGTGACTTCACTCACCTCCACTCTATGACTTCACACTCCTCCATTCTATGACTTCCCACACCTCCTTTCTATGACTTCACTCACCTCCATTCTATAACTTCACACCTCCATTCTGACTTCACACACCTCCATTATGTGACTTCACACACCTCCATTCTATGACTTCACACACCTCCATTCTGTGACTTCACACACCTCCATTCTATGACTTCACACACCTTCATTCTCACTTCACAAACATATATTCTATGACTTCACACACTTCCATTCTATGATTTCACATACCTCCATGCTATGACTTCACACACCTCCATTCTGTGACTTCACACACCTCCATTCTGAGTTCACACACCTCCATTCTGTGACTTCACAAACCTCCATTGTATGATTTCACACACCTCCATTCTATGACTTCACACACCTCCATTTTAGGACGTCACACACCTCCATTTTGACTTCACACACCTCCATTCTATGACTTCACACACCTTCATTCTTACTTCACAAACATGTATTCTATTACTTCACACACCTCCATTCTATGAATTCACACACCTCCATTCGTTGACTTACCACACCTCCATTCTGTGACTTCACACACCTCCATTCTGTGACTTCACACCCCTCCATTCTGTGACTTCACACACCTCCATTCTCCGACTTCACATCCCTCCAATTTGACTTCACATGCCTCCATTCTATGACTTCACAAACCTCCATTCCTCGACTTCACACACCTCCATTCTGTGACATCTCACACCTCCATTCTATGAATTCACACACCTCCAGTCTGTGACTTCACACACTTCCATTCTATGACTTCTCACACCTCCATTCTGTGACTCCACACACCTCCATTCTATGACTTCACACATCAAGTTTGACTCACACACCTCCAATATATGACCTCAAACACCTCAATTCTGTGACTTCACACACCTCCATTCTATGACTTCATACCCGTCCATTCTGTGACTTCACACACCTCCATTCTATGACTTCACACATCTCCATTCTGTGACTTCACCCACCTCCATTCTGTGACTTCACACACTTCCATTCTCCGACTTCACACCCCTCCAATTTGACTTCACATACCTCCATTCTGTGACTTCACACACCTCCATTCTGTGACTTCACAAACCTCCATTCTATGATTTCACACACCTCCAATCTATGACTTCACACACCTCTATTTTATGACGTCACACACCTCCATTTTGACTTTACATACCTCCATTTTGTGACTTCACACACCTCACTTCTGTGACTTCACACACCTCCATTCTATGACTTCACACACCTTCATTGTATGACTTCGCACACCTCCATTCTATGACTTCACACACTTCCATTCTATGATTTTACCTACCTCCATTCTATGACTCCACACACCTTCATTATATGACTTCACACAACTCCATTCTGTGACTTCACAAACCTTCATTCTATGATTTCACACTCCTCCATTCTATGACTTCACACACCTCCATTTTAGGACATCACACACCTCCATTTTGACTTCACACACCTCCATTCTGTGACTTCACACACCTCCATTCTGAGTTCACACACCTCCATTCTGTGACTTCGCAAACCTCCATTCTATGATTTCACTCACCTCCATTCTATGACTTTACAAACCTCCATTTTAGGACGTCACACACCTCCACTCTATGACTTCACACACCTCCATTCTGTGACTTCACACACCTCCATTCTATGACTTCACACACTTCCATTGTGACGTCACACACCTCCATTCTATGAGTTCACATACCTCCATTCTATGATTTCACACACCTCCATTCTGACTTCATACACCTCCATTCTATGACTTCACAGACCTCCATTCTTTGATTTCACACACCTCCAATCTATGACTTCACACACCTCCAATTTATGACGTCACACACCTCCATTTTGACTTCACACACCTCCATTATATGACGTCATACACCTCCATTCTATGAGTTCACATACCTCCATTCTATGACTTCACACACCTCCATTCTGACTTCATACACCTCCATTATATGACTTCACACACCTCCATTCTATGACTTCACACACCTCCATTCTATAACTTCACACACTTCCATTCTGTGACTTCACACACCTCCATTCCATGACTTCACACACCTTCATTCTTACTTGACAAACATACATTCTATGACTTCACACACCTCTATTCTCTGACTTCACACACCTCCATTCTGTGACTTCACACAGCTCCATTCTGTGACTTCACACACCTCCATTCTCCGACTTCACACCCCTCCAATTTGACTTCACATACCTCCATTCTATGACTTCACAAACCTCCATTCTGTGACTTCACACACCTCCATTCTGTGACTTCACAAACCTCCATTCTTTGATTTCACACACCTCCAATCTATGACTTCGCACACCTCCAATTTATGACGACACACACCTCCATTTTGACTTCACACACCTCCATTATGTGACTTCACACACCTCCCTTCTGTGACTTCACAAACCTCCATTCTATGACTTCACACACCTTCATTGTATGACTGCACACACCTCCATTCTATGACTTCACACACTTCCTTTCTATGATTTCACATACCTCCATGCTATGACTTCACACACCTCCATTCTGTGACTTCACACACCTCTATTTTGACTTCACACACCTCCATTCTGTGACTTCACACACCTCCATACTATGAATTCACACACGTCCATTGTGACTTCACACACCTACATTCTATGAGTTCACACACCTCCATCCTATGACTTCACACACCGTCATTATATGACTTCACACAACTCCATTCTGTGACTTCACAAACCTTCATTCTATGATTTCACACACCTCCATTCTATGATTTCACACACCTCCATTTTAGGACATCACACACCTCCATTTTGACTTCACACACCTCCATTCTGTGACTTCACACACCTCCATTATATGACTTCACACACCTCCATTCTATGACTTCACACACCTCCATTCTGTGACTTCACACACCTCCATTCTATGTCTTCACACACCTTCATTCTTACTTCACAAACATACATTCTATGACTTCACACACCTCCATTCTATGACTTCGCAAACCTCCATTCTGTGACTTCACACACCTCCATTCTGTGGCTTCACACCCCTCCATTCTATGACTTCACACACATCCATTCTATGATTTCACAAACCTCCATTCTATGATTTCACATACCTCCATGCTATGACTTCACACACCTCCATTCTGTGACTTCACACACCTCCATTCTGAGTTCACACACCTCCATTCTGTGACTTCACAAAACTCCATTCTATGTTTTCACCCACCTCCATTTTAGGACGTCACACACCTCCATTTTGACTTCACACACCTCCATTCTGTGACTTTACACACCTCCATTCTATGACTTCACACACTTCCATTGTGACATCACACACCTCCATTCTATGAGTTCACACACCTCCATTCTATGACTTCACACACCTCCAATCTGACTTCACACACTTCCATTCTATGACTTCACAGACCTGGAATCTGTGACTTCACTCACCTCCACTCTATGACTTCACACTCCTCCATTCTATGACTTCCCACACCTCCTTTCTATGACTTCACTCACCTCCATTCTATAACTTCACACCTCCATTCTGACATCACACACCTCCATTATGTGACTTCACACACCTCCATTCTATGACTTCACACACCTCCATTCTGTGACTTCACACACCTCCATTCTATGACTTCACACACCTTCATTCTTACTTCACAAACATATATTCTATGACTTCACACACTTCCATTCTATGATTTCACATACCTCCATGCTATGACTTCACACACCTCCATTCTGTGACTTCACACACCTCCATTCTGAGTTCACAAACCTCCATTCTGTGACTTCACAAACCTCCATTGTATGATTTCACACACCTCCATTCTATGACTTCACACACCTCCATTTTAGGACGTCACACACCTCAATTTTGACTTCACACACCTCCATTCTGTGACTTCGCAAACCTCCATTTTATGATTTCACATACCTCCATGGTATGACTTCACACACCTCCATTCTGTGACTTCACACACCTCCATTCTGAGTTCACACACCTCCATTCTGTGACTTCACAAAACTCCATTCTATGTTTTCACACACCTCCATTCTATGAGTTCACACAACTCCATTCTATGACTTCACACACCTCCAATCTGACTTCACACACTTCCATTCTATGACTTCACAGACCTGGAATCTGTGACTTCACTCACCTCCACTCTGTGACTTCACACTCCTCCATTCTATGACTTCCCACACCTCCTTTCTATGACTTCACTCACCTCCATTCTATAACTTCACACCTCCATTCTGACTTCAAACACCTCCATTATGTGACTTCACACACCTCCATTATATGACTTCACACACCTACATTCTATGACTTCACACACCTTCATTCTTACTTCACAAACATGTATTCTATGACTTCACACACCTCCATTCTATGACTTCACACACCTCTATTCGTTGACTTACCACACCTCCATTCTGTGACTTCACACCCCTCCATTCTGTGACTTCACACACCTCCATTCCCGACTTCACATCCCTCCAATTTGACTTCACATGCCTCCATTCTATGACATCACAAACCTCCATTCTGTGACTTCACACACCTCCATTCTGTGACATCTCACACCTCCATTCTATGAATTCACACACCTCCAGTCTGTGACTTCACACAGTTCCATTCTATGACTTCACACACCTCCATTCTGTGACTCCACACAACTCCATTCTATGACTTCACACATCAAGTTTGACTCACACACCTCCAATATATGACCTCAAACACCTCAATTCTGTGACTTCACACACCTCCATTCTATGACTTCATACCCGTCCATTCTGTGACTTCACACACCTCCATTCTATGACTTCACACATCTCCATTCTGTGACTTCACCCACCTCCATTCTGTGACTTCACACACTTCCATTCTCCGACTTCACACCCCTCCAATTTGACTTCACATACCTCCATTCTGTGACTTCACACACCTCCATTCTGTGACTTCACAAACCTCCATTCTATGATTTCACACACCTCCAATCTATGACTTCACACACCTCTATTTTATGACGTCACACACCTCCATTTTGACTTTACATACCTCCATTATGTGACTTCACACACCTCACTTCTGTGACTTCACACACCTCCATTCTATGACTTCACACACTTCCATTCTATGATTTCACATACCTCCATGCTATGACTTCACACAACTTCATTATATGACTTCACACAATTCCATTCTGTGACTTCACAAACCTTCATTCTATGATTTCACACACCTCCATTATATGACTTCACACAACTCCATTTTAGGGCATCACACACCTCCATTTTGACTTCACACACCTCCATTCTGTGACTTCACACACCTCCATTCTGAGTTCACACACCTCCATTCTGTGACTTCGCAAACCTCCATTCTATGATTTCACTCACCTCCATTCTATGACTTCACAAACCTCCATTTTAGGACGTCACACACCTCCATTTTGACTTCACACACCTCCATTCTGTGACTTCACACACCTCCATTCTATGACTTCACACACTTCCATTGTGACGTCACACACTTCCATTCTATGAGTTCACATACCTCCATTCTATGACTTCACACACCTCCATTCTGACTTCACACACCTCCATTCTGTGACTTCACACATCTCCATTCTGAGTTCACACACCTCCATTCTGTGACTTCGCAAACCTCCATTCTATGATTTCACTCACCTCCATTCTATGACTTCACAAACCTCCATTTTAGGACGTCACACACCTCCATTTTGACTTCACACACCTCCATTCTGTGACTTCACACACCTCCATTCTATGACTTCACACACTTCCATTTTGATGTCACACACTTCCATTCTATGAGTTCACATACCTCCATTCTATGACTACACAAACCTCCATTCTGACTTCATACACCTCCATTCTATGACTTCACAGACCTCCATTCTTTGATTTCATACAACTCCAATCTATGTCTTCACACACCTCCAATTTATGACGCCACACACCTCCATTTTGACTTCACACACCTCCATTATATGACGTCACACACCTCCATTCTATGAGTTCACATACCTCCATTCTATGACTTCACACACCTCCATTCTGACTTCATACACCTCCATTATATGACTTCACACACCTCCATTCTATGACTTCACACACCTCCATTCTATAACTTCACACACTTCCATTCTGTGACTTCACACACCTCCATTCCATGACATAACACACCTTCATTCTTATTTGACAAACATACATTCTATGACTTCACACACCTCCATTCTCTGACTTCACACACCTCCATTCTGTGACTTCACACAGCTCCATTCTATGACGTCACACACCTCCATTCTATAACTTCACACACTTCCATTCAGTGATTTCACACACCTCCATTCCATGATTTCACACACCTTCATTCTTACATGACAAACATACATTCTATGACTTCACACACCTCCATTCTCCGACTTCACACCCCTCCAATTTGACTTCACATACCTCCATTCTATGACTTCACAAACCTCCATTCTGTGACTTCACACACCTCCATTCTGTGACTTCACAAACCTCCATTCTTTGATTTCACACACCTCCAATCTATGACTTCGCACACCTCCAATTTATGACGTCACACACCTCCATTTTGACTTCACACACCTCCATTATATGACGTCACACACCTCCATTCCGACTTCATACACCTCCATTATATGATTTCACACACCTCCATTCTATGACTTCACACACCTCCATTCTATAACTTCACACACTCCAATTCTGTGACTTCACACACCTCCATTCCATGACTTCACACACCTTCATTCTTACTTGACAAACATACATTCTATGACTTCACACACCTCCATTCTCTGACTTCACACACCTCCATTCTGTGACTTCACACAGCTCCATTCTATGACTTCACACACCTCCATTCTATAACTTCACACACTTCCATTCTGTGACTTCACACACCTCCATTCCATGACTTCACACACCTTCATTCTTACTTGACAAACATACATTCTATGACTTCACACACCTCCATTGTCCGACTTCACACCCCTCCAATTTGACTTCACATACCTCCATTCTATGACTTCACAAACCTCCATTCTGTGACTTCACACACCTCCATTCTGTGACTTCACAAACCTCCATTCTTTGATTTCACACACCTCCAATCTATGACTTCGCACACCTCCAATTTATGACGTCACACACCTCCATTTTGACTTCACACACCTCCATTATGTGACTTCACACACCTCCCTTCTGTGACTTCACACACCTCCATTCTATGACTTTACACACCTTCATTGTATGACTGCACACACCTCCATTCTATGACTTCACACACTTCCATTCTATGATTTCACAAACCTCCATGCTATGACTTCACACACCTCCATTCTGTGACTTCACATACCTCCATTTTGACTTCACACCCCTCCATTCTGTGACTTCGCACACCTCCATACTATGAATTCACACACTTCCATTGTGACTTCACACACCTACATTCTATGAGTTCACACACCTCCATTCTATGACTTCACACACCTTCATTATATGACTTCACACAACTCCATTCTGTGACTTCACAAACCTTCATTCTATGATTTCACACACCTCCATTCTATGATTTCACACACCTCCATTTTAGGACATCACACACCTCCATTTTGACTTCACACACCTCCATTCTGTGACTTCACACACCTCCATTCTATGACTTCACACACCTCCATTCTATGACTTCACTCACCTCCATCCTATGACTTCACACACCTCCATTCTGTGACTTCACACACCTCCATTCTATGACTTCACACACCTTCATTCTTACTTCACAAACATACATTCTATGACTTCACACAATTCCATTCTATGACTTCGCAAACCTCCATTCTGTGACTTCACACACCTCCATTCTGTGACTTAACACCCCTCCATTCTATGACTTCACATACATCCATTCTATGACTTCGCAAACCTCCATTCTATGATTTCACATACCTCCGTGCTATGACTTCACACACCTCCATTCTGTGACTTCACAAAACTCCATTCTATGTTTTCACACACCTCCATTTTAGGACGTCACACACCTCCATTTTGACTTCACACACCTCCATTCTGTGACTTCACACACCTCCATTCTATGACTTCACTCACTTCCATTGTGACATCACACACCTCCATTCTATGAGTTCACACACCTCCATTCTATGACTTCACACACCTCCAATCTGACTTCACACACTTCCATTCTATGACTTCACAGACCTGGAATCTGTGACTTCACTCACCTCCACTCTATGACTTCACACTCCTCCATTCTATGACTTCCCACACCTCCTTTCTATGACTTCACTCACCTCCATTCTATAACTTCACACCTCCATTCTGACTTCACACACCTCCATTATGTGACTTCACACACCTCCATTCTATGACTTCACACACCTCCATTCTGTGACTTCACACACCTCCATTCTATGACTTCACACACCTTCATTCTTACTTCACAAACATATATTCTATGACTTCACACACCTCCATTCTATGACTTCACACACCTCCATTCGTTGACTTACCACACCTCCATTGTGTGATTTCACAAACCGCCATTGTGTGACTTCACACCCCTCCATTCTGTGACTTCACACACCTCCATTCTCCGACTTCACATCCCTCCAAATTGACTTCACATACCTCCATTCTATGACTTCACAAACCTCCATTCTGTGACTTCACACACCTCCATTTTGTGACATCTCACACCTCCATTCTATGAATTCACACACCTCCAGTCTGTGACTTCACACACCTCCATTCTATGACTTCACACACCTCCATTCTGTGACTCTACACACCTCCATTCTATGACTTCACACATCAAGTTTGACTCACACACCTCCAATATATGACCTCAAACACCTCAATTCTGTGACTTTACACACCTCCATTCTATGACTTCATACCCGTCCATTCTGTGACTTCACACACCTCCATTCTATGACTTCACACATCTCCATTCTGTGAGTTCACCCACCTCCATTCTGTGACTTCACACATTTCCATTCTCCGACTTCACACCCCTCCCATTTGACTTCACATACCTCCATTCTGTGACTTCACAAACCTCCATTCTGTGACTTCACACACCTCCATTCTGTGACTTCACAAACCTCCATTCTATGATTTCACACACCTCCAATCTATGACTTCACGCACCTCTATTTTATGACGTCACACACCTCCATTTTGACTTCACACCCCTCCATTATGTGACTTCACACACCTCCCTTCTGTGACTTCACACACCTCCATTCTATGACTTCACACACCTTCATTGTATGACTTCGCACACCTCCATTCTATGACTTCACACACTTCCGTTCTATGATTTCACATACCTCCATGCTATGACTTCACACAGCTCCATTCTGTGACTTCACACACCTCCATTCTGAGTTCACACACCTCCATTCTGTGACTTCACAAACCTCCATTGTATGATTTCACACACCTCCATTCTATGACTTCACAGACCTCCATTTTAGGACGTCACACACCTCCATTTTGACTTCACACACCTCCATTCTGTGACTTCGCAAACCTCCATTCTATGATTTCACATACGTCCATGCTATGACTTTACACACTTCCATTCTGTGACTTCACACACCTCCATTCTGAGTTCACACACCTCCATTCTGTGACTTCACAAAACTCCATTATATGTTTTCACACACCTCCATTCTGAGACTTCACACACCTCCATTCTGTGACTTCACACACCTCCATTCTGTGAGTTCACACACCTCCATTCTGTGACTTCACACACCTCCATTCTATGACCTCACACACCTCCATTCTATGAGTTCACACAACTCCATTCTATGACTTCACACACCTCCAATCTGACTTCACACACTTCCATTCTATGTCTTCACATACCTGGAATCTGTGACTTCACTCACCTCCACTCTATGACTTCACACTCCTCCATTCTATGACTTCCCACACCTCCTTTCTATGACTTCACTCACCTCCATTCTATAACTTCACACCTCCATTCTGACTTCAAACACCTCCATTATGTGACTTCACACCCCTCCATTATATGACTTCACACACCTCCATTCTATGACTTCACACACCTCCATTCTATGACTACACACACCTTCATTCTTACTTCACAAACATATATTCTATGACTTCACACACCTACATTCTATAACTTCACACATCTCCATTCTATGACTTCACACACCTCCATTTTAGGACGTCACACACCTCCATTTTGACTTCACACACCTCCATTCTGTGACTTCACACACCTCCATTCTATGACTTCACACACTTCCATTGTGACGTCACACACCTCCAATTAATGAGTTCACACACCTCCATTCTATGACTTCACACAACTCCACTCTGACTTCACACCCCTCCATTCTATGACTGCATACACCTCCATTCTATGACTTCGCAAACCTCCTTTCTATGATTTCACATACCTCCATGCTATGACTTCACACACCTCCATTCTGTGACTTTACACACCTCCATTCTGAGTTCACACACCTCCATTCTGTGACTTCACAAACCTCCATTCTATGTTTTCACACACCTCCATTTTAGGACGTCACACACCTCCATTTTGACTTCACACACCTCCATTCTGTGACTTCACACACCTCCATTCTATGACGTCACACACTTCCATTGTGACATCACACACCTCCATTCTATGAGTTCACACACCTCCAATCTGACTTCACACACTTCCTTTCTATGACTTCACAGACCTGGAATCTCTGACTTCACTCACCTCCAATCTATGACTTCACACTCCTCCATTCTATGACTTCACACACCTCCTTTCTATGACTTCACCCACCTCCATTCTATAACTTCACACCTCCATTCTGACTTCACACACCTCCATTATGTGACTTCACACACCTCCATTATATGACTTCACACACCTCCATTCTATCACTTCACACACCTCCATTCTATCACTTCACACACCTCCATTCTGTGACTTCACACACCTCCAATCTATGACTTCACACACCTTCATTCTTACTTCACAAACATATATTCTATGACTTCACACACCTCCATTCTATGACTTCACACACCTCCATTCTTTGACTTACCACACCTCCATTTTGTGACTTCACACCCCTCCATTCTGTGACTTCACACACCTCCATTCTCCGACTTCACATCCCTCCAATTTGACTTCACATACCTCCAGTCTATGACTTCACAAACCTCCATTCTGTGACTTCACACACCTCCATTCTGTGACATCACACACCTCCATTCTATGAATTCACACACCTCCATTCTGTGAGTTCACACACCTCCATTCTATGACTTCACACACCTCCATTCTGTGACTCCACACACCTCCATTCTATGACTTCGCACATGAAGTTTGACTTCACATACCTCCAATATATGACCTCAAACACCTTAATTCTGTGACTTCACACACCTCCATTCTATGACTTCATACCTGTCCATTCTGTGACTTCACACACCTCCATTCTATGACTTCACAAATCTCCATTCTGTGACTTCATCCACCTCCATTCTGTGACTTCACACACCTCCATTCTCCGACTTCACACCCCTCCAATTTGACTTCACATACCTCCATTCTATGACTTCACAAACCTCCATTCTGTGACTTCACACACCTCCATTCTGTGACTTCACAAACCTCCATTCTATGATTTCTCACACCTCCAATCTATGACTTCACACACCTCTATTTTATGACGTCACACACCTCCATTTTGACTTCATACACCTCAATTATGTGACTTCACACACCTCCCTTCTGTGACTTCACACACCTCCATTCTATGACTTCACACACTTTCATTGTATGACTTCGCACACCTCCATTCTATGACTTCACACACTTCCATTGTATGATTTCACATACGTCCATGCTATGACTTCACACACCTCCATTCTGTGACTTCACACACCTCCATTCTGAGTTCACACACCACTATTCTGTGACTTCACAAACCTCTATTGTATGATTTCACTCACCTCCATTCTATGACTTCACACACCTCCATTTTAGGACGTCACACACCTCGATTTTGACTTCACACACATACATTCTGTGACTTCACACACCTCCATTCTATGACTTCACACACTTCCATTGTGAAATCACACACCTCCATTTATTGAGTTCACACACCTCCATTCTATGACTTCACACACCTCCATTCTGACTTCACACACCTCAATTCTATGATTTCACAGACCTCGAATCTGTGACTTCACTCACCTCCTCTCTATGACTTCACACTCCTCCATTCTATGACTTCCCACACCTCCTTTCTATGACTTCACCCACCTCCATTCTATGACTTCACACCTCCATTCTGACTTCACACACCCCCATTCTGTGACTTCACACACCTCCATTATATGACTTCACACACCTCCATTCTATGACTTCACACACCTCCATTCTATGACTTCACAAACCTCCATTCTGTGACTTCACACACCTCCATTTTGACTTCACACACCTCCATTCTATGACTTCACACACCTCCATACTATGAATTCACACACTTCATTGTGACGTCACACACCTCCATTCTATGAGTTCACACACCTACATTCTATGACTTCACACACCTTCATTATGTGACTTCACACAACTCCATTCTGTGACTTCACAAACCTTCATTCTATGATTTCACACACCTCCATTCTATGACTTCACACACATAGAATGGTGGTGTGTGAAGTCACAGAATGGAGGTGTGTGAAGTCATAGAATGGAGGTGTGTGAAGTCACAGAATGGAGGTGTGTGATGTCACAGAATAGAGGTGTGTGAAGTCACAGAATGGAGGTTTGTGAAGTCATAGAATGGAGGTATGTGAAGTCAAATTGGAGGGATGTGAAGTCGGAGAATGGAGGTGAGTGAAGTCACAGAATGGAGGGGTGTGAAGTCACAGAATGGAGGTGTGTGAAGTCACAGAATGGAGGTGTGGTAAGTCAAAGAATGGAGGTGTGTGAAGTCAAAGAATGGAGGAGTGGGAAGTCATAGAATGGAGGAGGGTGAAGTCATAGAGTGGAGGTGAGTGTAGTCACAGATTCGAGGTCTGTGAAGTCATAGAATGGAGGTGTGTGAAGTCAGAATGGAGGTGTGTGAAGTCATAGAATGGAGGTGTGTGAACTCATAGAATGGAGGTGTGTGACGTCACAATGGAAGTGTGTGAAGTCATAGAATGGAGGTGTGTGAAGTCACAGAATGGAGGTGTGAGAAGTCAAAATGGAGGTGTGTGACCTCCAAAAATGGAGGTGTGTGAAATCATAGAATGGAGGTTTGTGAAGTCACAGAATGGAGGTGTGGGAAGTCATACCATGGAGGTACGTGAAATCGTAGAATGGAGGTTTGCAAAGTCATAGAATGGAGGTGTGTGAAGTCATAGAATGGAGGGGTGTGAAGTCACAGAATGGAGGTGTGTGAAGTCACAGAATGGAGGTTTGCGAAGTCATAGAATGTAGGTGTCTGAAGTCATAGAATGGATGTTTCTGAATTAAGAATGACGGTGTGTTAAGTCATAGAATGCAGGTGTGTGAAGACAAAATTCTGGTGTGTGAACTCAAGAATGGATGTG
Source organism: Megascapheus bottae (assembly GCA_024803745.1). NCBI lineage: Eukaryota > Metazoa > Chordata > Mammalia > Rodentia > Geomyidae > Megascapheus > Megascapheus bottae. Next base: position 830,562 of record JANJXV010000159.1, on the reverse strand, counting down.
TGTGAACTCATAGAATGGAGGTGTGTGAAGTCGTGGAATGGAGGTGTGTGAAGTCAAAGAATGCAGGTATGTGAAGTCAAACAATGGTGGTGTGTGAAGTCACAGATTGGAGGTGTGTGAAGTCGTGGAATGGATGTGTGTGAAGTCAAAGAATGAAGGTGTGTGAAGTCAGACAATGGTGGTGTGTGAAGTCATAGAATGGAGGTGTGTGAAGTCAGAATAGAGGTGTGTGAAGTCATAAAATGGAGGTCTGTGAAGTCACAGAATTCAGGTGTGGGAAGTCACGAATGGAGGTGTGTGAAGTCACAGAAAGGAGGTGTGTGAACTCAGAATGGAGGTGTGTAAAGTCACAGAATTGAGGTGTGTGAAGTCATATATTGGAGGTGTGTGAAGTCAAAATGTATGTGTGAAGTCATAGAATGGAGGTGTGTGAAATCATAGAATGAGGGTGTGTGAGGTCATAGAATGGAGGTGTGTGAAGTCACAGAATGGAGGTGTGTGAAGTCATAGAATGGAGGTGTGTGAAGTCATTGAACGGAAGTGTGTGTAGTCACAGAATGGAGGTGTGTGAAGTCACAGAATGGAGGTGTGTGAAGTCACAGAATTGAGGTGTTTGAAGTCATATATTGGAGGTGTGTGAAGTCACAGAATGGAGGTTTGTGAAGTCATAGAATGGAGGTATGTGAAGTCAAATTGGAGGGATGTGAAGTCGGAGAATGGAGGTGAGTGAAGTCACAGAATGGAGGTGTGTGAAGTCACAGAATGGAGGTGTGTGAAGTCACAGAATGGAGGTGTGGTAAGTCAAAGAATGGAGGTGTGTGAAGTCATAGAATGGAGGTGTGTGAAGTCACAGAATGGAGGTGTGTGAAGTCACAGAATGGAGGTGTGGTAAGTCAAAGAACGGAGGTGTGTGAAGTCACAGAAGGGAGGTGTGTTAAGTCACATAATGGAGGTGTGTGAAGTCAAAATGGAGGTGTGTGACGTCATAAAATAGAGGTGTGTGAAGTCATAGATTGGAGGTGTGTGAAATCATAGAATGGAGGTTTGTGAAGTCACAGAATGGAGGTGTGTGAAGTCACAGAAAGGAGGTTTGTGAAGTCATAGAATGGAGGTATGTGAAGTCACAGAATGAAGGTTTGTGAAGTCATAGAATGGAGGTATGGGAAGTCACAGAATGGAGGTGTGGTAAGTCAAAGAATGGAGGTGTGTGAAGTCACAGAATGGAGGTGTGGTAAGTCAAAGAATGGAGGTGTGTGAAGTCAAAGAATGGAGGAGTGGGAAGTCATAGAATGGAGGAGGGTGAAGTCATAGAGTGGAGGTGAGTGTAGTCACAGATTCGAGGTCTGTGAAGTCATAGAATGGAGGTGTGTGAAGTCAGAATGGAGGTGTGTGAAGTCATAGAATGGAGGTGTGTGAACTCATAGAATGGAGGTGTGTGACGTCACAATGGAAGTGTGTGAAGTCATACAATGGAGGTGTGTGAAGTCACAGAATGGAGGTGTGAGAAGTCAAAATGGAGGTGTGTGACGTCCAAAAATGGAGGTGTGTGAAATCATAGAATGGAGGTTTGTGAAGTCACAGAATGGAGGTGTGTGAAGTCATACAATGGAGGTACGTGAAATCATAGAATGGAGGTTTGCGAAGTCATAGAATGGATGTGTGTGAAGTCATAGAATGGAGGGGTGTGAAGTCACAGAATGGAGGTGTGTGAAGTCACAGAATGGAGGTTTGCAAAGTCATAGAATGGAGGTGTCTGAAGTCATAGAATGGATGTTTCTGAATTAAGAATGACGGTGTGTGAAGTCATAGAATGCAGGTGTGTGAAGACCAAATTCTGGTGTGTGAACTCAAGAATGGATGTGTGTGAACTCATAGAATGGAGGTGTGTAAAGTCGTGGAATTGAGGTGTGTGAAGTCAAAATAGAGGTGTGTGAAGTCACACAATGGAGGTGTGTGAAGTCACAGAATGGAGGGGTGTGAAGTCGTGGAATGGAGGTGTGTGAAGTCAAAGAATGAAGGTGTGTGAAGTCAGACAATGGTGGTGTGTGAAGTCATAGAATGGAGGTGTGTGAAGTCAGAATAGAGGTGTGTGAAGCCATAAAATGGAGGTCTGTGAAGTCACAGAATTCAGGTGTGGGAAGTCACGAATGGAGGTGTGTGAAGTCACAGAAAGTAGGTGTGTGAACTCAGAATGGAGGTGTGTAAAGTCACAGAATGGAGGTCTGTGAATTCAGAATGAACGTGTGTGAAGTCTCAGAACGGAGGTGTGTGAAGTTATAGAATGGAAGTGTGTGAAGTCATAGAATGGAGGTGTGTGAAGTGAGAATGGAGGTGTGTGAAGTCACCGAATGGAGTTGTGTGAACTCATAATGGAGGTGTGTGAATTCACAGAATTGAGGTTTCTAGAGTCATAGAATGGAGTTGTGTGAAGTCATAGAATGGATGTTTCTGAAGTAAGAATGAAGGTGTGTGAAGTCATAGAATGCAGGTGTGTGAACTCATAGAATAGATGTGTGTGAAGTCACAGAATGAGGGTGTGTGAAGTCAGAATGGAGGTGTGTAGTCATAGATTGGAGCGGGTGAAGTCATAGAAAGGAGGTGTGGGAAGTCATACAATGGAGGAGTGTGAAGTCATAGAGTGCAGGTGAATGAAGTCACAGATTCGAGGTCTGTGAAGTCATAGAATGGAGGTGTGTGATGTCAGAATGGAGGTGTGGGAAGTCATAGAATAGAGGTGTGTGAAGTCAGTATGGAGGTGTGAAGTCATAGAATGGAGGAGTGTGAAGTCATAGAGTGGAGGTAATTGAAGTCACAGATTCGAGGTCTGTGAAGTCATAGAATGGAGGTGTGTGAAGTCAGAATGGAGGTGTGTGAAGTCATAGAATGGAGGTGTGTGAACTCAAAGAATGGAGGTGTGTGACGTCACAATGGAAGTGTGTGAAGTCATAGAATGGAGGTGTGTGAAGTCACAGTATGGAGGTGTGTGATGTCAGAATGGAGGTGTGCGAAGCCATAGAATAGAGGTTTGTGAAGTCAGAATGGAGGTGTGCGAAGTAATAGATGGAGTTGTGTGAAGTCAGTGTATGGAGGTGTGTGAAATCATAGAATGTAGTTTTGTGAAGTCACAGAAAGGAGCTGTGTGAATTCAGAATGGAGGTATGTGAAGTCATAGAATGGAGTTGTGTGAAGTCAGAATGGAGGTGTGTGAACTCATAGAATGGAGGTGAGTGACGTCACAATGGAAGTGTGTGAAGTCACAGAATGGAGGTGTGTGAAGTCAAAGAATGGAGGTGTGTGAAGTCAAAATGGTGGTGTGTGAAGTCACAAATGGAGGTGTGTGAAGTCACAGAATGTAGGTATGTAAAGTCAAAATGGAGGTGTGTAAAGTCAAAGAATGGAGGTGTGTGAACTCATAGCATGGAGGTGTGTGAAGTCATGGAATGGAGGTTTGTGAAGTCAAACATTGGAAGTGTGGGAAGTTACAGAAAGGAAATGCGTGAAGTCACAGAATGGAGGTGTGTGAAGTCATAGCATGGAGGTATGTGAAATCATAGAATGGAGATGTGTGAAGTCAAAAAGGTGGTGTGAGAAGTCACAAATGTAAGTGTGTGAAGTCACAGAATGGAGTTGTGTGAAGTCACAGAATGGAGGTGTGTGAAGTCAAAATGGAGGTGTGTGAAGTCACAGAATGGAGGTGTGTGAAGTCATAGCATGGAGGTTTGTGAAATCATAGAATGGAAGTGTGTGAAGTCATAGAATGGGGGTGTGTAGTCATACAATGAAGGTGTGTGAAGTCATAGAATGGAGGTGTGTGAAGTCACAGAAGGGAGGTGTGTGAAGTCACATAATGGAGGTGTGTGAAGTCAAAATGGAGGTGTGTGACGTCATAAAATGGATGTGTGTGAAGTCATAGATTGGAGGTGTGTGAAATCATTGAATGGAGGTTTGTGAAGTCACAGAATGGAGGTGTGTGAAGTCACAGAATGGAGGTTTGTGAAGTCATAGAATGGAGGTATGTGAAGTCAAATTGGAGGGTTGTGAAGTCGGAGAATGGAGGTGTGTGAAGTCACAGAATGGAGATGTGAGAAGTCACAGAATGGAGGTGTGTGAAGTCACAGAATGGAGTTCTGTGAAGTCAAAGAATGGAGGTGTGTGAAGTCATAGAATGGAGGTGTGTGAAGTCATAGAATGTATGTTTGTGAAGTAAGAATGAAGGTGTGTGAAGTCATAAAATGGAGCTGTGTGAAGTCACAGAATGGAGGTGTGTGAAGTCATAGAATGGAGGTGTGTGAAGTCATAGAATAGAGGTGTGTGAAGTCATAGAATGGAGGTGTGTGAAGTCACAGAATGGAGGTGTGTGAAGTCAGAATGGAGGTGTGTGAAGTCAAAAAGGTGGTGTGAGAAGTCACAAATGTAAGGGTGTGAAGTCACAGAATGGAGGTGTGTGAAGTCAAAATGGAGGTGTGTGAAGTCAAAGAATGTGGGAGTGTGAAATTGAATGGAGGGGTGTGAAATCACAGAATGGAGGTGTGTGAAGTCAGAATAGATGTTTGCGAAGTCATAGAATGGAGGTGTGTGAAGTCAGAATGGAGGTGTGTGAAGTCATAGAATGGAGGTGTATGAAGTCAGAATAGAGGTGTGTGAAGTCATAGAATGGAGGTGTGTGAAGTCACAAAATGGTGGTGTGAGAAGTCACAGAATGGAGGTGTGTGAAGTCACAGAATGGAGGTGTGTGAACTCAGAATGGAGGTATGTAAAGTCACAGAATGGCGATGTGTGAAGACATAGAATGGAAGTGTGTGAAGTCATAGAATGGAGGTGTGTGAAGTCACAGAATGGATGGTATGAACTCATAGAATGGAGGTGTGTGAAGTCACAGAATTGAGGTGTTTGAAGTCATATATTGGAGGTGTGTGAAGTCAAAATGGATGTGTGAAGTCATAGAATGGATGTGTGTGAAATCATAGAATGAGGGTGTGTGAGGTCATAGAATGGAGGTGTCTGAAGTCACAGAATGGAGGTGTGTGAAGTCACAGAATGGAGGTGTGTGAAGTCACAGATTGGAGGTGTGTGAAGTCTCAGAATGGAGGTGTGTGAGTCACAGAATGGAGGTGTGTGAAGTCATACAATGGAAGTGTGTGGAGTCATAAAATTGTGGTGTGTGAAGTCACAGAATGGAGGTTTGTGAAGTCATAGAATGGAGGTGTGTGAAGTCACAGAATGGAGGTGTTTGAAGTCATAGAATGAAGGTGTGTGAAGTTATAGAATGGATGTTTTTAAAGTAAGAATGAAGTTGTGTGAAGTCATAGAATGGAAGTGTGTGACGTCAAAGAATGGAGGTGTGTGAAGTCATAGAATGGAGGTGTGTAAACTCAGAATGGAGGTGTGTGAAGTCAAAGAATGGAGGGGTATGAAGTCATAGAATGGAGGTGTGTGAAGTCATAGAATGTATGTTTGTGAAGTAAGAATGAAGGTGTAGTGAAGTCATAGAATGGAGGTGTGTGAAGTCACAGAATGGAGGTGTATGAATTCATAGAATGGAGGTGTGTGAAGTCATAGAATGGAGGTGTGTGAAGTCATATAATGGAGGTGTGTGAAGTCACAGAATGGAGGTGTGTGAAGTCAGAATGGAGGTGTGAATTCATAGAATAGAGGTGGGTGAAGTCGTAGAAAGGAGGTGTGGGAAGTCATAGAATGGAGGTGTGTGAAGTCACAGAATGAAGGTGTGTGAAGTCAGAACGGAGGAGTGTAGTCATAGATTCGAGGTGGTGATATCAAAATGCAGGTGTGTGAAGTCATAGATGGAATTGTGTGAAGTCATAGTATGGAGGGGTGTGAAATCATAGAATGGAGTTTTGTGAAGTCACAGAATGGAGCTGTGTGAATTCAGAATGGAGGTGTGTGAAGTCATAGAATGGAGGTGTGTGAAGTCAGAATGGAGGTGTGTGAACTCATAGAATGGAGGTGTGTGACGTCACAATGGAAATGTGTGAAGTCATAAAATTTAGGTGTGTGAAGTCACAGAATGGAGGTGTGTGAAGTCATAGAATGGAGGTGTGTGAACTCACGGAATGGAGGTGTGTGAAGTCAGAATGGAGGTGTGAAGTCATAGAATGGAGGTGTGTGAAGTCACAGAATGGAGGTGTTTGAAGTCATAGAATGGAGGTGTGTGAAGTTATAGAATGGATGTTTGTAAAGTAAGAATGAAGTTGTGTGAAGTCATAGAATGGAAGTGTGTGAATTTATAGAATGGAGATGTGTAAACACAGAATGGAAGTGTGTGAAGTCAAAGAATGGAGGTGTGTGAAGTGATAGAATGGAGGTGCCTGAAGTCACAGAATGGAGGTGTGTGAAGTCATAGAATGGAGGTGTGTGAACTCACGGAATGGAGGTGTGTGAAGTCAGAATGGAGGTGTGAAGTCATAGAATAGAGGTGGGTGAAGTCATAGAAAGGAGGTGTGGGAAGTCATAGAATGGAGGAGTGTGAAGTCACAGATTCGAGGTCTGTCAAGTCATAGAATATAGGTGTGTGAACTCATAGAATGAAGGTGTGTGACGTCACAATGGAAGTGTGTGAATTCATAGTATGGAGGTGTGTGAAGTCACAGAATGGAGGTGTGTGAAGTCAAAATCGAGGGATGTCCTGGCCTAAAATGGAGGTGTGTGAAATCATAGAATGGATGTGTGTGAACTCATAGAATGAAGGTTTGTGAAGTCACAGAATGGAGGTGTGTGAAGTCATATAATGAAGGTGTGTGAAGTCATAGAATGGAGGTGTGTGAACACATAGAATGGAGGTGTGTGACGTCACAATGGAAATGTGTGAATACATAGTATGGAGGTGTGTGAAGTCACAGAATGGAGGTGTGTGAATTCAAAATGGAGGTGTGTGAAGTCACAGAATGGAGGTGTGTGAAGTCATAGCATGGAGGTATGTGAAATCATGGAATGGAAGTGTGTGAAGTCATAGAATGGAGGTGTATGAAGTCATACAATGAAGGTGTGTGAAGTCATAGAATGGAGATATGTGAAGTCACAGAAGGGAGGTGTGTGAAGTCACATAATGGAGGTGTGTGAAGTCAAAATGGAGGTGTGTGACGTCATAAAATGGAGGTGTGTGAAGTCATAGATTGGAGGTGTGTGAAATCATAGAATGGAGGTTTGTGAAGTCACAGAATGGAGGTGTGTGAAGTCAAGGAATGGAGGTTTGTGAAGTCATAGAATGGAGGGATGTGAAGTCAAATTGGAGGGGTGTGAAGTCGGAGAATGGAGGTGTGTGAAGTCACAGAATGGAGCTGTGTGAAGTCACAGAATGGAGGTGTGTGAAGTCACAGAATGGAGGTGTGGTAAGTCAAAGAATGGAGGTGTGTGAAGTCATAGAATGGAGGTGTGTGAAGTCATAGAATATATGTTTGTGAAGTAAGAATGAAGGTGTGTGAAGTCATAGAATGGAGGTGTGTGAAGTCAGAATGGAGGTGTGTGAACTCATAGAATGGAGGTGTGTGAAGTCATAGAATGGAGGTGTGTGAAGTCATAGAATGGAGGTGTTTGAAGTCATAGAATGGAAGTGTGTGAAGTCATAGAATGGAGGTGTGTGAAGTCAGAATGGAGATGTGTGAAGTCACCGAATGGACTTGTGTTTACTCAGAATGGAGTTGTGTGAAGTCACAGAATTGAGGTTTGTGAAGTCATGGAATGGAGGTGTGTGACATCATAGAATGGATGTTTCTGAAGTAAAAATGAAGGTGTGTGAAGTCATAGAATGGAGGTGTGTGAAGTCACAGAATGGAGGTGTTTGAAGTCATAGAATGGAAGTGTGTGAAGTCATAGAATGGAGGTGTGTGAAGTCAGAATGGACATGTGTGAAGTCACCGAATGGAGTTGTGTTTACTCAGAATGGAGTTGTGTGAAGTCACAGAATTGAGGTTTGTGAAGTCATGGAATGGAGGTGTGTGACGTCATAGAATGGATGTTTCTGAAGTAAAAATGAAGGTGTGTGAAGTCATAGAATGGAGGTGTGTGAAGTCACAGAATGGAGTTTTGTGAAGTCAGAATGGAGGTGTGTAGTCATAGATTGGGGTGGGTGAAGTCATAGAGTGCAGGTGAGTGAAGTCACAAATTCGAGGTCTGTGAAGTCATAGAATGGAGGTGTGTCATGTCAGAATGGAGGTGTGCAAAGTCATAGAATAGAGGTGTGTGAAGGCAGAATGGAGGTGTGTGAAGCCATAGATGGACTTGTGTGAAGTCATATTATGGAGGTGTGTGAAACCATAGAAAGGTTTTTTGTGAAGTCACAGAAAGGAGCTGTGTGAATTGAGAATGGAAGTGTGTGAAGTCAAAGAATGGAGTTGTGTGAAGTCATAATGGAGGTGTGTGAACTCATAGAATGGAGGTGTGTGACGTCATATTGGAAGTGTGTGAAGTCACAGAATGGAGGTGTGTGAAGTCACAGAAAGGAGGTGTGTGAAGTCATAGAATGGAGGTAGGTGAAGTCACAGAATGGAGGTGTGTAAAGTCATAGAATGGAGGTGTGTGAAGTCAGAATGGAGGTGTGTGAAGTCACATAACTGAGGTGTGTGAACACAGGTTGGAGGTGTGTGAAGTCAAAGAATGGAGGTGTGTGAGGTCATAGAATGGAGGTGTGTGAAGTCATAGAATGTATGTTTGTGAAGTAAGAATGAAGGTGTGTGAAGTCATAAAATGGACGTGTGTGAAGTCACAGAATGGAAGTGTGTGAAGTTATAGAATGGAAGTGTGTGAAGTCATAGAATGGAGGTGTGTGAAGTGAGAATGGAGGTGTGTGAAGTCACCGAATGGAGTTGTGTGAACTCATAATGGAGGTGTGTGAATTCACAGAATTGAGGTTTCTAGAGTCATAGAATGGAGTTGTGTGAAGTCATAGAATGGATGTTTCTGAAGTAAGAATGAAGGTGTGTGAAGTCATAGAATGCAGGTGTGTGAACTCATAGAATAGATGTGTGTGAAGTCACAGAATGAGGGTGTGTGAAGTCAGAACGGAGGTGTGTAGTCATAGATTGGAGCGGGTGAAGTCATAGAAAGGAGGTGTGGGAAGTCATACAATGGAGGAGTGTGAAGTCATAGAGTGCAGGTGAATGAAGTCACAGATTCGAGGTCTGTGAAGTCATAGAATGGAGGTGTGTGATGTCAGAATGGAGGTGTGGGAAGTCATAGAATAGAGGTGTGTGAAGTCAGTATGGAGGTGTGAAGTCATAGAATGGAGGAGTGTGAAGTCATAGAGTGGAGGTAATTGAAGTCACAGATTCGAGGTCTGTGAAGTCATAGAATGGAGGTGTGTGAAGTCAGAATGGAGGTGTGTGAAGTCATAGAATGGAGGTGTGTGAACTCAAAGAATGGAGGTGTGTGACGTCACAATGGAAGTGTGTGAAGTCATAGAATGGAGGTGTGTGAAGTCACAGTATGGAGGTGTGTGATGTCAGAATGGAGGTGTGCGAAGCCATAGAATAGAGGTTTGTGAAGTCAGAATGGAGGTGTGCGAAATAATAGATGGAGTTGTGTGAAGTCAGTGTATGGAGGTGTGTGAAATCATAGAATGTAGTTTTGTGAAGTCACAGAAAGGAGCTGTGTGAATTCAGAATGGAGGTATGTGAAGTCATAGAATGGAGTTGTGTGAAGTCAGAATGGAGGTGTGTGAACTCATAGAATGGAGGTGAGTGACGTCACAATGGAAGTGTGTGAAGTCACAGAATGGAGGTGTGTGAAGTCAAAGAATGGAGGTGTGTGAAGTCAAAATGGTGGTGTGTGAAGTCACAAATGGAGGTGTGTGAAGTCACAGAATGTAGGTATGTAAAGTCAAAATGGAGGTGTGTGAAGTCAAAGAATGGAGGTGTGTGAACTCATAGCATGGAGGTGTGTGAAGTCATGGAATGGAGGTTTGTGAAGTCAAACATTGGAAGTGTGGGAAGTTACAGAAAGGAAATGCGTGAAGTCACAGAATGGAGGTGTGTGAAGTCATAGCATGGAGGTATGTGAAATCATAGAATGGAGATGTGTGAAGTCAAAAAGGTGGTGTGAGAAGTCACAAATGTAAGTGTGTGAAGTCACAGAATGGAGTTGTGTGAAGTCACAGAATGGAGGTGTGTGAAGTCAAAATGGAGGTGTGTGAAGTCACAGAATGGAGGTGTGTGAAGTCATAGCATGGAGGTTTGTGAAATCATAGAATGGAAGTGTGTGAAGTCATAGAATGGGGGTGTGTAGTCATACAATGAAGGTGTGTGAAGTCATAGAATGGAGGTGTGTGAAGTCACAGAAGGGAGGTGTGTGAAGTCACATAATGGAGGTGTGTGAAGTCAAAATGGAGGTGTGTGACGTCATAAAATGGATGTGTGTGAAGTCATAGATTGGAGGTGTGTGAAATCATTGAATGGAGGTTTGTGAAGTCACAGAATGGAGGTGTGTGAAGTCACAGAATGGAGGTTTGTGAAGTCATAGAATGGAGGTATGTGAAGTCAAATTGGAGGGTTGTGAAGTCGGAGAATGGAGGTGTGTGAAGTCACAGAATGGAGATGTGAGAAGTCACAGAATGGAGGTGTGTGAAGTCACAGAATGGAGTTCTGTGAAGTCAAAGAATGGAGGTGTGTGAAGTCATAGAATGGAGGTGTGTGAAGTCATAGAATGTATGTTTGTGAAGTAAGAATGAAGGTGTGTGAAGTCATAAAATGGAGCTGTGTGAAGTCACAGAATGGAGGTGTGTGAAGTCATAGAATGGAGGTGTGTGAAGTCATAGAATAAAGGTGTGTGAAGTCATAGAATGGAGGTGTGTGAAGTCACAGAATGGAGGTGTGTGAAGTCAGAATGGAGGTGTGTGAAGTCAAAAAGGTGGTGTGAGAAGTCACAAATGTAAGGGTGTGAAGTCACAGAATGGAGGTGTGTGAAGTCAAAATGGAGGTGTGTGAAGTCAAAGAATGTGGGAGTGTGAAATTGAATGGAGGGGTGTGAAATCACAGAATGGAGGTGTGTGAAGTCAGAATAGATGTTTGCGAAGTCATAGAATGGAGGTGTGTGAAGTCAGAATGGATGTGTGTGAAGTCATAGAATGGAGGTAGGTGAAGTCACAGAATGGAGGTGTGTAAAGTCATAGAATGGAGGTGTGTGAAGTCAGAATGGAGGTGTGTGAAGTCACATAACTGAGGTGTGTGAACACAGGTTGGAGGTGTGTGAAGTCAAAGAATGGAGGTGTGTGAGGTCATAGAATGGAGGTGTGTGAAGTCATAGAATGTATGTTTGTGAAGTAAGAATGAAGGTGTGTGAAGTCATAGAATGGACGTGTGTGAAGTCACAGAATGGAAGTGTGTGAAGTTATAGAATGGAAGTGTGTGAAGTCATAGAATGGAGGTGTGTGAAGTGAGAATGGAGGTGTGTGAAGTCACCGAATGGAGTTGTGTGAACTCATAATGGAGGTGTGTGAATTCACAGAATTGAGGTTTCTAGAGTCATAGAATGGAGTTGTGTGAAGTCATAGAATGGATGTTTCTGAAGTAAGAATGAAGGTGTGTGAAGTCATAGAATGCAGGTGTGTGAACTCATAGAATAGATGTGTGTGAAGTCACAGAATGAGGGTGTGTGAAGTCAGAACGGAGGTGTGTAGTCATAGATTGGAGCGGGTGAAGTCATAGAAAGGAGGTGTGGGAAGTCATACAATGGAGGAGTGTGAAGTCATAGAGTGCAGGTGAATGAAGTCACAGATTCGAGGTCTGTGAAGTCATAGAATGGAGGTGTGTGATGTCAGAATGGAGGTGTGGGAAGTCATAGAATAGAGGTGTGTGAAGTCAGTATGGAGGTGTGAAGTCATAGAATGGAGGAGTGTGAAGTCATAGAGTGGAGGTAATTGAAGTCACAGATTCGAGGTCTGTGAAGTCATAGAATGGAGGTGTGTGAAGTCAGAATGGAGGTGTGTGAAGTCATAGAATGGAGGTGTGTGAACTCAAAGAATGGAGGTGTGTGACGTCACAATGGAAGTGTGTGAAGTCATAGAATGGAGGTGTGTGAAGTCACAGTATGGAGGTGTGTGATGTCAGAATGGAGGTGTGCGAAGCCATAGAATAGAGGTTTGTGAAGTCAGAATGGAGGTGTGCGAAGTAATAGATGGAGTTGTGTGAAGTCAGTGTATGGAGGTGTGTGAAATCATAGAATGTAGTTTTGTGAAGTCACAGAAAGGAGCTGTGTGAATTCAGAATGGAGGTATGTGAAGTCATAGAATGGAGTTGTGTGAAGTCAGAATGGAGGTGTGTGAACTCATAGAATGGAGGTGAGTGACGTCACAATGGAAGTGTGTGAAGTCACAGAATGGAGGTGTGTGAAGTCAAAGAATGGAGGTGTGTGAAGTCAAAATGGTGGTGTGTGAAGTCACAAATGGAGGTGTGTGAAGTCACAGAATGTAGGTATGTAAAGTCAAAATGGAGGTGTGTGAAGTCAAAGAATGGAGGTGTGTGAACTCATAGCATGGAGGTGTGTGAAGTCATGGAATGGAGGTTTGTGAAGTCAAACATTGGAAGTGTGGGAAGTTACAGAAAGGAAATGCGTGAAGTCACAGAATGGAGGTGTGTGAAGTCATAGCATGGAGGTATGTGAAATCATAGAATGGAGATGTGTGAAGTCAAAAAGGTGGTGTGAGAAGTCACAAATGTAAGTGTGTGAAGTCACAGAATGGAGTTGTGTGAAGTCACAGAATGGAGGTGTGTGAAGTCAAAATGGAGGTGTGTGAAGTCACAGAATGGAGATGTGTGAAGTCAGAATGGAGGTATGTAAAGTCACAGAATGGCGATGTGTGAAGACATAGAATGGAAGTGTGTGAAGTCATAGAATGGAGGTGTGTGAAGTCACAGAATGGATGGTATGAACTCATAGAATGGAGGTGTGTGAAGTCACAGAATTGAGGTGTTTGAAGTCATATATTGGAGGTGTGTGAAGTCAAAATGGATGTGTGAAGTCATAGAATGGATGTGTGTGAAATCATAGAATGAGGGTGTGTGAGGTCATAGAATGGAGGTGTGTGAAGTCACAGAATGGAGGTGTGTGAAGTCACAGAATGGAGATGTGTGAAGTCACAGAATGGAGATGTGTGAAGTCAAAAAGGTGGTGTGAGAAGTCACAAATGTAAGTGTGTGAAGTCACAGAATGGAGTTGTGTGAAGTCACAGAATGGAGGTGTGTGAAGTCAAAATGGAGGTGTGTGAAGTCACAGAATGGAGGTGTGTGAAGTCATAGCATGGAGGTTTGTGAAATCATAGAATGGAAGTGTGTGAAGTCATAGAATGGGGGTGTGTAGTCATACAATGAAGGTGTGTGAAGTCATAGAATGGAGGTGTGTGAAGTCACAGAAGGGAGGTGTGTGAAGTCACATAATGGAGGTGTGTGAAGTCAAAATGGAGGTGTGTGACGTCATAAAATGGATGTGTGTGAAGTCATAGATTGGAGGTGTGTGAAATCATTGAATGGAGGTTTGTGAAGTCACAGAATGGAGGTGTGTGAAGTCACAGAATGGAGGTTTGTGAAGTCATAGAATGGAGGTATGTGAAGTCAAATTGGAGGGTTGTGAAGTCGGAGAATGGAGGTGTGTGAAGTCACAGAATGGAGATGTGAGAAGTCACAGAATGGAGGTGTGTGAAGTCACAGAATGGAGTTCTGTGAAGTCAAAGAATGGAGGTGTGTGAAGTCATAGAATGGAGGTGTGTGAAGTCATAGAATGTATGTTTGTGAAGTAAGAATGAAGGTGTGTGAAGTCATAAAATGGAGCTGTGTGAAGTCACAGAATGGAGGTGTGTGAAGTCATAGAATGGAGGTGTGTGAAGTCATAGAATAAAGGTGTGTGAAGTCATAGAATGGAGGTGTGTGAAGTCACAGAATGGAGGTGTGTGAAGTCAGAATGGAGGTGTGTGAAGTCAAAAAGGTGGTGTGAGAAGTCACAAATGTAAGGGTGTGAAGTCACAGAATGGAGGTGTGTGAAGTCAAAATGGAGGTGTGTGAAGTCAAAGAATGTGGGAGTGTGAAATTGAATGGAGGGGTGTGAAATCACAGAATGGAGGTGTGTGAAGTCAGAATAGATGTTTGCGAAGTCATAGAATGGAGGTGTGTGAAGTCAGAATGGAGGTGTGTGAAGTCATAGAATGGAGGTGTGTGAAGTCAGAATAGAGGTGTGTGAAGTCATAGAATGGAGGTGTGTGAAGTCACAAAATGGTGGTGTGAGAAGTCACAGAATGGAGGTGTGTGAAGTCACAGAATGGAGGTGTGTGAACTCAGAATGGAGGTATGTAAAGTCACAGAATGGCGATGTGTGAAGACATAGAATGGAAGTGTGTGAAGTCATAGAATGGAGGTGTGTGAAGTCACAGAATGGATGGTATGAACTCATAGAATGGAGGTGTGTGAAGTCACAGAATTGAGGTGTTTGAAGTCATATATTGGAGGTGTGTGAAGTCAAAATGGATGTGTGAAGTCATAGAATGGATGTGTGTGAAATCATAGAATGAGGGTGTGTGAGGTCATAGAATGGAGGTGTCTGAAGTCACAGAATGGAGGTGTGTGAAGTCACAGAATGGAGGTGTGTGAAGTCACAGATTGGAGGTGTGTGAAGTCTCAGAATGGAGGTGTGTGAGTCACAGAATGGAGGTGTGTGAAGTCATACAATGGAAGTGTGTGGAGTCATAAAATTGTGGTGTGTGAAGTCACAGAATGGAGGTTTGTGAAGTCATAGAATGGAGGTGTGTGAAGTCACAGAATGGAGGTGTTTGAAGTCATAGAATGAAGGTGTGTGAAGTTATAGAATGGATGTTTTTAAAGTAAGAATGAAGTTGTGTGAAGTCATAGAATGGAAGTGTGTGACGTCAAAGAATGGAGGTGTGTGAAGTCATAGAATGGAGGTGTGTAAACTCAGAATGGAGGTGTGTGAAGTCAAAGAATGGAGGGGTATGAAGTCATAGAATGGAGGTGTGTGAAGTCATAGAATGTATGTTTGTGAAGTAAGAATGAAGGTGTAGTGAAGTCATAGAATGGAGGTGTGTGAAGTCACAGAATGGAGGTGTATGAATTCATAGAATGGAGGTGTGTGAAGACATAGAATGGAGGTGTGTGAAGTCATATAATGGAGGTGTGTGAAGTCACAGAATGGAGGTGTGTGAAGTCAGAATGGAGGTGTGAATTCATAGAATAGAGGTGGGTGAAGTCGTAGAAAGGAGGTGTGGGAAGTCATAGAATGGAGGTGTGTGAAGTCACAGAATGAAGGTGTGTGAAGTCAGAACGGAGGAGTGTAGTCATAGATTCGAGGTGGTGATATCAAAATGCAGGTGTGTGAAGTCATAGATGGAATTGTGTGAAGTCATAGTATGGAGGGGTGTGAAATCATAGAATGGAGTTTTGTGAAGTCACAGAATGGAGCTGTGTGAATTCAGAATGGAGGTGTGTGAAGTCATAGAATGGAGGTGTGTGAAGTCAGAATGGAGGTGTGTGAACTCATAGAATGGAGGTGTGTGACGTCACAATGGAAATGTGTGAAGTCATAAAATTTAGGTGTGTGAAGTCACAGAATGGAGGTGTGTGAAGTCATAGAATGGAGGTGTGTGAACTCACGGAATGGAGGTGTGTGAAGTCAGAATGGAGGTGTGAAGTCATAGAATGGAGGTGTGTGAAGTCACAGAATGGAGGTGTTTGAAGTCATAGAATGGAGGTGTGTGAAGTTATAGAATGGATGTTTGTAAAGTAAGAATGAAGTTGTGTGAAGTCATAGAATGGAAGTGTGTGAATTCATAGAATGGAGATGTGTAAACACAGAATGGAAGTGTGTGAAGTCAAAGAATGGAGGTGTGTGAAGTGATAGAATGGAGGTGCCTGAAGTCACAGAATGGAGGTGTGTGAAGTCATAGAATGGAGGTGTGTGAACTCACGGAATGGAGGTGTGTGAAGTCAGAATGGAGGTGTGAAGTCATAGAATAGAGGTGGGTGAAGTCATAGAAAGGAGGTGTGGGAAGTCATAGAATGGAGGAGTGTGAAGTCACAGATTCGAGGTCTGTCAAGTCATAGAATATAGGTGTGTGAACTCATAGAATGAAGGTGTGTGACGTCACAATGGAAGTGTGTGAATTCATAGTATGGAGGTGTGTGAAGTCACAGAATGGAGGTGTGTGAAGTCAAAATCGAGGGATGTCCTGGCCTAAAATGGAGGTGTGTGAAATCATAGAATGGATGTGTGTGAACTCATAGAATGAAGGTTTGTGAAGTCACAGAATGGAGGTGTGTGAAGTCATATAATGAAGGTGTGTGAAGTCATAGAATGGAGGTGTGTGAACACATAGAATGGAGGTGTGTGACGTCACAATGGAAATGTGTGAATACATAGTATGGAGGTGTGTGAAGTCACAGAATGGAGGTGTGTGAATTCAAAATGGAGGTGTGTGAAGTCACAGAATGGAGGTGTGTGAAGTCATAGCATGGAGGTATGTGAAATCATGGAATGGAAGTGTGTGAAGTCATAGAATGGAGGTGTATGAAGTCATACAATGAAGGTGTGTGAAGTCATAGAATGGAGATATGTGAAGTCACAGAAGGGAGGTGTGTGAAGTCACATAATGGAGGTGTGTGAAGTCAAAATGGAGGTGTGTGACGTCATAAAATGGAGGTGTGTGAAGTCATAGATTGGAGGTGTGTGAAATCATAGAATGGAGGTTTGTGAAGTCACAGAATGGAGGTGTGTGAAGTCAAGGAATGGAGGTTTGTGAAGTCATAGAATGGAGGGATGTGAAGTCAAATTGGAGGGGTGTGAAGTCGGAGAATGGAGGTGTGTGAAGTCACAGAATGGAGCTGTGTGAAGTCACAGAATGGAGGTGTGTGAAGTCACAGAATGGAGGTGTGGTAAGTCAAAGAATGGAGGTGTGTGAAGTCATAGAATGGAGGTGTGTGAAGTCATAGAATATATGTTTGTGAAGTAAGAATGAAGGTGTGTGAAGTCATAGAATGGAGGTGTGTGAAGTCAGAATGGAGGTGTGTGAACTCATAGAATGGAGGTGAGTGACGTCACAATGGAAGTGTGTGAAGTCATAGAATGGAGGTGTGTGAAGTCATAGAATGGAGGTGTTTGAAGTCATAGAATGGAAGTGTGTGAAGTCATAGAATGGAGGTGTGTGAAGTCAGAATGGAGATGTGTGAAGTCACCGAATGGACTTGTGTTTACTCAGAATGGAGTTGTGTGAAGTCACAGAATTGAGGTTTGTGAAGTCATGGAATGGAGGTGTGTGACATCATAGAATGGATGTTTCTGAAGTAAAAATGAAGGTGTGTGAAGTCATAGAATGGAGGTGTGTGAAGTCACAGAATGGAGGTGTTTGAAGTCATAGAATGGAAGTGTGTGAAGTCATAGAATGGAGGTGTGTGAAGTCAGAATGGAGATGTGTGAAGTCACCGAATGGAGTTGTGTTTACTCAGAATGGAGTTGTGTGAAGTCACAGAATTGAGGTTTGTGAAGTCATGGAATGGAGGTGTGTGACGTCATAGAATGGATGTTTCTGAAGTAAAAATGAAGGTGTGTGAAGTCATAGAATGGAGGTGTGTGAAGTCACAGAATGGAGGTTTGTGAAGTCAGAATGGAGGTGTGTAGTCATAGATTGGGGTGGGTGAAGTCATAGAGTGCAGGTGAGTGAAGTCACAAATTCGAGGTCTGTGAAGTCATAGAATGGAGGTGTGTCATGTCAGAATGGAGGTGTGCAAAGTCATAGAATAGAGGTGTGTGAAGGCAGAATGGAGGTGTGTGAAGCCATAGATGGACTTGTGTGAAGTCATATTATGGAGGTGTGTGAAACCATAGAAAGGTTTTTTGTGAAGTCACAGAAAGGAGCTGTGTGAATTGAGAATGGAAGTGTGTGAAGTCAAAGAATGGAGTTGTGTGAAGTCATAATGGAGGTGTGTGAACTCATAGAATGGAGGTGTGTGACGTCATATTGGAAGTGTGTGAAGTCACAGAATGGAGGTGTGTGAAGTCACAGAAAGGAGGTGTGTGAAGTCATAGAATGGAGGTAGGTGAAGTCACAGAATGGAGGTGTGTAAAGTCATAGAATGGAGGTGTGTGAAGTCAGAATGGAGGTGTGTGAAGTCACATAACTGAGGTGTGTGAACACAGGTTGGAGGTGTGTGAAGTCAAAGAATGGAGGTGTGTGAGGTCATAGAATGGAGGTGTGTGAAGTCATAGAATGTATGTTTGTGAAGTAAGAATGAAGGTGTGTGAAGTCATAGAATGGAGGTGTGTAAAGTCACAGAATGGAGATGTGTGAAGTCATATAATGGAGGTGTGTGAAGTCATTGAATGGAGGTGTGTGAAGGCATATAATGGAGGTGTGTGAAGTCACAGAATGGAGGTGTGTGAAGTCAGAATGGTGGTGTGAATTCATAGAATGGAGGTGGGTGAAGTCATAGAATGGAGGTGTGTGAAATCATAGAATGGAGGTGTGTGAAGTCACAGAATGGAAGTGTGGGAAGTCACAGAATGGAGTTGTGTGACGTCACAGAATGGAGGTGTGTGAACTCAGAATGGAGGTGTGTAAAGTCACAGAAAGGAGGTGTGTGAAGTCATAGAATTAAAGTGTGTGAAGTCATAGAATGGAGGTGTGTGAAGTCACAGAATGGACAGTATGAAGTCAGAAAATGGAGGTGTGTGAAGTCACAGAATTGAGGTGTATGAAGTCATATATTGGAGGTGTGTGAAATCAAAATGGATGTGTGAAGTCATAGAATGGAGGTGTGTGAAATCATAGAATGAGGGTGTGTGAGGTCATAGAATGGAGGTGTGTGAAGTCACAGAATGGGGGTGTGTGAAGTCAAAAAATGGAGGTGGTTGAAGTCATAGAAACGAGGTGTGGGAAGTCATAGAATGGCGGAGTGTGAAGTCATATAGTGGAGGTGAGT
Organism: Megascapheus bottae; assembly: GCA_024803745.1. Classification (NCBI taxonomy): domain Eukaryota; kingdom Metazoa; phylum Chordata; class Mammalia; order Rodentia; family Geomyidae; genus Megascapheus; species Megascapheus bottae. Next base: position 811,639 of record JANJXV010000159.1, on the reverse strand, counting down.
TAAGTCACATATTCGAGGTCTGTGAAGTCATAGAATGAAGGTGTGTGAAGTCAGAATGGAGGTGTGTGAACTCATAGAATGGAGGTGTGTGAACTCATAGAATGGAGGTGTGTGAGGTCACAAAGGAAGTGTGTGAAGTCATAGAATGGAGGTGTGTGAAGTCACAGAATGGAGGTGTGAGATGTCAAAATGGAGGTGTGTGACGTCATAAAATGGAGGTGTGTGAAGTCATATAATGGAGGTGTGTGAAATCATAGAGTGGAGGTTTGTGAAGTCATAGAATGGAGGTGTGTGAAGTCAGAATAGAGGTGTGTGAAGTAATAGAATGGAGGTGTGTGAAGTCATAGCATGGAGGTTTGTGAAATCATAGAATGGAAGTGTGTGAAGTCAGAGAATGGAGGTGTGTGAAGTCACAAAATGAAGGTGTGTGAGGTCATAGAATGGAGGTGTGTGAAGACACAGAAGGGAGGTGTGTGTAGTCACAGAATGGAGGTTTGTGAAGTCATAGAATGGAGGTATGTGAAGTCAAATTGGAGGGGTGTGAAGTCGGAGAATGGAGGTGTGTGAAGTCACAGAATGGAGGTGGGTGAAGTCACAGAATGGAGGTGTGTGAAGTCATGGAATGGAGGTGTGTGAAGTCACAGAATGGACGGGTATGAAGTCATAGAATGGAGGTGTGTGAAGACACAAAATTGAGGTGTTTGAAGTCACATATTTTAGGTGTGTGAAGTCAAAATGGATGTGTGAAATCATAGAATGGAAGTGTGTGAAGTCATAGAATGGAGGTGTGTGAAGTCACAGAATGAAGGTGTGTGAAGTCCCAGAATGGAGGTGTGTGAAGTCACAGAATGGAGGTGTATGAAGTCATAGAATGTAAATGTGTGAAGTCACAGAATGTAGGTGTGTGAAGTCAGAATGTAGGTGTGTGAAGTCACCGAATGGAAGTGTGTGAACTCAGAATGGAGGTGTGTGAAATCACAGAATGGAGGTTTGCGAAGTCATAGAATGGACGTGTGTGAAGTCACAGAATGGATGTTTCTTAACTAAGAACGAAGGTGTGTGAAGTCATAGAATGGAGGTGTGTGAAGACAAAATTGTGGTGTGTGAACTCATAGAATGGATGTGTGTGAACTCATAGAATGGAGGTGTGTGAAGTCGTGGAATGGAGGTGTGTGAAGTCAAAGAATGGAGGTGTGTGAAGTCAAACAATGGTGGTGTGTGAGGTCACAGAATGGAGGTATGTGAAATCACAGAATGGAAATGTGTGAAGTCAAAACGGAGGTGTGTGAAGTCAAAGAATGGAGGTGTGTGAAGTCACAGAATGGAGGTGTGTGAAATCAAAATGGTGGTGTGTGAAGTCACAAATGGAGGTTTGTGAAGTCAAAGAATGAAGGTGTGTGAAATCATAGAATGGAGGTGTGTGAAGTCATGGAATGCAGGTTTGTGAAGTCAAATATTGGAACTGTGGGAAGTTACAGAAAGGAGATGTGTGAACTCATAGAATGGATGTGTGTGAAGTCATAGAATGGAGGTGTGTGAAGTCATAGAATGGAAGTGTGTGAAGTAATAGAATGGAGGTGTGTGATGTCATAGAATGGAGGTGTGTGAAGTCATAGAATGGAGATGGTTGAAGTCACGGAAGGGAGGTGTGTGAAGTCACAGAATGGAGGTGTGTGAAGTCACAGAAAGGAGGTGTGTGAAGTCACAGAATGGAGATGTGTGAAGTCACAGAATGGAGATGTGTGAAGTCAAAAAGGTGGTGTGAGAAGTCACAAATATAAGTGTGTGAAGTCACAGAATGGAGTTGTGTGAAGTCAAAGAATGGAGGTGTGTGAAGTCAAAATGGAGGTGTGTGAAGTCACAGAATGGAGGTGTGTGAAGTCATAGCATGGAGGTTTGTGAAATCATAGAATGGAAGTGTATGAAGTCATAGAATGGGGGTGTGTAGTCATACAATGAAGGTGTGTGAAGTCATAGAATGGAGGTGTGTGAAGTCACAGAAGGGAGGAGTGTGAAGTCATATAATGGAGGTGTGTGAAGTCAAAATGGAGGTGTGTGACGTCATAAAATGGATGTGTGTGAAGTCATAGATTGGAGGTGTGTGAAATCATTGAATGGAGGTTTGTGAAGTCACAGAATGGAGGTGTGTGAAGTCACAGAATGGAGGTTTGTGAAGTCATAGAATGGAGGTATGTGAAGTCAAATTGGAGGGTTGTGAAGTCGGAGAATGGAGGTGTGTGAAGTCACAGAATGGAGATGTGAGAAGTCACAGAATGGAGGTGTGTGAAGTCACAGAATGGAGTTCTGTGAAGTCAAAGAATGGAGGTGTGTGAAGTCATAGAATGGAGGTGTGTGAAGTCATAGAATGTATGTTTGTGAAGTAAGAATGAAGGTGTGTGAAGTCATAAAATGGAGCTGTGTGAAGTCACAGAATGGAGGTGTGTGAAGTCATAGAATGGAGGTGTGTGAAGTCATAGAATAGAGGTGTGTGAAGTCATAGAATGGAGGTGTGTGAAGTCACAGAATGGAGGTGTGTGAAGTCAGAATGGAGGTGTGTGAAGTCAAAAAGGTGGTGTGAGAAGTCACAAATGTAAGGGTGTGAAGTCACAGAATGGAGGTGTGTGAAGTCAAAATGGAGGTGTGTGAAGTCAAAGAATGTGGGAGTGTGAAATTGAATGGAGGGGTGTGAAATCACAGAATGGAGGTGTGTGAAGTCAGAATAGATGTTTGCGAAGTCATAGAATGGAGGTGTGTGAAGTCAGAATTGAGGTGTGTGAAGTCATAGAATGGAGGTGTATGAAGTCAGAATAGAGGTGTGTGAAGTCATAGAATGGAGGTGTGTGAAGTCACAAAATGGTGGTGTGAGAAGTCACAGAATGGAGGTGTGTGAAGTCACAGAATGGAGGTGTGTGAACTCAGAATGGAGGTATGTAAAGTCACAGAATGGCGATGTGTGAAGACATAGAATGGAAGTGTGTCAAGTCATAGAATGGAGGTGTGTGAAGTCACAGAATGGATGGTATGAACTCATAGAATGGAGGTGTGTGAAGTCACAGAATTGAGGTGTTTGAAGTCATATATTTGAGGTGTGTGAAGTCAAAATGGATGTGTGAAGTCATAGAATGGATGTGTGTGAAATCATAGAATGAGGGTGTGTGAGGTCATAGAATGGAGGTGTGTGAAGTCACAGAATGGAGGTGTGTGAAGTCACAGAATGGAGGTGTGTGAAGTCACAGATTGGAGGTGTGTGAAGTCTCAGAATGGAGGTGTGTGAGTCACAGAATGGAGGTGTGTGAAGTCATACAATGGAAGTGTGTGAAGTCATAAAATTGTGGTGTGTGAAGTCACAGAATGGAGGTTTGTGAAGTCATAGAATGGAGGTGTGTGAAGTCAAAGAATGGAGGTGTTTGAAGTCATAGAATGAAGGTGTGTGAAGTTATAGAATGGATGTTTTTAAAGTAAGAATGAAGTTGTGTGAAGTCATAGAATGGAAGTGTGTGACGTCAAAGAATGGAGGTGTGTGAAGTCATAGAATGGAGGTGTGTAAACTCAGAATGGAGGTGTGTGAAGTCAAAGAATGGAGGGGTATGAAGTCATAGAATGGAGGTGTGTGAAGTCATAAAATGTATGTTTGTGAAGTAAGAATGAAGGTGTAGTGAAGTCATAGAATGGAGTTGTGTGAAGTCACAGAATGGAGGTGTGTGAATTCATAGAATGGAGGTGTGTGAAGTCATAGAATGGAGGTGTGTGAAGTCATATAATGGAGGTGTGTGAAGTCACAGAATGGAGGTGTGTGAAGTCAGAATGGAGGTGTGAATTCAAAGAATAGAGGTGGGTGAAGTCGTACAAAGGAGGTGTGGGAAGTCATAGAATGGAGGAGTGTGAAGTCCTGGAGTGGAGGTGAGTGAAGTCACAGATTCGAGGTCTGTGAAGTCATAGAATGGAGGTGTGTGAAGTAGGAATGGAGGTGTGTGAAGTCATAGAAAGGAGGTGTGTGAAGTCATAGAAAGGAGGTGTGTGAAGTCAGAGAAGGGAAGTGTGTGAAGTCAGCGAAGGGAAGTGTGTGAAGTCAAAATGGAGGTGTGTGACGTCATAAAATGGAGGTGTGTGCAGTCATAGATTGGCGGTGTGTGAAATCATAGAATGGAGGTTTGTGAAGTCACAGAATGGAGGTGTGTGAAGTCACAGAATGGAGGTTTCTGAAGTCATAGAATGGTGGTATGTGAAGTCAAATTGGAGGGGTGTGAAGTCGGAGAATGGAGGTGTGTGAAGTCACAGAATGGAGCTGTGTGAAGTCACAGAATGGAGGTGTGTGAAATCATAGAATGGAGGTGTGTGAAGTCATATAATGGAGGTGTGTGAAGTCACATAATGGAGGTGTGTGAAGTCAGAATGGTGGTGTGTGAAGTCACAAATGTAAGGGTGTGAAGTCACAGAATGGAGGTGTGTGAAGTCAAAATGGAGGTGTGTAAAGTCAAAGAATGTAGGTGTGTGAAGTCATCGAATGGAGGTGTGTGAAATCACAGAATGGAGGTGTGTGAAGTCAGAATAGAGGTTTGCAAATTCATAGAATGGAGGTGTGTGAAGTCAGAATGGAGGTGTGTGAAGTCATAGAATGGATGTGTGTGAAGTCAGAATAGAGGTGTGTGAAGTCATAGAATGGAGGTGTGTGAAGTAACAAAACGGAGGTGTGGGAAGTCACAGAATGGAGGTGTGTGAAGTCACAGAATGGAGGTGTGTGAACTCAGAATGGAGGTATGTAAAGTCACAGAATGGCGATGTGTGAAGTCATAAAATGGAAGTGTGTGAAGTCATAGAATGGAGGTGTGTAAAGTCACAGAATGGATGGTATGAACTCATAGAATGGAGGTTTGTGAAGTCACAGAATTGAGGTGTTTGAAGTCGTATATTGGAGGTGTGTGAAGTCAAAATGGATGTGTGAAGTCATAGAATGGAGGTTTGTGAAATCATAGAATGAGGGTGTGTGAGGTCATAGAATGGAGGTGTGTGAAGTCACAGAATGGAGGTGTGTGAAGTCACAGAATGGAGGTGTGTGAAGTCACAGATTGGAGGTGTGTGAAGTCTCAGAATGGAGGTGTGTGAGTCACAGAATGGAGGTGTGTGAAGTCATACAATGGAAGTGTGTGAAGTCATAAAATTGTGGTGTGTGAAACCACAGAATGGAGGTTTGTGAAGTCATAGAATGGAGGTGTGTGAAGTCACAGAATGGAGGTGTTTGAAGTCATAGAATGAAGGTGTGTGAAGTTATAGAATGGATGTTTTTAAAGTAAGAATGAAGTTGTGTGAAGTCATAGAATGGAAGTGTGTGACGTCAAAGAATGGAGGTGTGTGAAGTCATAGAATGGAGGTGTGTAAACTCAGAATGGAGGTGTGTGAAGTCAAAGAATGGAGGGGTATGAAGTCATAGAATGGAGGTGTGTGAAGTCATAAAATGTATGTTTGTGAAGTAAGAATGAAGGTGTAGTGAAGTCATAGAATGGAGTTGTGTGAAGTCACAGAATGGAGGTGTGTGAATTCATAGAATGGAGGTGTGTGAAGTCATAGAATGGAGGTGTGTGAAGTCATATAATGGAGGTGTGTGAAGTCACAGAATGGAGGTGTGTGAAGTCAGAATGGAGGTGTGAATTCATAGAATAGAGGTGGGTGAAGTCGTAGAAAGGAGGTGTGGGAAGTCATAGAATGGAGGAGTGTGAAGTCCTGGAGTGGAGGTGAGTGAAGTCACAGATTCGAGGTCTGTGAAGTCATAGAATGGAGGTGTGTGAAGTAGGAATGGAGGTGTGTGAAGTCATAGAAAGGAGGTGTGTGAAGTCATAGAAAGGAGGTGTGTGAAGTCAGAGAAGGGAAGTGTGTGAAGTCAGCGAAGGGAGGTGTGTGAAGTCAAAATGGAGGTGTGTGACGTCATAAAATGGAGGTGTGTGCAGTCATAGATTGGCGGTGTGTGAAATCATAGAATGGAGGTTTGTGAAGTCACAGAATGGAGGTGTGTGAAGTCACAGAATGGAGGTTTCTGAAGTCATAGAATGGTGGTATGTGAAGTCAAATTGGAGGGGTGTGAAGTCGGAGAATGGAGGTGTGTGAAGTCACAGAATGGAGCTGTGTGAAGTCACAGAATGGAGGTGTGTGAAATCATAGAATGGAGGTGTGTGAAGTCATATAATGGAGGTGTGTGAAGTCACATAATGGAGGTGTGTGAAGTCAGAATGGTGGTGTGTGAAGTCACAAATGTAAGGGTGTGAAGTCACAGAATGGAGGTGTGTGAAGTCAAAATGGAGGTGTGTAAAGTCAAAGAATGTAGGTGTGTGAAGTCATCGAATGGAGGTGTGTGAAATCACAGAATGGAGGTGTGTGAAGTCAGAATAGAGGTTTGCAAATTCATAGAATGGAGGTGTGTGAAGTCAGAATGGAGGTGTGTGAAGTCATAGAATGGATGTGTGTGAAGTCAGAATAGAGGTGTGTGAAGTCATAGAATGGAGGTGTGTGAAGTAACAAAACGGAGGTGTGGGAAGTCACAGAATGGAGGTGTGTGAAGTCACAGAATGGAGGTGTGTGAACTCAGAATGGAGGTATGTAAAGTCACAGAATGGCGATGTGTGAAGTCATAAAATGGAAGTGTGTGAAGTCATAGAATGGAGCTGTGTAAAGTCACAGAATGGATGGTATGAACTCATAGAATGGAGGTTTGTGAAGTCACAGAATTGAGGTGTTTGAAGTCACATATTGGAGGTGTGTGAAGTCAAAATGGATGTGTGAAGTCATAGAATGGAGGTTTGTGAAATCATGGAATGAGGGTGTGTGAGGTCATAGAACGGAGGTGTGTGAAGTCACAGAATGGAGGTGTGTGAAGTCACAGAATGGAGGTGTGTGAAGTCATAGAATGGAGGTTTGTGAAGTCACAGAATTGAGGTGTTTGAAGTCATATATTGGAGGTGTGTGAAGTCAAAATGGATGTGTGAAGTCATAGAATGGAGGTGTGTGGAGTCAAAGAATGGAAGTGTGTGAAATCAAAATGGAGGTGTGTGAAGTCACAGAATGGAGGTGTGTGAAGTCACAGAATGGAGGTGTGTGAAGTCATAGAATGGAGGTGTGTGAAGTCACACAATGCAGGTGTGTAATGTCACAGAATAGAGGTGTGTGAAGTCACAGAATGGAGGTGTGTGAAGTCATAGAATGGAGGTGTGTGAAGTTATAGAATGGAGGTGTTGGAAGTTACAGAATGGATGTTTGTGAAGTAAGAATGTAGGTGTGTTAAGTCATAGAATGGAAGTATGTGAAGGCACAGAATGGAGGTGTGTGAAGTCATAGAATGGAGGTGGGTGAACTCACAATGGAGGTGTGTGAAGTCAAAGAATGGAGGTGTGTGAAGTCATAGAAAGGAATTGTATGAAGTCATAGAATGGAGGTGTGTGAATCCAGAATTGAGGTGTGTGAAGTCACAGAATGGAGGTGTGTGAACTCAGAATGGAGGTGTGTGAAGTCACAGAATGGAGGTTTGTGAAGTCATAGAATGGAGGTGTGTGAAGTCATAGAATGGATGTTTGTGAAGTAAGAATGAAGGTGTGTGAAGTCATAGAATTGAGGTGGTTGAACTCACAATGGAGGTGTGTGAAGTCAAAGAATGGAGGTGTGTGAAGTCATAGAAAGGAATTGTGTGAAGTCATAGAATGGAGGTGTGTGAAGCCGGAATTGAGGTGTGTGAAGTCACAGAACTGAGGTGTGTGAACTCAGAATGGAGGTGTGTGAAGTCACAGAATGGAGGTTTGTGAAGTCATAGAATGGAGGTGTGTGAAGGCAAAATGGAGGTGTGCGAACTCATAAAATGGAGATGTGTGAAGTCATGGAATGGAGGTGTGTGAAGTCCAAAAATGGAGGTATTTGAAGTCAAACAATGGAGGTGTGTGAAGTCACAGAATGGAGCTGTGTGAAGTCAGATTGGAGGTGTGTGAAGTCACAGAATGGAGGCCTGTGAACTCAGAATGGAGGTGTGTGAAGTCACAGAATGGAGGTGTGAAGTCATAGAATGGAGGTGTGTGTAGTCATAGAATGGAGGTGTGTGAAGTCACAGAATGAAGGTGTGTGAAGTCAGAACGGAGGTGTGTAGTCATAGATTCGAGGTGGTGATGTCAAAATGCAGGTGTGTGAAGTCATAGATGGAATTGTGTGAAGTCATAGTATGGAGGGGTGTGAAATCATAGAATGGAGTTTTGTGAAGTCACAGAATGGAGCTGTGTGAATTCTGAATGGAGGTGTGTGAAGTCATAGAATGGAGGTGTGTGAAGTCAGAATGGAGGTGTGTGAACTCATAGAATGGAGGTGCGTGACGTCACAATGGAAGTGTGTGAAGTCATAAAATTTAGGTGTGGGAAGTCACAGAATGGAGGTGTGTGAAGTCATAGAATGGAGGTGTGTGAAGTCACAGAATGGAGGTGTGTGAAGTCATAGCATGGAGGTAGGTGAAATCATAGAATGGAAGTGTGTGAAGTCATAGAATGGAGGTGTGTGAAGTCATACAATGAAGGTGTGTGAAGTCATAGAATGGAGATATGTGAAGTCAGAATGGAGGTGTGAAGTCATAGAATAGAGGTGGGTGAAGTCATAGAAAGGAGGTGTGGGAAGTCCTAGAATGGAGGAGTGTGAAGTCACAGATTCGAGGTCTGTCAAGTCATAGAATATAGGTGTGTGAACTCATAGAATGGAGGTGTGTGACGTCACAATGGAAGTGTGTGAATTCATAGTATGGAGGTGTGTGAAGTCACAGAATGGAGGTGTGTGAAGTCAAAATCGAGGGATGTCCTGGCCTAAAATGGAGGTGTGTGAAATCATAGAATGGAGGTGTGTGAACTCATAGAATGAAGGTTTGTGAAGTCACAGAATGGAGGTGTGTGAAGTCATATAATGAAGGTGTGTGAAGTCATAGAATGGAGGTGTGTGAACACATAGAATGGAGGTGTGTGACGTCACAATGGAAATGTGTGAATACAGAGTATGGAGGTGTGTGAAGTCACAGAATGGAGGTGTGTGAATTCAAAATGGAGGTGTGTGAAGTCACAGAATGGAGGTGTGTGAAGTCATAGCATGGAGGTATGTGAAATCATAGAATGGAAGTGTGTGAAGTCATAGAATGGAGGTGTGTGAAGTCATACAATGAAGGTGTGTGAAGTCATAGAATGGAGATATGTGAAGTCACAGAAGGGAGGTGTGTGAAGTCACATAATGGAGGTGTGTGAAGTCAAAATGGAGGTGTGTGAAGTCATAGATTGGAGGTGTGTGAAATCATAGAATGGAGGTTTTTGAAGTCACAGAATGGAGGTGTGTGAAGTCAAGGAATGGAGGTTTGTGAAGTCATAGAATGGAGGTATGTGAAGTCAAATTGGAGGGGTGTGAAGTCGGAGAATGGAGGTGTGTGAAGTCACAGAATGGAGCTGTGTGAAGTCACAGAATGGAGGTGTGTGAAGTCACAGAATGGAGGTGTGGTAAGTCAAAGAATGGAGGTTTGTGAAGTCATAGAATGGAGGTGTGTGAAGTCATAGAATGTATGTTTGTGAAGTAAGAATGAAGGTATGTGAAGTCATAGAATGGAGGTGTGTGAAGTCAGAATGGAGGTGTGAAGTCATAGAATGGATGTGGGTGAAGTCATAGAAAGGAGGTGTGGGAAGTCATAGAATGGAGGAGTGTGAAGTCATAGAGTGCAGGTGAGTGAAGTCACAGATTCGAGGTCTGTGAAGTCATAGAAGGGAGGTGTGTGAAGTCAGAATGGAGGTGTGTGAAGTCATAGAATGGAGGTGTGTGAACTCATAGAATGGAGGTGTGTGACGTCACAATGGAAGTGTGTGAAGTCATAGAATGGAGGTATGTGAAGTCACAGAATGGAGGTGTGTGAAGTCAAAATGGAGGTGTGTGACGTCCTAAAATGGAGGTGTGTGAAGTCATGGAATGGAGGTCTGTGAAATCATAGAATATAGGTTTGTGAAGTCACAGAATGGAGGTGTGTGAACTCAGAATGGAGGTGTGTGTAGTCACAGAATGGAGGTGTGTGAAATCATAGCATGGAGGTATGTGAAATCACAGAATGGAAGTGTGTGAAGTCATAGAATGGAGGTGTGTGAACTCATAGAATGGAGGTGTGTGAAGTCACAGAATGAAGGTGTGTGAAGTCAGAACGGAGGTGTGTAGTCATAGATTCGAGGTGGTGATGTCAGAATGCAGGTGTGTGAAGTCATAGATGGAATTGTGTGAAGTCATAGTATAGTGGGGTGCGGAATCATAGAATGGAGTTTTGTGAAGTCACAGAATGGAGCTCTGTGAATTCAGAATGGAGGTGTGTGAAGTCATAGAATGGAGGTGTGTGAAGTCAGAATGGAGGTGTGTGAACTCATAGAATGGAGGTGTGTGCCGTCACAATGGAAGTGTGTGAAGTCATAAAATGGAGGTGTGTGAAGTCACAGAATGGAGGTGTGTGAAGTCATAGAATGGAGGTGTGTGAAATCACAGAATGGAGGTGTTTGAAGTCATAGAGTGGAGGTGTGTGAAGTTATAGAATGGATGTTTGTAAAGTAAGAATGAATTTGTGTGAAGTCATAGAATGGAAGTGTGTGAAGTCATAGAATGGTGATGTGTAAACACAGAATGGAGGTGTGTGAAGTCAAAGAATGGAGGTGTGTGAAGTCGTAGAATGGAGGTGTGTGAAGTCATAGAATGTATGTTTGTGAAATAAGAATGAAGGTGTGTGAAGTCATAGAATGGAGGTGTGTGAAGTCACAGAATGGAGGTGTGTGAAGTCATAGAATGGAGGTTTGTGAAGTCATAGAATGGAGGTGTGTGAAGTCATATAATGGAGGTGTGTGAAGTCATAGAATGGAGGTTTGTGAAGTCATAGAATGGAGGTGTGTGAAGTCATATAATGGTGGTGTGTGAAGTCACATAATGGAGGTGTGTGAAGTCAAAATGGAGGTGTGAAGTCATAGAATAGAGGTGGGTGAAGTCATAGAAAGGAGGTGTGGGAAGTCATAGAATGGAGGAGTGTGAAGTCACAGATTCGAGGTCTGTGAAGTCATAGAATATAGGTGTGTGAACTCATAGAATGGAGGTGTGTGACGTCACAATGGAAGTGTGTGAATTCATAGTATGGAGGTGTGTGACGTCATAAAATGGAGGTGTGTGAAGTCATAGATTGGAGGTGTGTGAAATCATAGAATGGAGGTTTGTGAAGTCACAGAATGGAGGTGTGTGAAGTCACAGAATGGAGGTTTGTGATGTCAAAGAATGGAGGTGTGTGAAGTCATAGAATGTATGTTTGTGAAGTAAGAATGAAGGTGTGTGAAGTCATAGAATTGAGGTGTGTGAAGTCAAAATGGAGGTGTGTGACGTCCTAAAATGGAGGTGTGTGAAGTCATGGAATGGAGGTCTGTGAAATCATAGAATGGAGGTTTGTGAAGTCACAGAATGGAGGTGTGTGAACTCAGAATGGAGGTGTGTGAAGTCACAGAATGGAGGTGTGTGAAGTTATAGCATGGAGGTATGTGAAATCATAGAATGGAAGTGTGTGAAGTCATAGAATGGAGGTGTGTGAACTCATAGAATGGAGGTGTGTGAAGTCACAGAATGAAGGTGTGTGAAGTCAGAACGGAGGTGTGTAGTCATAGATTCGAGGTGGTGATGTCAGAATGCAGGTGTGTGAAGTCATAGATGGAATTGTGTGAAGTCATAGTATGGTGGGGTGCGGAATCATAGAATGGAGTTTTGTGAAGTCACAGAATGGAGCTCTGTGAATTCAGAATGGAGGTGTGTGAAGTCATAGAATGGAGGTGTGTGAAGTCAGAATGGAGGTGTGTGAACTCATAGAATGGAGGTGTGTGCCGTCACAATGGAAGTGTGTGAAGTCATAAAATGGAGGTGTGTGAAGTCACAGAATGGAGGTGTGTGAAGTCATAGAATGGAGGTGTGTGAAATCACAGAATGGAGGTGTTTGAAGTCATAGAATGGAGGTGTGTGAAGTTATAGAATGGATGTTTGTAAAGTAAGAATGAATTTGTGTGAAGTCATAGAATGGAAGTGTGTGAAGTCATAGAATGGTGATGTGTAAACACAGAATGGAGGTGTGTGAAGTCAAAGAATGGAGGTGTGTGAAGTCGTAGAATGGAGGTGTGTGAAGTCATAGAATGTATGTTTGTGAAATAAGAATGAAGGTGTGTGAAGTCATAGAATGGAGGTGTGTGAAGTCACAGAATGGAGGTTTGTGAAGTCATAGAATGGAGGTGTGTGAAGTCATATAATGGAGGTGTGTGAAGTCATAGAAGGGAGGTTTGTGAAGTCATAGAATGGAGGTGTGTGAAGTCATATAATGGTGGTGTGTGAAGTCACATAATGGAGGTGTGTGAAGTCAAAATGGAGGTGTGAAGTCATAGAATAGAGGTGGGTGAAGTCATAGAAAGGAGGTGTGGGAAGTCATAGAATGGAGGAGTGTGAAGTCACAGATTCGAGGTCTGTGAAGGTTTGTGATGTCAAAGAATGGAGGTGTGTGAAGTCATAGAATGTATGTTTGTGAAGTAAGAATGAAGGTGTGTGAAGTCATAGAATTGAGGTGTGTGAAGTCAAAATGGAGGTGTGTGACGTCCTAAAATGGAGGTGTGTGAAGTCATGGAATGGAGGTCTGTGAAATCATAGAATGGAGGTTTGTGAAGTCACAGAATGGAGGTGTGTGAACTCAGAATGGAGGTGTGTGAAGTCACAGAATGGAGGTGTGTGAAGTTATAGCATGGAGGTATGTGAAATCATAGAATGGAAGTGTGTGAGGTCATAGAATGGAGGTGTGTGAACTCATAGAATGGAGGTGTGTGAAGTCACAGAATGAAGTTGTGTGAAGTCAGAATGGAGGTGTGTAGTCATAGAGTGGAGGTGGTGAATTCATAGAAAGGAGGTGTGGGAAGTAATAGAATGGAGGAGTATGAAGTCATAGAGTGCAGGTGAGTGAAGTCACAGATTTGAGGTCTGTGAAGTCATAGAATGGAGGTGTGTGATGTCAGAATGCAGGTGTGTGAAGTCATAGATGGAGTTGTGTGAAGTCATAGTATCGAGGTGTGTGAAATCATAGAATGGAGTTTTGTGAAGACACAGAATGGAGCTGTGTGAATTCAGAATGGAGGTGTGTGAAGTCATAGAATGAAGGTGGGTGAAGTCATAGAGTGGAGGTGTGTGATGTGAGAATGGAGGTGTGCGAAGTCATAGAATAGAGGTTTGTGAAGTCAGAATGGAGGTGTGTGAAGTCAGAATGGAGGTGTGTGATCTCATAGAATGGAGGTGAGTGACATCACAATCAAGTGTGTGAAGTCATAGAATGGAGGTGTGTGAAGTCACAGAATGGAGGTGTGTGAAGTCATGGAATGGAGGTATGTGAAGTCACAGAATGGAGGTGTGTAAAGCCACAATGGAAGTGTTTGAATTCATAGTCTGTAGGTGTGTGAAGTCACAGAATGGAGGTGTGTGAAGTCAAATCTAGGTGTGTGATGTCCTAAAATGGAGGTGTGTGAAGTCATAGAATGGAGGTGTGTGAACTCATAGAATGGAGGTGTGTGACGTCACAATGGAAGTGTGTGAATTCATAGTATGGAGGTGTGTGAAGTCACAGAATGGAGGTGTGTGAAGTCAAAATGGAGGTGTGTGAAATCACAGAATGGAGGTGTGTGAAGTCATAGCATGGAGGTATGTGAAATCATAGAATGGAAGTGTGTGAAGTTATAGCATGGAGGTGTGTGAAGTCATACAATGAAGGTGTGTGAAGTCATAGACTTGAGGTGTGTGAAGTCACAGAAGGGAGGTGTGTGAAATCACATAATGGAGGTGTGTGAAGTCAAAATGGAGGTGTGTGACGTCATAAAATGGAGGTGTGTGAAGTCATAGATTAGAGGTGTGTGAAATCATAGAATGGAGGTTTGTGAAGTCACAGAATGGAGGTTTGTGAAGTCATAGAATGGAGGTATGTGAAGTCAAATTGGAGGGGTGTGAAGTAGGAGAATGGAGGTGTGTGAAGTCACAGAATGGAGCTGTGTGAAGTCACAGAATGGAGGTGAGTGAAGTCACAGAATGGAGGTGTGTGAAGTCAAAGAATGGAGGTGTGTGAAGTCATAGAATGGAGGTGTGTGAAGTCACAGAATGGAGGCGTGTGAATTCATAGTATGGAGGTGTATGAACTCATAGAATGGAGATGTGTGAAGTCAAAATGGAGGTGTGTGAAGTCATAGAATGTAGGTGTGTGAAGTCATAGAATGGAGGATTGTGAAGTCAGATTGGAGGTGTGCGAAGTCATAGAATGTAGGTGGGTGAAGTCAGAATGGAGGTGTGTGAAGTCACAGGATGGAGGTGTGTTCAATCAGAGTTGAGGTGTGTGAAGTCACAGAATGGAGGAATGTGAAGTCACAGAATGGAGGTGTGTGAAGTCATAGAATGGAGGTGTGTGAAATCATAGGATGTAGGTGTGTGAAGTCACAGGATGGAGGTGTGTTCAATCAGAGTGGAGGTGTGTGAAGTCACAGAATGGAGATGTGTGAACTCAGAATGGAGATGTGAGAAGTCACAGAATGGAGGTGTGTGAACTCACAGAATGAAGGTGTGTGAAGTCCTAGAATGGAGGTGTGTGAAGTCCTAGAAGGGAGGTGTGTAAAGTCACAGAATGGAGGTGTGTGAAGTCACAGAAATGAGGTGTGTGAAGTCACAGAATTGAGGTGTGTGAAGTCATAGAATGGAGGTGTGGGAAGTCATAGAATGGAGGAGTGTGAAGTCATAGAATGGATGTTTGTGAAGTAAGAATGAAGGTATGTGAAGTCATAGAATATAGGTTTGTGAAGTCACAGAATGGAGGTGTATGAAATCACAGAATTGAGGTGTGTGAATTGATAGAATGGAGGTGTTTGAACTCATAGAATGGAGGTGTGTGAAGTCATAGAATGGAGGTGTCTGAAGTCATAGAATGCAGGAGTGTGAAGTCACAGAATGGAGGAGTGTGAACTCAGAATAGAGGTGTGCGAATTCATAGAATGGAAGTGTGTGAAGTCAGAATGGAGGTGTGTGAAGTCATAGAATAGAGGTGTGTGAAGTCAGAATGGAGGTGTGTGAACTCATAGAATGTAGGTGTGGGAAGTCATAGAATGGAGGTGTCTGAAGTCATAGAATGCAGGTGTGTGAAGTCACAGAATGGAGGAGTGTGAACTCAGAATAGAGGTGTGCGAATTCATAGAATGGAAGTGTGTGAAGTCAGAATGGAGGTGTGTGAAGTCACAGAATTGAGCTGTGTGAAGTCATAGAATGGAGGTGTGTGAACTCATAGAATGGAGGAGTGTGAAGTCATAGAATGGAGGTGTCTGAAGTCATAGAATGCAGGTGTGTGAAGTCACAGAATGGAGGAGTGTGAACTCAGAATAGCGGTGTGCGAATTCATAGAATGGAAGTGTGTGAAGTCAGAATGGAGGTGTGTGAAGTCATAGAATGGAGGTGTGTGAAGTCAGAATGGAGGTGTGTGAAGTCCCGTAATGGAGATGTGGGAACTCAGAATGGAGTTGTGTGAAGTCATAGAATGGAGGTGTGGGAAGTCATAGAATGGAGGTGTCTGAAGTCATAGAATGGAAGTGTGTGAAGTCATAGAATGGAGATTTGTGAAGTCATAGAATGGAGGTGTGTGAAGTCAAAAAATGGAGGTGTGTGAAGTCACAGAAAGGAGGTGCGTGATGTCATAGAATGGAGGTGTGTGAGTCATAAAATGGAGGTGTGTGAAGTCACAGAATGATGGTGTGTGAAGTCATAGAATGGTGGTGTGTGAAGTCACAGAATGGAGGTGTGTGCAATCACAGAAAGGAGGTGTGTGAAGTCATAGAATGGAGGTTTGGGAACTCATAGAATGGAGGAGTGTCAAGTCAAAATGGAGGTGAATGAAGTCATAGAATGGAGGTGTGTGAAGTCACAGAATGGAGGTGTGTAAAGTCATACGATGGATTTGCATGAAGTCAGAATGGAGTTTTGTGAAATCACAGAATGGAAGTGTGTGAAAGTAGAATGGAGGTGTGTGAAGTCATAGAATGGAGGTGTGTGAAGTCACAGAATGGAGGTGTGTGAAGTCAGAATGGAGGTGTACAAAGTCATAGAATAGAGGTGTGTGAAGTCAGAGTGGAGGTGTGTGAAGTCATAGAAAAGAGGTGTGTGAAGTCAGAATGGAGATGTTTGAACTCATAAAATTGAGGTGTGTGAAGTCATAGAATGAAGGTGTGTGAAGTCATAGAATTGAGGTGTGTGAAGTCACAGAATGTAGGTTTGTGAAGCCATAGAATGCAGGTGTTTGAAGTCACAAAATGGAGGTGTGTGAAGTCACAGAAAGGAGGAGTGTGAACTCAGAATAGAGGTGTGCGAATTCATAGAATGGAAGTGTGTGAAATCAGAATGGAGGTTTGTGAAGTCATACAATGGGGGTGTGTGAAATCAGAATGGAGGTGAGTGAAGTCCCGTAATGGAGATATGTGAACTCAGAATGGAGTTGTGTGAAGTCATAGAATGGAGGTGTGAGAATTCATAGAATGGAAGTGTCTGAAGTCATAGAATGGAAGTGTGTGAAGTCATAGAATGGAGTTGTGTGAAGTCATAGAATGGAGGTGTGTGAAGTCAAAAAATGGAGGTGTGTGAAGTCACAGAAAGGAGGTGCGTGATGTCATCGAATGGAGGTGTTTGAAGTCATACAATGGAGGTGTGTGAAGTCACAGAATGGAGGTGTGTGAAGACAAAGAATGGTGGTTTGTGAAGTCACAGAATGGAGGTGTGTGAATTCACAGAATTGAGGTGTGTGCAATCACAGAAAGGAGGTGTGTGAAGTCATAGAATGGAGGTGTGTGAACTCATAGAATGGAGGAGTGTGAAGTCACAATGGAGGTGAATGAAGTCATAGAATGGAGGTGTATGAACTCACAGAATGGAGGTGTGTAAAGTCATACGATGTAGGTGCATGAAGTCAGAATGTAGTTGTGTGAAATCACAGAATGGAGGTGTGTGATATCAGAATGGAGGTGTGTGAAGACAGAATGGAGGTTTGTAAAGTCATAGAAAGCAGTTGTTTGCAGTCACAGAATGGAGGTGTGTGAACTCATAGAATGGAGGTGTGTGAACTCATAGAATGGAGGAGTGTGAAGTCAGAATGGGGGTATGTGACCTCATAGAATGGAAGCGATTGAAGTCAGAATGGAGGTGTGTGATGTCATAGAATGGAGGTGTGTGAAGTCGGAATGGACGTGTGTGAACCCATAGAATGAAGGTGTGTGAAGTCACACTGGAGGCGTTTGGAGTCATAGAATGGAGGTGTGTGAAGTCACAGAATGGAGGTGTGTGAAGTCAGAATGGAGGTGTGTGAAGTCACACAATGAAGAGGTGTGAACTCAGAAAGGAGGTTTGTGAAGTCATTGAATGGAGATTTGTGAAGTCATAGAAGGGATCTGTGTAAAGTCATAGAATGGAGGAGTGCGAAGTCACAGAATGGAGGTGTGGAAGTAATAGAATGGAGGTGTGTGAAGTCATAGAATGGAGGTGTGTGAAGTCATAGAGTGGAGGTGTGTGAAGTCACAGAATGGAGGTGTGTGAAGTCACAGAATGGAGGTGTGTGAAGTCAGAATGGAGGGGTGTGAAGTCACAGAATGGTGGTGTGTGAAGTCATAGAATGGAGGTGTGTGAAGTCATGGAATGGAGGTGTGTGAAGTAAGAATGAAGGTGTGTGAAGTCAGAATGAAGGTGTGTGAAGTCACAGAATGGAGGTGTGTGAATTCACAGAATGGAGGTGTGTGAAGTCACAGAATGGAGGCGTTTTAATTCATAGAATGGAGGTGTGTGAAGTCACAATGAAGGTTTGTGAAGTCATAGAATGGAGGTGTGTGAAGTCACATAATGCAGGAATGTGAAGTCAGAATGGAGGTGTTTGAGGTCATAGAATGGAGGTGTGTGAAGTCATAGAATAGAGGTGTGTGAAGTCACAGAATGGAGTTGTGTGAAGTCACAGAATGCAGGTGTGTGAAGTCACAATATGGAGGTGAGTGAAGTCATAGAATGGAGATGTGTGAAGTCAGAGAATGGAAGGGTGTGAAGTCATAGAATGGAGGTGAGTGAGGTCATAGAATGGAGGTGTGTGAAGTCAAACAATTGAGGTGTGTGAAGTCAAGGAAAGAGGTGTGTGATGGCATAGAATGGAGGGGTGTGAATTCATAGAATGGCGGTGTTTGAAGTCACAGAATGGAGATGTGTGAAGTCATAGAATGCAGCGGTGTGAAGTCACAGAACGAAGGTGTGTGAAGTCAAAGAATGCAGGTGTGTCAACCCATAGAATGGAGGTGTGTGAATTCATCGAATGGAGGTTTGTGAACTCATGGAATGTAGGTGTGTGAAGTAACAATGGAGGTGTGTGAAGTAATCGAATGGAGGTGTGGGAAGTCACAGAATGGAGGTGTGGGAAGTGATAGAATGGATGTGTGTTAACTCATAGAATGGAGGTGTGTGAAGTCAGAGAATGGAGTTGTGTGAAGTCATAGAATGGAGGTGTGTGAAGTCAAAAAAATGGAGGTGTGTGAAGTCATAGAATGGTGGTGTGTGAAGTCACAGAATGGAGTTGTGTGAAGTCATAGAATGGAGGTGTGTGAAGTCAAAAAAATGGAGGTGTGTGAAGTCACAGAAAGGAGGTGCGTGATGTCATAGAATGGAGGTGTGTGAAGTCATAGAATGGAAGTGTGTGAAGGCATAGAATGGAGGTGTGTGAAGTCACAGAATGGAGGCATGTGAATTCATAGTATGGAGGTGTATGAACTCTTGAATGAAGGTGTGTGAAGTCAAAATGGAGGTGTGTGAAGTCATAGAATGGAGGTGGGTGAAGTCAGAATGGAGGTGTGTGAAGTCACAGGATGGAGGTGTGTTCAATCAGAGTGGAGGTGTGTGAAGTAACAGAATTGAGGTGTATGAAGTCAGAATGGAGGAGTGTGAAGTCACAGAAAGGAGGTGTGTGAAGTCATAGAATGGAGGTGAGTGAAGTCAGAGAATGGAAGGGTTTGAAGTCATAGAATGGAGGTGAATGAGGTCATAGAATGGAGGTGTGTGAAGTCAGAATGAAGGTGTGTGAAGTCATAGAATGGAGGTGTGTGAAGTGCTAATATGGAGGTGAGTGAAGTCATAGAATGCAGGTGTGTGAAGTCATAGAATGGAGGTGAGTGAAGTCATTGAATAGAGGTGTGTGAAGTCACAGAATGGAATTGTGTGAAGTCACAGAATGCAGGTGTGTGACGTCATAGAATGGAGGTGAGTGAACTCATATAATTGAGGTTTGTGAAGTCATAGAATGAAGGTGTGTGAAGTCACAGAATGGAGGTGTGTGAAGTCACAGAATGGAGGTTTGTGAAGTCATAGAATGCAGGTGTTCGAAGTCACAAAATGGAGGTGTGTGAACTCATAGAATGGAGGTGTGTGAACTCATAGAATGGAGGTGTGTGAAGTCATAGAATGGAGGTGTGTGAAGTCATAGAATGAAGGTGTGTGAAGTCACAGAATGGAGGAGTGTGAACTCAGAATAGAGGTGTGCGAATTCATAGAATGGAAGTGTGTGAAGTCAGAATGGGGGTGTGTGAAGTCATAGAATGGAGGTGTGTGAAGTCAGAATGGAGGTGTGTGAAGTCCGGTAATGGAGATGTGCAAACTCAGAATGGAGATGTGTGAAGTCATAGAATGGAGGTGTGAAAAGTCATAGAATGGAGGTGTCTGAAATCATAGAATGGAAGTGTGTGAAGTCATAGAATGGAGTTGTGTGAAGTGATAGAATGGAGGTGTGTGAAGTCATACAATGGAGGTGTGTGAAGTCACACAATGGAGGTGTGTGAAGTCATAGAATGGTGGTGTGTGAAGTCACAGAATGGAGGTTTGTGAGGTCACAGAATGGAGGTGTGTGTAATCACAGAAAGGAGGTGTGTGAAGTCATAGAATGGAGGTTTTTGAACTCATAGAATGGAGGAGTGTCAAGTCGAAATGGAGGTGAATGAAATCATAGAATGGAGATGTGTGAAGTCACAGAATGGAGGTGTGTGATTTCATAGAGTGGAGGTGTGTGAAGTCACAGAATGGAGGTGTGCGAAGTCACAGAATGGAGGTGTGTGAAGTCAGAATGGAGGGGTGTGAAGACACAGAATGGAGTTGTGTGAAGTCACAGAATGGAGGCGTTTTAATTCATAGAATGGAGGAGTATGGACTCATAGAATGGAGGTGTGTGAAGTCACAATGGAGGTGTGTGAAGTCACAGAATGGAGAAATGTGAAGTCAGATGGAGGTGTTTGAGGTCATAGAATGGAGGTGTGTGAAGTCATAGAATAGAGGTGTGTGAAGTCACAGAATGGAGTTGTGTGAAGTCACAGAATGCAGGTGTGTGAAGTCATAGAATGCAGGTGTGTGAAGTCATAGAATGGAGTTGTGTGAATTCAGAGAATGGAAGGGTGTGAAGTCATAGAATGGAGGTGAGTGAGGTCATAGAATGGAGGTGTGTGAAGTCAAACAATTGAGGTGTGTGAAGTCAAGGAAAGAGGTGTGTGATGGCATAGAACAGAGAGGTGTGAATTCATAGAATGGCGGTGTTTGAAGTCACAGTACGGAGATGTGTGAAGTCATAGAATGCAGGTGTGTGAAGTCACTGAACGAAGGTGTGTGAAGTCAAAGAATGGAGGTGTGTCAACCCATAGAATGGAGGTGTGTGAAGTCATAGAATGGAGGTGTGTGAACTCATGGAATGTAGGTGTGTGAAGTATCAATGGAGGTGTGTGAAGTAATCGAATGGAGGTGTGTGCAGTCACAGAATGGAGGTGTGTGAAGTGATAGAATGGATGTGTGTTAACTCACAGAATGGAGGTGTGTGAATACACAATGGAGGTGTGTAAAGTCACAGAATGGAGGAATGTGAACTCAGAATGGATGTGTGCGAATTCATAGAATGGAAGTGTGTGAAGTCAGAGAATAGAGTTGTGTGAAGTCATAGAATGGAGGTGTGTGAAGTCAAAAAATGGGGGTGTGTGAAGTCACAGAAAGGAGGTGCGTGATGTCATAGAATGGAGGTGTGTGAAGTCATACAACGGAGGTGTGTGAAGTCACAAAATGGAGGTGTGTGAAGTCATAGAATAGTGGTGTGTGAAGTCACAGAATGGAGGTGTGTGAAGTCACAGAATGGAGGTATGTGCAATCACAGAAAGGAGGTGTGTGAAGTCATAGAATGGAGGTGTGTGAAGTCACAGAATCGAGGCGTGTGAATTCATAGTATGGAGGTGTATGAACTCATAGAATGGAGGTGTGTGAAGTCAAAATGGAGGTGTGTGAAGTCATAGAATGGAGGTGTGTGAAGTCATAGAATGGAGGAATGTGAAGTCAGAATGGAGGTGTGCGAAGTCATAGAATGGAGGTGGGTGAAGTCAGAATGGAGGTGTGTGAAGTCACAGGATGGAGGTGTGTTCAATCAGAGTGGAGGTGTGTGAAGTCACAGAATGGAGGAATGTGAAGTCACAGAACGAAGGTGTGTGAAGTCAAAGAATGGAGGTGTGTCAACCTATGGAGGTTTGTGAAGTCATAGAATGGAGGTGTGTGAACTCATGGAATGTAGGTGTGTGAAGTAACAATGGAGTTGTGTGAAGTAATCGAATGGAGGTGTGTGCAGTCACAGAATGGAGGTGTGTGAAGTGATGGAATGGATGTGTGTTAACTCATAGAATGGAGGTGTGTTCAATCAGAGTGGAGGTGTGTGAAGTCACAGAATGGAGATGTGTGAACTCAGAATGGAGGTGTGAGAAGTCACAGAATGGTGGTGTGTGAACTCATAGAATGAAGGTGTGTGAAGTCCTAGAATGGAGGTGTGTGAAGTCATAGAATGGAGGTGTGTAAAGTCACAGAATGGAGGTGTGTGAAGTCACCGAATGGAGGTGTGTGAAGTCATAGATTGGAGGTGTGTGAAGTCATATAAAGGAGGTGTGTGAAGACAGAATGAAGGTGTGTGAAGTCAGAGAATGGAGGTGTGTGAGGTCAGAAGGGAGGGGTTTGAAGTCACAGAAAGGAGGTGTGTGAAGTCACAGAATTGAGGTGTGTGAAGTCATAGAACGGAGGTGTGGGAAGTCATGGAATGGAGGAGTGTGAAGTCATAGAATGGATGTTTGTGAAGTAAGAATGAAGGTATGTGAAGTCATAGAATATAGGTTTGTGAAGTCACAGAATAGAGGTGTATGAAATCACAGAATGGAGGTGTGTGAATTGATAGAATGGAGGTGTGTGAAGTCATAGAATGGAGGTGTGTGAAGTCTTAGAATGGAGGTGTGTGAAGTCACAGAATGGAGGTGTGTGAAGCCATTGAATTGAGGTGTGTGAAGTCACAGAATCGAGGTGTGTGAAGTCATAGAATGGAGGTGTGTGAAGTCATAGATTGGAGCTGTGTGAAATCATAGAATGGAGGTGTGCGAAGTCACAGAATGGAGGTGTGGAAGTCATAGAAGGGAGGTGTGTGAAGTCATAGAATGGAGGAGTGTGAAGTCATAGAGTGGAGGTGTGTGAAGTCACAGAATGGAGGGGTGTGAAGTCACAGAATGGAGGTGTGTGAAGTCAGAATGGAGGAGTGTGAAGTCACAGAATGGAGGTGTGTGAAGTCATAGAATGGAGGTGTGTGAAGTCACAGAATGGAGAAATGTGAAGTCAGAATGGAGGTGTGTGAGGGCATAGAATGGAGGTGTGTGAAGTCATAGAATAGAGGTGTGTGAAGTCACAGAATAGAGTTATGTGAAGGCACATACTTCAGGTGTGTGAAGTTATAGAATGGAGGGGAGTGAAGTCATAGAATGGAGTTGTGTGAATTCAGAGAATGGAAGGGTGTGAAGTCATAGAATGGAGGTGAGTGAGGTCATAGAATGGAGGTGTGTGAAGTCAGAATGAAGGTGTGTTAAGTCAGTGAATGGAGGTGTGTGAAGTCAGAATGGAGGTGTTTGAAGTCACAGAAAGGAGGTTTGTGAAGTCATAGAATTGAGGTGTGTGAAGTCATAGAATGAAGGTGTGGGAAGTCATAGAATGGAGGAGTGTGAAGTCATAGAATGGATGATTGTGAAGTAAGGATGAAGGTAGGTTAAGTCATAGAATATAGGTTTGTGAAGTCACAGAATGGAGGTGTATGAAATCACAGAATGGAGGTGTGTGAATTGATAGAATGGAGGTGTGTGAAGTCATAGAATCGAGGTGTGTGAAGTCCTAGAATGGAGGTGTGTGAAATCATAGAATCGAGGTGTGTGAAGTCCTAGAATGGAGGTGTGTGAAGTCACAATTGAGGTGTGTGAAGTCATAGAATGGAGGTGTGTGAAGTCACAGAATGGAGGAATGTGAAGTCAGAATGGAGGTGTGTGAGGTCATAGAATGGAGGTGTGTGAAGTCATAAAATAGAGGTGTGTGAAGTCATAGAATGGAGGTGTGTGAAGTCACAGAATCCAGGCGTGTGAATTCACAGTATGGAGGTGTATGAACTCATAGAATGGAGGTGTGTGAAGTCAAAATGGAGGTGTGTGAAGTCATAGAATGGAGGTGTGTGAAGTCATAGAATGGAGGAATGTGAAGTCAGAATGGAGGTGTGCGAAGTCATAGAATGGAGGTGGGTGAAGTCAGAATGGAGGTGTGTGAAGTCACAGGATGGAGGTGTGTTCAATCAGAGTGGAGGTGTGTGAAGTCACAGAATGGAGGAATGTGAAGTCACAGAACGAAGGTGTGTGAAGTCAAAGAATGGAGGTGTGTCAACCTATGGAGGTTTGTGAAGTCATAGAATGGAGGTGTGTGAACTCATGGAATGTAGGTGTGTGAAGTAACAATGGAGGTGTGTGAAGTAATCGAATGGAGGTGTGTGCAGTCACAGAATGTAGGTGTATGAAGTGATAGAATGGATGTGTGTTAACTCATAGAATGGAGGTGTGTTCAATCAGAGTGGAGGTGTGTGAAGTCACAGAATGGAGATGTGTGAACTCAGAATGGAGGTGTGAGAAGTCAGAGAATGGTGGTGTGTGAACTCATAGAATGAAGGTGTGTGAAGTCCTAGAATGGAGGTGTATGAAGTCATAGAATGGAGGTGTGTAAAGTCACAGAATGGAGGTGTGTGAAGTCACCGAATGGAGGTGTGTGAAGTCATAAGTTGGAGGTGTGTGAAGTCATAGAAAGGAGGTGTGTGAAGACAGAATGAAGGTGTGTGAAGTCAGAGAATGGAGGTGTGTGAAGTCAGAATGGAGGTGTTTGAAGTCACAGAATTGAGGTGTGTGAAGTCATAGAATGGAGGTGTGGGAAGTCATAGAATGGAGGAGTGGGAAGTCATAGAATGGATGTTTGTGAAGTAAGAATGAAGGTATGTGAAGTCATAGAATATAGGTTTGTGAAGTCACAGAATGGAGGTGTATGAAATCACAGAATGGAGGTGTGTGAATTGATAGAATGGAGGTGTGTGAAGTCATAGAATGGAGGTGTGTGAAGTCGTAGAATTGAGGTGTGTGAATCACAGAATAGAGGTGTGTGAAGTCATAGAATGGAGGTGTGTGAAGTCATAGATTTGAGGTGTGTGAAATCATAGAATGGAGGTGTGCCAAGTCACAGAATGGAGGTGTGGAAGTCACAGAAGGGAGGTGTGTGAAGTCATAGAATTGAGGAGTGTGAAGTCGTAGAGTGGAGGTGTGTGAAGTCACAGAATGGAGGGGTGTGAAGTCACAGAATGGAGGTGTGTGAAGTTTGAATGGAGGGGTGTGAAGTCACAGAATGGAGGTGTGTGAAGTCACAGAATGGAGGCGTTTTAATTCATAGAATGGAGGTGTATGAACTCATAGAATGGAGGTGTGTGAAGTCACAATGGAGGTGTGTGAAGTCACAGAATGGAGTTGTGTGAAGTCACAGAATGCAGGTGTGTGAAATCATAGAATGGAGATGAGTGAAGTCATAGAATGGTGTTTTTTGAAGTCAGAGAATGGAAGGGTGTGAAGTCATAGAATGGAGGTGAGTGAGGTCATAGAATGGAGGTGTTTGAAGTCAAGCAATTGAGGTGTGTGAAGGCAAGGAAATAGGTGTGTGATGGCATAAAACGGAGGGGTGTGAATTCATAGAATGGCGGTGTTTGAAGTCACAGAACGGAGATGTGTGAAGTCATAGAATGCAGGTGTGTGAAGTCACAGAACGAAGGTGTGTGAAGTCAAAGAATGGAGGTGTGTCAACCCATAGAATGGAGGTGTGTGAAGTCATAGTATGGAGGTGAGTGAACTCATGGAATGTAGGTGTGTGAAGTAACAATGGAGGTGGTGAAGTAATCGAATGGAGGTGTGTGCAGTCACAGAATGGAGGTGTGTGAAGGGATAGAATGGATGTGTGTTAACTGATAGAATGGAGGTGTGTTCAATCAGAGTGGAGGTGTGTGAAGTCAGAGAATGGAGATGTGTCAACTCAGAATGGAGGTGTGAGAAGTCACAGAATGGAGGAGTGTGAACTCATAGAATGAAGGTGTGTGAAGTCCTAGAATGGAGGTGTGTGAAGTCCTAGAATGGAGGTGTGTGAATTGATAGAATGGAGGTGTGTGCAGTCATAGAATGGAGGTGTGTGAAGTCCTAGAATAGAGGTGTGTGAAGTCCTAGAATGGAGGTGTGTAAAGTCACAGAATGGAGGTGTATGAAGTCACCGAATGGAGGTGTGTGAAGTCATAGATTGGAGGTGTGTGAAGTCATAGAAAGGAGGTGTGTGAAGACAGAATGAAGGTGTGTGAAGTCAGAGAATGGAGGTGTGTGAAGTCAGAATGGAGGTGTTTGAAGTCACAGAAAGGAGGTGTGTGAAGTCACAGAATTGAGGTGTGTGAAGTCATAGAATGGTGGTGTGGGAAGTCATAGAATGGAGGAGTGTGAAGTCATAGAATGGATGTTTGTGAAGTAAGAATGAAGGTATGTGAAGTCATAGAATATAGGTTTGTGAAGTCACAGAATGGAGGTGTATGAAATCACAGAATGGAGGTGTGTGAATTGATAGAATGGCGGTGTGTGAAGTCATAGAATGGAGGTGTGTGAAGTCTTAGAATGGAGGTGTGTGAAGTCACAGAATGGAGGTGTGTGAAGTCATTGAATTGAGGTGTGTGAAGTCACAGAATCGAGGTGTGTGAAGTCATAGAATGGAGGTGTGTGAAGTCATAGATTGGAGGTGTGTGAAATCATAGAATGGAGGTGTGCGAAGTCACAGAATGGAGGTGTGGAAGTCATAGAAGGGAGGTGTGTGAAGTCATAGAATGGAGGAGTGTGAAGTCATAGAGTGGAGGTGTGTGAAGGCACAGAATGGAGGGGTGTGAAGTCACAGAATGGAGGTGTGTGAAGTCAGAATGGAGGAGTGTGAAGTCACAGAATGGAAGTGTGGGAAGTCATGGAATGGAGGAGTGTGAAGTCATAGAATGGATGTTTGTGAAGTAAGAATGAAGGTATGTGAAGTCATAGAATATAGGTTTGTGAAGTCACAGAATGGAGGTGTATGAAATCACAGAATGGAGGTGTGTGAATTGATAGAATGGCGGTGTGTGAAGTCATAGAATGGAGGTATGTGAAGTCTTAGAATGGAGGTGTGTGAAGTCACAGAATGGAGGTGTGTGAAGTCATTGAATTGAGGTGTGTGAAGTCACATTATCGAGGTGTGTGAAGTCATAGAAAGGAGGTGTGTGAAGTCATAGAATGGAGGTGTGTGAAGTCATAGATTGGAGGTGTGTGAAATCATATAATGGAGGTGTGCGAAGTCACAGAATGGAGGTGTGGAAGTCATAGAAGGGAGGTGTGTGAAGTCATAGAATGGAGGAGTGTGAAGTCATAGAGTGGAGGTGTGTGAAGTCACAGAATGGAGGGGTGTGAAGTCACAGAATGGAGGTGTGTGAAGTCAGAATGGAGGAGTGTGAAGTCACAGAATGGAAGTGTGGGAAGTCATGGAATGGAGGAGTGTGAAGTCATAGAATGGATGTTTGTGAAGTAAGAATGAAGGTATGTGAAGTCATAGAATATAGGTTTGTGAAGTCACAGAATGGAGGTGTATGAAATCACAGAATGGAGGTGTGTGAATTGATAGAATGGAGGTGTGTGAAGTCATAGAATGGAGGTGTGTGAAGTCTTAGAATGGAGGTGTGTGAAGTCACAGAATGGAGGTGTGTGAAGTCATTGAATTGAGGTGTGTGAAGTCACAGAATCGATGTGTGTGAAGTCATAGAATGGAGGTGTGTGAAGTCATAGATTGGAGGTGTGTGAAATCATAGAATAGAGGTGTGCGAAGTCACAGAATGGAGGTGTGGAAGTCATAGAAGGGAGGTGTGTGAAGTCATAGAATGGAGGAGTGTGAAGTCATAGAGTGGAGGTGTGTGAAGTCACAGAATGGAGGGGTGTGAAGTCACAGAATGGAGGTGTGTGAAGTCAGAATGGAGGAGTGTGAAGTCACAGAATGGAAGTGTGGGAAGTCATGGAATGGAGGAGTGTGAAGTCATAGAATGGATGTTTGTGAAGTAAGAATGAAGGTATGTGAAGTCATAGAATATAGGTTTGTGAAGTCACAGAATGGAGGTGTATGAAATCACAGAATGGAGGTGTGTGAATTGATAGAATGGAGGTGTGTGAAGTCATAGAATGGAGGTGTGTGAAGTCTTAGAATGGAGGTGTGTGAAGTCACAGAATGGAGGTGTGTGAAGTCATTGAATTGAGGTGTGTGAAGTCATAGAAAGGAGGTGTGTGAAGTCATAGATTGGAGGTGTGTGAAATCATAGAATGGAAGCGTGCGAAGTCACAGAATGGAGGTGTGGAAGTCATAGAAGGGTGGTGTGTGAAGTCATAGAATGGAGGAGTGTGAAGTCATAGAGTGGAGGTGTGTGAAGTCACAGAATGGAGGGGTGTGAAGTCACAGAATGGAGGTGTGTGAAGTCATAGAATGGATGTGTGTGAAGTCACAGAATGGAGGATTTTGAAGTCAGAATGGAGGTGTGTGAGGTCATAGAATGGAGGTGGGTGAAGTCATAAAATAGAGGTGTGTGAAGTCACAGAATGGAGTTGTGTGAAGTCACAGAATGCAGGTGTGTGAAGTCATAGAATGGAGATGAGTGAAGTCATAGAATGGAGTTGTGTTAAGTCAGAGAATGGAAGGGTGTGAAGTCATAGAATGGAGGTGAGTGAGGTCATAGAATGGAGGTTTGTGCAGTCAAGCAATTGAGGTGTGTGAAGTCAAGGAAAGAGGTGTGTGATGGCATAGAACGGAGGGGTGTGAATTCATAGAATGGCGGTGTTTGAAGTCACAGAATGGAGATGTGTGAAGTCATAGAATGCAGGTGTATGAAGTCACAGAACGAAGGTGTGTGAAGTCAAAGAATGGAGGTGTGTCAACCCATAGAATGGAGGTGTGTGAAGTCATAGAATGGAGGTGTGTGAACTCATGGAATGTAGGTGTGTGAAGTAACAATGGAGGTGTGTGAAGTAATCGAATGGAGGTGTGTGAAGTCACAGAATGGAGGCGTGTGAATTCATAGAATGGAGTTGTATGAACTCATAGAATGGAGGTGTGTGAAGTCACAGTGGAGGTGTGTGAAGTCATAGAATGGAGGTGTGTGAAGTCACAGAATGGAGAAATGTGAAGTCAGAATGGAGGTGTGTGAGGACATAGAATGGAGGTGTGTGAAGTCATAGAATAGAGGTGTGTGAAGTTACAGAATAGAGTTATGAGAAGGCACATACTGCAGGTGTGTGAAGTCATAGAATGGACGGGAGTGAAGACATAGAAGGGAGTTGTGTTAAGTCAGAGAATGCAAGGCTTTGAAGTCATAGAATGGAGGTGAGTGAGGTCATAGAATGGAGGTGTGTGAAGTCAGAATGAAGGTGTGTTAAGTCAGTCAATGGAGGTGTGTGAAGTCAGAATTGAGGTGTTTGAAGTCACAGAAAGGAGGTGTGTGAAGTCATAGAATTCAGGTGTGTGAAGTCATAGAATGGATGTTTGTGAAGTAAGAATGAAGGTAGGTGAAGTCATAGAATATAGGTTTGTGAAGTCACAGAATGGAGGTGTATGAAATCACAGAATGGAGGTGTTTGAATTGATAGAATGGAGGTGTGTGAAGTCATAGAATCGAGGTGTGTGAAGTCCTAGAATGGAGGTGTGTGAAGTCACAGAATGGAGGTGTGTGAAGTCACGGAATGGAGGAATGTGAAGTCAGAATGGAGGTGTGTGAGGTCATAGAATGGAGGTGTGTGAAGTCATAGAATAGAGGTGTGTAAAGTCACAGAATGGAGTTGTGTGAAGTCACAGAATGCAGGTGTGTGAAGTCATAGAATGGAGGTGAGTGAAGTCATAGAATGGAGTTGTGTGAAGTCAGAGAATGGAAGGCTGTGAAGTCATAGAATGGAGGTGAGTGAGGTTATAGAATGGAGGTTTGTGAAATCAAACAATTGAGGTGTGTGAAGTCAAGGAAAGAGTTGTGTGATGGCTAGAATAGAGGGGTGTGAATTCATAGAATGGCGGTGTTTGACGTCACAGAATGGAGATGTGTGAAGTCATAGAATGCAGGGGTGTGAAGTCACAGAACGAAGGTGTGTGAAGTCAAAGAATGGAGGTGTGTCAACCCATAGAATGTAGGTGTGTGAAGTCATAGAATGGAGGTGTGTGAACTCATGGATGTAGGTGTGTGAAGTCACAATGGAGGTGTGTGAAGTAATCGAATGGAGGTGTGTGAAGTCACAGAATGGAGGTGTGTGAAGTGATATAATGGAGGTGTGTTAACTCATAGAATGGAGGTGTGTGAATACACAATGGAGGTGTGTGAAGTTACAGAATGGAGGAGTGTGAACTCAGAATGGAGGTGTGCGAATTCATAGAATGGAAGCGTGTGAAGTCAGAGAATGGAGTTGTGTGAAGTCATAGAATGGAGGTGTGTGAAGTCAAAAAATGGAGGTGTGTGAAGTCACAGAAACGAGGTGCGTGATGTCATAGAATGGAGGTGTGTGAAGTCATACAATGGAGGTGTGTGAATTCACAAAATGGAGGTGTGTGAAGTCATAGAATGGAAGTGTGTGAACTCATGGAATGTAGGTGTGTGAAGTAACAATGGAGGTGTGTGAAGTAATCGAATGGAGGTGTGTGCAGTCACATAATGGAGGTGTGTGAAGTCATAGAAGGGTGGTGTGTGAAGTCACAGAATGGAGGTGTGTGAAGTCACAGAATGGAGGTATGTGCAATCACAGAAAGGAGGTGTGTGAAGTCATAGAATGGAGGTGTGTGAAGGCACAGAATCGAGGCGTGTGAATTCATAGTATGGAGGTGTATGAACTCATAGAATGGAGGTGTGTGAAGTCAAAATGGAGGTGTGTGAAGTCATAGAATGGAGGTGTGAGAAGTCATAGAATGGAGGAATGTGAAGTCATAATGGAGGTGTGCGAAGTCATAGAATGGAGGTGGGTGAAGTCAGAATGGAGGTGTGTGAAGTCACAGGATGGAGGTGTGTTCAATCAGAGTGGAGGTGTGTGAAGTCACAGAATGGAGGAATGTGAAGTCACAGAATGGAGGTGTGTGAAGTCATAGAATGGAGGTGTGTGAAATCATAGGTTGTAGGTGTGTGAAGTCACAGGATGGAGGTGTGTTCAATCAGAGTGGAGGTGTGTGAAGTCACAGAATGGAGATGTGTGAACTCAGAATGGAGGTGTGAGAAGTCACAGAATGGAGGTGTTTGAACTCATAGAATGAAGGTGTGTGAAGTCCTAGAATGGAGGTGTGTGAAGTCCTAGAATGGAGGTGTGTAAAGTCACAGAATGGAGGTGTGTGAAGTCACCGAATGGAGGTGTGTGAAGTCATAGATTGGAGGTGTGTGAAGTCATAGAAAGGAGGTGTGTGAAGACAGAATGAAGGTGTGTGAAGTCAGAGAATGGAGGTGTGTGAAGTCAGAATGGAGGTGTTTGAAGTCACAGAAAGGAGGTGTGTGAAGTCACAGAATTGAGGTGTGTGAAGTCATAGAATGGAGGTGTGGGAAGTCATAGAATGGAGGAGTGTGAAGTCATAGAATGGATGTTTGTGAAGGAAGAATGAAGGTATGTGAAGTCAAAGAATATAGGTTTGTGAAGTCATAGAATGGAGGTGTATGAAATCACAGAATGGAGGTGTGTGAATTGATAGAATGGAGGTGTGTGAAGTCATAGAATGGAGGTTTGTGAAGTCTTAGAATGGAGGTGTGTGAAGTCACAGAATGGAGGTGTGTGAAGCCATTGAATTGAGGTGTTTGAAGTCACAGAATCGAGGTGTGTGAAGTCATAGAATGGAGGTGTGTGAAGTCATAGATTTGAGGTGTGTGAAATCATAGAATGGAGGTGTGCGAAGTCACAGAATGGAGGTGTGGAAGTCATAGAAGGGAGGTGTGTGAAGTCATAGAATGGAGGAGTGTGAAGTCATAGAGTGGAGGTGTGTGAAGTCACAGAATGGAGGGGTGTGAAATCACAGAATGGAGGTGTGTGAAGTCAGAATGGAGGGGTGTGAAGTCACAGAATGGAGGTGTGTGAAGTCACAGAATGGAGGAATGTGAAGTCAGAATGGAGGTGTGTGAGGTCATAGAATGCAGGTGTGTGAAGTCATAGAATAGAGGTGTGTGAAGTCACAGAATGGAGTTGTGTGAAGTCACAGAATGCAGGTGTGTGAAGTCATAGAATGGAGGTGAGTGAAGTCATAGAATGGAGTTGTGTGAAGTCAGAGAATGGAAGGGTGTGAAGTCATACAATGGAGGTGAGTGAGGTCATAGAATGGAGGTGTGTGAAGTCAGGC
The DNA here is from genome assembly GCA_024803745.1 of Megascapheus bottae. Classification (NCBI taxonomy): domain Eukaryota; kingdom Metazoa; phylum Chordata; class Mammalia; order Rodentia; family Geomyidae; genus Megascapheus; species Megascapheus bottae. Next base: position 779,806 of record JANJXV010000159.1, on the reverse strand, counting down.
AATTGAGGTGTGTGAAGTCAAGGAAAGAGGTGTGTGATGGCATAGAACGGAGGGGTGTGAATTCATAGAATGGCGGTGTTTGAAGTCACAGAACGAAGGTGTGTGAAGTCAAAGAATGGAGGTGTGTCAGCCCATAGAATGGAGGTGTGTGAAGTCATAGAATGGAGGTGTGTGAAGTGATAGAATGGATGTGTGTTAACTCATAGAATGGAGGTGTGTTCAATCAGAGTGGAGGTGTGTGAAGTCACAGAATGGATATGTGTGAACTCAGAATAGAGGTGTGAGAAGTCACAGAATGGAGGTGTGTGAACTCATAGAATGAAGGTGTGTGAAGTCCTAGAATGGAGTTGTGTGAAGTCCTAGAATGGAGGTGTGTAAAGTCACAAAATGGAGGTGTGTGAAGTCAGCGAATGGAGGTGTGTGAAGTCATAGAATATAGGTTTGTGAAGTCACAGAATGGAGGTGTATGAAATCACAGAATGGAGGTGTGTGATTTGATAGAATGGAGGTGTGTGAAGTCATAGAATGGAGGTGTGTGAAGTCTTAGAATGGAGGTGTGTGAAGTCACAGAATGGAGGTGTGTGAAGTCATTGAATTGAGGTGTGTGAAGTCACAGAATCGAGGTGTGTGAAGTCATAGAATGGAGGTGTGTGAAGTCATAGATTTGAGGTGTGTGAAATGAAAGAATGGAGGTGTGCGTAGTCACAGAATGGAGGTGTGGAAGTCATAGAACGGAGGTGTGTGAAGTCATAGAATGGAGGAGTGTGAAGTCATAGAGTGGAGGTGTGTGAAGTCACAGAATGGAGGGGTGTGAAGTCACAGAATGGAGGTGTGTGAAGTCAGAATGGAGGGGTGTGAAGTCACAGAATGGAGGTGTGTGAAGTCACAGAATGGAGGCGTTTTAATTCATAGAATGGAGGTGTATGAACTCATAGAATGGAGGTGTGTGAAGTCACAATGGAGGTGTGTGAAGTCATAGAATGGAGGTGTGTGAAGTCACAGAATGGAGGAATGTGAAGTCAGAATGGAGATGTGTGAGGTCATAGAATGGAGGTGTGTGAAGTCATAGAATAGAGGTGTGTGAAGTCACAGAATGGAGTTGTGTGAAGTCACAGAATGCAGGCGTGTGAAGTCATAGAATGGAGGTGAGTGAAGTCATAGAATGGAGTTGTGTGAAGTCAGAGAATGGAAGGGTGTGAAGTCATAGAATGGAGGTGAGTGAGGTCATAGAATGGAGGTGTGTGAAGTCAAGCAATTGAGGTATGTGAAGTCAAGGAAAGAGGTGTGTGATGGCATAGAACGGAGGGGTGTGAATTCATAGAATGGCGGTGTTTGAAGTCACAGAACGGAGATGTGTGAAGTCATAGAATGCAGGTGTGTGAAGTTACAGAACGAAGGTGTGTGAAGTTAAAGAATGGAGGTGTGTGAACCCATAGAATGGAGGTGTGTGAAGTCATAGAATGGAGGGGTGTGAACTCATGGAATGTAGGTGTGTGAAGTTACAATGGAGGTGTGTTTAGTAATCGAATGGAGGTGTGTGCAGTCACAGAATGGAGGTGTGGGAAGGGATAGAATGGATGTGTGTTAACTGATAGAATGGAGGTGTGTTCAATCAGAGTGGAGGTGTGTGAAGTCACAGAATGGAGGTATGTGCAATCACAGAAAGGAGGTGTGTGAAGTCATAGAATGGAGGTGTGTGAAGGCACAGAATCGAGGCGTGTGAATTCATAGTATGGAGGTGCATGAACTCATAGAATGGAGGTGTGTGAAGTCAAAATGGAGGTGTGTGAAGTCATACAATGGAGGTGTGAGAAGTCATAGAATGGAGGAATGTGAAGTCAGAATGGAGGTGTGCGAAGTCATAGAATGGAGGTGGGTGAAGTCAGAATGGAGGTGTGTGAAGTCACAGGATGGAGGTGTGTTCAATCAGAGTGGAGGTGTGTGAAGTCACAGAATGGAGGAATGTGAAGTCACAGAATGGAGGTGTGTGAAGTCATAGAATGGAGGTGTGTGAAATCATAGGGTGTAGTTGTGTGAAGTCACAGGGTGGAGGTGTGTTCAATCAGAGTGGAGGTGTGTGAGGTCACAGAATGGAGATGTGTGAACTCAGAATGGAGGTGTCAGAAGTCACAGAATGGTGGTGTGTGAACTCATAGAATGAAGGTGTGTGAAGTCCTAGAATAGAGGTGTGTAAAGTCACAGAATGCAGGTGTATGAAGTCACCGAATGGAGGTGTGTGAAGTCATAGATTGGAGGTGTGTGAAGTCATAGAAAGGAGGTGTGTGAAGACAGAATGAAGGTGTGTGAAGTCAGAGAATGGAGGTGTGTGAAGTCAGAATGGAGGTGTTTGAAGTCACAGAGAGGAGGTGTGTGAAGTCACAGAATTGAGGTGTGTGAAGTCATAGAATGGAGGTGTGGGAAGTCTTAGAATGGAGGTGTGTGAAGTCACAGAATGGAGGTGTGTGAAGTCATTGAATTGAGGTGTGTGAAGTCACAGATTCGAGGTGTGTGAAGTCATAGAATGGAGGTGTGTGAAGTCATAGATTGGAGGTGTGTGAAATCATAGAATGGAGGTGTGCGAAGTCACAGAATGGAGGTGTGGAAGTCATAGAAGGGAGGTGTATGAAGTCATAGAATGGAGGTGTGTGAAGTCATAGATTTGAGGTGTGTGAAATCATAGAATGGAGGTGTGCGAAGTCACAGAATGGAGGTGTGGAAGTCATAGAAGGGAGGTGTGTGAAGTCATAGAATGGAGGAGTGTGAAGTCATAGAGTGGAGGTGTGTGAAGTCACAGAATGGAGGGGTGTGAAGTCACAGAATGGAGGTGTGTGAAGTCAGAATGGAGGGGTGTGAAGTCACAGAATGGAGGTGTGTGAAGTCACAGAATGGAGGAATGTGAAGTCAGAATGGAGGTGTGTGAGGTCATAGAATGGAGGTGTGTGAAGTCATAGAATGGAGGTGTGTGAAGTCAAAAAATGGAGGTGTGTGAAGTCACAGAAACGAGGTGCGTGATGTCATAGAATGGAGGTGTGTGAAGTCATACAATGGAGGTGTGTGAATTCACAAAATGGAGGTGTGTGAAGTCATAGAATGGAAGTGTGTGAACTCATGGAATGTAGGTGTGTGAAGTAACAATGGAGGTGTGTGAAGTAATCGAATGGAGGTGTGTGCAGTCACATAATGGAGGTGTGTGAAGTCATAGAAGGGTGGTGTGTGAAGTCACAGAATGGAGGTGTGTGAAGTCACAGAATGGAGGTATGTGCAATCACAGAAAGGAGGTGTGTGAAGTCATAGAATGGAGGTGTGTGAAGGCACAGAATCGAGGCGTGTGAATTCATAGTATGGAGGTGTATGAACTCATAGAATGGAGGTGTGTGAAGTCAAAATGGAGGTGTGTGAAGTCATAGAATGGAGGTGTGAGAAGTCATAGAATGGAGGAATGTGAAGTCATAATGGAGGTGTGCGAAGTCATAGAATGGAGGTGGGTGAAGTCAGAATGGAGGTGTGTGAAGTCACAGGATGGAGGTGTGTTCAATCAGAGTGGAGGTGTGTGAAGTCACAGAATGGAGGAATGTGAAGTCACAGAATGGAGGTGTGTGAAGTCATAGAATGGAGGTGTGTGAAATCATAGGGTGTAGGTGTGTGAAGTCACAGGATGGAGGTGTGTTCAATCAGAGTGGAGGTGTGTGAAGTCACAGAATGGAGATGTGTGAACTCAGAATGGAGGTGTGAGAAGTCACAGAATGGAGGTGTTTGAACTCATAGAATGAAGGTGTGTGAAGTCCTAGAATGGAGGTGTGTGAAGTCCTAGAATGGAGGTGTGTAAAGTCACAGAATGGAGGTGTGTGAAGTCACCGAATGGAGGTGTGTGAAGTCATAGATTGGAGGTGTGTGAAGTCATAGAAAGGAGGTGTGTGAAGACAGAATGAAGGTGTGTGAAGTCAGAGAATGGAGGTGTGTGAAGTCAGAATGGAGGTGTTTGAAGTCACAGAAAGGAGGTGTGTGAAGTCACAGAATTGAGGTGTGTGAAGTCATAGAATGGAGGTGTGGGAAGTCATAGAATGGAGGAGTGTGAAGTCATAGAATGGATGTTTGTGAAGGAAGAATGAAGGTATGTGAAGTCAAAGAATATAGGTTTGTGAAGTCATAGAATGGAGGTGTATGAAATCACAGAATGGAGGTGTGTGAATTGATAGAATGGAGGTGTGTGAAGTCATAGAATGGAGGTTTGTGAAGTCTTAGAATGGAGGTGTGTGAAGTCACAGAATGGAGGTGTGTGAAGTCATTGAATTGAGGTGTTTGAAGTCACAGAATCGAGGTGTGTGAAGTCATAGAATGGAGGTGTGTGAAGTCATAGATTTGAGGTGTGTGAAATCATAGAATGGAGGTGTGCGAAGTCACAGAATGGAGGTGTGGAAGTCATAGAAGGGAGGTGTGTGAAGTCATAGAATGGAGGAGTGTGAAGTCATAGAGTGGAGGTGTGTGAAGTCACAGAATGGAGGGGTGTGAAATCACAGAATGGAGGTGTGTGAAGTCAGAATGGAGGGGTGTGAAGTCACAGAATGGAGGTGTGTGAAGTCACAGAATGGAGGAATGTGAAGTCAGAATGGAGGTGTGTGAGGTCATAGAATGCAGGTGTGTGAAGTCATAGAATAGAGGTGTGTGAAGTCACAGAATGGAGTTGTGTGAAGTCACAGAATGCAGGTGTGTGAAGTCATAGAATGGAGGTGAGTGAAGTCATAGAATGGAGTTGTGTGAAGTCAGAGAATGGAAGGGTGTGAAGTCATACAATGGAGGTGAGTGAGGTCATAGAATGGAGGTGTGTGAAGTCAGGCAATTGAGGTGTGTGAAGTCAAGGAAAGAGGTGTGTGATGGCATAGAACGGAGGGGTGTGAATTCATAGAATGGCGGTGTTTGAAGTCACAGAACGAAGGTGTGTGAAGTCAAAGAATGGAGGTGTGTCAGCCCATAGAATGGAGGTGTGTGAAGTCATAGAATGGAGGTGTGTGAAGTGATAGAATGGATGTGTGTTAACTCATAGAATGGAGGTGTGTTCAATCAGAGTGGAGGTGTGTGAAGTCACAGAATGGATATGTGTGAACTCAGAATAGAGGTGTGAGAAGTCACAGAATGGAGGTGTGTGAACTCATAGAATGAAGGTGTGTGAAGTCCTAGAATGGAGTTGTGTGAAGTCCTAGAATGGAGGTGTGTAAAGTCACAAAATGGAGGTGTGTGAAGTCAGCGAATGGAGGTGTGTGAAGTCATAGAATATAGGTTTGTGAAGTCACAGAATGGAGGTGTATGAAATCACAGAATGGAGGTGTGTGAATTGATAGAATGGAGGTGTGTGAAGTCATAGAATGGAGGTGTGTGAAGTCTTAGAATGGAGGTGTGTGAAGTCACAGAATGGAGGTGTGTGAAGTCATTGAATTGAGGTGTGTGAAGTCACAGAATCGAGGTGTGTGAAGTCATAGAATGGAGGTGTGTGAAGTCATAGATTTGAGGTGTGTGAAATGAAAGAATGGAGGTGTGCGTAGTCACAGAATGGAGGTGTGGAAGTCATAGAACGGAGGTGTGTGAAGTCATAGAATGGAGGAGTGTGAAGTCATAGAGTGGAGGTGTGTGAAGTCACAGAATGGAGGGGTGTGAAGTCACAGAATGGAGGTGTGTGAAGTCAGAATGGAGGGGTGTGAAGTCACAGAATGGAGGTGTGTGAAGTCACAGAATGGAGGCGTTTTAATTCATAGAATGGAGGTGTATGAACTCATAGAATGGAGGTGTGTGAAGTCACAATGGAGGTGTGTGAAGTCATAGAATGGAGGTGTGTGAAGTCACAGAATGGAGGAATGTGAAGTCAGAATGGAGATGTGTGAGGTCATAGAATGGAGGTGTGTGAAGTCATAGAATAGAGGTGTGTGAAGTCACAGAATGGAGTTGTGTGAAGTCACAGAATGCAGGCGTGTGAAGTCATAGAATGGAGGTGAGTGAAGTCATAGAATGGAGTTGTGTGAAGTCAGAGAATGGAAGGGTGTGAAGTCATAGAATGGAGGTGAGTGAGGTCATAGAATGGAGGTGTGTGAAGTCAAGCAATTGAGGTATGTGAAGTCAAGGAAAGAGGTGTGTGATGGCATAGAACGGAGGGGTGTGAATTCATAGAATGGCGGTGTTTGAAGTCACAGAACGGAGATGTGTGAAGTCATAGAATGCAGGTGTGTGAAGTTACAGAACGAAGGTGTGTGAAGTTAAAGAATGGAGGTGTGTGAACCCATAGAATGGAGGTGTGTGAAGTCATAGAATGGAGGTGTGTGAACTCATGGAATGTAGGTGTGTGAAGTTACAATGGAGGTGTGTTTAGTAATCGAATGGAGGTGTGTGCAGTCACAGAATGGAGGTGTGGGAAGGGATAGAATGGATGTGTGTTAACTGATAGAATGGAGGTGTGTTCAATCAGAGTGGAGGTGTGTGAAGTCACAGAATGGAGGTATGTGCAATCACAGAAAGGAGGTGTGTGAAGTCATAGAATGGACGTGTGGAAAGGCACAGAATCGAGGCGTGTGAATTCATAGTATGGAGGTGCATGAACTCATAGAATGGAGGTGTGTGAAGTCAAAATGGAGGTGTGTGAAGTCATACAATGGAGGTGTGAGAAGTCATAGAATGGAGGAATGTGAAGTCAGAATGGAGGTGTGCGAAGTCATAGAATGGAGGTGGGTGAAGTCAGAATGGAGGTGTGTGAAGTCACAGGATGGAGGTGTGTTCAATCAGAGTGGAGGTGTGTGAAGTCACAGAATGGAGGAATGTGAAGTCACAGAATAGAGGTGTGTGAAGTCATAGAATGGAGGTGTGTGAAATCATAGGGTGTAGTTGTGTGAAGTCACAGGGTGGAGGTGTGTTCAATCAGAGTGGAGGTGTGTGAGGTCACAGAATGGAGATGTGTGAACTCAGAATGGAGGTGTCAGAAGTCACAGAATGGTGGTGTGTGAACTCATAGAATGAAGGTGTGTGAAGTCCTAGAATAGAGGTGTGTAAAGTCACAGAATGCAGGTGTATGAAGTCACCGAATGGAGGTGTGTGAAGTCATAGATTGGAGGTGTGTGAAGTCATAGAAAGGAGGTGTGTGAAGACAGAATGAAGGTGTGTGAAGTCAGAGAATGGAGGTGTGTGAAGTCAGAATGGAGGTGTTTGAAGTCACAGAGAGGAGGTGTGTGAAGTCACAGAATTGAGGTGTGTGAAGTCATAGAATGGAGGTGTGGGAAGTCTTAGAATGGAGGTGTGTGAAGTCACAGAATGGAGGTGTGTGAAGTCATTGAATTGAGGTGTGTGAAGTCACAGAATCGAGGTGTGTGAAGTCATAGAATGGAGGTGTGTGAAGTCATAGATTGGAGGTGTGTGAAATCATAGAATGGAGGTGTGCGAAGTCACAGAATGGAGGTGTGGAAGTCATAGAAGGGAGGTGTATGAAGTCATAGAATGGAGGTGTGTGATGTCATAGATTTGAGGTGTGTGAAATCATAGAATGGAGGTGTGCGAAGTCACAGAATGGAGGTGTGGAAGTCATAGAAGGGAGGTGTGTGAAGTCATAGAATGGAGGAGTGTGAAGTCATAGAGTGGAGGTGTGTGAAGTCACAGAATGGAGGGGTGTGAAGTCACAGAATGGAGGTGTGTGAAGTCAGAATGGAGGGGTGTGAAGTCACAGAATGGAGGTGTGTGAAGTCACAGAATGGAGGAATGTGAAGTCAGAATGGAGGTGTGTGAGGTCATAGAATGGAGGTGTGTGAAGTCATAGAATAGAGGTGTGTGAAGTCACAGAATGGAGTTGTGTGAAGTCACAGAATTCAGGTGTGTGAAGTCATAGAATGGAGGTGAGTGAAGTCATAGAATGGAGTTGTGTGAAGTCAGAGAATGGAAGGGTGTGAAGTCATACAATGGAGGTTTGTGAGGTCATAGAATGGAGGTGTGTGAAGTCAGGCAATTGAGGTGTGTGAAGTCAAGGAAAGAGGTGTGTGATGGCATAGAACGGAGGGGTGTGAATTCATAGAATGGCGGTGTTTGAAGTCACAGAACGAAGGTGTGTGAAGTGAAAGAATGGAGGTGTGTCAGCCCATAGAATGGAGGTGTGGGAAGTCATAGAATGGAGGTGTGTGAACTCATGGAATGTAGGTGTGTGAAGTAACAATGGAGGTGTGTGAAGTAATGGAATGGAGGTGTGTGCAGTCACAGAATGGAGGTGTGTGAAGTGATAGAATGGATGTGTGTTAACTCATAGATTGGAGGTGTGTTCAATCAGAGTGGAGGTGTGTGAAGTCACAGAATGGAGATGTGTGAACTCAGAATAGAGGTGTGAAAACTCACAGAATGGAGGTGTGTGAACTCATAGAATGAAGGTGTGTGAAGTCCTAGAATGGAGTTGTGTGAAGTCCTAGAATGGAGGTGTGTAAAGTCACAAAATGGAGGTGTGTGAAGTCACCGAATGGAGGTGTGTGAAGCCATAGATTGGAGGTGTGTGAAGTCATAGAAAGGAGGTGTGTGAAGACAGAATGAAGGTGTGTGAAGTCATAGAATGGAGGTGTGGGAAGTCATAGAATGGAGGAGTGTCAAGTCATAGAATGGATGTTTGTGAAGTAAGAATGAAGGTATGTGAAGTCATAGAATATAGGTTTGTGAAGTCACAGAATGGAGGTGTATGAAATCACAGAATGGAGGTGTGTGAATTGATAGAATGGAGGTGTGTGAAGTCATAGAATGGAGGTGTGTGAAGTCTTAGAATGGAGGTGTGTGAAGTCACAGAATGGAGGTCTGTGAAGTCATTGAATTGAGGTGTGTGAAGTCACAGAATCGAGGTGTGTGAAGTCATAGAATTGAGGTGTGTGAAGTCATAGATTGGAGGTGTGTGAAATCATAGAATGGAGGTGTGCGAAGTCACAGAATGGAGGTGTGGAAGTCATAGGAGGGAGGTGTATGAAGTCATAGAATGGAGGAGTGTGAAGTCATAGAGTGGAGGTGTGTGAAGTCATTGAATTGAGGTGTGTGAAGTCACAGAATCGAGGTGTGTGAAGTCATAGAATGGAGGTGTGTGAAGTCATAGATTTGAGGTGTGTGAAATGAAAGAATGGAGGTGTGCGTAGTCACAGAATGGAGGTGTGGAAGTCATAGAACGGAGGTGTGTGAAGTCATAGAATGGAGGAGTGTGAAGTCATAGAGTGGAGGTGTGTGAAGTCACAGAATGGAGGGGTGTGAAGTCACAGAATGGAGGTGTGTGAAGTCAGAATGGAGGGGTGTGAAGTCACAGAATGGAGGTGTGTGAAGTCACAGAATGGAGGCGTTTTAATTCATAGAATGGAGGTGTATGAACTCATAGAATGGAGGTGTGTGAAGTCACAATGGAGGTGTGTGAAGTCATAGAATGGAGGTGTGTGAAGTCACAGAATGGAGGAATGTGAAGTCAGAATGGAGATGTGTGAGGTCATAGAATGGAGGTGTGTGAAGTCATAGAATAGAGGTGTGTGAAGTCACAGAATGGAGTTGTGTGAAGTCACAGAATGCAGGCGTGTGAAGTCATAGAATGGAGGTGAGTGAAGTCATAGAATGGAGTTGTGTGAAGTCAGAGAATGGAAGGGTGTGAAGTCATAGAATGGAGGTGAGTGAGGTCATAGAATGGAGGTGTGTGAAGTCAAGCAATTGAGGTATGTGAAGTCAAGGAAAGAGGTGTGTGATGGCATAGAACGGAGGGGTGTGAATTCATAGAATGGCGGTGTTTGAAGTCACAGAACGGAGATGTGTGAAGTCATAGAATGCAGGTGTGTGAAGTTACAGAACGAAGGTGTGTGAAGTTAAAGAATGGAGGTGTGTGAACCCATAGAATGGAGGTGTGTGAAGTCATAGAATGGAGGTGTGTGAACTCATGGAATGTAGGTGTGTGAAGTTACAATGGAGGTGTGTTTAGTAATCGAATGGAGGTGTGTGCAGTCACAGAATGGAGGTGTGGGAAGGGATAGAATGGATGTGTGTTAACTGATAGAATGGAGGTGTGTTCAATCAAAGTGGAGGTGTGTGAAGTCACAGAATGGAGGTATGTGCAATCACAGAAAGGAGGTGTGTGAAGTCATAGAATGGAGGTGTGTGAAGGCACAGAATCGAGGCGTGTGAATTCATAGTATGGAGGTGCATGAACTCATAGAATGGAGGTGTGTGAAGTCAAAATGGAGGTGTGTGAAGTCATACAATGGAGGTGTGAGAAGTCATAGAATGGAGGAATGTGAAGTCAGAATGGAGGTGTGCGAAGTCATAGAATGGAGGTGGGTGAAGTCAGAATGGAGGTGTGTGAAGTCACAGGATGGAGGTGTGTTCAATCAGAGTGGAGGTGTGTGAAGTCACAGAATGGAGGAATGTGAAGTCACAGAATAGAGGTGTGTGAAGTCATAGAATGGAGGTGTGTGAAATCATAGGGTGTAGTTGTGTGAAGTCACAGGGTGGAGGTGTGTTCAATCAGAGTGGAGGTGTGTGAGGTCACAGAATGGAGATGTGTGAACTCAGAATGGAGGTGTCAGAAGTCACAGAATGGTGGTGTGTGAACTCATAGAATGAAGGTGTGTGAAGTCCTAGAATAGAGGTGTGTAAAGTCACAGAATGCAGGTGTATGAAGTCACCGAATGGAGGTGTGTGAAGTCATAGATTGGAGGTGTGTGAAGTCATAGAAAGGAGGTGTGTGAAGACAGAATGAAGGTGTGTGAAGTCAGAGAATGGAGGTGTGTGAAGTCAGAATGGAGGTGTTTGAAGTCACAGAGAGGAGGTGTGTGAAGTCACAGAATTGAGGTGTGTGAAGTCATAGAATGGAGGTGTGGGAAGTCTTAGAATGGAGGTGTGTGAAGTCACAGAATGGAGGTGTGTGAAGTCATTGAATTGAGGTGTGTGAAGTCACAGAATCGAGGTGTGTGAAGTCATAGAATGGAGGTGTGTGAAGTCATAGATTGGAGGTGTGTGAAATCATAGAATGGAGGTGTGCGAAGTCACAGAATGGAGGTGTGGAAGTCATAGAAGGGAGGTGTATGAAGTCATAGAATGGAGGTGTGTGATGTCATAGATTTGAGGTGTGTGAAATCATAGAATGGAGGTGTGCGAAGTCACAGAATGGAGGTGTGGAAGTCATAGAAGGGAGGTGTGTGAAGTCATAGAATGGAGGAGTGTGAAGTCATAGAGTGGAGGTGTGTGAAGTCACAGAATGGAGGGGTGTGAAGTCACAGAATGGAGGTGTGTGAAGTCAGAATGGAGGGGTGTGAAGTCACAGAATGGAGGTGTGTGAAGTCACAGAATGGAGGAATGTGAAGTCAGAATGGAGGTGTGTGAGGTCATAGAATGGAGGTGTGTGAAGTCATAGAATAGAGGTGTGTGAAGTCACAGAATGGAGTTGTGTGAAGTCACAGAATTCAGGTGTGTGAAGTCATAGAATGGAGGTGAGTGAAGTCATAGAATGGAGTTGTGTGAAGTCAGAGAATGGAAGGGTGTGAAGTCATACAATGGAGGTGAGTGAGGTCATAGAATGGAGGTGTGTGAAGTCAGGCAATTGAGGTGTGTGAAGTCAAGGAAAGAGGTGTGTGATGGCATAGAACGGAGGGGTGTGAATTCATAGAATGGCGGTGTTTGAAGTCACAGAACGAAGGTGTGTGAAGTGAAAGAATGGAGGTGTGTCAGCCCATAGAATGGAGGTGTGGGAAGTCATAGAATGGAGGTGTGTGAACTCATGGAATGTAGGTGTGTGAAGTAACAATGGAGGTGTGTGAAGTAATCGAATGGAGGTGTGTGCAGTCACAGAATGGAGGTGTGTGAAGTGATAGAATGGATGTGTGTTAACTCATAGATTGGAGGTGTGTTCAATCAGAGTGGAGGTGTGTGAAGTCACAGAATGGAGATGTGTGAACTCAGAATAGAGGTGTGAAAACTCACAGAATGGAGGTGTGTGAACTCATAGAATGAAGGTGTGTGAAGTCCTAGAATGGAGTTGTATGAAGTCCTAGAATGGAGGTGTGTAAAGTCACAAAATGGAGGTGTGTGAAGTCACCGAATGGAGGTGTGTGAAGCCATAGATTGGAGGTGTGTGAAGTCATAGAAAGGAGGTGTGTGAAGACAGAATGAAGGTGTGTGAAGTCATAGAATGGAGGCGTGGGAAGTCATAGAATGGAGGAGTGTGAAGTCATAGAATGGATGTTTGTGAAGTAAGAATGAAGGTATGTGAAGTCATAGAATATAGGTTTGTGAAGTCACAGAATGGAGGTGTATGAAATCACAGAATGGAGGTGTGTGAATTGATAGAATGGAGGTGTGTGAAGTCATAGAATGGAGGTGTGTGAAGTCTTAGAATGGAGGTGTGTGAAGTCACAGAATGGAGGTCTGTGAAGTCATTGAATTGAGGTGTGTGAAGTCACAGAATCGAGGTGTGTGAAGTCATAGAATTGAGGTGTGTGAAGTCATAGATTGGAGGTGTGTGAAATCATAGAATGGAGGTGTGCGAAGTCACAGAATGGAGGTGTGGAAGTCATAGGAGGGAGGTGTATGAAGTCATAGAATGGAGGAGTGTGAAGTCATAGAGTGGAGGTGTGTGAAGTCATTGAATTGAGGTGTGTGAAGTCACAGAATCGAGGTGTGTGAAGTCATAGAATGGAGGTGTGTGAAGTCATAGATTTGAGGTGTGTGAAATGAAAGAATGGAGGTGTGCGTAGTCACAGAATGGAGGTGTGGAAGTCATAGAACGGAGGTGTGTGAAGTCATAGAATGGAGGAGTGTGAAGTCATAGAGTGGAGGTGTGTGAAGTCACAGAATGGAGGGGTGTGAAGTCACAGAATGGAGGTGTGTGAAGTCAGAATGGAGGGGTGTGAAGTCACAGAATGGAGGTGTGTGAAGTCACAGAATGGAGGCGTTTTAATTCATAGAATGGAGGTGTATGAACTCATAGAATGGAGGTGTGTGAAGTCAAAATGGAGGTGTGTGAAGTCATACAATGGAGGTGTGAGAAGTCATAGAATGGAGGAATGTGAAGTCAGAATGGAGGTGTGCGAAGTCATAGAATGGAGGTGGGTGAAGTCAGAATGGAGGTGTGTGAAGTCACAGGATGGAGGTGTGTTCAATCAGAGTGGAGGTGTGTGAAGTCACAGAATGGAGGAATGTGAAGTCACAGAATGGAGGTGTGTGAAGTCATAGAATGGAGGTGTGTGAAATCATAGGGTGTAGTTGTGTGAAGTCACAGGATGGAGGTGTGTTCAATCAGAGTGGAGGTGTGTGAGGTCACAGAATGGAGATGTGTGAACTCAGAATGGAGGTGTCAGAAGTCACAGAATGGTGGTGTGTGAACTCATAGAATGAAGGTGTGTGAAGTCCTAGAATAGAGGTGTGTAAAGTCACAGAATGCAGGTGTATGAAGTCACCGAATGGAGGTGTGTGAAGTCATAGATTGGAGGTGTGTGAAGTCATAGAAAGGAGGTGTGTGAAGACAGAATGAAGGTGTGTGAAGTCAGAGAATGGAGGTGTGTGAAGTCAGAATGGAGGTGTTTGAAGTCACAGAGAGGAGGTGTGTGAAGTCACAGAATTGAGGTGTGTGAAGTCATAGAATTGAGGTGTGGGAAGTCTTAGAATGGAGGTGTGTGAAGTCACAGAATGGAGGTGTGTGAAGTCATTGAATTGAGGTGTGTGAAGTCACAGAATCGAGGTGTGTGAAGTCATAGAATGGAGGTGTGTGAAGTCATAGATTGGAGGTGTGTGAAATCATAGAATGGAGGTGTGCGAAGTCACAGAATGGAGGTGTGGAAGTCATAGAAGGGAGGTGTATGAAGTCATAGAATGGAGGTGTGTGAAGTCATAGATTTGAGGTGTGTGAAATCATAGAATGGAGGTGTGCGAAGTCACAGAATGGAGGTGTGTGAAGTGATATAATGGAGGTGTGTTAACTCATAGAATGGAGGTGTGTGAATACACAATGGAGGTGTGTGAAGTCACAGAATGGAGGAGTGTGAACTCAGAATGGAGGTGTGCGAATTCATAGAATGGAAGCGTGTGAAGTCAGAGAATGGAGTTGTGTGAAGTCATAGAATGGAGGTGTGTGAAGTCAAAAAATGGAGGTGTGTGAAGTCACAGAAACGAGGTGCGTGATGTCATAGAATGGAGGTGTGTGAAGTCATACAATGGAGGTGTGTTAATTCACAAAATGGAGGTGTGTGAAGTCATAGAATGGAAGTGTGTGAACTCATGGAATGTAGGTGTGTGAAGTAACAATGGAGGTGTGTGAAGTAATCGAATGGAGGTGTGTGCAGTCACATAATGGAGGTGTGTGAAGTCATAGAAGGGTGGTGTGTGAAGTCACAGAATGGAGGTGTGTGAAGTCACAGAATGGAGGTATGTGCAATCACAGAAAGGAGGTGTGTGAAGTCATAGAATGGAGGTGTGTGAAGGCACAGAATCGAGGCGTGTGAATTCATAGTATGGAGGTGTATGAACTCATAGAATGGAGGTGTGTGAAGTCAAAATGGAGGTGTGTGAAGTCATAGAATGGAGGTGTGAGAAGTCATAGAATGGAGGAATGTGAAGTCATAATGGAGGTGTGCGAAGTCATAGAATGGAGGTGGGTGAAGTCAGAATGGAGGTGTGTGAAGTCACAGGATGGAGGTGTGTTCAATCAGAGTGGAGGTGTGTGAAGTCACAGAATGGAGGAATGTGAAGTCACAGAATGGAGGTGTGTGAAGTCATAGAATGGAGGTGTGTGAAATCATAGGGTGTAGGTGTGTGAAGTCACAGGATGGAGGTGTGTTCAATCAGAGTGGAGGTGTGTGAAGTCACAGAATGGAGATGTGTGAACTCAGAATGGAGGTGTGAGAAGTCACAGAATGGAGGTGTTTGAACTCATAGAATGAAGGTGTGTGAAGTCCTAGAATGGAGGTGTGTGAAGTCCTAGAATGGAGGTGTGTAAAGTCACAGAATGGAGGTGTGTGAAGTCACCGAATGGAGGTGTGTGAAGTCATAGATTGGAGGTGTGTGAAGTCATAGAAAGGAGGTGTGTGAAGACAGAATGAAGGTGTGTGAAGTCAGAGAATGGAGGTGTGTGAAGTCAGAATGGAGGTGTTTGAAGTCACAGAAAGGAGGTGTGTGAAGTCACAGAATTGAGGTGTGTGAAGTCATAGAATGGAGGTGTGGGAAGTCATAGAATGGAGGAGTGTGAAGTCATAGAATGGATGTTTGTGAAGGAAGAATGAAGGTATGTGAAGTCAAAGAATATAGGTTTGTGAAGTCATAGAATGGAGGTGTATGAAATCACAGAATGGAGGTGTGTGAATTGATAGAATGGAGGTGTGTGAAGTCATAGAATGGAGGTTTGTGAAGTCTTAGAATGGAGGTGTGTGAAGTCACAGAATGGAGGTGTGTGAAGCCATTGAATTGAGGTGTTTGAAGTCACAGAATCGAGGTGTGTGAAGTCATAGAATGGAGGTGTGTGAAGTCATAGATTTGAGGTGTGTGAAATCATAGAATGGAGGTGTGCGAAGTCACAGAATGGAGGTGTGGAAGTCATAGAAGGGAGGTGTGTGAAGTCATAGAATGGAGGAGTGTGAAGTCATAGAGTGGAGGTGTGTGAAGTCACAGAATGGAGGGGTGTGAAATCACAGAATGGAGGTGTGTGAAGTCAGAATGGAGGGGTGTGAAGTCACAGAATGGAGGTGTGTGAAGTCACAGAATGGAGGAATGTGAAGTCAGAATGGAGGTGTGTGAGGTCATAGAATGCAGGTGTGTGAAGTCATAGAATAGAGGTGTGTGAAGTCACAGAATGGAGTTGTGTGAAGTCACAGAATGCAGGTGTGTGAAGTCATAGAATGGAGGTGAGTGAAGTCATAGAATGGAGTTGTGTGAAGTCAGAGAATGGAAGGGTGTGAAGTCATACAATGGAGGTGAGTGAGGTCATAGAATGGAGGTGTGTGAAGTCAGGCAATTGAGGTGTGTGAAGTCAAGGAAAGAGGTGTGTGATGGCATAGAACGGAGGGGTGTGAATTCATAGAATGGCGGTGTTTGAAGTCACAGAACGAAGGTGTGTGAAGTCAAAGAATGGAGGTGTGTCAGCCCATAGAATGGAGGTGTGTGAAGTCATAGAATGGAGGTGTGTGAAGTGATAGAATGGATGTGTGTTAACTCATAGAATGGAGGTGTGTTCAATCAGAGTGGAGGTGTGTGAAGTCACAGAATGGATATGTGTGAACTCAGAATAGAGGTGTGAGAAGTCACAGAATGGAGGTGTGTGAACTCATAGAATGAAGGTGTGTGAAGTCCTAGAATGGAGTTGTGTGAAGTCCTAGAATGGAGGTGTGTAAAGTCACAAAATGGAGGTGTGTGAAGTCAGCGAATGGAGGTGTGTGAAGTCATAGAATATAGGTTTGTGAAGTCACAGAATGGAGGTGTATGAAATCACAGAATGGAGGTGTGTGAATTGATAGAATGGAGGTGTGTGAAGTCATAGAATGGAGGTGTGTGAAGTCTTAGAATGGAGGTGTGTGAAGTCACAGAATGGAGGTGTGTGAAGTCACTGAATTGAGGTGTGTGAAGTCACAGAATCGAGGTGTGTGAAGTCATAGAATGGAGGTGTGTGAAGTCATAGATTTGAGGTGTGTGAAATGAAAGAATGGAGGTGTGCGTAGTCACAGAATGGAGGTGTGGAAGTCATAGAACGGAGGTGTGTGAAGTCATAGAATGGAGGAGTGTGAAGTCATAGAGTGGAGGTGTGTGAAGTCACAGAATGGAGGGGTGTGAAGTCACAGAATGGAGGTGTGTGAAGTCAGAATGGAGGGGTGTGAAGTCACAGAATGGAGGTGTGTGAAGTCACAGAATGGAGGCGTTTTAATTCATAGAATGGAGGTGTATGAACTCATAGAATGGAGGTGTGTGAAGTCACAATGGAGGTGTGTGAAGTCATAGAATGGAGGTGTGTGAAGTCACAGAATGGAGGAATGTGAAGTCAGAATGGAGATGTGTGAGGTCATAGAATGGAGGTGTGTGAAGTCATAGAATAGAGGTGTGTGAAGTCACAGAATGGAGTTGTGTGAAGTCACAGAATGCAGGCGTGTGAAGTCATAGAATGGAGGTGAGTGAAGTCATAGAATGGAGTTGTGTGAAGTCAGAGAATGGAAGGGTGTGAAGTCATAGAATGGAGGTGAGTGAGGTCATAGAATGGAGGTGTGTGAAGTCAAGCAATTGAGGTATGTGAAGTCAAGGAAAGAGGTGTGTGATGGCATAGAACGGAGGGGTGTGAATTCATAGAATGGCGGTGTTTGAAGTCACAGAACGGAGATGTGTGAAGTCATAGAATGCAGGTGTG
Source organism: Megascapheus bottae (assembly GCA_024803745.1). Lineage (NCBI taxonomy): Eukaryota > Metazoa > Chordata > Mammalia > Rodentia > Geomyidae > Megascapheus > Megascapheus bottae. Next base: position 762,468 of record JANJXV010000159.1, on the reverse strand, counting down.
TGAAGTTACAGAACGAAGGTGTGTGAAGTTAAAGAATGGAGGTGTGTGAACCCATAGAATGGAGGTGTGTGAAGTCATAGAATGGAGGTGTGTGAACTCATGGAATGTAGGTGTGTGAAGTTACAATGGAGGTGTGTTTAGTAATCGAATGGAGGTGTGTGCAGTCACAGAATGGAGGTGTGGGAAGGGATAGAATGGATGTGTGTTAACTGATAGAATGGAGGTGTGTTCAATCAGAGTGGAGGTGTGTGAAGTCACAGAATGGAGGTATGTGCAATCACAGAAAGGAGGTGTGTGAAGTCATAGAATGGAGGTGTGTGAAGGCACAGAATCGAGGCGTGTGAATTCATAGTATGGAGGTGCATGAACTCATAGAATGGAGGTGTGTGAAGTCAAAATGGAGGTGTGTGAAGTCATACAATGGAGGTGTGAGAAGTCATAGAATGGAGGAATGTGAAGTCAGAATGGAGGTGTGCGAAGTCATAGAATGGAGGTGGGTGAAGTCAGAATGGAGGTGTGTGAAGTCACAGGATGGAGGTGTGTTCAATCAGAGTGGAGGTGTGTGAAGTCACAGAATGGAGGAATGTGAAGTCACAGAATAGAGGTGTGTGAAGTCATAGAATGGAGGTGTGTGAAATCATAGGGTGTAGTTGTGTGAAGTCACAGGGTGGAGGTGTGTTCAATCAGAGTGGAGGTGTGTGAGGTCACAGAATGGAGATGTGTGAACTCAGAATGGAGGTGTCAGAAGTCACAGAATGGTGGTGTGTGAACTCATAGAATGAAGGTGTGTGAAGTCCTAGAATAGAGGTGTGTAAAGTCACAGAATGCAGGTGTATGAAGTCACCGAATGGAGGTGTGTGAAGTCATAGATTGGAGGTGTGTGAAGTCATAGAAAGGAGGTGTGTGAAGACAGAATGAAGGTGTGTGAAGTCAGAGAATGGAGGTGTGTGAAGTCAGAATGGAGGTGTTTGAAGTCACAGAGAGGAGGTGTGTGAAGTCACAGAATTGAGGTGTGTGAAGTCATAGAATGGAGGTGTGGGAAGTCTTAGAATGGAGGTGTGTGAAGTCACAGAATGGAGGTGTGTGAAGTCATTGAATTGAGGTGTGTGAAGTCACAGAATCGAGGTGTGTGAAGTCATAGAATGGAGGTGTGTGAAGTCATAGATTGGAGGTGTGTGAAATCATAGAATGGAGGTGTGCGAAGTCACAGAATGGAGGTGTGGAAGTCATAGAAGGGAGGTGTATGAAGTCATAGAATGGAGGTGTGTGATGTCATAGATTTGAGGTGTGTGAAATCATAGAATGGAGGTGTGCGAAGTCACAGAATGGAGGTGTGGAAGTCATAGAAGGGAGGTGTGTGAAGTCATAGAATGGAGGAGTGTGAAGTCATAGAGTGGAGGTGTGTGAAGTCACAGAATGGAGGGGTGTGAAGTCACAGAATGGAGGTGTGTGAAGTCAGAATGGAGGGGTGTGAAGTCACAGAATGGAGGTGTGTGAAGTCACAGAATGGAGGAATGTGAAGTCAGAATGGAGGTGTGTGAGGTCATAGAATGGAGGTGTGTGAAGTCATAGAATAGAGGTGTGTGAAGTCACAGAATGGAGTTGTGTGAAGTCACAGAATTCAGGTGTGTGAAGTCATAGAATGGAGGTGAGTGAAGTCATAGAATGGAGTTGTGTGAAGTCAGAGAATGGAAGGGTGTGAAGTCATACAATGGAGGTGAGTGAGGTCATAGAATGGAGGTGTGTGAAGTCAGGCAATTGAGGTGTGTGAAGTCAAGGAAAGAGGTGTGTGATGGCATAGAACGGAGGGGTGTGAATTCATAGAATGGCGGTGTTTGAAGTCACAGAACGAAGGTGTGTGAAGTGAAAGAATGGAGGTGTGTCAGCCCATAGAATGGAGGTGTGGGAAGTCATAGAATGGAGGTGTGTGAACTCATGGAATGTAGGTGTGTGAAGTAACAATGGAGGTGTGTGAAGTAATCGAATGGAGGTGTGTGCAGTCACAGAATGGAGGTGTGTGAAGTGATAGAATGGATGTGTGTTAACTCATAGATTGGAGGTGTGTTCAATCAGAGTGGAGGTGTGTGAAGTCACAGAATGGAGATGTGTGAACTCAGAATAGAGGTGTGAAAACTCACAGAATGGAGGTGTGTGAACTCATAGAATGAAGGTGTGTGAAGTCCTAGAATGGAGTTGTGTGAAGTCCTAGAATGGAGGTGTGTAAAGTCACAAAATGGAGGTGTGTGAAGTCACCGAATGGAGGTGTGTGAAGCCATAGATTGGAGGTGTGTGAAGTCATAGAAAGGAGGTGTGTGAAGACAGAATGAAGGTGTGTGAAGTCATAGAATGGAGGTGTGGGAAGTCATAGAATGGAGGAGTGTGAAGTCATAGAATGGATGTTTGTGAAGTAAGAATGAAGGTATGTGAAGTCATAGAATATAGGTTTGTGAAGTCACAGAATGGAGGTGTATGAAATCACAGAATGGAGGTGTGTGAATTGATAGAATGGAGGTGTGTGAAGTCATAGAATGGAGGTGTGTGAAGTCTTAGAATGGAGGTGTGTGAAGTCACAGAATGGAGGTCTGTGAAGTCATTGAATTGAGGTGTGTGAAGTCACAGAATCGAGGTGTGTGAAGTCATAGAATTGAGGTGTGTGAAGTCATAGATTGGAGGTGTGTGAAATCATAGAATGGAGGTGTGCGAAGTCACAGAATGGAGGTGTGGAAGTCATAGGAGGGAGGTGTATGAAGTCATAGAATGGAGGAGTGTGAAGTCATAGAGTGGAGGTGTGTGAAGTCATTGAATTGAGGTGTGTGAAGTCACAGAATCGAGGTGTGTGAAGTCATAGAATGGAGGTGTGTGAAGTCATAGATTTGAGGTGTGTGAAATGAAAGAATGGAGGTGTGCGTAGTCACAGAATGGAGGTGTGGAAGTCATAGAACGGAGGTGTGTGAAGTCATAGAATGGAGGAGTGTGAAGTCATAGAGTGGAGGTGTGTGAAGTCACAGAATGGAGGGGTGTGAAGTCACAGAATGGAGGTGTGTGAAGTCAGAATGGAGGGGTGTGAAGTCACAGAATGGAGGTGTGTGAAGTCACAGAATGGAGGCGTTTTAATTCATAGAATGGAGGTGTATGAACTCATAGAATGGAGGTGTGTGAAGTCAAAATGGAGGTGTGTGAAGTCATACAATGGAGGTGTGAGAAGTCATAGAATGGAGGAATGTGAAGTCAGAATGGAGGTGTGCGAAGTCATAGAATGGAGGTGGGTGAAGTCAGAATGGAGGTGTGTGAAGTCACAGGATGGAGGTGTGTTCAATCAGAGTGGAGGTGTGTGAAGTCACAGAATGGAGGAATGTGAAGTCACAGAATGGAGGTGTGTGAAGTCATAGAATGGAGGTGTGTGAAATCATAGGGTGTAGTTGTGTGAAGTCACAGGATGGAGGTGTGTTCAATCAGAGTGGAGGTGTGTGAGGTCACAGAATGGAGATGTGTGAACTCAGAATGGAGGTGTCAGAAGTCACAGAATGGTGGTGTGTGAACTCATAGAATGAAGGTGTGTGAAGTCCTAGAATAGAGGTGTGTAAAGTCACAGAATGCAGGTGTATGAAGTCACCGAATGGAGGTGTGTGAAGTCATAGATTGGAGGTGTGTGAAGTCATAGAAAGGAGGTGTGTGAAGACAGAATGAAGGTGTGTGAAGTCAGAGAATGGAGGTGTGTGAAGTCAGAATGGAGGTGTTTGAAGTCACAGAGAGGAGGTGTGTGAAGTCACAGAATTGAGGTGTGTGAAGTCATAGAATTGAGGTGTGGGAAGTCTTAGAATGGAGGTGTGTGAAGTCACAGAATGGAGGTGTGTGAAGTCATTGAATTGAGGTGTGTGAAGTCACAGAATCGAGGTGTGTGAAGTCATAGAATGGAGGTGTGTGAAGTCATAGATTGGAGGTGTGTGAAATCATAGAATGGAGGTGTGCGAAGTCACAGAATGGAGGTGTGGAAGTCATAGAAGGGAGGTGTATGAAGTCATAGAATGGAGGTGTGTGAAGTCATAGATTTGAGGTGTGTGAAATCATAGAATGGAGGTGTGCGAAGTCACAGAATGGAGGTGTGTGAAGTGATATAATGGAGGTGTGTTAACTCATAGAATGGAGGTGTGTGAATACACAATGGAGGTGTGTGAAGTCACAGAATGGAGGAGTGTGAACTCAGAATGGAGGTGTGCGAATTCATAGAATGGAAGCGTGTGAAGTCAGAGAATGGAGTTGTGTGAAGTCATAGAATGGAGGTGTGTGAAGTCAAAAAATGGAGGTGTGTGAAGTCACAGAAACGAGGTGCGTGATGTCATAGAATGGAGGTGTGTGAAGTCATACAATGGAGGTGTGTTAATTCACAAAATGGAGGTGTGTGAAGTCATAGAATGGAAGTGTGTGAACTCATGGAATGTAGGTGTGTGAAGTAACAATGGAGGTGTGTGAAGTAATCGAATGGAGGTGTGTGCAGTCACATAATGGAGGTGTGTGAAGTCATAGAAGGGTGGTGTGTGAAGTCACAGAATGGAGGTGTGTGAAGTCACAGAATGGAGGTATGTGCAATCACAGAAAGGAGGTGTGTGAAGTCATAGAATGGAGGTGTGTGAAGGCACAGAATCGAGGCGTGTGAATTCATAGTATGGAGGTGTATGAACTCATAGAATGGAGGTGTGTGAAGTCAAAATGGAGGTGTGTGAAGTCATAGAATGGAGGTGTGAGAAGTCATAGAATGGAGGAATGTGAAGTCATAATGGAGGTGTGCGAAGTCATAGAATGGAGGTGGGTGAAGTCAGAATGGAGGTGTGTGAAGTCACAGGATGGAGGTGTGTTCAATCAGAGTGGAGGTGTGTGAAGTCACAGAATGGAGGAATGTGAAGTCACAGAATGGAGGTGTGTGAAGTCATAGAATGGAGGTGTGTGAAATCATAGGGTGTAGGTGTGTGAAGTCACAGGATGGAGGTGTGTTCAATCAGAGTGGAGGTGTGTGAAGTCACAGAATGGAGATGTGTGAACTCAGAATGGAGGTGTGAGAAGTCACAGAATGGAGGTGTTTGAACTCATAGAATGAAGGTGTGTGAAGTCCTAGAATGGAGGTGTGTGAAGTCCTAGAATGGAGGTGTGTAAAGTCACAGAATGGAGGTGTGTGAAGTCACCGAATGGAGGTGTGTGAAGTCATAGATTGGAGGTGTGTGAAGTCATAGAAAGGAGGTGTGTGAAGACAGAATGAAGGTGTGTGAAGTCAGAGAATGGAGGTGTGTGAAGTCAGAATGGAGGTGTTTGAAGTCACAGAAAGGAGGTGTGTGAAGTCACAGAATTGAGGTGTGTGAAGTCATAGAATGGAGGTGTGGGAAGTCATAGAATGGAGGAGTGTGAAGTCATAGAATGGATGTTTGTGAAGGAAGAATGAAGGTATGTGAAGTCAAAGAATATAGGTTTGTGAAGTCATAGAATGGAGGTGTATGAAATCACAGAATGGAGGTGTGTGAATTGATAGAATGGAGGTGTGTGAAGTCATAGAATGGAGGTTTGTGAAGTCTTAGAATGGAGGTGTGTGAAGTCACAGAATGGAGGTGTGTGAAGCCATTGAATTGAGGTGTTTGAAGTCACAGAATCGAGGTGTGTGAAGTCATAGAATGGAGGTGTGTGAAGTCATAGATTTGAGGTGTGTGAAATCATAGAATGGAGGTGTGCGAAGTCACAGAATGGAGGTGTGGAAGTCATAGAAGGGAGGTGTGTGAAGTCATAGAATGGAGGAGTGTGAAGTCATAGAGTGGAGGTGTGTGAAGTCACAGAATGGAGGGGTGTGAAATCACAGAATGGAGGTGTGTGAAGTCAGAATGGAGGGGTGTGAAGTCACAGAATGGAGGTGTGTGAAGTCACAGAATGGAGGAATGTGAAGTCAGAATGGAGGTGTGTGAGGTCATAGAATGCAGGTGTGTGAAGTCATAGAATAGAGGTGTGTGAAGTCACAGAATGGAGTTGTGTGAAGTCACAGAATGCAGGTGTGTGAAGTCATAGAATGGAGGTGAGTGAAGTCATAGAATGGAGTTGTGTGAAGTCAGAGAATGGAAGGGTGTGAAGTCATACAATGGAGGTGAGTGAGGTCATAGAATGGAGGTGTGTGAAGTCAGGCAATTGAGGTGTGTGAAGTCAAGGAAAGAGGTGTGTGATGGCATAGAACGGAGGGGTGTGAATTCATAGAATGGCGGTGTTTGAAGTCACAGAACGAAGGTGTGTGAAGTCAAAGAATGGAGGTGTGTCAGCCCATAGAATGGAGGTGTGTGAAGTCATAGAATGGAGGTGTGTGAAGTGATAGAATGGATGTGTGTTAACTCATAGAATGGAGGTGTGTTCAATCAGAGTGGAGGTGTGTGAAGTCACAGAATGGATATGTGTGAACTCAGAATAGAGGTGTGAGAAGTCACAGAATGGAGGTGTGTGAACTCATAGAATGAAGGTGTGTGAAGTCCTAGAATGGAGTTGTGTGAAGTCCTAGAATGGAGGTGTGTAAAGTCACAAAATGGAGGTGTGTGAAGTCAGCGAATGGAGGTGTGTGAAGTCATAGAATATAGGTTTGTGAAGTCACAGAATGGAGGTGTATGAAATCACAGAATGGAGGTGTGTGAATTGATAGAATGGAGGTGTGTGAAGTCATAGAATGGAGGTGTGTGAAGTCTTAGAATGGAGGTGTGTGAAGTCACAGAATGGAGGTGTGTGAAGTCACTGAATTGAGGTGTGTGAAGTCACAGAATCGAGGTGTGTGAAGTCATAGAATGGAGGTGTGTGAAGTCATAGATTTGAGGTGTGTGAAATGAAAGAATGGAGGTGTGCGTAGTCACAGAATGGAGGTGTGGAAGTCATAGAACGGAGGTGTGTGAAGTCATAGAATGGAGGAGTGTGAAGTCATAGAGTGGAGGTGTGTGAAGTCACAGAATGGAGGGGTGTGAAGTCACAGAATGGAGGTGTGTGAAGTCAGAATGGAGGGGTGTGAAGTCACAGAATGGAGGTGTGTGAAGTCACAGAATGGAGGCGTTTTAATTCATAGAATGGAGGTGTATGAACTCATAGAATGGAGGTGTGTGAAGTCACAATGGAGGTGTGTGAAGTCATAGAATGGAGGTGTGTGAAGTCACAGAATGGAGGAATGTGAAGTCAGAATGGAGATGTGTGAGGTCATAGAATGGAGGTGTGTGAAGTCATAGAATAGAGGTGTGTGAAGTCACAGAATGGAGTTGTGTGAAGTCACAGAATGCAGGCGTGTGAAGTCATAGAATGGAGGTGAGTGAAGTCATAGAATGGAGTTGTGTGAAGTCAGAGAATGGAAGGGTGTGAAGTCATAGAATGGAGGTGAGTGAGGTCATAGAATGGAGGTGTGTGAAGTCAAGCAATTGAGGTATGTGAAGTCAAGGAAAGAGGTGTGTGATGGCATAGAACGGAGGGGTGTGAATTCATAGAATGGCGGTGTTTGAAGTCACAGAACGGAGATGTGTGAAGTCATAGAATGCAGGTGTGTGAAGTTACAGAACGAAGGTGTGTGAAGTTAAAGAATGGAGGTGTGTGAACCCATAGAATGGAGGTGTGTGAAGTCATAGAATGGAGGTGTGTGAACTCATGGAATGTAGGTGTGTGAAGTTACAATGGAGGTGTGTTTAGTAATCGAATGGAGGTGTGTGCAGTCACAGAATGGAGGTGTGGGAAGGGATAGAATGGATGTGTGTTAACTGATAGAATGGAGGTGTGTTCAATCAGAGTGGAGGTGTGTGAAGTCACAGAATGGAGGTATGTGCAATCACAGAAAGGAGGTGTGTGAAGTCATAGAATGGAGGTGTGTGAAGGCACAGAATCGAGGCGTGTGAATTCATAGTATGGAGGTGCATGAACTCATAGAATGGAGGTGTGTGAAGTCAAAATGGAGGTGTGTGAAGTCATACAATGGAGGTGTGAGAAGTCATAGAATGGAGGAATGTGAAGTCAGAATGGAGGTGTGCGAAGTCATAGAATGGAGGTGGGTGAAGTCAGAATGGAGGTGTGTGAAGTCACAGGATGGAGGTGTGTTCAATCAGAGTGGAGGTGTGTGAAGTCACAGAATGGAGGAATGTGAAGTCACAGAATAGAGGTGTGTGAAGTCATAGAATGGAGGTGTGTGAAATCATAGGGTGTAGTTGTGTGAAGTCACAGGGTGGAGGTGTGTTCAATCAGAGTGGAGGTGTGTGAGGTCACAGAATGGAGATGTGTGAACTCAGAATGGAGGTGTCAGAAGTCACAGAATGGTGGTGTGTGAACTCATAGAATGAAGGTGTGTGAAGTCCTAGAATAGAGGTGTGTAAAGTCACAGAATGCAGGTGTATGAACTCACCGAATGGAGGTGTGTGAAGTCATAGATTGGAGGTGTGTGAAGTCATAGAAAGGAGGTGTGTGAAGACAGAATGAAGGTGTGTGAAGTCAGAGAATGGAGGTGTGTGAAGTCAGAATGGAGGTGTTTGAAGTCACAGAGAGGAGGTGTGTGAAGTCACAGAATTGAGGTGTGTGAAGTCATAGAATGGAGGTGTGGGAAGTCTTAGAATGGAGGTGTGTGAAGTCACAGAATGGAGGTGTGTGAAGTCATTGAATTGAGGTGTGTGAAGTCACAGATTCGAGGTGTGTGAAGTCATAGAATGGAGGTGTGTGAAGTCATAGATTGGAGGTGTGTGAAATCATAGAATGGAGGTGTGCGAAGTCACAGAATGGAGGTGTGGAAGTCATAGAAGGGAGGTGTATGAAGTCATAGAATGGAGGTGTGTGAAGTCATAGATTTGAGGTGTGTGAAATCATAGAATGGAGGTGTGCGAAGTCACAGAATGGAGGTGTGGAAGTCATAGAAGGGAGGTGTGTGAAGTCATAGAATGGAGGAGTGTGAAGTCATAGAGTGGAGGTGTGTGAAGTCACAGAATGGAGGGGTGTGAAGTCACAGAATGGAGGTGTGTGAAGTCAGAATGGAGGGGTGTGAAGTCACAGAATGGAGGTGTGTGAAGTCACAGAATGGAGGAATGTGAAGTCAGAATGGAGGTGTGTGAGGTCATAGAATGGAGGTGTGTGAAGTCATAGAATGGAGGTGTGTGAAGTCAAAAAATGGAGGTGTGTGAAGTCACAGAAACGAGGTGCATGATGTCATAGAATGGAGGTGTGTGAAGTCATACAATGGAGGTGTGTGAATTCACAAAATGGAGGTGTGTGAAGTCATAGAATGGAAGTGTGTGAACTCATGGAATGTAGGTGTGTGAAGTAACAATGGAGGTGTGTGAAGTAATCGAATGGAGGTGTGTGCAGTCACATAATGGAGGTGTGTGAAGTCATAGAAGGGTGGTGTGTGAAGTCACAGAATGGAGGTGTGTGAAGTCACAGAATGGAGGTATGTGCAATCACAGAAAGGAGGTGTGTGAAGTCATAGAATGGAGGTGTGTGAAGGCACAGAATCGAGGCGTGTGAATTCATAGTATGGAGGTGTATGAACTCATAGAATGGAGGTGTGTGAAGTCAAAATGGAGGTGTGTGAAGTCATAGAATGGAGGTGTGAGAAGTCATAGAATGGAGGAATGTGAAGTCATAATGGAGGTGTGCGAAGTCATAGAATGGAGGTGGGTGAAGTCAGAATGGAGGTGTGTGAAGTCACAGGATGGAGGTGTGTTCAATCAGAGTGGAGGTGTGTGAAGTCACAGAATGGAGGAATGTGAAGTCACAGAATGGAGGTGTGTGAAGTCATAGAATGGAGGTGTGTGAAATCATAGGGTGTAGGTGTGTGAAGTCACAGGATGGAGGTGTGTTCAATCAGAGTGGAGGTGTGTGAAGTCACAGAATGGAGATGTGTGAACTCAGAATGGAGGTGTGAGAAGTCACAGAATGGAGGTGTTTGAACTCATAGAATGAAGGTGTGTGAAGTCCTAGAATGGAGGTGTGTGAAGTCCTAGAATGGAGGTGTGTAAAGTCACAGAATGGAGGTGTGTGAAGTCACCGAATGGAGGTGTGTGAAGTCATAGATTGGAGGTGTGTGAAGTCATAGAAAGGAGGTGTGTGAAGACAGAATGAAGGTGTGTGAAGTCAGAGAATGGAGGTGTGTGAAGTCAGAATGGAGGTGTTTGAAGTCACAGAAAGGAGGTGTGTGAAGTCACAGAATTGAGGTGTGTGAAGTCATAGAATGGAGGTGTGGGAAGTCATAGAATGGAGGAGTGTGAAGTCATAGAATGGATGTTTGTGAAGGAAGAATGAAGGTATGTGAAGTCAAAGAATATAGGTTTGTGAAGTCATAGAATGGAGGTGTATGAAATCACAGAATGGAGGTGTGTGAATTGATAGAATGGAGGTGTGTGAAGTCATAGAATGGAGGTTTGTGAAGTCTTAGAATGGAGGTGTGTGAAGTCACAGAATGGAGGTGTGTGAAGTCATTGAATTGAGGTGTTTGAAGTCACAGAATCGAGGTGTGTGAAGTCATAGAATGGAGGTGTGTGAAGTCATAGATTTGAGGTGTGTGAAATCATAGAATGGAGGTGTGCGAAGTCACAGAATGGAGGTGTGGAAGTCATAGAAGGGAGGTGTGTGAAGTCATAGAATGGAGGAGTGTGAAGTCATAGAGTGGAGGTGTGTGAAGTCACAGAATGGAGGGGTGTGAAATCACAGAATGGAGGTGTGTGAAGTCAGAATGGAGGGGTGTGAAGTCACAGAATGGAGGTGTGTGAAGTCACAGAATGGAGGAATGTGAAGTCAGAATGGAGGTGTGTGAGGTCATAGAATGCAGGTGTGTGAAGTCATAGAATAGAGGTGTGTGAAGTCACAGAATGGAGTTGTGTGAAGTCACAGAATGCAGGTGTGTGAAGTCATAGAATGGAGGTGAGTGAAGTCATAGAATGGAGTTGTGTGAAGTCAGAGAATGGAAGGGTGTGAAGTCATACAATGGAGGTGAGTGAGGTCATAGAATGGAGGTGTGTGAAGTCAGGCAATTGAGGTGTGTGAAGTCAAGGAAAGAGGTGTGTGATGGCATAGAACGGAGGGGTGTGAATTCATAGAATGGCGGTGTTTGAAGTCACAGAACGAAGGTGTGTGAAGTCAAAGAATGGAGGTGTGTCAGCCCATAGAATGGAGGTGTGTGAAGTCATAGAATGGAGGTGTGTGAAGTGATAGAATGGATGTGTGTTAACTCATAGAATGGAGGTGTGTTCAATCAGAGTGGAGGTGTGTGAAGTCACAGAATGGATATGTGTGAACTCAGAATAGAGGTGTGAGAAGTCACAGAATGGAGGTGTGTGAACTCATAGAATGAAGGTGTGTGAAGTCCTAGAATGGAGTTGTGTGAAGTCCTAGAATGGAGGTGTGTAAAGTCACAAAATGGAGGTGTGTGAAGTCAGCGAATGGAGGTGTGTGAAGTCATAGAATATAGGTTTGTGAAGTCACAGAATGGAGGTGTATGAAATCACAGAATGGAGGTGTGTGAATTGATAGAATGGAGGTGTGTGAAGTCATAGAATGGAGGTGTGTGAAGTCTTAGAATGGAGGTGTGTGAAGTCACAGAATGGAGGTGTGTGAAGTCATTGAATTGAGGTGTGTGAAGTCACAGAATCGAGGTGTGTGAAGTCATAGAATGGAGGTGTGTGAAGTCATAGATTTGAGGTGTGTGAAATGAAAGAATGGAGGTGTGCGTAGTCACAGAATGGAGGTGTGGAAGTCATAGAACGGAGGTGTGTGAAGTCATAGAATGGAGGAGTGTGAAGTCATAGAGTGTAGGTGTGTGAAGTCACAGAATGGAGGGGTGTGAAGTCACAGAATGGAGGTGTGTGAAGTCAGAATGGAGGGGTGTGAAGTCACAGAATGGAGGTGTGTGAAGTCACAGAATGGAGGCGTTTTAATTCATAGAATGGAGGTGTATGAACTCATAGAATGGAGGTGTGTGAAGTCACAATGGAGGTGTGTGAAGTCATAGAATGGAGGTGTGTGAAGTCACAGAATGGAGGAATGTGAAGTCAGAATGGAGATGTGTGAGGTCATAGAATGGAGGTGTGTGAAGTCATAGAATAGAGGTGTGTGAAGTCACAGAATGGAGTTGTGTGAAGTCACAGAATGCAGGCGTGTGAAGTCATAGAATGGAGGTGAGTGAAGTCATAGAATGGAGTTGTGTGAAGTCAGAGAATGGAAGGGTGTGAAGTCATAGAATGGAGGTGAGTGAGGTCATAGAATGGAGGTGTGTGAAGTCAAGCAATTGAGGTATGTGAAGTCAAGGAAAGAGGTGTGTGATGGCATAGAACGGAGGGGTGTGAATTCATAGAATGGCGGTGTTTGAAGTCACAGAACGGAGATGTGTGAAGTCATAGAATGCAGGTGTGTGAAGTTACAGAACGAAGGTGTGTGAAGTTAAAGAATGGAGGTGTGTGAACCCATAGAATGGAGGTGTGTGAAGTCATAGAATGGAGGTGTGTGAACTCATGGAATGTAGGTGTGTGAAGTTACAATGGAGGTGTGTTTAGTAATCGAATGGAGGTGTGTGCAGTCACAGAATGGAGGTGTGGGAAGGGATAGAATGGATGTGTGTTAACTGATAGAATGGAGGTGTGTTCAATCAGAGTGGAGGTGTGTGAAGTCACAGAATGGAGGTATGTGCAATCACAGAAAGGAGGTGTGTGAAGTCATAGAATGGAGGTGTGTGAAGGCACAGAATCGAGGCGTGTGAATTCATAGTATGGAGGTGCATGAACTCATAGAATGGAGGTGTGTGAAGTCAAAATGGAGGTGTGTGAAGTCATACAATGGAGGTGTGAGAAGTCATAGAATGGAGGAATGTGAAGTCAGAATGGAGGTGTGCGAAGTCATAGAATGGAGGTGGGTGAAGTCAGAATGGAGGTGTGTGAAGTCACAGGATGGAGGTGTGTTCAATCAGAGTGGAGGTGTGTGAAGTCACAGAATGGAGGAATGTGAAGTCACAGAATAGAGGTGTGTGAAGTCATAGAATGGAGGTGTGTGAAATCATAGGGTGTAGTTGTGTGAAGTCACAGGGTGGAGGTGTGTTCAATCAGAGTGGAGGTGTGTGAGGTCACAGAATGGAGATGTGTGAACTCAGAATGGAGGTGTCAGAAGTCACAGAATGGTGGTGTGTGAACTCATAGAATGAAGGTGTGTGAAGTCCTAGAATAGAGGTGTGTAAAGTCACAGAATGCAGGTGTATGAAGTCACCGAATGGAGGTGTGTGAAGTCATAGATTGGAGGTGTGTGAAGTCATAGAAAGGAGGTGTGTGAAGACAGAATGAAGGTGTGTGAAGTCAGAGAATGGAGGTGTGTGAAGTCAGAATGGAGGTGTTTGAAGTCACAGAGAGGAGGTGTGTGAAGTCACAGAATTGAGGTGTGTGAAGTCATAGAATGGAGGTGTGGGAAGTCTTAGAATGGAGGTGTGTGAAGTCACAGAATGGAGGTGTGTGAAGTCATTGAATTGAGGTGTGTGAAGTCACAGAATCGAGGTGTGTGAAGTCATAGAATGGAGGTGTGTGAAGTCATAGATTGGAGGTGTGTGAAATCATAGAATGGAGGTGTGCGAAGTCACAGAATGGAGGTGTGGAAGTCATAGAAGGGAGGTGTATGAAGTCATAGAATGGAGGTGTGTGATGTCATAGATTTGAGGTGTGTGAAATCATAGAATGGAGGTGTGCGAAGTCACAGAATGGAGGTGTGGAAGTCATAGAAGGGAGGTGTGTGAAGTCATAGAATGGAGGAGTGTGAAGTCATAGAGTGGAGGTGTGTGAAGTCACAGAATGGAGGGGTGTGAAGTCACAGAATGGAGGTGTGTGAAGTCAGAATGGAGGGGTGTGAAGTCACAGAATGGAGGTGTGTGAAGTCACAGAATGGAGGAATGTGAAGTCAGAATGGAGGTGTGTGAGGTCATAGAATGGAGGTGTGTGAAGTCATAGAATAGAGGTGTGTGAAGTCACAGAATGGAGTTGTGTGAAGTCACAGAATTCAGGTGTGTGAAGTCATAGAATGGAGGTGAGTGAAGTCATAGAATGGAGTTGTGTGAAGTCAGAGAATGGAAGGGTGTGAAGTCATACAATGGAGGTGAGTGAGGTCATAGAATGGAGGTGTGTGAAGTCAGGCAATTGAGGTGTGTGAAGTCAAGGAAAGAGGTGTGTGATGGCATAGAACGGAGGGGTGTGAATTCATAGAATGGCGGTGTTTGAAGTCACAGAACGAAGGTGTGTGAAGTGAAAGAATGGAGGTGTGTCAGCCCATAGAATGGAGGTGTGGGAAGTCATAGAATGGAGGTGTGTGAACTCATGGAATGTAGGTGTGTGAAGTAACAATGGAGGTGTGTGAAGTAATGGAATGGAGGTGTGTGCAGTCACAGAATGGAGGTGTGTGAAGTGATAGAATGGATGTGTGTTAACTCATAGATTGGAGGTGTGTTCAATCAGAGTGGAGGTGTGTGAAGTCACAGAATGGAGATGTGTGAACTCAGAATAGAGGTGTGAAAACTCACAGAATGGAGGTGTGTGAACTCATAGAATGAAGGTGTGTGAAGTCCTAGAATGGAGTTGTGTGAAGTCCTAGAATGGAGGTGTGTAAAGTCACAAAATGGAGGTGTGTGAAGTCACCGAATGGAGGTGTGTGAAGCCATAGATTGGAGGTGTGTGAAGTCATAGAAAGGAGGTGTGTGAAGACAGAATGAAGGTGTGTGAAGTCATAGAATGGAGGTGTGGGAAGTCATAGAATGGAGGAGTGTGAAGTCATAGAATGGATGTTTGTGAAGTAAGAATGAAGGTATGTGAAGTCATAGAATATAGGTTTGTGAAGTCACAGAATGGAGGTGTATGAAATCACAGAATGGAGGTGTGTGAATTGATAGAATGGAGGTGTGTGAAGTCATAGAATGGAGGTGTGTGAAGTCTTAGAATGGAGGTGTGTGAAGTCACAGAATGGAGGTCTGTGAAGTCATTGAATTGAGGTGTGTGAAGTCACAGAATCGAGGTGTGTGAAGTCATAGAATTGAGGTGTGTGAAGTCATAGATTGGAGGTGTGTGAAATCATAGAATGGAGGTGTGCGAAGTCACAGAATGGAGGTGTGGAAGTCATAGGAGGGAGGTGTATGAAGTCATAGAATGGAGGAGTGTGAAGTCATAGAGTGGAGGTGTGTGAAGTCATTGAATTGAGGTGTGTGAAGTCACAGAATCGAGGTGTGTGAAGTCATAGAATGGAGGTGTGTGAAGTCATAGATTTGAGGTGTGTGAAATGAAAGAATGGAGGTGTGCGTAGTCACAGAATGGAGGTGTGGAAGTCATAGAACGGAGGTGTGTGAAGTCATAGAATGGAGGAGTGTGAAGTCATAGAGTGGAGGTGTGTGAAGTCACAGAATGGAGGGGTGTGAAGTCACAGAATGGAGGTGTGTGAAGTCAGAATGGAGGGGTGTGAAGTCACAGAATGGAGGTGTGTGAAGTCACAGAATGGAGGCGTTTTAATTCATAGAATGGAGGTGTATGAACTCATAGAATGGAGGTGTGTGAAGTCACAATGGAGGTGTGTGAAGTCATAGAATGGAGGTATGTGAAGTCACAGAATGGAGGAATGTGAAGTCAGAATGGAGATGTGTGAGGTCATAGAATGGAGGTGTGTGAAGTCATAGAATAGAGGTGTGTGAAGTCACAGAATGGAGTTGTGTGAAGTCACAGAATGCAGGCGTGGGAAGTCATAGAATGGAGGTGAGTGAAGTCATAGAATGGAGTTGTGTGAAGTCAGAGAATGGAAGGGTGTGAAGTCATAGAATGGAGGTGAGTGAGGTCATAGAATGGAGGTGTGTGAAGTCAAGCAATTGAGGTATGTGAAGTCAAGGAAAGAGGTGTGTGATGGCATAGAACGGAGGGGTGTGAATTCATAGAATGGCGGTGTTTGAAGTCACAGAACGGAGATGTGTGAAGTCATAGAATGCAGGTGTGTGAAGTTACAGAACGAAGGTGTGTGAAGTTAAAGAATGGAGGTGTGTGAACCCATAGAATGGAGGTGTGTGAAGTCATAGAATGGAGGTGTGTGAACTCATGGAATGTAGGTGTGTGAAGTTACAATGGAGGTGTGTTTAGTAATCGAATGGAGGTGTGTGCAGTCACAGAATGGAGGTGTGGGAAGGGATAGAATGGATGTGTGTTAACTGATAGAATGGAGGTGTGTTCAATCAGAGTGGAGGTGTGTGAAGTCACAGAATGGAGGTATGTGCAATCACAGAAAGGAGGTGTGTGAAGTCATAGAATGGAGGTGTGTGAAGGCACAGAATCGAGGCGTGTGAATTCATAGTATGGAGGTGCATGAACTCATAGAATGGAGGTGTGTGAAGTCAAAATGGAGGTGTGTGAAGTCATACAATGGAGGTGTGAGAAGTCATAGAATGGAGGAATGTGAAGTCAGAATGGAGGTGTGCGAAGTCATAGAATGGAGGTGGGTGAAGTCAGAATGGAGGTGTGTGAAGTCACAGGATGGAGGTGTGTTCAATCAGAGTGGAGGTGTGTGAAGTCACAGAATGGAGGAATGTGAAGTCACAGAATGGAGGTGTGTGAAGTCATAGAATGGAGGTGTGTGAAATCATAGGGTGTAGTTGTGTGAAGTCACAGGGTGGAGGTGTGTTCAATCAGAGTGGAGGTGTGTGAGGTCACAGAATGGAGATGTGTGAACTCAGAATGGAGGTGTCAGAAGTCACAGAATGGTGGTGTGTGAACTCATAGAATGAAGGTGTGTGAAGTCCTAGAATAGAGGTGTGTAAAGTCACAGAATGCAGGTGTATGAAGTCACCGAATGGAGGTGTGTGAAGTCATAGATTGGAGGTGTGTGAAGTCATAGAAAGGAGGTGTGTGAAGACAGAATGAAGGTGTGTGAAGTCAGAGAATGGAGGTGTGTGAAGTCAGAATGGAGGTGTTTGAAGTCACAGAGAGGAGGTGTGTGAAGTCACAGAATTGAGGTGTGTGAAGTCATAGAATTGAGGTGTGGGAAGTCTTAGAATGGAGGTGTGTGAAGTCACAGAATGGAGGTGTGTGAAGTCATTGAATTGAGGTGTGTGAAGTCACAGAATCGAGGTGTGTGAAGTCATAGAATGGAGGTGTGTGAAGTCATAGATTGGAGGTGTGTGAAATCATAGAATGGAGGTGTGCGAAGTCACAGAATGGAGGTGTGGAAGTCATAGAAGGGAGGTGTATGAAGTCATAGAATGGAGGTGTGTGAAGTCATAGATTTGAGGTGTGTGAAATCATAGAATGGAGGTGTGCGAAGTCACAGAATGGAGGTGTGGAAGTCATAGAAGGGAGGTGTGTGAAGTCATAGAATGGAGGAGTGTGAAATCATAGAGTGGAGGTGTGTGAAGTCACAGAATGGAGGGGTGTGAAGTCACAGAATGGAGGTGTGTGAAGTCAGAATGGAGGGGTGTGAAGTCACAGAATGGAGGTGTGTGAAGTCACAGAATGGAGGAATGTGAAGTCAGAATGGAGGTGTGTGAGGTCATAGAATGGAGGTGTGTGAAGTCATAGAATAGAGGTGTGTGAAGTCACAGAATGGAGTTGTGTGAAGTCACAGAATTCAGGTGTGTGAAGTCATAGAATGGAGGTGAGTGAAGTCATAGAATGGAGTTGTGTGAAGTCAGAGAATGGAAGGGTGTGAAGTCATACAATGGAGGTGAGTGAGGTCATAGAATGGAGGTGTGTGAAGTCAGGCAATTGAGGTGTGTGAAGTCAAGGAAAGAGGTGTGTGATGGCATAGAACGGAGGGGTGTGAATTCATAGAATGGCGGTGTTTGAAGTCACAGAACGAAGGTGTGTGAAGTGAAAGAATGGAGGTGTGTCAGCCCATAGAATGGAGGTGTGGGAAGTCATAGAATAGAGGTGTGTGAACTCATGGAATGTAGGTGTGTGAAGTAACAATGGAGGTGTGTGAAGTAATCGAATGGAGGTGTGTGCAGTCACAGAATGGAGGTGTGTGAAGTGATAGAATGGATGTGTGTTAACTCATAGATTGGAGGTGTGTTCAATCAGAGTGGAGGTGTGTGAAGTCACAGAATGGAGATGTGTGAACTCAGAATAGAGGTGTGAAAAGTCACATAATGGAGGTGTGTGAACTCATAGAATGAAGGTGTGTGAAGTCCTAGAATGGAGTTGTGTGAAGTCCTAGAATGGAGGTGTGTAAAGTCACAAAATGGAGGTGTGTGAAGTCACCGAATGGAGGTGTGTGAAGTCATAGATTGGAGGTGTGTGAAGTCATAGAAAGGAGGTGTGTGAAGACAGAATGAAGGTGTGTGAAGTCATAGAATGGAGGTGTGGGAAGTCATAGAATGGAGGAGTGTGAAGTCATAGAATGGATGTTTGTGAAGTAAGAATGAAGGTATGTGAAGTCATAGAATATAGGTTTGTGAAGTCACAGAATGGAGGTGTATGATATCACAGAATGGAGGTGTGCGAAGTCTTAGAATGGAGGTGTGTGAAGTCACAGAATGGAGGTGTGTGAAGTCATTGAATTGAGGTGTGTGAAGTCACAGAATCGAGGTGTGTGAAGTCATAGAATGGAGGTGTGTGAAGTCATAGATTTGAGGTGTGTGAAATGAAAGAATGGAGGTGTGCGAAGTCACAGAATGGAGGTGTGGAAGTCATAGAAGGGAGGTGTGTGAAGTCATAGAATGGAGGAGTGTGAAGTCATAGAGTGGAGGTGTGTGAAGTCACAGAATGGAGGGGTGTGAAGTCACAGAATGGAGGTGTGTGAAGTCAGAATGGAGGGGTGTGAAGTCACAGAATGGAGGTGTGTGAAGTCACAGAATGGAGGCGTTTTAATTCATAGAATGGAGGTGTATGAACTCATAGAATGGAGGTGTGTGAAGTCACAATGGAGGTGTGTGAAGTCATAGAATGGAGGTGTGTGAAGTCACAGAATGGAGGAATGTGAAGTCAGAATGGAGGTGTGTGAGGTCATAGAATGGAGGTGTGTGAAGTCATAGAATAGAGGTGTGTGAAGTCACAGAATGGAGTTGTGTGAAGTCACAGAATGCAGGCGTGTGAAGTCATAGAATGGAGGTGAGTGAAGTCATAGACTTGAGTTGTGTGAAGTCAGAGAATGGAAGGGTGTGAAGTCATAGAATGGAGGTGAGTGAGGTCATAGAATGGAGGTGTGTGAAGTCAAGCAATTGAGGTATGTGAAGTCAAGGAAAGAGGTGTGTGATGGCATAGAACGGAGGGGTGTGAATTCATAGAATGGCGGTGTTTGAAGTCACAGAACGGAGATGTGTGAAGTCATAGAATGCAGGTGTGTGAAGTTACAGAACGAAGGTGTGTGAAGTCAAAGAATGGAGGTGTGTGAACCCATAGAATGGAGGTGTGTGAAGTCATAGAATGGAGGTGTGTGAACTCATGGAATGTAGGTGTGTGAAGTTACAATGGAGGTGTGTGAAGTAATCGAATGGAGGTGTGTGCAGTCACAGAATGGAGGTGTGGGAAGTGATAGAATGGATGTGTGTTAACTGATAGAATGGAGGTGTGTTCAATCAGAGTGGAGGTGTGTGAAGTCACAGAATGGAGGTATGTGCAATCACAGAAAGGAGGTGTGTGAAGTCATAGAATGGAGGTGTGTGAAGGCACAGAATCGAGGCGTGTGAATTCATAGTATGGAGGTGTATGAACTCATAGAATGGAGGTGTGTGAAGTCAAAATGGAGGTGTGTGAAGTCATAGAATGGAGGTGTGAGAAGTCATAGAATGGAGGTGGGTGAAGTCAGAATGGAGGTGTGTGAAGTCACAGGATGGAGGTGTGTTCAATCAGAGTGGAGGTGTGTGAAGTCACAGAATGGAGGAATGTGAAGTCACAGAATGGAGGTGTGTGAAGTCATAGAATGGAGGTGTGTGAAATCATAGGGTGTA
Source organism: Megascapheus bottae (assembly GCA_024803745.1). Taxonomy (NCBI): domain Eukaryota; kingdom Metazoa; phylum Chordata; class Mammalia; order Rodentia; family Geomyidae; genus Megascapheus; species Megascapheus bottae. Next base: position 742,568 of record JANJXV010000159.1, on the reverse strand, counting down.
GTTGTGTGAAGTCACAGGATGGAGGTGTGTTCAATCAGAGTGGAGGTGTGTGAGGTCACAGAATGGAGATGTGTGAACTCAGAATGGAGGTGTGAGAAGTCACAGAATGGTGGTGTGTGAACTCATAGAATGAAGGTGTGTGAAGTCCTAGAATAGAGGTGTGTAAAGTCACAGAATGGAGGTGTATGAAGTCACCGAATGGAGGTGTGTGAAGTCATAGAAAGGAGGTGTGTGAAGAGAGAATGAAGGTGTGTGAAGTCAGAGAATGGAGGTGTGTGAAGTCAGAATGGAGGTGTTTGAAGTCCCAGAAAGGAGGTGTGTGAAGTCACAGAATTGAGGTGTGTGAAGTCATAGAATGGAGGTGTGGGAAGTCTTAGAATGGAGGTGTGTGAAGTCACAGAATGGAGGTGTGTGAAGTCATTGAATTGAGGTGTGTGAAGTCACAGAATCGAGGTGTGTGAAGTCATAGAATGGATGTGTGTGAAGTCATAGATTGGAGGTGTGTGAAATCATAGAATGGAGGTGTGCGAAGTCACAGAATGGAGGTGTGGAAGTCATAGAAGGGAGGTGTATGAAGTCATAGAATAGAGGAGTGTGAAGTCATAGAGTGGAGGTGTGTGAAGTCACAAAAAGGAGGTGTGTGAAGTCACAGAATTGAGGTGTGTGAAGTCATAGAATGGAGGTGTGGGAAGTCATAGAATGGAGGAGTGTGAAGTCATAGAATGGATGTTTGTGAAGTAAGAATGAAGGTATGTGAAGTCATAGAATATAGGTTTGTGAAGTCACAGAATGGAGGTGTATGAAATCACAGAATGGAGGTGTGTGAATTGATAGAATGGAGGTGTGTGAAGTCATAGAATGGAGGTGTGTGAAGTCTTAGAATGGAGGTGTGTGAAGTCACAGAATGGAGGTGTGTGAAGTCATTGAATTGAGGTGTGTGAAGTCACAGAATCGAGGTGTGTGAAGTCATAGAATTGAGGTGTGTGAAGTCATAGATTGGAGGTGTGTGAAATCATAGAATGGAGGTGTGCGAAGTCACAGAATGGAGGTGTGGAAGTCATAGGAGGGAGGTGTATGAAGTCATAGAATGGAGGAGTGTGAAGTCATAGAGTGGAGGTGTGTGAAGTCACAGAATGGAGGGGTGTGAAGTCACAGAATGGAGGTGTGTGAAGTCAGAATGGAGGAGTGTGAAGTCACAGAATGGAAGTGTGTGAAGTCATAGAATGGAGGTGTGTGAAGTCATAGAATGGAAGGGTGTGAAGTCAGAATGAAGGTGTTTGAAGTCAGAATGAAGGTGTGTGAAGTCAAGGAATGCAGGTGGGTGAAGTCACAGAATGGAGGCGTGTGAATTCATAGAATGGAGTTGTATGAACTCATAGAATGGAGGTGTGTGAAGTCACAATGGAGGTGTGTGAAGTCATAGAATGGAGGTGTGTGAAGTCACAGAATGGAGAAATGTGAAGTCAGAATGGAGGTGTGTGAGGGCATAGAATGGAGGTGTGTGAAGTCATAGAATGGAGGTGTGTGAAGTCATAGAATGGAGGTGTGTGAAGTCAGAATGAAGGTGTGTGAAGTCAGAATGAAGGTGTGTGAATTCACAGAATGGAGCTGTGTAAGTGATAGAATGGAGGTGTGTGAATTCACAATGGAGGTGTGTGAAGTCACAGAATGGAGGAGTGTGAACTCATAGAATGGAGGTGTGTGAAGTCATAGAATGGAGGTGTGTGAACTCATAGAATGGACGTGTGTGAAGTCACAATGGAGGTGTTTGAAGTCATACATGGAGGTGTGTGAAGACATAGTATGGAGGTGTGTAAAATCATAGAATGGAGTTTGGTGAAGTCACAGAATGGAGCTGTGTGAATTCAGAATGGAGGTGTGTGAAGTCATAGAATGGAGGTGTGTGAAGTCAGAATGGAAGTGTGTGAACTCATAGAATGGAGGTGTGTGATGTCACAATGGAAGTGTGTGAAGTCATAGAATGGAGGTGTGTGAAGTCATAGAATGGAGCTGTGTGAAGTCAAAATGGAGATGTATGAAGTCACAGAATGGAGGTGTGTCAACTCAGAATGGAGGTGTGAAGTCACAGAATGGAGGTGTGTGAAGTCATAGAATGGAGGTGTGTGAAGTCATAGAATGGAGGTGTGTGAAGTCAGAATGGAGGTGTATGAAGTCACAGAATTGAGGTGTGTGAACACAGAATGGAGGTGTGTGAAGTCAAAGAATGGAGGTGTGTGAAGTCATGGAATGGAGGTGTGTGAAGTCATAGAATGTATGTTTGTGAAGTAAGAATGAAGGTGTGTGAAGTCATAGAATGGAGGTGTGTGAAGTCACAGAATGGAGGTGTGTGCAGTCATAGAATGGAGGTGTGTGAATTCATAGAATGGAGGTGTGTGAAGTCATAGAATGGAGGTGTGTGAAGTCACAGAATGGAGGGGTGTGAAGTCAGAATGGAGGTGTGAAGTCATATAATGGAGGTGTGTGAAGTCATAGAATGGAGGTGTGTGAAGTCATATTATGTATTTTTGTGAAGTAAGAATGAAGGTGTGTGAAGTCATAGAAAGGAGGTGTGGGAAGTCACAGAATGGAGGTGTGTGAAGTCAGAATGGAGGTGTGTGAACTCATAGAATGGAGGTGTGAAGTCATAGATTGGAGGTGTGGGAACTCATGGAATGGAGGTGTGTGATGTCACAATGGAGGTGTGTGAAGTAATCGAATGGAGGTGTGTGAAGTCACAGAATGGAGGTTTGTGAAGTCATAGAATGGAGGTGTGTGAACTCATAGAATGTAGGTGTGTGAATTCACAATGGAGCTGTTTGAAGTCATAGAATGGAGGTGTTTGAAGTAAAAAATGGAGGTTTGTGAAGTCACAGAAAGGAGGTGTGTGATGTCATAGAATGGAGGTGTGTGAAGTCATAAAATGGAGGTATGTGAAGACACAGAATGGAGGTGCGTGAAATCATAGAATGGTGGTGTGTGAAGTCATAGAATCGAGGTGTTTGAAGTCACCGAATGTAGGTGTGCTGAAGTCATGGAATGGAGCTTTGTGAAGTCAAACAATGGAAGTGTGTGAAGTCACAGAATGGAGGGGTGTGAAGTCACAGAATGGAGGTGTGTGAAGTCAGAATGGAGGAGTGTGAAGTCACAGAATGGAAGTGTGTGAAGTCATAGAATGGAGGTGTGTGAAGTCATAGAATGGAGGGGTGTGAAGTCAGAATGAAGGTGTGTGAAGTCAGAATGAAGGTGTGTGAAGTCAAGGAATGCAGGTGGGTGAAGTCACAGAATGGAGGCGTGTGAATTCATAGAATGGAGTTGTATGAACTCATAGAATGGAGGTGTGTGAAGTCACAATGGAGGTGTGTGAAGTCATAGAATGGAGGTGTGTGAAGTCACAGAATGGAGAAATGTGAAGTCAGAATGGAGGTGTGTGAGGGCATAGAATGGAGGTGTGTGAAGTCATAGAATAGAGGTGTGTGAAGTCACAGAATAGAGTTATGAGAAGGCACATACTGCAGGTGTGTGAAGTCATAGAATGGACGGGAGTGAAGTCATAGAATGGAGTTGTGTGAAGTCAGAGAATGCAAGGCTTTGAAGTCATAGAATGGAGGTGAGTGAGGTCATAGAATGGAGGTGTGTGAAGTCAGAATGAAGGTGTGTTAAGTCAGTGAATGGAGGTGTGTGAAGTCAGAATGGAGGTGTTTGAAGTCACAGAAAGGAGGTGTGTGAAGTCATAGAATTGAGGTGTGTGAAGTCATAGAATGAAGGTGTGGGAAGTCATAGAATGGAGGAGTGTGAAGTCATAGAATGGATGCTTGTGAAGTAAGAATGAAGGTATGTGAAGTCATAGAATATAGGTTTGTGAAGTCACAGAATGGAGGTGTATGAAATCACAGAATGGAGGTGTGTGAATTGATAGAATGGAGGTGTGTGAAGTCATAGAATCGAGGTGTGTGAAGTCCTAGAATGGAGGTGTGTGAAGTCACGGAATGGAGGTGTGTGAAGTCATAGAATGGAGGTGAGTGAAGTCATAGAATCGAGGTGTGTGAAGTCACGGAATGGAGGAATGTGAAGTCAGAATGGAGGTGTGTGAGGTCATAGAATGGAGGTGTGTGAAGTCATAGAATAGAGGTGTGGGAAGTCACAGAATGGAGTTGTGTGAAGTCACAGAATGCAGGTGTGTGAAGTCATAGAATGGAGGTGAGTGAAGTCATAGAATGGAGTTGTGTGAAGTCAGAGATTGGAAGGCTGTGAAGTCATAGAATGGAGGTGATTGAGGTTATAGAATGGAGGTGTGTGAAGTCAAACAATTGAGGTGTGTGAAGTCAAGGAAAGAGTTGTGTAATGGATAGAATGGAGGGGTGTGAATTCATAGAATGGAGTTGTTTGACGTCACAGAATGGAGATGTGTGAAGTCATAGAATGCAGGGGTGTGAAGTCACAGAACGAAGGTGTGTGAAGTCAAAGAATGGAGGTGTGTCAACCGATAGAATGGCGGTGTGTGAAGTCATAGAATGGAGGTGTGTGAACTCATGGATGTAGGTGTGTGAAGTCACAATGGAGGTGTGTGAAGTAATCGATTGGTGGTGTGTGAAGTCACAGAATGGAGGTGTGTGAAGTGCTTTAATGGAGGTGTGTTAACTCATAGAATGGAGGTGTGTGAAGTCACAGAATGGAGGAGTGTGAACTCAGAATGGAGGTGTGTTAACTCATAGAATGGAGGTGTGTGAAGTCACAGAATGGAGGTGTGTGAACTCATAGAATGGAAGCGATTGAAGTCAGAATGGAGGTGTGTGATGTCATAGAATGGAGGTGTGTGAAGTCGGAATGGAGGTGTGTGAACTCATAGAATAAAGGTGTGTGAAGTCACAATGGAGGTGTTTGAAATCATAGACTGGAGGTGTGTGAAGTCACAGAATGGAGGTGTGTGAAGTCAGAATGGAGGTGTGAGAAGTCACACAATGAAGATGTGTGAACTCAGAAAGGAGGTTTGTGAAGTCATTGATTGGAGACTTGTGAAGTCATAGAATGGATGTGTGAAGTCATAGAATGGAGGTGTGCGAAGTCACAGAATGGAGGTGTTGAAGTCATAGAATGGAGGTGTGTGAAGTCATAGAATGGAGGTGTGTGAAGTCATAGAGTGGAGGTGTGTGAAGTCACAGAATGGAGGTGTGTGAAGTCACAGAATGGAGGTGTGTGAAGTCAGAATGTAGGGGTGTGAAGTCACAGAATGGAGGTGTGTGAAGTCATAGAATGGAGGTGTGTGAAGTCATAGAATGGAGGTGTGTGAAGTCAGAATGAAGGTGTGTGAAGTCAGAATGAAGGTGTGTGAATTCACAGAATGGAGCTGTGTAAGTGATAGAATGGAGGTGTGTGAATTCACAATGGAGGTGTGTGAAGTCACAGAATGGAGGAGTGTGAACTCATAGAATGGAGGTGTGTGAAGTCATAGAATGGAGGTGTGTGAACTCATAGAATGGACGTGTGTGAAGTCACAATGGAGGTGTTTGAAGTCATACATGGAGGTGTGTGAAGACATAGTATGGAGGTGTGTAAAATCATAGAATGGAGTTTGGTGAAGTCACAGAATGGAGCTGTGTGAATTCAGAATGGAGGTGTGTGAAGTCATAGAATGGAGGTGTGTGATGTCACAATGGAAGTGTGTGAAGTCATAGAATGGAGGTGTGTGAAGTCATAGAATGGAGCTGTGTGAAGTCAAAATGGAGATGTATGAAGTCACAGAATGGAGGTGTGTCAACTCAGAATGGAGGTGTGTGAAGTCACAGAATGGAGGTGTGTGAAGTCATAGAATGGAGGTGTGTGAAGTCATAGAATGGAGGTGTGTGAAGTCAGAATGGAGGTGTATGAAGTCACAGAATTGAGGTGTGTGAACACAGAATGGAGGTGTGTGAAGTCAAAGAATGGAGGTGTGTGAAGTCATGGAATGGAGGTGTGTGAAGTCATAGAATGTATGTTTGTGAAGTAAGAATGAAGGTGTGTGAAGTCATAGAATGGAGGTGTGTGAAGTCACAGAATGGAGGTGTGTGAAGTCATAGAATGGAGGTGTGTGAATTCATAGAATGGAGGTGTGTGAAGTCATAGAATGGAGGTGTGTGAAGTCACAGAATGGAGGGGTGTGAAGTCAGAATGGAGGTGTGAAGTCATATAATGGAGGTGTGTGAAGTCATAGAATGGAGGTGTGTGAAGTCATATTATGTATGTTTGTGAAGTAAGAATGAAGGTGTGTGAAGTCATAGAAAGGAGGTGTGGGAAGTCACAGAATGGAGGTGTGTGAAGTCAGAATGGAGGTGTGTGAACTCATAGAATGGAGGTGTGAAGTCATAGATTGGAGGTGTGGGAACTCATGGAATGGAGGTGTGTGATGTCACAATGGAGGTGTGTGAAGTAATCGAATGGAGGTGTGTGAAGTCACAGAATGGAGGTTTGTGAAGTCATAGAATGGAGGTGTGTGAACTCATAGAATGTAGGTGTGTGAATTCACAATGGAGCTGTTTGAAGTCATAGAATGGAGGTGTTTGAAGTAAAAAATGGAGGTTTGTGAAGTCACAGAAAGGAGGTGTGTGATGTCATAGAATGGAGGTGTGTGAAGTCATAAAATGGAGGTATGTGAAGACACAGAATGGAGGTGCGTGAAATCATAGAATGGTGGTGTGTGAAGTCATAGAATCGAGGTGTTTGAAGTCACCGAATGTAGGTGTGCTGAAGTCATGGAATGGAGCTTTGTGAAGTCAAACAATGGAAGTGTGTGAAGTCACAGAATGGAGGGGTGTGAAGTCACAGAATGGAGGTGTGTGAAGTCAGAATGGAGGAGTGTGAAGTCACAGAATGGAAGTGTGTGAAGTCATAGAATGGAGGTGTGTGAAGTCATAGAATGGAGGGGTGTGAAGTCAGAATGAAGGTGTGTGAAGTCAGAATGAAGGTGTGTGAAGTCAAGGAATGCAGGTGGGTGAAGTCACAGAATGGAGGCATGTGAATTCATAGAATGGAGTTGTATGAACTCATAGAATGGAGGTGTGTGAAGTCACAATGGAGGTGTGTGAAGTCATAGAATGGAGGTGTGTGAAGTCACAGAATGGAGAAATGTGAAGTCAGAATGGAGGTGTGTGAGGGCATAGAATGGAGGTGTGTGAAGTCATAGAATAGAGGTGTGTGAAGTCACAGAATAGAGTTATGAGAAGGCACATACTGCAGGTGTGTGAAGTCATAGAATGGACGGGAGTGAAGTCATAGAATGGAGTTGTGTGAAGTCAGAGAATGCAAGGCTTTGAAGTCATAGAATGGAGGTGAGTGAGGTCATAGAATGGAGGTGTGTGAAGTCAGAATGAAGGTGTGTTAAGTCAGTGAATGGAGGTGTGTGAAGTCAGAATGGAGGTGTTTGAAGTCACAGAAAGGAGGTGTGTGAAGTCATAGAATTGAGGTGTGTGAAGTCATAGAATGAAGGTGTGGGAAGTCATAGAATGGAGGAGTGTGAAGTCATAGAATGGATGCTTGTGAAGTAAGAATGAAGGTATGTGAAGTCATTGAATATAGGTTTGTGAAGTCACAGAATGGAGGTGTATGAAATCACAGAATGGAGGTGTGTGAATTGATAGAATGGAGGTGTGTGAAGTCATAGAATCGAGGTGTGTGAAGTCCTAGAATGGAGGTGTGTGAAGTCACGGAATGGAGGTGTGTGAAGTCATAGAATGGAGGTGAGTGAAGTCATAGAATCGAGGTGTGTGAAGTCACGGAATGGAGGAATGTGAAGTCAGAATGGAGGTGTGTGAGGTCATAGAATGGAGGTGTGTGAAGTCATAGAATAGAGGTGTGGGAAGTCACAGAATGGAGTTGTGTGAAGTCACAGAATGCAGGTGTGTGAAGTCATAGAATGGAGGTGAGTGAAGTCATAGAATGGAGTTGTGTGAAGTCAGAGATTGGAAGGCTGTGAAGTCATAGAATGGAGGTGATTGAGGTTATAGAATGGAGGTGTGTGAAGTCAAACAATTGAGGTGTGTGAAGTCAAGGAAAGAGTTGTGTAATGGATAGAATGGAGGGGTGTGAATTCATAGAATGGAGTTGTTTGACGTCACAGAATGGAGATGTGTGAAGTCATAGAATGCAGGGGTGTGAAGTCACAGAACGAAGGTGTGTGAAGTCAAAGAATGGAGGTGTGTCAACCGATAGAATGGCGGTGTGTGAAGTCATAGAATGGAGGTGTGTGAACTCATGGATGTAGGTGTGTGAAGTCACAATGGAGGTGTGTGAAGTAATCGATTGGTGGTGTGTGAAGTCACAGAATGGAGGTGTGTGAAGTGCTTTAATGGAGGTGTGTTAACTCATAGAATGGAGGTGTGTGAAGTCACAGAATGGAGGAGTGTGAACTCAGAATGGAGGTGTGTTAACTCATAGAATGGAGGTGTGTGAAGTCACAGAATGGAGGTGTGTGAACTCATAGAATGGAAGCGATTGAAGTCAGAATGGAGGTGTGTGATGTCATAGAATGGAGGTGTGTGAAGTCGGAATGGAGGTGTGTGAACTCATAGAATAAAGGTGTGTGAAGTCACAATGGAGGTGTTTGAAATCATAGACTGGAGGTGTGTGAAGTCACAGAATGGAGGTGTGTGAAGTCAGAATGGAGGTGTGAGAAGTCACACAATGAAGATGTGTGAACTCAGAAAGGAGGTTTGTGAAGTCATTGATTGGAGACTTGTGAAGTCATAGAATGGATGTGTGAAGTCATAGAATGGAGGTGTGCGAAGTCACAGAATGGAGGTGTTGAAGTCATAGAATGGAGGTGTGTGAAGTCATAGAATGGAGGTGTGTGAAGTCATAGAGTGGAGGTGTGTGAAGTCACAGAATGGAGGTGTGTGAAGTCACAGAATGGAGGTGTGTGAAGTCAGAATGTAGGGGTGTGAAGTCACAGAATGGAGGTGTGTGAAGTCATAGAATGGAGGTGTGTGAAGTCATAGAATGGAGGTGTGTGAAGTCAGAATGAAGGTGTGTGAAGTCAGAATGAAGGTGTGTGAATTCACAGAATGGAGCTGTGTAAGTGATAGAATGGAGGTGTGTGAATTCACAATGGAGGTGTGTGAAGTCACAGAATGGAGGAGTGTGAACTCATAGAATGGAGGTGTGTGAAGTCATAGAATGGAGGTGTGTGAACTCATAGAATGGACGTGTGTGAAGTCACAATGGAGGTGTTTGAAGTCATACATGGAGGTGTGTGAAGACATAGTATGGAGGTGTGTAAAATCATAGAATGGAGTTTGGTGAAGTCACAGAATGGAGCTGTGTGAATTCAGAATGGAGGTGTGTGAAGTCATAGAATGGAGGTGTGTGATGTCACAATGGAAGTGTGTGAAGTCATAGAATGGAGGTGTGTGAAGTCATAGAATGGAGCTGTGTGAAGTCAAAATGGAGATGTATGAAGTCACAGAATGGAGGTGTGTCAACTCAGAATGGAGGTGTGTGAAGTCACAGAATGGAGGTGTGTGAAGTCATAGAATGGAGGTGTGTGAAGTCATAGAATGGAGGTGTGTGAAGTCAGAATGGAGGTGTATGAAGTCACAGAATTGAGGTGTGTGAACACAGAATGGAGGTGTGTGAAGTCAAAGAATGGAGGTGTGTGAAGTCATGGAATGGAGGTGTGTGAAGTCATAGAATGTATGTTTGTGAAGTAAGAATGAAGGTGTGTGAAGTCATAGAATGGAGGTGTGTGAAGTCACAGAATGGAGGTGTGTGAAGTCATAGAATGGAGGTGTGTGAATTCATAGAATGGAGGTGTGTGAAGTCATAGAATGGAGGTGTGTGAAGTCACAGAATGGAGGGGTGTGAAGTCAGAATGGAGGTGTGAAGTCATATAATGGAGGTGTGTGAAGTCATAGAATGGAGGTGTGTGAAGTCATATTATGTATGTTTGTGAAGTAAGAATGAAGGTGTGTGAAGTCATAGAAAGGAGGTGTGGGAAGTCACAGAATGGAGGTGTGTGAAGTCAGAATGGAGGTGTGTGAACTCATAGAATGGAGGTGTGAAGTCATAGATTGGAGGTGTGGGAACTCATGGAATGGAGGTGTGTGATGTCACAATGGAGGTGTGTGAAGTAATCGAATGGAGGTGTGTGAAGTCACAGAATGGAGGTTTGTGAAGTCATAGAATGGAGGTGTGTGAACTCATAGAATGTAGGTGTGTGAATTCACAATGGAGCTGTTTGAAGTCATAGAATGGAGGTGTTTGAAGTAAAAAATGGAGGTTTGTGAAGTCACAGAAAGGAGGTGTGTGATGTCATAGAATGGAGGTGTGTGAAGTCATAAAATGGAGGTATGTGAAGACACAGAATGGAGGTGCGTGAAATCATAGAATGGTGGTGTGTGAAGTCATAGAATCGAGGTGTTTGAAGTCACCGAATGTAGGTGTGCTGAAGTCATGGAATGGAGCTTTGTGAAGTCAAACAATGGAAGTGTGTGAAGTCACAGAATGGAGGGGTGTGAAGTCACAGAATGGAGGTGTGTGAAGTCAGAATGGAGGAGTGTGAAGTCACAGAATGGAAGTGTGTGAAGTCATAGAATGGAGGTGTGTGAAGTCATAGAATGGAGGGGTGTGAAGTCAGAATGAAGGTGTGTGAAGTCAGAATGAAGGTGTGTGAAGTCAAGGAATGCAGGTGGGTGAAGTCACAGAATGGAGGCATGTGAATTCATAGAATGGAGTTGTATGAACTCATAGAATGGAGGTGTGTGAAGTCACAATGGAGGTGTGTGAAGTCATAGAATGGAGGTGTGTGAAGTCACAGAATGGAGAAATGTGAAGTCAGAATGGAGGTGTGTGAGGGCATAGAATGGAGGTGTGTGAAGTCATAGAATAGAGGTGTGTGAAGTCACAGAATAGAGTTATGAGAAGGCACATACTGCAGGTGTGTGAAGTCATAGAATGGACGGGAGTGAAGTCATAGAATGGAGTTGTGTGAAGTCAGAGAATGCAAGGCTTTGAAGTCATAGAATGGAGGTGAGTGAGGTCATAGAATGGAGGTGTGTGAAGTCAGAATGAAGGTGTGTTAAGTCAGTGAATGGAGGTGTGTGAAGTCAGAATGGAGGTGTTTGAAGTCACAGAAAGGAGGTGTGTGAAGTCATAGAATTGAGGTGTGTGAAGTCATAGAATGAAGGTGTGGGAAGTCATAGAATGGAGGAGTGTGAAGTCATAGAATGGATGCTTGTGAAGTAAGAATGAAGGTATGTGAAGTCATTGAATATAGGTTTGTGAAGTCACAGAATGGAGGTGTATGAAATCACAGAATGGAGGTGTGTGAATTGATAGAATGGAGGTGTGTGAAGTCATAGAATCGAGGTGTGTGAAGTCCTAGAATGGAGGTGTGTGAAGTCACGGAATGGAGGTGTGTGAAGTCATAGAATGGAGGTGAGTGAAGTCATAGAATCGAGGTGTGTGAAGTCACGGAATGGAGGAATGTGAAGTCAGAATGGAGGTGTGTGAGGTCATAGAATGGAGGTGTGTGAAGTCATAGAATAGAGGTGTGGGAAGTCACAGAATGGAGTTGTGTGAAGTCACAGAATGCAGGTGTGTGAAGTCATAGAATGGAGGTGAGTGAAGTCATAGAATGGAGTTGTGTGAAGTCAGAGATTGGAAGGCTGTGAAGTCATAGAATGGAGGTGATTGAGGTTATAGAATGGAGGTGTGTGAAGTCAAACAATTGAGGTGTGTGAAGTCAAGGAAAGAGTTGTGTAATGGATAGAATGGAGGGGTGTGAATTCATAGAATGGAGTTGTTTGACGTCACAGAATGGAGATGTGTGAAGTCATAGAATGCAGGGGTGTGAAGTCACAGAACGAAGGTGTGTGAAGTCAAAGAATGGAGGTGTGTCAACCGATAGAATGGCGGTGTGTGAAGTCATAGAATGGAGGTGTGTGAACTCATGGATGTAGGTGTGTGAAGTCACAATGGAGGTGTGTGAAGTAATCGATTGGTGGTGTGTGAAGTCACAGAATGGAGGTGTGTGAAGTGCTTTAATGGAGGTGTGTTAACTCATAGAATGGAGGTGTGTGAAGTCACAGAATGGAGGAGTGTGAACTCAGAATGGAGGTGTGTTAACTCATAGAATGGAGGTGTGTGAAGTCACAGAATGGAGGTGTGTGAACTCATAGAATGGAAGCGATTGAAGTCAGAATGGAGGTGTGTGATGTCATAGAATGGAGGTGTGTGAAGTCGGAATGGAGGTGTGTGAACTCATAGAATAAAGGTGTGTGAAGTCACAATGGAGGTGTTTGAAATCATAGACTGGAGGTGTGTGAAGTCACAGAATGGAGGTGTGTGAAGTCAGAATGGAGGTGTGAGAAGTCACACAATGAAGATGTGTGAACTCAGAAAGGAGGTTTGTGAAGTCATTGATTGGAGACTTGTGAAGTCATAGAATGGATGTGTGAAGTCATAGAATGGAGGTGTGCGAAGTCACAGAATGGAGGTGTTGAAGTCATAGAATGGAGGTGTGTGAAGTCATAGAATGGAGGTGTGTGAAGTCATAGAGTGGAGGTGTGTGAAGTCACAGAATGGAGGTGTGTGAAGTCACAGAATGGAGGTGTGTGAAGTCAGAATGTAGGGGTGTGAAGTCACAGAATGGAGGTGTGTGAAGTCATAGAATGGAGGTGTGTGAAGTCATAGAATGGAGGTGTGTGAAGTCAGAATGAAGGTGTGTGAAGTCAGAATGAAGGTGTGTGAATTCACAGAATGGAGCTGTGTAAGTGATAGAATGGAGGTGTGTGAATTCACAATGGAGGTGTGTGAAGTCACAGAATGGAGGAGTGTGAACTCATAGAATGGAGGTGTGTGAAGTCATAGAATGGAGGTGTGTGAACTCATAGAATGGACGTGTGTGAAGTCACAATGGAGGTGTTTGAAGTCATACATGGAGGTGTGTGAAGACATAGTATGGAGGTGTGTAAAATCATAGAATGGAGTTTGGTGAAGTCACAGAATGGAGCTGTGTGAATTCAGAATGGAGGTGTGTGAAGTCATAGAATGGAGGTGTGTGAAGTCAGAATGGAAGTGTGTGAACTCATAGAATGGAGGTGTGTGATGTCACAATGGAAGTGTGTGAAGTCATAGAATGGAGGTGTGTGAAGTCATAGAATGGAGCTGTGTGAAGTCAAAATGGAGATGTATGAAGTCACAGAATGGAGGTGTGTCAACTCAGAATGGAGGTGTGTGAAGTCACAGAATGGAGGTGTGTGAAGTCATAGAATGGAGGTGTGTGAAGTCATAGAATGGAGGTGTGTGAAGTCAGAATGGAGGTGTATGAAGTCACAGAATTGAGGTGTGTGAACACAGAATGGAGGTGTGTGAAGTCAAAGAATGGAGGTGTGTGAAGTCATGGAATGGAGGTGTGTGAAGTCATAGAATGTATGTTTGTGAAGTAAGAATGAAGGTGTGTGAAGTCATAGAATGGAGGTGTGTGAAGTCACAGAATGGAGGTGTGTGCAGTCATAGAATGGAGGTGTGTGAATTCATAGAATGGAGGTGTGTGAAGTCATAGAATGGAGGTGTGTGAAGTCACAGAATGGAGGGGTGTGAAGTCAGAATGGAGGTGTGAAGTCATATAATGGAGGTGTGTGAAGTCATAGAATGGAGGTGTGTGAAGTCATATTATGTATGTTTGTGAAGTAAGAATGAAGGTGTGTGAAGTCATAGAAAGGAGGTGTGGGAAGTCACAGAATGGAGGTGTGTGAAGTCAGAATGGAGGTGTGTGAACTCATAGAATGGAGGTGTGAAGTCATAGATTGGAGGTGTGGGAACTCATGGAATGGAGGTGTGTGATGTCACAATGGAGGTGTGTGAAGTAATCGAATGGAGGTGTGTGAAGTCACAGAATGGAGGTTTGTGAAGTCATAGAATGGAGGTGTGTGAACTCATAGAATGTAGGTGTGTGAATTCACAATGGAGCTGTTTGAAGTCATAGAATGGAGGTGTTTGAAGTAAAAAATGGAGGTTTGTGAAGTCACAGAAAGGAGGTGTGTGATGTCATAGAATGGAGGTGTGTGAAGTCATAAAATGGAGGTATGTGAAGACACAGAATGGAGGTGCGTGAAATCATAGAATGGTGGTGTGTGAAGTCATAGAATCGAGGTGTTTGAAGTCACCGAATGTAGGTGTGCTGAAGTCATGGAATGGAGCTTTGTGAAGTCAAACAATGGAAGTGTGTGAAGTCACAGAAAAGAGGTGTGTGAAGTCATAGAATGGAGGTGTGTGAAGTCATAGAATGGCGGTGTTTGAAGTCATAGAAAGGAGGTTTGTGAAGTCAGAATGCAGGTGTGTGAAGTCATAGAATGGAGGTGTGTGAAGTCAGAGAATGCAGGTGTGTGAAGTCAGAGAAGAGAAGGGTGTGAAGTCATAGAATGGAGCTGTGTGCGGTCATAGAATGGAGGTGTGTGAAGTCAAACAATGGAGGTGTGTGAGGTCAAGGAAAGGAGGTGTGTGATGTCATAGTATGGAGTTGTGTGAAGTCATAGAATGGCGGTGTGTGAAGTCACAGAATGGAGGTGTGTGAAGTGACAGAATGGAGGTTTGTGAAGTCATAGAATGGAGGTGTGTGAAGTCAGAGGAGGTGTGTGTATTCATAGAATGGAGGTGTGTGAACTGATAGGATTGAGGTGTGTGACGTCACATTGGAAGTGTGTGAAGTCACAGAATGGTGTGTGAAGTCATAAAATGGAGGTGTGTGAACTCAGAAAGGAGGTGTGTGAAGTCATAGATGGAGGTGTGTGAAGACATAGTATGGAGGTGTGTAAAATCATAGAATGGAGTTTGGTGAAGTCACAGAATGGAGCTGTGTGAATTCAGAATGGAGGTGTGTGAAGTCATAGAATGGAGGTGTGTGAAGTCAGAATGGAAGTGTGTGAACTCATAGAATGGAGGTGTGTGATGTCACAATGGAAGTGTGTGAAGTCATAGAATGGAGGTGTGTGAAGTCATAGAATGGAGCTGTGTGAAGTGAGAATGGAGATGTATGAAGTCACAGAATGGAGGTGTGTCAACTCAGAATGGAGGTGTGTGAAGTCACAGAATGGAGGTGTGTGAAGTCATAGAATGGAGGTGTGTGAAGTCATAGAATGGAGGTGTGTGAAGTCAGAATGGAGGTGTATGAAGTCACAGAATTGAGGTGTGTGAACACAGAATGGAGGTGTGTGAAGTCAAAGAATGGAGGTGTGTGAAGTCATAGAATGGAGGTGTGTGAAGTCATAGAATGTATGTTTGTGAAGTAAGAATGAAGGTGTGTGAAGTCATAGAATGGAGGTGTGTGAAGTCACAGAATGGAGGTGTGTGTAGTCATAGAATGGAGGTGTGTGAATTCATAGAATGGAGGTGTGTGAAGTCATAGAATGGAGGTGTGTGAAGTCACAGAATGGAGGGGTGTGAAGTCAGAATGGAGGTGTGAAGTCATATAATGGAGGTGTGTGAAGTCATAGAATGGAGGTGTGTGAAGTCATATTATGTATGTTTGTGAAGTAAGAATGAAGCTGTGTGAAGTCATAGAAAGGAGGTGTGGGAAGTCACAGAATGGAGGAATGTGAAGTTATAGAGTGGAGGTGAGTGAATCACAGATTCGAGGTCTGTGAAGTCATAGAATGGAGGTGTGTGACGACACAATGGAAGTGTGTGAAGTCCTATAATGGAGTTGTGTGAAGTCACAATGGAGGTGTTTGAAGTCATAGAATGGAGGTGTGTGAAGTCACAGAATGGTGGTGTGTGAAGTCATAGAATGGATGTGTGAAGTCATACAAGGAAGGTGTGTAAAGTCATAGAATGGAGGAGTGTGAAGTCACCGAAGGTAGGTGTGTGAGGTCACAAAATGGAGGTGTGTGAAGTCAAAATGGATGTGTGTGACGTCATAAAATGGAGGTGTGTGACGTCATAGAATGGAGGTATGTGAAGTCAAATTGGAGGGGTGTGAAGTCGGAGAATGGAGGTGTGTGAAGTCACAGAATGGAGGTGGGTTAAGTCATGGAATGGAGGTGTGTGAAGTCATAGAATGGAGGTGGGTTAAGTCATGGAATGGAGGTGTGTGAAGTCATAGAATGGAGGTGTGTGTAGTCACAGATTGGAGGAGTGTGAAGTCATAGAATTGAGGTGTGTGAACTCATAGAATGGAGGTGTGTGATGTCATAGAATGGAGGTGTGTGAAGTCACAGAATTGAGGTGTGTGAAGTCACAGAATGGAGGTGTGTGAAGTCATAGAATGGAGGTGTGTGAAGTCATAGAATGGAGGTGTGTGAAGTCACAGAACTGAGGTGTGTGAAGTCACAGAATGGAGGTGTGTGTACTCATAGAATGGAGGTGTGTGAAGTCATAGCATGGAGGTGTGTGAAGTCATAGAATGGAGGTGTGTGTAGTCACAGATGGGAGGTGTGTGAAGTCATAGAATTGAGGTGTGTGAACTCATAGAATGGAGGTGTGTGATGTCATAGAATGGAGGTGTGTGAACTCATAGAATGGAGGTGTGTGCAGTCACAGAATGGAGGTGTGTGCACTCATAGAATGGAGGAGTGTGAAGTCAGAATGGAGGTGTGTGAAGTCACAGATGGAGATGTGTGAACTCAGAATGGAGGTGTGTGAAGTCATAGAATGGAGGTGTGTGAAGTCATAGAATGGATATTTGTGAAGTAAGAATGAACGTGTGTGAATCACAGAATGGAGGTGTGTGAAGTCACAGAATGGAGGTGTGTGAGGTCAGAAGAGGTGTGTGAAATGATAGAATGGAGGTGTGTGAAGTCAGAGGAGGTGTGTGAAGTCATAGAATGGAGGTGTGTGAAGTCATATAATGGATGTTTGTGAAGTAAGAATGATCGTGTGTGATTCACAGATTGGAAGTGTGTGAAGTCATAGAATGGAGGTGTGTGAAGTCATAGAATGGAGGTGTGTGAAGTCACAGAATGGAGGTGTGTGAAGCCATAGAATGTAGGTGTGTGAAGTCACAGAATGGAGTTTTGTTAAGTCATACAATGGAGGTGGGTGAACTCATAGAATGGAGGTGTGTGAAGTCATAGAATTGAGGTGTGTGACCTCATAGAATGGAGTTGTGTGAAGTCACAATGGAGGTGTGTGAAGTCAAAATGGAGGTCTGTGAAATCAAAGAATAGAGGTTTGTGAAGTCATAGAATGGTGGTGTGTGAATTCATGGAATCGAGGTTTGTGAAGTCAAAAAATCGAAGTGTGTGAAGTTACAGAAGAGAGGTGTGTGAATTCATAGAATTGAGGTGTGTGAAGTCATAGAATGGAGGTTTGTGAATTCAGAATGGAGATGTGTGAAATCACAGAATGGAGTTGTGTGAAGTCATAGAATGGAGGTGTGTGAAGTCATAGAATGCAAGTGTGTGAAGTCATAGAATGGAAGTGTGTGAAGTCATAGAATGGGGGTGTGTGAAGTCATAGAATGGAGGTGTGTGAAGTCAACAATGGAGGTGTGTGAAGTCACAGAAAGGAGTTGTGTGATGTCATAGAATGGAGGTGTGTGAAGTCATAGAATGGAGTTGTGTGAAGTCACAGAATGGAGGATTGTAAAGTCATAGAATGCAGGTGCGTGAAGTGACAGAATGGAGGTGTGTGAAGTCATAGAATTGGGGTGTGTGAACTCATAGAATGGAGGTGTGTGAAGTCATAGAATGGAGGTGTGTGAAGTTAAAGAATGGAGGTGTGTGAAGTCATAGAATGGAGGTGTGTGAACTCATAGAATGGAGTTGAGTGAATTCATAGAATGGAGGTGTGTGAAGTCACAGAATGGAGGTGTGTGAAGTCACCGAATGGAGTTGTGTGAGGTCAGAATGGGGGTGTGTGAAGTCACAGAATGGAGGTGTGTGAAATCACACAATGGAGGTGGGTTTAGTCACAGAACGGAGGTGTGTGACCTCATAGAATGGAGTTGTGTGAAGTCACAATGGAGGTGTGTGAAGTCATAGAATGGAGGTGTCTGAAGTCACAGAATGGAAGAGTGTGGGCTCAGAATGGAGATTTGAGAAGTCATAGAATGGAAGTGTTTGAAGTCAGAAGGAAGGTGTATCAAGTCAAAGAATGGAAGTGTGTGAAGTCGGAATGGAGGTGTGTGAACTCATAGAATGAAGGTGTGTGAAGTCACAATGGAGGTGTGTGAAGTCATAGAATGGAGGTGTGTGCAGTCACAGAATGGAGGTGTGTGCAGTCATAGAATGTAGGTGTGTGAAGTCAGAATGGAGGTGTGTGAAGTCACAGAAGGGAGATGTGTGAACTCAGAATGGAGGTGTGTGAACTCATAGAATGGAGGTGTGTGAAGTCACAATGGAGGTGAATGAAGTCATAGAATGGAGTTGTGTGAAGTCACAGAATGGAGGTGTGTGAAGTCAGAATGGAGGTGTATGAAGTCACAGAATGGAGGTGTGTGAAATCAGAATAGAGGTGTGTAAAGACACAGAATGGAGGTGTGTGAAGTCATAGAATGGAGGTGTGTGAAGTCATAGAATGGAGTTGTGTGAAGTCATAGAATTGATGTTTGTGAAGTAAGAATAAACGTGTGTGAGTCAGAGAATGGAGGTATGTGAAGTCACAGAATGGAGGTGTGTGAAGTCAGAGGTGGTGTGTGAAGTCATAGAATGGAGGTGTGTGAAGTCAGAGGAGGTGTGTGAAGTCATAGAATGGAGGTGTGTGAAGCCATAGAATGTAGGTGTGTGAAGTCACAGAATGGAGTTGTGTGAAGTCATAGAATGGAGGTGTGTGAACTCATACAATGGAGCTGTGTGAAGTCATAGAATGGAGGGTGTGAAGTCACAGAATGGAGGTGTGCGAAATCATAGAATGGAGGTGTGCGAAATCATAGAATGGAGGTGTGTGAAGTCGGAACGGAGGTTTGGGAAGTCATAGAATGGAGGTGTGTGAAGACAGAATGGAGGTGTGTGAAGTCATAGAATGGAGTTGTGTGAAGTCACAATGGAGGTATATGAAGTCATAGAATGGAGGTGTGTGAAGTCACAGAATGGAGGTGTGTGAAATCATAGAATGCAGGTGTGTGAAGTCAGAATGGAGGTGTGTGAAGTCACAGAATGGAGGTGTGTGAAGTCATAGAATTGAGGTGTGTGACCTCATAGAATGGAGTTGTGTGAAGTCACAATGGAGGTGTGTGAAGTCAAAATGGAGGTCTGTGAAATCAAAGAATAGAGGTTTGTGAAGTCATAGAATGGTGGTGTGTGAATTCATGGAATCGAGGTTTGTGTAGTCAAAAAATCGAATAGTGTGAAGTTACAGAAGAGAGGTGTGTGAATTCATAGAATTGAGGTGTGTGAAGTCATAGAATGGAGGTTTGTGAATTCAGAATGGAGATGTGTGAAATCACAGAATGGAGTTGTGTGAAGTCATAGAATGGAGGTGTGTGAAGTCATAGAATGCAAGTGTGTGAAGTCATAGAATGGAAGTGTGTGAAGTCATAGAATGGGGGTGTGTGAAGTCATAGAATGGAGGTGTGTGAAGTCAACAATGGAGGTGTGTGAAGTCACAGAAAGGAGTTGTGTGATGTCATAGAATGGAGGTGTGTGAAGTCATAGAATGGAGTTGTGTGAAGTCACAGAATGGAGGATTGTGAAGTCATAGAATGCAGGTGCGTGAAGTGACAGAATGGAGGTGTGTGAAGTCATAGAATTGGGGTGTGTGAACTCATAGAATGGAGGTGTGTGAAGTCATAGAATGGAGGTGTGTGAAGTTAAAGAATGGAGGTGTGTGAAGTCATAGAATGGAGGTGTGTGAACTCATAGAATGGAGTTGAGTGAATTCATAGAATGGAGGTGTGTGAAGTCACAGAATGGAGGTGTGTGAAGTCACCGAATGGAGTTGTGTGAGGTCAGAATGGGGGTGTGTGAAGTCACAGAATGGAGGTGTGTGAAATCACACAATGGAGGTGGGTTTAGTCACAGAACGGAGGTGTGTGACCTCATAGAATGGAGTTGTGTGAAGTCACAATGGAGGTGTGTGAAGTCATAGAATGGAGGTGTCTGAAGTCACAGAATGGAAGAGTGTGGGCTCAGAATGGAGATTTGAGAAGTCATAGAATGGAAGTGTTTGAAGTCAGAAGGAAGGTGTATCAAGTCAAAGAATGGAAGTGTGTGAAGTCGGAATGGAGGTGTGTGAACTCATAGAATGAAGGTGTGTGAAGTCACAATGGAGGTGTGTGAAGTCATAGAATGGAGGTGTGTGCAGTCACAGAATGGAGGTGTGTGCAGTCATAGAATGTAGGTGTGTGAAGTCAGAATGGAGGTGTGTGAAGTCACAGAAGGGAGATGTGTGAACTCAGAATGGAGGTGTGTGAACTCATAGAATGGAGGTGTGTGAAGTCACAATGGAGGTGAATGAAGTCATAGAATGGAGTTGTGTGAAGTCACAGAATGGAGGTGTGTGAAGTCAGAATGGAGGTGTATGAAGTCACAGAATGGAGGTGTGTGAAATCAGAATAGAGGTGTGTAAAGACACAGAATGGAGGTGTGTGAAGTCATAGAATGGAGGTGTGTGAAGTCATAGAATGGAGTTGTGTGAAGTCATAGAATTGATGTTTGTGAAGTAAGAATAAACGTGTGTGAGTCAGAGAATGGAGGTATGTGAAGTCACAGAATGGAGGTGTGTGAAGTCAGAGGTGGTGTGTGAAGTCATAGAATGGAGGTGTGTGAAGTCAGAGGAGGTGTGTGAAGTCATAGAATGGAGGTGTGTGAAGCCATAGAATGTAGGTGTGTGAAGTCACAGAATGGAGTTGTGTGAAGTCATAGAATGGAGGTGTGTGAACTCATACAATGGAGCTGTGTGAAGTCATAGAATGGAGGGTGTGAAGTCACAGAATGGAGGTGTGTGAAATCATAGAATGGAGGTGTGCGAAATCATAGAATGGAGGTGTGTGAAGTCGGAACGGAGGTTTGGGAAGTCATAGAATGGAGGTGTGTGAAGACAGAATGGAGGTGTGTGAAGTCATAGAATGGAGTTGTGTGAAGTCACAATGGAGGTGTATGAAGTCATAGAATGGAGGTGTGTGAAGTCACAGAATGGAGGTGTGTGAAATCATAGAATGCAGGTGTGTGAAGTCAGAATGGAGGTGTGTGAAGTCACAGAATGGAGGTGTGTGAAGTCATAGAATGGAGGTGTGTGAAGTCATAGAATGGAGGTGTGTGAAGTCACAGAACTGAGGTGTGTGAAGTCACAGAATGGAGGTGTGTGTACTCATAGAATGGAGGTGTGTGAAGTCATAGCATGGAGGTGTGTGAAGTCATAGAATGGACGTGTGTGTAGTCACAGATGGGAGGTGTGTGAAGTCATAGAATTGAGGTGTGTGAACTCATAGAATGGAGGTGTGTGATGTCATAGAATGGAGGTGTGTGAACTCATAGAATGGAGGTGTGTGCAGTCACAGAATGGAGGTGTGTGCACTCATAGAATGGAGGAGTGTGAAGTCAGAATGGAGGTGTGTGAAGTCACAGATGGAGATGTGTGAACTCAGAATGGAGGTGTGTGAAGTCATAGAATGGAGGTGTGTGAAGTCATAGAATGGATATTTGTGAAGTAAGAATGAACGTGTGTGAATCACAGAATGGAGGTGTGTGAAGTCACAGAATGGAGGTGTGTGAGGTCAGAAGAGGTGTGTGAAATGATAGAATGGAGGTGTGTGAAGTCAGAGGAGGTGTGTGAAGTCATAGAATGGAGGTGTGTGAAGTCATATAATGGATGTTTGTGAAGTAAGAATGATCGTGTGTGATTCACAGATTGGAAGTGTGTGAAGTCATAGAATGGAGGTGTGTGAAGTCATAGAATGGAGGTGTGTGAAGTCACAGAATGGAGGTGTGTGAAGCCATAGAATGTAGGTGTGTGAAGTCACAGAATGGAGTTTTGTTAAGTCATACAATGGAGGTGGGTGAACTCATAGAATGGAGGTGTGTGAAGTCATAGAATTGAGGTGTGTGACCTCATAGAATGGAGTTGTGTGAAGTCACAATGGAGGTGTGTGAAGTCAAAATGGAGGTCTGTGAAATCAAAGAATAGAGGTTTGTGAAGTCATAGAATGGTGGTGTGTGAATTCATGGAATCGAGGTTTGTGAAGTCAAAAAATCGAAGTGTGTGAAGTTACAGAAGAGAGGTGTGTGAATTCATAGAATTGAGGTGTGTGAAGTCATAGAATGGAGGTTTGTGAATTCAGAATGGAGATGTGTGAAATCACAGAATGGAGTTGTGTGAAGTCATAGAATGGAGGTGTGTGAAGTCATAGAATGCAAGTGTGTGAAGTCATAGAATGGAAGTGTGTGAAGTCATAGAATGGGGGTGTGTGAAGTCATAGAATGGAGGTGTGTGAAGTCAACAATGGAGGTGTGTGAAGTCACAGAAAGGAGTTGTGTGATGTCATAGAATGGAGGTGTGTGAAGTCATAGAATGGAGTTGTGTGAAGTCACAGAATGGAGGATTGTGAAGTCATAGAATGCAGGTGCGTGAAGTGACAGAATGGAGGTGTGTGAAGTCATAGAATTGGGGTGTGTGAACTCATAGAATGGAGGTGTGTGAAGTCATAGAATGGAGGTGTGTGAAGTTAAAGAATGGAGGTGTGTGAAGTCATAGAATGGAGGTGTGTGAACTCATAGAATGGAGTTGAGTGAATTCATAGAATGGAGGTGTGTGAAGTCACAGAATGGAGGTGTGTGAAGTCACCGAATGGAGTTGTGTGAGGTCAGAATGGGGGTGTGTGAAGTCACAGAATGGAGGTGTGTGAAATCACACAATGGAGGTGGGTTTAGTCACAGAACGGAGGTGTGTGACCTCATAGAATGGAGTTGTGTGAAGTCACAATGGAGGTGTGTGAAGTCATAGAATGGAGGTGTCTGAAGTCACAGAATGGAAGAGTGTGGGCTCAGAATGGAGATTTGAGAAGTCATAGAATGGAAGTGTTTGAAGTCAGAAGGAAGGTGTATCAAGTCAAAGAATGGAAGTGTGTGAAGTCGGAATGGAGGTGTGTGAACTCATAGAATGAAGGTGTGTGAAGTCACAATGGAGGTGTGTGAAGTCATAGAATGGAGGTGTGTGCAGTCACAGAATGGAGGTGTGTGCAGTCATAGAATGTAGGTGTGTGAAGTCAGAATGGAGGTGTGTGAAGTCACAGAAGGGAGATGTGTGAACTCAGAATGGAGGTGTGTGAACTCATAGAATGGAGGTGTGTGAAGTCACAATGGAGGTGAATGAAGTCATAGAATGGAGTTGTGTGAAGTCACAGAATGGAGGTGTGTGAAGTCAGAATGGAGGTGTATGAAGTCACAGAATGGAGGTGTGTGAAATCAGAATAGAGGTGTGTAAAGACACAGAATGGAGGTGTGTGAAGTCATAGAATGGAGGTGTGTGAAGTCATAGAATGGAGTTGTGTGAAGTCATAGAATTGATGTTTGTGAAGTAAGAATAAACGTGTGTGAGTCAGAGAATGGAGGTATGTGAAGTCACAGAATGGAGGTGTGTGAAGTCAGAGGTGGTGTGTGAAGTCATAGAATGGAGGTGTGTGAAGTCAGAGGAGGTGTGTGAAGTCATAGAATGGAGGTGTGTGAAGCCATAGAATGTAGGTGTGTGAAGTCACAGAATGGAGTTGTGTGAAGTCATAGAATGGAGGTGTGTGAACTCATACAATGGAGCTGTGTGAAGTCATAGAATGGAGGGTGTGAAGTCACAGAATGGAGGTGTGCGAAATCATAGAATGGAGGTGTGCGAAATCATAGAATGGAGGTGTGTGAAGTCGGAACGGAGGTTTGGGAAGTCATAGAATGGAGGTGTGTGAAGACAGAATGGAGGTGTGTGAAGTCATAGAATGGAGTTGTGTGAAGTCACAATGGAGGTGTATGAAGTCATAAAATGGAGGTGTGTCAAGTCACAGAATGGAGGTGTGTGAAATCATAGAATGCAGGTGTGTGAAGTCAGAATGGAGGTGTGTGAAGTCACAGAATGGAGGTGTGTGAAGTCACAGAATGGAGGTGTGTGAAGTCATAGAATGGAGGTGTGTGAAGTCATAGAATGGAGGTGTGTGAAATCACAGAACTGAGGTGTGTGAAGTCACAGAATGGAGGTGTGTGTACTCATAGAATGGAGGTGTGTGAAGTCATAGCATGGAGGTGTGTGAAGTCATAGAATGGACGTGTGTGTAGTCACAGATGGGAGGTGTGTGAAGTCATAGAATTGAGGTGTGTGAACTCATAGAATGGAGGTGTGTGATGTCATAGAATGGAGGTGTGTGAACTCATAGAATGGAGGTGTGTGCAGTCACAGAATGGAGGTGTGTGCACTCATAGAATGGAGGAGTGTGAAGTCAGAATGGAGGTGTGTGAAGTCACAGATGGAGATGTGTGAACTCAGAATGGAGGTGTGTGAAGTCATAGAATGGAGGTGTGTGAAGTCATAGAATGGATATTTGTGAAGTAAGAATGAACGTGTGTGAATCACAGAATGGAGGTGTGTGAAGTCACAGAATGGAGGTGTGTGAGGTCAGAAGAGGTGTGTGAAATGATAGAATGGAGGTGTGTGAAGTCAGAGGAGGTGTGTGAAGTCATAGAATGGAGGTGTGTGAAGTCATATAATGGATGTTTGTGAAGTAAGAATGATCGTGTGTGATTCACAGATTGGAAGTGTGTGAAGTCATAGAATGGAGGTGTGTGAAGTCATAGAATGGAGGTGTGTGAAGTCACAGAATGGAGGTGTGTGAAGCCATAGAATGTAGGTGTGTGAAGTCACAGAATGGAGTTTTGTTAAGTCATACAATGGAGGTGGGTGAACTCATAGAATGGAGGTGTGTGAAGTCATAGAATTGAGGTGTGTGACCTCATAGAATGGAGTTGTGTGAAGTCACAATGGAGGTGTGTGAAGTCAAAATGGAGGTCTGTGAAATCAAAGAATAGAGGTTTGTGAAGTCATAGAATGGTGGTGTGTGAATTCATGGAATCGAGGTTTGTGAAGTCAAAAAATCGAAGTGTGTGAAGTTACAGAAGAGAGGTGTGTGAATTCATAGAATTGAGGTGTGTGAAGTCATAGAATGGAGGTTTGTGAATTCAGAATGGAGATGTGTGAAATCACAGAATGGAGTTGTGTGAAGTCATAGAATGGAGGTGTGTGAAGTCATAGAATGCAAGTGTGTGAAGTCATAGAATGGAAGTGTGTGAAGTCATAGAATGGGGGTGTGTGAAGTCATAGAATGGAGGTGTGTGAAGTCAACAATGGAGGTGTGTGAAGTCACAGAAAGGAGTTGTGTGATGTCATAGAATGGAGGTGTGTGAAGTCATAGAATGGAGTTGTGTGAAGTCACAGAATGGAGGATTGTGAAGTCATAGAATGCAGGTGCGTGAAGTGACAGAATGGAGGTGTGTGAAGTCATAGAATTGGGGTGTGTGAACTCATAGAATGGAGGTGTGTGAAGTCATAGAATGGAGGTGTGTGAAGTTAAAGAATGGAGGTGTGTGAAGTCATAGAATGGAGGTGTGTGAACTCATAGAATGGAGTTTAGTGAATTCATAGAATGGAGGTGTGTGAAGTCACAGAATGGAGGTGTGTGAAGTCACCGAATGGAGTTGTGTGAGGTCAGAATGGGGGTGTGTGAAGTCACAGAATGGAGGTGTGTGAAATCACACAATGGAGGTGGGTTTAGTCACAGAACGGAGGTGTGTGACCTCATAGAATGGAGTTGTGTGAAGTCACAATGGAGGTGTGTGAAGTCATAGAATGGAGGTGTCTGAAGTCACAGAATGGAAGAGTGTGGGCTCAGAATGGAGATTTGAGAAGTCATAGAATGGAAGTGTTTGAAGTCAGAAGGAAGGTGTATCAAGTCAAAGAATGGAAGTGTGTGAAGTCGGAATGGAGGTGTGTGAACTCATAGAATGAAGGTGTGTGAAGTCACAATGGAGGTGTGTGAAGTCATAGAATGGAGGTGTGTGCAGTCACAGAATGGAGGTGTGTGCAGTCATAGAATGTAGGTGTGTGAAGTCAGAATGGAGGTGTGTGAAGTCACAGAAGGGAGATGTGTGAACTCAGAATGGAGGTGTGTGAACTCATAGAATGGAGGTGTGTGAAGTCACAATGGAGGTGAATGAAGTCATAGAATGGAGTTGTGTGAAGTCACAGAATGGAGGTGTGTGAAGTCAGAATGGAGGTGTATGAAGTCACAGAATGGAGGTGTGTGAAATCAGAATAGAGGTGTGTAAAGACACAGAATGGAGGTGTGTGAAGTCATAGAATGGAGGTGTGTGAAGTCATAGAATGGAGTTGTGTGAAGTCATAGAATTGATGTTTGTGAAGTAAGAATAAACGTGTGTGAGTCAGAGAATGGAGGTATGTGAAGTCACAGAATGGAGGTGTGTGAAGTCAGAGGTGGTGTGTGAAGTCATAGAATGGAGGTGTGTGAAGTCAGAGGAGGTGTGTGAAGTCATAGAATGGAGGTGTGTGAAGCCATAGAATGTAGGTGTGTGAAGTCACAGAATGGAGTTGTGTGAAGTCATAGAATGGAGGTGTGTGAACTCATACAATGGAGCTGTGTGAAGTCATAGAATGGAGGGTGTGAAGTCACAGAATGGAGGTGTGCGAAATCATAGAATGGAGGTGTGCGAAATCATAGAATGGAGGTGTGTGAAGTCGGAACGGAGGTTTGGGAAGTCATAGAATGGAGGTGTGTGAAGACAGAATGGAGGTGTGTGAAGTCATAGAATGGAGTTGTGTGAAGTCACAATGGAGGTGTATGAAGTCATAAAATGGAGGTGTGTCAAGTCACAGAATGGAGGTGTGTGAAATCATAGAATGCAGGTGTGTGAAGTCAGAATGGAGGTGTGTGAAGTCACAGAATGGAGGTGTGTGAAGTCACAGAATGGAGGTGTGTGAAGTCATAGAATGGAGGTGTGTGAAGTCATAGAATGGAGGTGTGTGAAATCACAGAACTGAGGTGTGTGAAGTCACAGAATGGAGGTGTGTGTACTCATAGAATGGAGGTGTGTGAAGTCATAGCATGGAGGTGTGTGAAGTCATAGAATGGACGTGTGTGTAGTCACAGATGGGAGGTGTGTGAAGTCATAGAATTGAGGTGTGTGAACTCATAGAATGGAGGTGTGTGATGTCATAGAATGGAGGTGTGTGAACTCATAGAATGGAGGTGTGTGCAGTCACAGAATGGAGGTGTGTGCACTCATAGAATGGAGGAGTGTGAAGTCAGAATGGAGGTGTGTGAAGTCACAGATGGAGATGTGTGAACTCAGAATGGAGGTGTGTGAAGTCATAGAATGGAGGTGTGTGAAGTCATAGAATGGATATTTGTGAAGTAAGAATGAACGTGTGTGAATCACAGAATGGAGGTGTGTGAAGTCACAGAATGGAGGTGTGTGAGGTCAGAAGAGGTGTGTGAAATGATAGAATGGAGGTGTGTGAAGTCAGAGGAGGTGTGTGAAGTCATAGAATGGAGGTGTGTGAAGTCATATAATGGATGTTTGTGAAGTAAGAATGATCGTGTGTGATTCACAGATTGGAAGTGTGTGAAGTCATAGAATGGAGGTGTGTGAAGTCATAGAATGGAGGTGTGTGAAGTCACAGAATGGAGGTGTGTGAAGCCATAGAATGTAGGTGTGTGAAGTCACAGAATGGAGTTTTGTTAAGTCATACAATGGAGGTGGGTGAACTCATAGAATGGAGGTGTGTGAAGTCATAGAATTGAGGTGTGTGACCTCATAGAATGGAGTTGTGTGAAGTCACAATGGAGGTGTGTGAAGTCAAAATGGAGGTCTGTGAAATCAAAGAATAGAGGTTTGTGAAGTCATAGAATGGTGGTGTGTGAATTCATGGAATCGAGGTTTGTGAAGTCAAAAAATCGAAGTGTGTGAAGTTACAGAAGAGAGGTGTGTGAATTCATAGAATTGAGGTGTGTGAAGTCATAGAATGGAGGTTTGTGAATTCAGAATGGAGATGTGTGAAATCACAGAATGGAGTTGTGTGAAGTCATAGAATGGAGGTGTGTGAAGTCATAGAATGCAAGTGTGTGAAGTCATAGAATGGAAGTGTGTGAAGTCATAGAATGGGGGTGTGTGAAGTCATAGAATGGAGGTGTGTGAAGTCAACAATGGAGGTGTGTGAAGTCACAGAAAGGAGTTGTGTGATGTCATAGAATGGAGGTGTGTGAAGTCATAGAATGGAGTTGTGTGAAGTCACAGAATGGAGGATTGTGAAGTCATAGAATGCAGGTGCGTGAAGTGACAGAATGGAGGTGTGTGAAGTCATAGAATTGGGGTGTGTGAACTCATAGAATGGAGGTGTGTGAAGTCATAGAATGGAGGTGTGTGAAGTTAAAGAATGGAGGTGTGTGAAGTCATAGAATGGAGGTGTGTGAACTCATAGAATGGAGTTGAGTGAATTCATAGAATGGAGGTGTGTGAAGTCACAGAATGGAGGTGTGTGAAGTCACCGAATGGAGTTGTGTGAGGTCAGAATGGGGGTGTGTGAAGTCACAGAATGGAGGTGTGTGAAATCACACAATGGAGGTGGGTTTAGTCACAGAACGGAGGTGTGTGACCTCATAGAATGGAGTTGTGTGAAGTCACAATGGAGGTGTGTGAAGTCATAGAATGGAGGTGTCTGAAGTCACAGAATGGAAGAGTGTGGGCTCAGAATGGAGATTTGAGAAGTCATAGAATGGAAGTGTTTGAAGTCAGAAGGAAGGTGTATCAAGTCAAAGAATGGAAGTGTGTGAAGTCGGAATGGAGGTGTGTGAACTCATAGAATGAAGGTGTGTGAAGTCACAATGGAGGTGTGTGAAGTCATAGAATGGAGGTGTGTGCAGTCACAGAATGGAGGTGTGTGCAGTCATAGAATGTAGGTGTGTGAAGTCAGAATGGAGGTGTGTGAAGTCACAGAAGGGAGATGTGTGAACTCAGAATGGAGGTGTGTGAACTCATAGAATGGAGGTGTGTGAAGTCACAATGGAGGTGAATGAAGTCATAGAATGGAGTTGTGTGAAGTCACAGAATGGAGGTGTGTGAAGTCAGAATGGAGGTGTATGAAGTCACAGAATGGAGGTGTGTGAAATCAGAATAGAGGTGTGTAAAGACACAGAATGGAGGTGTGTGAAGTCATAGAATGGAGGTGTGTGAAGTCATAGAATGGAGTTGTGTGAAGTCATAGAATTGATGTTTGTGAAGTAAGAATAAACGTGTGTGAGTCAGAGAATGGAGGTATGTGAAGTCACAGAATGGAGGTGTGTGAAGTCAGAGGTGGTGTGTGAAGTCATAGAATGGAGGTGTGTGAAGTCAGAGGAGGTGTGTGAAGTCATAGAATGGAGGTGTGTGAAGCCATAGAATGTAGGTGTGTGAAGTCACAGAATGGAGTTGTGTGAAGTCATAGAATGGAGGTGTGTGAACTCATACAATGGAGCTGTGTGAAGTCATAGAATGGAGGGTGTGAAGTCACAGAATGGAGGTGTGCGAAATCATAGAATGGAGGTGTGCGAAATCATAGAATGGAGGTGTGTGAAGTCGGAACGGAGGTTTGGGAAGTCATAGAATGGAGGTGTGTGAAGACAGAATGGAGGTGTGTGAAGTCATAGAATGGAGTTGTGTGAAGTCACAATGGAGGTGTATGAAGTCATAGAATGGAGGTGTGTGAAGTCACAGAATGGAGGTGTGTGAAATCATAGAATGCAGGTGTGTGAAGTCAGAATGGAGGTGTGTGAAGTCACAGAATGGAGGTGTGTGAAGTCAGATTGGAGGTGTGTGAAGTCATGGAATGGAGGTGTGTGAATTCATAGAATGGAGGTGTGTGAACTCAGAATGGAGGTTCCGAAGGCATAGAATGGAAGCGTTTGAATTCAGAAGGAAGGTGGGTGAAGTCACAGAATGGAAGTGTGTGAAGTTATAGAATGGAAGTGTGTGAAGTCATAAAATGGACGTGCGTGAAGTCATAGAATGGAGGTGTGTGAAGTCACAGAAAATAAGTGTGTGATGTCATAGAATGGAGGTGTGTGAAGTCATAGAATGGAGGTGTGTGAAGTCACAGAATGGGGGAATGTGAAGTCATGGAATGCAGGTGTGTGAAGTCATGCAATGGAGCTTTGTGAAGTCAAACAATGGAAGTGTGTGAAGTCACAGAAAGGAGGTGTGTGAAGTCAGAATGGAGGTGTATGCAGTCACAGAATGGAGGTGTGTGAACTCAGAATAGTGGTGTGTAAAGACACAGAATGGAGGTGTGTGAAGTCATAGAATGGAGGTGTGTGAAGTCATAGAAAGGAGTTGTGTGAAGTCATAGAATGGATGTTTGTGAAGTAAGAATGAACGTGTGTGAATCACAGAATGGAGGTGTGTGAAGTCACAGAATGGAGGTGTGTGAAGTCAGAGGTGGTGTGTGAAGTCATAGAATGGAGGTGTGTGAAGTCAGAGGAGGTTTGTGAAGTCATAGAATGGAGGTGTGTGAAGCCATAGAATGTAGGTTTGTGAAGTCACAGAATGGAGGTGTGTGAAGTCAGAATGGAGGTGTGAAGTCATAGAATGCAGGTGGGTGAATTCATAGAATGCAGGTGTGTGAAGTCACAGAAGGGAGGTGTGTGAAGTCATAGAATGGAGGTGTGTGAACTCATAGAATGGAGGTGTGAAGTCATAGATTGGAGGTGAGTGAACTCATGGAATGGAGGTGTGTGAAGTCACAATGAAGGTGTGTGAAGTCATCGAATGGAGGTGTGTGAAGTCACAGAATGGAGGTGTGTGAACTCAGAATGGAGGTGTGTGAAGTCATAGAATGGAGGTATGTGAAGTCATAGAATGGAGGTGTGTGAAGTCCAAAAATGGACGTGTGTGATGTCAAACAATGGTGGTGTGTGAAGTCACAGAATGGAGGTGTGTGAAGTCAAAAAATGGAAGTGTGTGAAGTCAAAATGGAGGTGTGTGAAGTCACAGAATGGAGGTGTGTGAAGTCATAGAATGGAGGTGTGTGAAGTCACAGAATGGAGATGTGTGAAGTCACAGAATGGAGGTGTGTGAAGTCACAGAATGGAGGTGTGTGAACTCACAATGGAGGTGTGTGAAGTCCCAGAATGGAGCTGTGTGAAGTCAAACAATATAGGTGTGTGAAGTTACAGAATGGAGGTCTGTGAAGTCATAGAATGGAGGTGTGTTAAGTCACAGGATGGAGGTGTGTGAAGTCAGAGATTGGAGGTGTGTGAACTCAGAATGGAGGTGTGTGAAGTCATAGATGGAGGTGTATGAAGTCATAGAATGGAGGTGTGTGAAGTCACAGAATGGTGGTTTTTGAACCATAGAATGCAGTTGTGCGAAATCACAGAATGGAGTTGTGTGAAGTCATACAATGGAGGTGTGTGAACTCATACAATGGAGCTGTGTGAAGTCATAGAATGGAGGTGTGTGAAGTCACAGAATGGAGGTGGGTGAAGTCATAGAGTGGAGATAAGTGAAGTCACAGATTCGAAGTCTGTGAAGTCATAGAATGGAGGTGTGTGATGTCATAGAATGGAGGTATGTGAAGTCAAATTGGAGGGGTGTGAAGTCGGAGAATGGAGGTGTGTGAAGTCACAGAATGGAGGTGGGTTAAGTCATGGAATGGAGGTGTGTGAAGTCATAGAATGGAGGTGTGTGTAGTCACAGATTGGAGGTGTGTGAAGTCATAGAATTGAGGTGTGTGAACTCATAGAATGGAGGTGTGTGAGGTCATAGAATGGAGGTGTGTGAAGTCACAGAATTGAGGTGTGTGAAGTCACAGAATGGAGGTGTGTGAACTTATAGAATGGAGGTGTGTGAAGTCATAGAATGGAGGTGTGTGAAGTCATAGAATGGAGGTGTGTGAAGTCATAGAATGGAGGTGTGTGAAGTCACAGAACTGAGGTGTGTGAAGTCACAGAATGGAGGTGTGTGTACTCATAGAATGGAGGTGTGTGAAGTCACAGAATGGAGGTGTGTGAAGTCATAGAATGGAGGTGTGTGAAGTCACAGAATGGAGATGTGTGAAGTCACAGAATGGAGGTGTGTGAAGTCACAGAATGGAGGTGTGTGAAGTCACAGAATGGAGGTGTGCGAACTCACAATGGAGGTGTGTGAAGTCCCAGAATGGAGCTGTGTGAAGTCAAACAATAAAGGTGTGTGAAGTCACAGAATGGAGGTCTGTGAAGTCATAGAATGGAGGTGTGTTAAGTCACAGGATGGAGGTGTGTGAAGTCAGAGATTGGAGGTGTGTGAACTCAGAATGGAGGTGTGTGAAGTCATAGATGGAGGTGTATGAAGTCATAGAATGGAGGTGTGTGAAGTCACAGAATGGTGGTTTTTGAACCATAGAATGCAGTTGTGCGAAATCACAGAATGGAGTTGTGTGAAGTCATACAATGGAGGTGTGTGAACTCATACAATGGAGCTGTGTGAAGTCATAGAATGGAGGTGTGTGAAGTCACAGAATGGAGGTGGGTGAAGTCATAGAGTAGAGATAAGTGAAGTCACAGATTCGAAGTCTGTGAAGTCATAGAATGGAGGTGTGTGATGTCATAGAATGGAGGTATGTGAAGTCAAATTGGAGGGGTGTGAAGTCGGAGAATGGAGGTGTGTGAAGTCACAGAATGGAGGTGGGTTAAGTCATGGAATGGAGGTGTGTGAAGTCATAGAATGGAGGTGTGTGTAGTCACAGATTG
Source organism: Megascapheus bottae (assembly GCA_024803745.1). Lineage (NCBI taxonomy): Eukaryota > Metazoa > Chordata > Mammalia > Rodentia > Geomyidae > Megascapheus > Megascapheus bottae. The sequence continues at coordinate 709,915 of JANJXV010000159.1, read as the reverse complement.
GAGGTGTGTGATGTCATAGAATTGAGGTGTGTGAACTCATAGAATGGAGGTGTGTGATGTCATAGAATGGAGGTGTGTGAAGTCACAGAATTGAGGTGTGTGAAGTCACAGAATGGAGGTGTGTGAACTTATAGAATGGAGGTGTGTGAAGTCATAGAATGGAGGTGTGTGAAGTCATAGAATGGAGGTGTGTGAAGTCATAGAATGGAGGTGTGTGAAGTCACAGAACTGAGGTGTGTGAAGTCACAGAATGGAGGTGTGTGTACTCATAGAATGGAGGTGTGTGAAGTCACAGAATGGAGGTGTGTGAAGTCATAGAATGGAGGTGTGTGAAGTCACAGAATGGAGATGTGTGAAGTCACAGAATGGAGGTGTGTGAAGTCACAGAATGGAGGTGTGTGAAGTCACAGAATGGAGGTGTGTGAAGTCGGAATGGAGGTCTGTGAACTCATAGAATGAAGGTGTGTAAAGTCACAGAATGGAGGTGTGTGAACTCATAGAATGGAGCTGTGTGAAGTCACAGAATCGAGCTGTGTGAAGTCAGAGAATAGAGGTGTTTGAACTCATAGAATGGGGGTTTGTGAATTCACAATGGAGGTGTGTGAAATCATAGAGTGGAGGTGTCTGAAGTCACAGAATGGAAGAGTGTGAGGTCAGAATGGATGTGGGCGAAGTCATAGAATGGAAGTGTTTGAAGTCAGAAGGAAAGCGTGTGAAGTCACAGAATGGAGGTGTGTGAAGTCGGAATGGAGGTTTGTGAACTCATAGAATGAAGGTGTGTGAACTCACAATGGAGGAGTGTGAAGTCATAGAATGGAGGTGTGTGCAGTCACAGAATGGAGGTGTGTGCACTCATAGAATGGAGGAGTGTGAAGTCAGAATGGAGGTGTGTGAAGTCACAGATGGAGATGTGTGAACTCAGAATGGAGGTGTGTGAAGTCATAGAATGGAGGTGTGTGAAGTCATAGAATGGATATTTTTGAAGTAAGAATGAACGTGTGTGAATCACAGAATGGAGGTGTGTGAAGTCACAGAATGGAGGTGTGTGAGGTCAGAAGAGGTGTGTGAAATGATAGAATGGAGGTGTGTGACGTCATTGGAGGTGTGTGAAGTCATAGAACGGAGGTGTGTGAAGTCATATAATGGATGTTTGTGAAGTAAGTATGATCGTGTGTGATACACAGATTGGAAGTGTGTGAAGTCATAGAATGGAGGTGTGTGAAGTCATAGAATGGAGGTGTGTGAAGTCACAGAATGGAGGTGTGTGAAGCCATAGAATGTAGGTGTGTGAAGTCACAGAATGGAGTTTTGTTAAGTCATACAATGGAGGTGGGTGAACTCATAGAATGGAGGTGTGTGAAGTCATAGAATTGAGGTGTGTGACCTCATAGAATGGAGTTGTGTGAAGTCACAATGGAGGTGTGTGAAGTCAAAATGGAGGTCTGTGAAATCAAAGAATAGAGGTTTGTGAAGTCATAGAATGGTGGTGTGTGAATTCATGGAATCGAGGTTTGTGAAGTCAAAAAATCGAAGTGTGTGAAGTTACAGAAGAGAGGTGTGTGAATTCATAGAATTGAGGTGTGTGAAGTCATAGAATGGAGGTTTGTGAATTCAGAATGGAGATGTGTGAAATCACAGAATGGAGTTGTGTGAAGTCATAGAATGGAGGTGTGTGAAGTCATAGAATGCAAGTGTGTGAAGTCATAGAATGGAAGTGTGTGAAGTCATAGAATGGGGGTGTGTGAAGTCATAGAATGGAGGTGTGTGAAGTCAACAATGGAGGTGTGTGAAGTCACAGAAAGGAGTTGTGTGATGTCATAGAATGGAGGTGTGTGAAGTCATAGAATGGAGTTGTGTGAAGTCACAGAATGGAGGATTGTGAAGTCATAGAATGCAGGTGCGTGAAGTGACAGAATGGAGGTGTGTGAAGTCATAGAATTGAGGTGTGTGAACTCATAGAATGGAGGTGTGTGAAGTCATAGAATGGAGGTGTGTGAAGTTAAAGAATGGAGGTGTGTGAAGTCATAGAATGGAGGTGTGTGAACTCATAGAATGGAGTTGAGTGAATTCATAGAATGGAGGTGTGTGAAGTCACAGAATGGAGGTGTGTGAAGTCACCGAATGGAATTGTGTGAGGTCAGAATGGGGGTGTGTGAAGTCACAGAATGGAGGTGTGTGAAATCACACAATGGAGGTGGGTTTAGTCACAGAACGGAGGTGTGTGACCTCATAGAATGGAGTTGTGTGAAGTCACAATGGAGGTGTGTGAAGTCATAGAATGGAGGTGTCTGAAGTCACAGAATGGAAGAGTGTGGGCTCAGAATGGAGATTTGAGAAGTCATAGAATGGAAGTGTTTGAAGTCAGAAGGAAGGTGTATCAAGTCAAAGAATGGAAGTGTGTGAAGTCGGAATGGAGGTGTGTGAACTCATAGAATGAAGGTGTGTGAAGTCACAATGGAGGTGTGTGAAGTCACAGAATGGAGGTGTGTGCAGTCATAGAATGTAGGTGTGTGAAGTCAGAATGGAGGTGTGTGAAGTCACAGAAGGGAGATGTGTGAACTCAGAATGGAGGTGTGTGAACTCATAGAATGGAGGTGTGTGAAGTCACAATGGAGGTGAATGAAGTCATAGAATGGAGTTGTGTGAAGTCACAGAATGGAGGTGTGTGAAGTCAGAATGGAGGTGTATGAAGTCACAGAATGGAGGTGTGTGAAATCAGAATAGAGGTGTGTAAAGACACAGAATGGAGGTGTGTGAAGTCATAGAATGGAGGTGTGTGAAGTCATAGAATGGAGTTGTGTGAAGTCATAGAATTGATGTTTGTGAAGTAAGAATAAACGTGTGTGAGTCAGAGAATGGAGGTATGTGAAGTCACAGAATGGAGGTGTGTGAAGTCAGAGGTGGTGTGTGAAGTCATAGAATGGAGGTGTGTGAAGTGAGAGGAGGTGTGTGAAGTCATAGAATGGAGGTGTGTGAAGCCATAGAATGTAGGTGTGTGAAGTCACAGAATGGAGTTGTGTGAAGTCATAGAATGGAGGTGTGTGAACTCATACAATGGAGCTGTGTGAAGTCATAGAATGGAGGGTGTGAAGTCACAGAATGGAGGTGTGCGAAATCATAGAATGGAGGTGTGCGAAATCATAGAATGGAGGTGTGTGAAGTCGGAACGGAGGTTTGGGAAGTCATAGAATGGAGGTGTGTGAAGACAGAATGGAGGTGTGTGAAGTCATAGAATGGAGTTGTGTGAAGTCACAATGGAGGTGTATGAAGTCATAGAATGGAGGTGTGTGAAGTCACAGAATGGAGGTGTGTGAAGTCAGATTGGAGGTGTGTGAAGTCATGGAATGGAGTTGTGTGAATTCATAGAATGGAGGTGTTGGAACTCAGAATGGAAGCGTTTGAATTCAGAAGGAAGGTGGGTGAAGTCACAGAATGGAAGTGTGTGAAGTTATAGAATGGAAGTGTGTGAAGTCATAAAATGGACGTGCGTGAAGTCATAGAATGGAGGTGTGTGAAGTCACAGAAAATAAGTGTGTGATGTCATAGAATGGAGGTGTGTGAAGTCATAGAATGGAGGTGTGTGAAGTCACAGAATGGGGGAATGTGAAGTCATGGAATGCAGGTGTGTGAAGTCATGGAATGGAGCTTTGTGAAGTCAAACAATGGAAGTGTGTGAAGTCACAGAAAGGAGGTGTGTGAAGTCAGAATGGAGGTGTATGCAGTCACAGAATGGAGGTGTGTGAACTCAGAATAGTGGTGTGTAAAGACACAGAATGGAGGTGTGTGAAGTCATAGAATGGAGGTGTGTGAAGTCATAGAAAGGAGGTGTGTGAAGTCATAGAATGGATGTTTGTGAAGTAAGAATGAACGTGTGTGAATCACAGAATGGAGGTGTGTGAAGTCACAGAATGGAGGTGTGTGAAGTCAGAGGTGGTGTGTGAAGTCATAGAATGGAGGTGTGTGAAGTCAGAGGAGGTGTGTGAAGTCACAGAATGGAGGTGTGTGAAGCCATAGAATGTAGGTTTGTGAAGTCACAGAATGGAGGTGTGTGAAGTCAGAATGGAGGTGTGAAGTCATAGAATGCAGGTGGGTGAATTCATAGAATGCAGGTGTGTGAAGTCACAGAAGGGAGGTGTGTGAAGTCATAGAATGGAGGTGTGTGAACTCATAGAATGGAGGTGTGAAGTCATAGATTGGAGGTGAGTGAACTCATGGAATGGAGGTGTGTGAAGTCACAATGAAGGTGTGTGAAGTCATCGAATGGAGGTGTGTGAAGTCACAGAATGGAGGTGTGTGAACTCAGAATGGAGGTGTGTGAAGTCATAGAATGGAGGTGTGTGAAGTCATAGAATGGAGGTGTGTGAAGTACAAAAATGGACGTGTGTGATGTCAAACAATGGTGGTGTGTGAAGTCACAGAATGGAGGTGTGTGAAGTCAAAAAATGGAAGTGTGTGAAGTCAAAATGGAGGTGTGTGAAGTCACAGAATGGAGTTGTGTGAAGTCACAGAATGGAGGATTGTGACATCATAGAATGCAGGTGCGTGAAGTGACAGAATGGAGGTGTGTGAAGTCATAGAATTGAGATGTGTGAACTCATAGAATGGAGGTGTGTGAAGTCATAGAATGGAGGTGTGTGAAGTTAAAGAATGGAGGTGTGTGAAGTCATAGAATGGAGGTGTGTGAACTCATAGAATGGAGTTGAGTGAATTCATAGAATGGAGGTGTGTGAAGTCACAGAATGGAGGTGTGTGAAGTCACCGAATGGAGTTGTGTGAGGTCAGAATGGGGGTGTGTGAAGTCACAGAATGGAGGTGTGTGAAATCACACAATGGAGGTGGGTTTAGTCACAGAACGGAGGTGTGTGACCTCATAGAATGGAGTTGTGTGAAGTCACAATGGAGGTGTGTGAAGTCATAGAATGGAGGTGTCTGAAGTCACAGAATGGAAGAGTGTGGGCTCAGAATGGAGATTTGAGAAGTCATAGAATGGAAGTGTTTGAAGTCAGAAGGAAGGTGTATCAAGTCAAAGAATGGAAGTGTGTGAAGTCGGAATGGAGGTGTGTGAACTCATAGAATGAAGGTGTGTGAAGTCACAATGGAGGTGTGTGAAGTCACAGAATGGAGGTGTGTGCAGTCATAGAATGTAGGTGTGTGAAGTCAGAATGGAGGTGTGTGAAGTCACAGAAGGGAGATGTGTGAACTCAGAATGGAGGTGTGTGAACTCATAGAATGGAGGTGTGTGAAGTCACAATGGAGGTGAATGAAGTCATAGAATGGAGTTGTGTGAAGTCACAGAATGGAGGTGTGTGAAGTCAGAATGGAGGTGTATGAAGTCACAGAATGGAGGTGTGTGAAATCAGAATAGAGGTGTGTAAAGACACAGAATGGAGGTGTGTGAAGTCATAGAATGGAGGTGTGTGAAGTCATAGAATGGAGTTGTGTGAAGTCATAGAATTGATGTTTGTGAAGTAAGAATAAACGTGTGTGAGTCAGAGAATGGAGGTATGTGAAGTCACAGAATGGAGGTGTGTGAAGTCAGAGGTGGTGTGTGAAGTCATAGAATGGAGGTGTGTGAAGTGAGAGGAGGTGTGTGAAGTCATAGAATGGAGGTGTGTGAAGCCATAGAATGTAGGTGTGTGAAGTCACAGAATGGAGTTGTGTGAAGTCATAGAATGGAGGTGTGTGAACTCATACAATGGAGCTGTGTGAAGTCATAGAATGGAGGGTGTGAAGTCACAGAATGGAGGTGTGCGAAATCATAGAATGGAGGTGTGCGAAATCATAGAATGGAGGTGTGTGAAGTCGGAACGGAGGTTTGGGAAGTCATAGAATGGAGGTGTGTGAAGACAGAATGGAGGTGTGTGAAGTCATAGAATGGAGTTGTGTGAAGTCACAATGGAGGTGTATGAAGTCATAGAATGGAGGTGTGTGAAGTCACAGAATGGAGGTGTGTGAAGTCAGATTGGAGGTGTGTGAAGTCATGGAATGGAGTTGTGTGAATTCATAGAATGGAGGTGTTGGAACTCAGAATGGAAGCGTTTGAATTCAGAAGGAAGGTGGGTGAAGTCACAGAATGGAAGTGTGTGAAGTTATAGAATGGAAGTGTGTGAAGTCATAAAATGGACGTGCGTGAAGTCATAGAATGGAGGTGTGTGAAGTCACAGAAAATAAGTGTGTGATGTCATAGAATGGAGGTGTGTGAAGTCATAGAATGGAGGTGTGTGAAGTCACAGAATGGGGGAATGTGAAGTCATGGAATGCAGGTGTGTGAAGTCATGGAATGGAGCTTTGTGAAGTCAAACAATGGAAGTGTGTGAAGTCACAGAAAGGAGGTGTGTGAAGTCAGAATGGAGGTGTATGCAGTCACAGAATGGAGGTGTGTGAACTCAGAATAGTGGTGTGTAAAGACACAGAATGGAGGTGTGTGAAGTCATAGAATGGAGGTGTGTGAAGTCATAGAAAGGAGGTGTGTGAAGTCATAGAATGGATGTTTGTGAAGTAAGAATGAACGTGTGTGAATCACAGAATGGAGGTGTGTGAAGTCACAGAATGGAGGTGTGTGAAGTCAGAGGTGGTGTGTGAAGTCATAGAATGGAGGTGTGTGAAGTCAGAGGAGGTGTGTGAAGTCACAGAATGGAGGTGTGTGAAGCCATAGAATGTAGGTTTGTGAAGTGACAGAATGGAGGTGTGTGAAGTCAGAATGGAGGTGTGAAGTCATAGATTGGAGGTGAGTGAACTCATGGAATGGAGGTGTGTGAAGTCACAATGAAGGTGTGTGAAGTCATCGAATGGAGGTGTGTGAAGTCACAGAATGGAGGTGTGTGAACTCAGAATGGAGGTGTGTGAAGTCATAGAATGGAGGTGTGTGAAGTCATAGAATGGAGGTGTGTGAAGTACAAAAATGGACGTGTGTGATGTCAAACAATGGTGGTGTGTGAAGTCACAGAATGGAGGTGTGTGAAGTCAAAAAATGGAAGTGTGTGAAGTCAAAATGGAGGTGTGTGAAGTCACAGAATGGAGGTGTGTGAAGTCATAGAATGGAGGTGTGTGAAGTCACAGAATGGAGATTTGTGAAGTCACAGAATGGAGGTGTGTGAAGTCACAGAATGGAGGTGTGTGAAGTCACAGAATGGAGGTGTGTGAACTCACAATGGAGGTGTGTGAAGTCCCAGAATGGAGCTGTGTGAAGTCAAACAATAAAGGTGTGTGAAGTCACAGAATGGAGGTCTGTGAAGTCATAGAATGGAGGTGTGTTAAGTCACAGGATGGAGGTGTGTGAAGTCAGAGAATGGAGGTGTGTGAACTCAGAATGGAGGTGTGTGAAGTCATAGATGGAGGTGTATGAAGTCATAGAATGGAGGTGTGTGAAGTCACAGAATGGTGGTTTTTGAACCATAGAATGCAGTTGTGCGAAATCACAGAATGGAGTTGTGTGAAGTCATACAATGGAGGTGTGTGAACTCATACAATGGAGCTGTGTGAAGTCATAGAATGGAGGTGTGTGAAGTCACAGAATGGAGGTGGGTGAAGTCATAAAGTGGAGATAAGTGAAGTCACAGATTCGAAGTCTGTGAAGTCATAGAATGGAGGTGTGTGATGTCAGAATGGAGGTGTGCGAAGTCATAGAATAGAGGTTTGTGAAGTCAGAATGGAGGTGTGTGAAGTCATAGAATGGAGGTGTGTGAACTCATAGGATTGAGGTGTGTGACCTCACAATGGAAGGGTGTGAAGTCACAGAATGGATGTGTGTGAAGTCATAAAATGGAGGTGTGTGTAGTCAGAATGGAAGTGTGTGAAGTCACAGAATGGAGGTGTGTGAACTCAGAATGGAGGTGTGTGACGTCATAGATGGAGGTGTATGAAGACATAGTATGGAGGTGTGTGAAATCATAGAATGGAGTTTGGTGAAGTCAATGAAAGGAGCTGTGTGAATTAAGAATGGAGGTGTGTGAAGTCATAGAATGGGGGTGTGTGAAGTCAGAACGCAGGTTTGTGAACTCATAGAATGGAGGTGTGTGACGTCACAATGGAAGTGTGTGAAGTCATAGAATGGAGGTGTGTGAAGTCACAGAATGGAGGTATGTGAAGTCATAGAATGGAGGTGTGTGAAGTCAAAGAATGGATGTGCGTGAAGTTATAGAATGGAGGTGTGTGAACTTATAGAATGGACGTTTGTGAAGTAAGAATGAAGGTGTGTGATGTCATGAAATGGAGGTGTGTGACGGCAAAGAATGGAGGTATGTGAAGTCATAGAATGGAGCTGTGTGAAGTCAGAACGGAGGTGTATGAAGTAACAGAATGGAGGTGTGTAAACTCAGAATGGAGGTGTGTGAAGTCATAGAATGGAGGTGTGTGAAGTCATAGAATGGAGGTGTGTGAACTCATAGAATGGAGGTGTGTGAAGTCAGAATGGAGATATGTGAAGTCACAGAATTGAGGTGTGTGAACACAGAATGGAGGTGTGTGTAGTCACAGAATGGAGGTGTGTGAAGTCATAGAATGGAGGTGTGTGAAGTCATAGAATGTATGTTTGTGAAGTAAGAATGAAGGTGTGTGAAGTCATAGAATGGAGGTGTGAAGTCATAGATTGGAGGTGTGGGAACTCATGGAATGGAGGTGTGTGAAGTCACAATGGAGATGTGTGAAGTAATCAAATGGAAGTGTGTGAAGTCACAGAATGGAGGTGTGTGAAGTGATAGAATGGAGGTGTGTGCACTCATAGAATGGAGGTGTGTGAATTCACAATGGAGCTGTTTGAAGTCATAGAATGGAGGTGTTTGAAGTAAAAAATGGAGGTTTGTGAAGTCACAGAAAGGAGGTGTGTGATGTCATAAAATGGAGGTGTGTGAAGTCATAAAATGGAGGTATGTGAAGACACAGAATGGAGGTACGTGAAATCATAGAATGGCGGTGTGTGAAGTCATAGAATCGAGGTGTTTGAAGTCACCGAATGTAGGTGTGTGAAGTCATGGAATGGAGCTTTGTGAAGTCAAACAATGGAAGTGTGTGAAGTCACAGAAAGGAGGTGTGTGAAGTCATAGAATGGAGGTGTGTGAAGTCATAGAATGGCGGTGTTTGAAGTCATAGAAAGGAGGTTTGTGAAGTCAGAATGCAGGTGTGTGAAGTCATAGAATGGAGGTGTGTGAAGTCATAGAATGCAGGTGTGTGAAGTCAGAGAAGAGAAGGGAGTGAAGTCATAGAATGGAGCTGTGTGCGGTCATAGAATGGAGGTGTGTGAAGTCAAACAATGGAGGTGTGTGAAGTCAAGGAAAGGAGGTGTGTAATGTCATAGTATGGAGGTGTGTGTTGTCATAGAATGGCGGTGTGTGAGGTCACAGAATGGAGGTGTGTGAAGGCACAGAATGGAGGTTTGTGAAGTCATAGAATGGAGGTGTGTGAAGTCAGAGGAGGTGTGTGAAGTCATAGAATGGAGGTGTGTGCAGTCACAGAATGGAGGTGTGTGCAGTCATAGAATGGAGGAGTGTGAACTCAGAATGGAGGTGTGTGAAGTCATAGAATGGAGGTGTGTGAAGTCATAGAATGGATATTTGTGAAGTAAGAATGAACGTGTGTGAATCACAGAATGGAGGTGTGTGAAGTCACAGAATGGAGGTGTGTGAGGTCAGAGGAGGTGTGTGAAGTGATAGAATGGAGGTGTGTGAAGTCAGAGGAGGTGTGTGAAGTCATAGAATGGAGGTGTGTGAAGTCATATAATGGATGTTTGTGAAGTAAGAATGATCGCGTGTGATTCACAGATTGGAAGTGTGTGAAGTCATAGAATGGAGGTGTGTGAAGTCATAGAATGGAGGTGTGTGAAGTCATAGAATGGAGGTGTGTGAAGCCATGGAATGAAGGTGTGTGAAGTCATAGAATGGAGTTTTGTTAAGTCATACAATGGAGGTGGTTGAACTCATAGAATGGAGGTGTGTGAAGTCATAGAATTGAGGTGTGTGACCTCATAGAATGGAGTTGTGTGAAGTCACAATGGAGGTGTGTGAAGTCATAGAATGGAGGTGTGTGAAGTCAGAGGAGGTGTGTGAAGTCATAGAATGGAGGTGTGTGAAGTCACATAATGGATGTTTGTGAAGTAAGAATGATCGTGTGTCATTCACAGATTGGAAGTGTGTGAAGTCATAGAATGGAGGTGTGTGAAGTCATAGAATGGAGGTGTGTGAAGTCACAGAATGGAGGTGTGTGTAGCCATAGAATGAAGGTGTGTGAAGTCACAGAATGGAGTTTTGTTAAGTCATATAATGGAGGTGGGTGAACTCATAGAATGGAGGTGTGTGAAGTCATAGAATGGAGGTGTGTGAACTCATAGGATTGAGGTGTGTGACCTCACAATGGAAGAGTGTGAAGTCACAGAATGGATGTGTGTGAAGTCATAAAATGGAGGTGTGTGAAGTCAGAATGGAAGTGTGTGAAGTCACAGAATGGAGGTGTGTGAACTCAGAATGGAGGTGTGTGACGTCATAGATGGAGGTGTATGAAGACATAGTATGGAGGTGTGTGAAATCATAGAATGGATTTTGGTGAAGTCAATGAATGGAGCTGTGTGAATTAAGAATGGAGGTGTGTGAAGTCATAGAATGGGGGTGTGTGAAGTCAGAACGCAGGTTTGTGAACTCATAGAATGGAGGTGTGTGACGTCACAATGGAAGTGTGTGAAGTCATAGAATGGAGGTGTGTGAAGTCACAGAATGGAGGTATGTGAAGTCATAGAATGGAGGTGTGTGAAGTCAAAGAATGGAGGTGCGTGAAGTTATAGAATGGAGGTGTGTGAACTTATAGAATGGACGTTTGTGAAGTAAGAATGAAGGTGTGTGATGTCATGAAATGGAGGTGTGTGACGGCAAAGAATGGAGGTATGTGAAGTCATAGAATGGAGCTGTGTGAAGTCAGAACGGAGGTGTATGAAGTCACAGAATGGAGGTGTGTAAACTCAGAATGGAGGTGTGTGAAGTCATAGAATGGAGGTGTGTGAAGTCATAGAATGGAGGTGTGTGAACTCATAGAATGGAGGTGTGTGAAGTCAGAATGGAGATATGTGAAGTCACAGAATTGAGGTGTGTGAACACAGAATGGAGGTGTGTGTAGTCACAGAATGGAGGTGTGTGAAGTCATAGAATGGAGGTGTGTGAAGTCATAGAATGTATGTTTGTGAAGTAAGAATGAAGGTGTGTGAAGTCATAGAATGGAGTTGTGTGAAGTCAGAATGGAGGTGTGTGAAGTCAGAATGGAGGTGTGAAGTCATAGAATGGAGGTGTGTGAAGTCATAGAATGCAGGTGTGTGAAGTCACAGAACGGAGGTGTGTGAAGTCATAGAATGGAGGTGTGTGAACTCATAGAATGCAGGTGTGAAGTCATAGATTGGAGGTGTGGGAACTCATGGAATGGAGGTGTGTGAAGTCACAATGGAGGTGTGTGAAGTAATCAAATGGAAGTGTGTGAAGTCACAGAATGGAGGTGTGTGAAGTGATAGAATGGAGGTGTGTGAACTCATAGAATGGAGGTGTGTGAATTCACAATGGAGCTGTTTGAAGTCATAGAATGGAGGTGTTTGAAGTAAAAAATGGAGGTTTGTGAAGTCACAGAAAGGAGGTGTGTGATGTCATAGAATGGAGGTGTGTGAAGTCATAAAATGGAGGTATGTGAAGACACAGAATGGAGGTGCGTGAAATCATAGAATGGTGGTGTGTGAAGTCATAGAATCGAGGTGTTTGAAGTCACCGAATGTAGGTGTGTAAAGTCATGGAATGGAGCTTTGTGAAGTCAAACAATGGAAGTGTGTGAAGTCACAGAAAGGAGGTGTGTGAAGTCATAGAATGGAGGTGTGTGAAGTCATAGAATGGCGATGTTTGAAGTCATAGAAAGGAGGTTTGTGAAGTCAGAATGCAGGTGTGTGAAGTCATAGAATGGAGGTGTGTGAAGTCATAGAATGCAAGTGTGTGAAGTCAGAGAAGAGAAGGGTGTGAAGTCATAGAATGGAGCTGTGTGCGGTCATAGAATGGAGGTGTGTGAAGTCAAACAATGGAGGTGTGTGAAGTCAAGGAAAGGAGGTGTGTGATGTCATAGTATGGAGGTGTCTGTTGTCATAGAATGGCGGTGTGTGAAGTCACAGAATGGAGGTGTGTGAACTCATAGAATGGAGGTGTGTGAAGTCACAGAATCGAGCTGTGTGAAGTCAGAGAATAGAGGTGTTTGAACTCATAGAATGGGGGTTTGTGAATTCACAATGGAGGTGTGTGAAATCATAGAGTGGAGGTGTCTGAAGTCACAGAATGGAATAGTGTGAGGTCAGAATGGATGTGGGCGAAGTCATAGAATGGAAGTGTTTGAAGTCAGAAGGAAAGTGTGTGAAGTCACAGAATGGACGTGTGTGAAGTCGGAATGCAGGTTTGTGAACTCATAGAATGAAGGTGTGTGAAGTCACAATGGAGGTGTGTGAAGTCATAGAATGGAGGTGTGTGCAGTCACAGAATGCAGGTGTGTGCACTCATAGAATGGAGGAGTGTAAAGTCAGAATGGAGGTGTGTGAAGTCACAGATGGAGATGTCTGAACTCAGAATGGAGGTGTGTGAAGTCACAGAATGGAGGTGTGTGAACTCACAATGGAGGTGTGTGAAGTCCCAGAATGGAGGTTTGTGAAGTCAAACAATAAAGGTGTGTGAAGTCACAGAATGGAGGTCTGTGAAGTCATAGAATGGAGGTGTGTTAAGTCACAGGATGGAGGTGTGTGAAGTCAGAGAATGGAGGTGTGTGAACTCAGAATGGAGGTGTGTGAAGTCATAGATGGAGGTGTATGAAGTCATAGAATGGAGGTGTGTGAAGTCACAGAATGGTGGTTTTTGAACCATAGAATGCAGTTTTGCGAAATCACAGAATGGAGTTGTGTGAAGTCATACAATGGAGGTGTGTGTACTCATACAATGGAGCTGTGTGAAGTCATAGAATGGAGGTGTGTGAAGTCACAGAATGGAGGTGGGTGAAGTCATAGAGTGGAGATAAGTGAAGTCACAGATTCGAAGTCTGTGAAGTCATAGAATGGAGGTGTGTGATGTCAGAATGGAGGTGTGCGAAGTCATAGAATAGAGGTTTGTGAAGTCAGAATGGAGGTGTGTGAAGTCATAGAATGGAGGTGTGTGAACTCATAGGATTGAGGTGTGTGACCTCACAATGGAAGGGTGTGAAGTCACAGAATGGATGTGTGTGAAGTCATAAAATGGAGGTGTGTGAAGTCAGATTGGAAGTGTGTGAAGTCACAGAATGGAGGTGTGTGAACTCAGAATGGAGGTGTGTGACGTCATAGATGGAGGTGTATGAAGACATAGTATGGAGGTGTGTGAAATCATAGAATGGAGTTTGGTGAAGTCAATGAATGGAGCTGTGTGAATTCAGAATGGAGGTGTGTGAAGTCATAGAATGGGGGTGTGTGAAGTCAGAACGCAGGTTTGTGAACTCATAGAATGGAGGTGTGTGACGTCACAATGGAAGTGTGTGAAGTCATAGAATGGAGGTGTGTGAAGTCACAGAATGGAGGTATGTGAAGTCATAGAATGGAGGTGTGTGAAGTCAAAGAATGGAGGTGCGTGAAGTTATAGAATGGAGGTGTGTGAACTTATAGAATGGACGTTTGTGAAGTAAGAATGAAGGTGTGTGATGTCATGAAATGGAGGTGTGTGACGGCAAAGAATGGAGGTATGTGAAGTCATAGAATGGAGCTGTGTGAAGTCAGAACGGAGGTGTATGAAGTCACAGAATGGAGGTGTGTAAACTCAGAATGGAGGTGTGTGAAGTCATAGAATGGAGGTGTGTGAAGTTATAGAATGGAGGTGTGTGAACTCATAGAATGGAGGTGTGTGAAGTCAGAATGGAGATATGTGAAGTCACAGAATTGAGGTGTGTGAACAAAGAAAGGAGGTGTGTGTAGTCACAGAATGGATGTGTGTGAAGTCATAGAATGGAGGTGTGTGAAGTCATAGAATGTATGTTTGTGAAGTAAGAATGAAGGTGTGTGAAGTCATAGAATGGAGGTGTGTGAAGTCAGAGAATGGAGGTGTGTGAAGTCAGAATGGAGGTGTGAAGTCATAGAATGGAGGTGTGTGAAGTCATAGAATGCAGGTGTGTGAAGTCACAGAACGGAGGTGTGTGAAGTCATAGAATGGAGGTGTGTGAACTCATAGAATGCAGGTGTGAAGTCATAGATTGGAGGTGTGGGAACTCATGGAATGGAGGTGTGTGAAGTCACAATGGAGGTGTGTGAAGTAATCAAATGGAAGTGTGTGAAGTCACAGAATGGAGGTGTGTGAAGTGAGAGAATGGAGGTGAGTGAACTCATAGAATCGAGGAGTGTGAATTCACAATGGAGCTGTTTGAAGTCATAGAATGGAGGTGTTTGAAGTAAAAAATGGAGGTTTGTGAAGTCACAGAAAGGAGGTGTGTGATGTCATAGAATGGAGGTGTGTGAAGTCATAAAATGGAGGTATGTGAAGACACAGAATGGAGGTGCGTGAAATCATAGAATGGTGGTGTGTGAAGTCATAGAATCGAGGTGTTTGAAGTCACCGAATGTAGGTGTGTGAAGTCATGGAATGGAGCTTTGTGAAGTCAAACAATGGAAGTGTGTGAAGTCACAGAAAGGAGGTGTGTGAAGTCATAGAATGGAGGTGTGTGAAGTCATAGAATGGCGGTGTTTGAAGTAATAGAAAGGAGGTTTGTGAAGTCAGAATGCAGGTGTGTGAAGTCATAGAATGGAGGTGTGTGAAGTCATAGAATGCAGGTGTGTGAAGTCAGAGAAGAGAAGGGTGTGAAGTCATAGAATGGAGCTGTGTGCGGTCATAGAATGGAGGTGTGTGAAGTCAAACAATGGAGGTGTGTGAAATCAAGGAAAGGAGGTGTGTGATGTCATAGTATGGAGGTGTGTGTTGTCATAGAATGGCGGTGTGTGAAGTCACAGAATGGAGGTGTGTGAAGTCACAGAATGGAGGTTTGTGAAGTCATAGAATGGGGGTGTGTGAAGTCAGAGGAGGTGTGTGAAGTCATACAATGGAGGTGTGTGAACTCATAGGATTGAGGTGTGTGACGTCACAATGGAAGTGTGTGAAGTCACAGAATGGTGTGTGAAGTCATAAAATGGAGGTGTGTGAACTCAGAATGGAGGTGTGTGAAGTCATAGATGGAGGTGTGTGAAGACATAGTATGGAGGTGTGTGAAATCATAGAATGGAGTTTGGTGAAGTCACAGAATGGAGCTGTGTGAATTCAGAATGGAGGTGTGTGAAGTCATAGAATGGAGGTGTGTGAAGTCAGAATGGAAGTGTGTGAACTCATAGAATGGAGGTGTGTGATGTCACAATGGAAGTGTGTGAAGTCATAGAATGGAGGTGTGTGAAGTCATAGAATGGAGCTGTGTGAAGTCAGAATGGAGGAGTATGAAGTCACAGAATGGAGGTGTGTCAACTCAGAATGGAGGTGCGTGAAGTCACAGAATGGAGGTGTGTGAAGTCATAGAATGGAGGTGTGTGAAGTCATAGAATGGAGGTGTGTGAAGTCAGAATGGAGGTGTGTGAAGTCACAGAATTGAGGTGTGTGAACACAGAATGGAGGTGTGTGAAGTCAAAGAATGGAGGTGTGTGAAGTCATAGAATGGAGGTGTGTGAAGTCATAGAATGGAGGTATGTGAAGTCAAATTTGAGGGGTGTGAAGTCGGAGAATGGAGGTGTGTGAAGTCACAGAATGGAGGTGGGTTAAGTCATGGATTGGAGGTGTGTGAAGTCATAGATTGGAGGTGTGTGTAGTCACAGATTGGAGGTGTGTGAAGTCATAGAATTGAGGTTTGTGAACTCATAGAATGGAGGTGTGTGATGTCATAGAATGGAGGTGTGTGAAGTCACATAATTGAGGTGTGTGAACACAGAATGGATGTGTGTGAAGTCAAAATGTAGGTGTGTGACGTGATAAAATGGAGGTGTGTGAAGTCATAGAATGGAGGTATGTGAAGTCAAATTGGAGGGGTGTGAAGTCGGAGAATGGAGGTGTGTGAAGTCACAGAATGGAGGTGGGTTAAGTCATGGAATGGAGGTGTGTGAAGTCATAGAATGGAGGTGTGTGTAGTCACAGATTGGAGGTGTGTGATGTCATAGAATTGAGGTGTGTGAACTCATAGAATGGAGGTGTGTGATGTCATAGAATGGAGGTGTGTGAAGTCACAGAATTGAGGTGTGTGAAGTCACAGAATGGAGGTGTGTGAAGTCATAGAATGGAGGTGTGTGAAGTCATAGAATGGAGCTGTTTGAAGTCATTGAATGGAGGTGTGTGAAGTCATAGAATGGAGGTGTGTGAAGTCACAGATTTGAGGTGTGTGAAGTCACAGAATGGAGGTGTGTGTACTCATAGAATGGAGGTGTGTGAAGTCATAGAATGGAGGTGTGTGAAGTCATAGAATTGAGGTGTGTCAACTCATAGAATGGAGGTGTGTGATGTCATAGAATGGAGGTGTGTGAACTCATAGAATGGAGTTTTGAGAAGTCACAATGGAGGCGTGTGACGTCAGAGAATGGAGGTGTGTGAAGTCGGAATGGAGGTCTGTGAACTCATAGAATGAAGGTGTGTAAAGTCACAGAATGGAGGTGTGTGAACTCATAGAATGGAGGTGTGTGAAGTCACAGAATCGAGCTGTGTGAAGTCAGAGAATAGAGGTGTTTGAACTCATAGAATGGAGGTTTGTGAATTCACAATGGAGGTGTGTGAAATCATAGAATGGAGGTGTCTGAAGACACAGAATGGAAGAGTGTGAGGTCAGAATGGATGTGGGCGAAGTCATAGAATGGAAGTGTTTGAAGTCAGAAGGAAAGTGTGTGAAGTCACAGAATGGAGGTGTGTGAAGTCGGAATGGAGGTTTGTGAACTCATAGAATGAAGGTGTGTGAAGTCACAATGGAGGTGTGTGAAGTCATAGAATGGAGGTGTGTGCAGTCACAGAATGGAGGTGTGTGCAGTCATAGAATGGAGGAGTGTGAACTCAGAATGGAGGTGTGTGAAGTCATAGAATGGAGGTGTGTGAAGTCATAGAATGGATATTTGTGAAGTAAGAATGAACGTGTGAGAATCACAGAATGGAGGTGTGTGAAGTCACAGAATGGAGGTGTGTGAGGTCAGAGGAGGTGTGTGAAGTGATAGAATGGAGGTGTGTGAAGTCAGAGGAGGTGTGTGAAGTCATAGAATGGAGGTGTGTGAAGTCATATAATGGATGTTTGTGAAGTAAGAATGATCGTGTGTGATTCACAGATTGGAAGTGTGTGAAGTCATAGAATGGAGGTGTGTGAAGTCATAGAATGGAGGTGTGTGAAGTCACAGAATGGAGGTGTGTGAAGCCATGGAATGAAGGTGTGTGAAGTCACAGAATGGAGTTTTGTTAAGTCATACAATGGAGGTGGTTGAACTCATAGAATGGAGGTGTGTGAAGTCATAGAATTGAGGTGTGTGACCTCATAGAATGGAGTTGTGTGAAGTCACAATGGAGGTGTGTGAAGTCATAGAATGGAGGTGTGTGAAGTCAGAGGAGGTGTGTGAAGTCATAGAATGGAGGTGTGTGAAGTCACATAATGGACGTTTGTGAAGTAAGAATGATCGTGTGTGATTTACAGATTGGAAGTGTGTGAAGTCATAGAATGGAGGTGTGTGAAGTCATAGAATGGAGGTGTGTGAAGTCACAGAATGGAGGTGTGTGAAGCCATAGAATGAAGGTGTGTGAAGTCACAGAATGGAGTTTTGTTAAGTCATACAATGGAGGTGGGTGAACTCATAGAATGGAGGTGTGTGAAGTCATATAATTGAGGTGTGTGACCTCATAGAATGGAGTTGTGTGAAGTCACAATGGAGGTGTGTGAAGTCATAGAATGGAGGTGTGTGAAGTCAAAATTATGGTGAGTGAAGTCAAAGAATGGAGGTGTGTGAAGTCACAGAATGGAGGTGTGTGAAGTCAAAATGGAGGTCTGTGAAATCAAAGAATAGAGGTTTGTGAAGTCATAGAATGGTGGTGTGTGTATTCATGGAATCGAGGTTTGTGAAGTCAAAAAATCGAAGTGTGTGAAGTTACAGAAGAGAGGTGTGTGAATTCATAGAATTGATGTGTGTGAAGTCATAGAATTGAGGTGTGTGAAGTCAGAATGGAGATGTGTGAAATCACAGAATGGAGTTGTGTGAAGTCATAGAATGGAGGTGTGTGAAGTCATAGAATTCAAGTGTGTGAAGTCATAGAATGGAAGTGTGTGAAGTCATAGAATGGGGGTGTGTGAAGTCATAGAATGGAGGTGTGTGAAGTCAACAATGGAGGTGTGTGAAGTCACAGAAAGGAGTTGTGTGATGTCATAGAATGGAGGTGTGTGAAGTCATAGAATGGAGTTGTGTGAAGTCACAGAATGGAGGATTGTGAAGTCATAGAATGCAGGTGCGTGAAGTGACAGAATGGAGGTGTGTGAAGTCATAGAATTGGGGTGTGTGAACTCATAGAATGGAGGTGTGTGAAGTCATAGAATGGAGGTGTGTGAAGTTAAAGAATGGAGGTTTGTGAAGTCATAGAATGGAGGTGTGTGAAGTCATAGAATGGAGTTGAGTGAATTCATAGAATGGAGGTGTGTGAAGTCACAGAATGGAGGTGTGTGAAGTCACCGAATGGAGTTGTTTGAGGTCAGAATGGGGGTGTGTGAAGTCACAGAATGGAGGTGTGTGAAGTCACACAATGGAGGTGGGTTTAGTCACAGAACGGAGGTGTGTGACCTCATAGAATGGAGTTGTGTGAAGTCACAATGGAGATGTGTGAAGTCATAGAATGGACGTGTGTGAATTTACAATGGAGGTGTGTGAAGTCATAGAATGGAGGTGTCTGAAGTCACAGAATGGAAGAGTGTGGGCTCAGAATGGAGATTTGAGAAGTCATAGAATGGAAGTGTTTGAAGTCAGAAGGAAGGTGTATCAAGTCACAGAATGGAAGTGTGTGAAGTCGGAATGGAGGTGTGTGAACTCATAGAATGAAGGTGTGTGAAGTCAGAATGGAGGTGTGTGAAGTCATAGAATGGAGGTGTGTGCAGTCACAGAATGGAGGTGTGTGCAGTCATAGAATGTATGTGTGTGAAGTCAGAATGGAGGTGTGTGAAGTCACAGAAGGGAGATGTGTGAACTCAGAATGGAGGCATGTGAAGTCATAGAATGCAGGTGTGTGAAGTCATAGAATGGGGTGTGTGAAGTCCTAGAATGGAGGTGTGTGAAGTCAGAATGGAGGTGTGTGAACTCATAGAATGGAGGTGTGTGAAGTCACAATGGAGGTGAATGAAGTCATAGAATGGAGTTGTGTGAAGTCACAGAATGGAGGTGTGTGAAGTCAGAATGCAGGTGTATGAAGTCACAGAATGGAGGTGTGTGAAATCAGAATAGAGGTGTGTAAAGACACAGAATGGAGGTGTGTGAAATCATAGAATGGAGGTGTGTGAAGACATAGAATGGAGTTGTGTGAAGTCATAGAATTGATGTTTGTGTAGTAAGAATGAATGTGTGTGAGTCAGAGAATTGAGGTGTGTGAAGTCACAGAATGGAGGTGTGTGAAGTCAAAGGTGGTGTGTGAAGTCATAGAATGGAGGTGTGTGAAGTCAGAGGAGGTGTGTGAAGTCATAGAATGGAGGTGTGTGAAGCCATAGAATGTAGGTGTGTGAAGGCACAGAATGGAGTTGTGTGAAGTCATAGAATGGAGGTGTGTGAACTCATACAATGGAGCTGTGTGAAGTCATAGAATGGAGGGTGTGAAGTCCCAGAATGGAGGTGTATGAAGTCACAGAATGGAGGTGTGCGAAATCATAGAATGGAGGTGTGCGAAATCATAGAATGGAGGTGTGTGAAGTCGGAACGGAGGTTTGGGAAGTCATAGAATGGAGGTGTGTGCAGACAGAATGGAGGTGTGTGAAGTCATAGAATGGAGTTGTGTGAAGTCACAATGGAGGTGTGTGAAGTCATAGAATGGAGGTGTGTGAAGTCACAGAATGGAGGTGTGTGAAATCATAGAATGCAGGTGTGTGAAGTCAGAATGGAGGTGTGTGAAGTCACATAATGGAGGTGTGTGAAGTCAGATTGAAGGTGTGTGAAGTCATGGAATGGAGGTGTGTGAATTCATAGAATGGAGGTGTGTGAACTCAGAATGGAGGTTCCGAAGGCATAGAATGGAAGCGTTTGAATTCAGAAGGAAGGTGGGTGAAGTCACAGAATGGAGGTGTGTAAAGTCATAGAATGTAGGTGTGTGAAGTCATAGAATGGAAGTGTTTGAAGTCATAGAATGGAAGTGTGTGAAGTCATAAAATGGACGTGCATGAAGTCATAGAATGGAGGTGTGTGAAGTCACAGAAAATAAGTGTGTGATGTCATAGAATGGAGGTGTGTGAAGTCATAGAATGGAGGTGTGTGAAGTCACAGAATGGAGGAATGTGAAGTCATGGAATGCAGGTGTGTGAAGTCATGGAATGGAGCTTTGTGAAGTCAAACAATGGAAGTGTGTGAAGTCATAGAAAAGAGGTGTGTGAAGTCAGAATGGAGGTGTATGCAGTCACAGAATGGAGGTGTTTGAACTCAGAATAGAGGTGTGTAAAGACACAGAATGGAGGTGTGTGAAGTCATAGAATGGAGGTGTGTGAAGTCATAGAATGGATGTTTGTGAAGTAAGAATGAACGTGTGTGAATCACAGAATGGAGGTGTGTGAAGTCACAGAATGGAGGTGTGTGAAGTCAGAGGTGGTGTGTGCAGTCATAGAATGGAGGTGTGTGAAGTCAGAGAAGGTGTGTGAAGTCATAGAACGGAGGTGTGTGAAGCCATAGAATGTAGGTGTATGAAGTCACAGAATGGAGGTGTGTGAAGTCAGAATGGAGGTATGAAGTCATAGAATGTAGGTGGGTGAATTCATAGAATGCAGGTGTGTGAAGTCACAGAAGGGAGGTGTGTGAAGTCATAGAATGGAGGTGTGTGAACTCATAGAATGGAGGTGTGAAGTTATAGATTGGAGGTGAGTGAACTCATGGAATGGAGGTGTGTGAAGTCACAATGAAGGTGTGTGAAGTCATCGAATGGAGGTGTGTGAAGTCACAGAATGGAGGTGTGTGAACTCAGAATGGAGGTGTGTGAAGTCATAGAATGGGGGTGTGTGAAGTCATAGAATGGAGGTTTGTGAAGTCAAAAGTGGACGTGTGTGAAGTCAAACAATGGTGGTGTGTGAAGTCACAGAATGGAGGTGTGTGAAGTCAAAGAATGGAAGTGTGTGAAGTCAAAATGGAGGTGTGTGAAGTCACAGAATGGAGGTGTGTGAAGTCATAGAATGGAGGTGTGTGAAGTCACAGAATTGAGATGTGTGAAGTCACAGAATGGAGGTGTGTGAAGTCACAGAATGGAGGTGTGTGAAGTCACAGAATGGAGGTGTGTGAAGTCACAGAATGGAGGTGTGTGAAGTCACACAATGGAGGTGTGTGAAGTCAGAGAATGGAGGTGTGTGAAGTCACAGAATGGAGGTGTGTGAAGTCAAAAATATGGTGTGCGAAGTCACAGAATGGAGGTGTGTGAAGTCATAGAATGGAGGTGTGTGAAATCATAGAATGGAGGTATGTGAAGTCAGAATGGAGGTGTGTGAAGTCACAGAATTGAGGTGTGTGAAGTCACAGAATGGAGGTGTGTGAAGTCAGAATGAAGGTGTGTGAAGTCACAGAATGGAGGTGTGTGAAGTCACAGAATGGATGTTTGTGAAGTAAGAATGAAGGTGTTTGAAGTCATAGGGTGGAGGTGTGTGAAGTCACAGAATGGAGGTGTGTGAAGTCATAGAATGGAGGTGTGTGAAGTCATAGAATTGAGGTGTGTGAAGTCATTGAATGGAGGTGTGTGAAGTCATAAAATGGAGGTGTGTGAACTCAAAGAATGGAGGTGTGTGAAGTCAAAATGGAGTTGTGTGAAGTCATAGAATGGTGTTTTTTGATGTCAACGAATGGAGGTGTGTGAAGGCATAGAATGGAGGTGTGTGAAGTCAGATTGGAGGTGTGTGAAATCACAGAATGGAGGTGTGTGAAGTCACAGAATGGAGGTGTGTGAAGTCAGAATGTAGGTGTGTGAAGCCACAGAATGGAGGTGTGTGAAGTCATAGAATGGAAGTGTGTGAAATCATTGAATGGAGGTGTGTGAAGTCCCAGAATTGAGGTGTGTGAAGTCAGAATGGAGGTGTGTGAAGTCAGAATGGAGGTGTGTGAAGTCATAGAATGGAGGTCTGTGAACTCAGAATGGAGGTTTGTGAAGTCATAGAATGGAGGTGTGTGAAATCACAGAATGTAGGTGTGTGAAGTCATAGAATGGAGGTGTGTGAAGTCATAAAATGGAGGTGTGTGAATTCATAGAATGGATGTGTGTGAAGTCACAATGGAGTTGTGTTAAGTCATAGAATGTTTGTTTTTGATGTCAACGAAGGGAGGTGTGTGAAGTCATAGAATGGAGGTGTGTGAAGTCAGATTGGAGGTGTGTGAAATCACAGAATGGAGGTGTGTCAACTCAGAAATGATGTGTGTGAAGTCATAGAATGGAGGTGTGTGAAATCATAGAATGGAGGTGTGTGAAGTCAAAGAATTGAGGTGTGTGAAGTCAGAATGCAGGTGTGTGAAGTCAGAATGGAGGTGTGTGAAGTCATAGAATGGAAGTCTGTGAACTCATAGAATGGAGGTCTGTGAACTCAGAATGGGGGTTTGTGAGGTCATAGAGTTGAGGTCTGTGAACTCAGAATGGAGGTGTGTGAAGTCATAGAATGGAGGTGTGTGAAAACATAGAATGGAGGTGTGTGAAGTCAGAATGAAGGTGTGTGAAGTCACAGAATTGAGGTGTGTGAAGTCACAGAATGGAGGTGTTTGAAGATATATATTGGAGTTGTGTGAAGTCAAAATGGATGTGTGAAGTCATAGAATGGAGGTGTGTGAGGCGGAGAATGGAGGTGTGTGAAGTCACAGAATGGATGTGTGTGAACTCAGAATGTAGGTGTGTGAAGCCACAGCATGGAGGTGTGTGAAGTCATAGAATGGAAGTGTGTGAAGTCATAGAAAGGATGTGTGTGAACTCAGAATGGAGGTGTGTGAAGTCACAGAATGGAGGTTTGTGAAGTCATAGAATGGAGGTGTGTGAAGTCAGAGAATGGATGTTCCTGAAGTAAGAGTGAAGGTGTGTGAAGTCAAAGAATGGAGGTGTGTGAAGTCATAGAAGGGAGGTGTGTGAAGTCACAGAATGGAGGTGTGTGAAGTCAGAATGGAGGTGTGAAGTCATAGAATGGGGTTGGGTGAAGTCATAGAAAGGAGGTGTGGGAAGTCATAGAATGGAGGAGTGTGAAGTCATAGAGTGGAGGTGAGTGAAGTCACAGATTCGAGGTCTGTGAAGTCATAGAATGGAGGTGTGTGAAGTCAGAATGCAGGTGTGTGAAGTCATAGAATGGAGTTGTGTGAACTAATAGAATGGAGGTTTGTGACGTCATAATGGAAGTGTGTGAAGTCACAGAACGGAGGTGTGTGAAGTCATACAATGGAGGTGTGTGAAGTCAGAATGGGGGTGTGTGAACTCAGAATGGAGGTGTGTGAAGTCATAGATGGAGGTGTGTGAAGTCATAGTATGGACGTGTGTCAAATCATAGAATGCAGTTTTGTGAAGTCACAGAATGGAGCTGTGTGAAGTCAGAAGGGAGTTGTGTGATATCATAGAATGGAGGTGTGTGAAGTCAGAATGGAGGTGTGTGAAGTCATAGAATGGAGGTGTGTGAAGTCACAGAATGGAGGTGTATGAAGTCCCAGAATGGAGGTGTGTGAAGTCATAGAATGGAGGGTGTGAAGGCAGAATGGAGGTCTGTGAAGTCACAGAATGGAGGTGTGTGAACTCAGAATGGAGGTGTGTGAATTCATAGAATGTTATTGTGTGATGTCATACCATGGAGGTATGTGAAATCATAGAATGGAGTTTTGTGAAGTCACAGAATGGAGCTGTGTGAAGTCAGAAGGGAGGTGTGTGAAGTCATAGAATGGAGGTGTGTGAAGTCAGAATGGAGGTGTGTGAAATCAAAGAATTGAGGTGTGTGAAGTCACAATGGAGTTGTGTGAAGTCATAGAATGGAGGGGTGTGAAGTCACAGAATGGAGGTGTATGAAGTCACAGAATGGAGGTGTGTGAAGTCATAGAATGGAGGTGTGTGAAGTCACAGAATGGAGGTGTGTGAATTCATAGAATTGAGGTATGTGAAATCATAAAATGGAAGTGTTTGAAGTCACAGAATGGAGGTGTGTGAAGTCAGAATGGAGGTGTGTGAAGTCATAGATTGAGGTGTGTGAAGTCACAATGGAGGTGTGTGAACTCATAGAATGGAGGTGTGTGAAATCACAACGGAGGTGTGTGAAGTCATAGAATGGAGGCGTGGAAGTCACAGAATGGGGTTGTGTGAAGTCATAGAATGGAGCTGTGTGAAGTCAGAATGGAGGTGTGTGAAGTCAGAATGGAGGTGTGTGAAGTCACACAATGTAGGTGTGTGAAGTCAGAGAATGGAGGTGTGTGAAGTCACAGAATGGAGGTGTGTGAAGTCAAAAATATGGTGTGCGAAGTCACAGAATGGAGGTGTGTGAAGTCATAAAATGGAGGTGTGTGAAATCATAGAATGGAGGTATGTGAAGTCAGAATGGAGGTGTGTGAAGTCACAGAATTGAGGTGTGTGAAGTCACAGAATGGAGGTGTGTGAAGTCAGAATGAAGGTGTGTGAAGTCACAGAATGGAGGTGTGTGAAGTCACAGAATGGAGGTGTGTGAAGTCATAGAATGGAGGTGTGTGAAGTCATAGAATTGAGGTGTGTGAAGTCATTGAATGGAGGTGTGTGAAGTCATAAAATGGAGGTGTGTGAACTCATAGAATGGAGGTGTGTGAAGTCAAAATGGAGTTGTGTGAAGTCATAGAATGGTGTTTTTTGATGTCAACGAATGGAGGTGTGTGAAGGCATAGAATGGAGGTGTGTGAAGTCAGATTGGAGGTGTGTGAAATCACAGAATGGAGGTGTGTGAAGTCACAGAATGGAGGTGTGTGAACTCAGAATGTAGGTGTGTGAAGCCACAGAATGGAGGTGTGTGAAGTCATAGAATGGAAGTGTGTGAAATCATTGAATGGAGGTGTGTGAAGTCCCAGAATGGAGGTGTGTGAAGTCAGAATGGAGGTGTGTGAAGTCATAGAATGGAGGTCTGTGAACCCAGAATGGAGGTTTGTGAAGTCATAGAATGGAGGTGTGTGAAATCACAGAATGTAGGTGTGTGAAGTCATAGAATGGAGGTGTGTGAAGTCATAAAATGGAGGTGTGTGAATTCATAGAATGGATGTGTGTGAAGTCACAATGGAGTTGTGTTAAGTCATAGAATGGTTGTTTTTGATGTCAACGAATGGAGGTGTGTGAAGTCATAGAATGGAGGTGTGTGAAGTCAGATTGGAGGTGTGTGAAATCACAGAATGGAGGTGTGTCAACTCAGAAATGATGTGTGTGAAGTCATAGAATGGAGGTGTGTGAAATCATAGAATGGAGGTGTGTGAAGTCAAAGAATTGAGGTGTGTGAAGTCAGAATGCAGGTGTGTGAAGTCAGAATGGAGGTGTGTGAAGTCATAGAATGGAAGTGTGTGAACTCATAGAATGGAGGTCTGTGAACTCAGAATGGGGGTTTGTGAGGTCATAGAATTGAGGTCTGTGAACTCAGAATGGAGGTGTGTGAAGTCATAGAATGGAGGTGTGTGAAAACATAGAATGGAGGTGTGTGAAGTCAGAATGAAGGTGTGTGAAGTCACAGAATTGAGGTGTGTGAAGTCACAGAATGGAGGTGTTTGAAGATATATATTGGAGTTGTGTGAAGTCAAAATGGATGTGTGAAGTCATAGAATGGAGGTGTGTGAAGGCGGAGAATGGAGGTGTGTGAAGTCACAGAATGGATGTGTGTGAACTCAGAATGTAGGTGTGTGAAGCCACAGCATGGAGGTGTGTGAAGTCATAGAATGGAAGTGTGTGAAGTCATAGAAAGGATGTGTGTGAACTCAGAATGGAGGTGTGTGAAGTCACAGAATGGAGGTTTGTGAAGTCATAGAATGGAGGTGTGTGAAGTCAGAGAATGGATGTTCCTGAAGTAAGAGTGAATGTGTGTGAAGTCAAGGAATGGAGGTGTGTGAAGTCATAGAAGGGAGGTGTGTGAAGTCACAGAATGGAGGTGTGTGAAGTCAGAATGGAGGTGTGAAGTCATAGAATGGGGTTGGGTGAAGTCATAGAAAGGAGGTGTGGGAAGTCATAGAATGGAGGAGTGTGAAGTCATAGAGTGGAGTTGAGTGAAGTCACAGATTCGAGGTCTGTGAAGTCATAGAATGGAGGTGTGTAAAGTCAGAATGCAGGTGTGTGAAGTCATAGAATGGAGTTGTGTGAACTAATAGAATGGAGGTTTGTGATGTCATAATGGAAGTGTGTGAAGTCACAGAATGGAGGTGTGTGAAGTCATACAATGGAGGTGTGTGAAGTCATAATGGAGGTGTGTGAACTCAGAATGGAGGTGTGTGAAGTCATAGATGGAGGTGTGTGAAGTCATAGTATGGACGTGTGTCAAATCATAGAATGGAGTTTTGTGAAGTCACAGAATGGAGCTGTGTGAAGTCAGAAGGGAGTTGTGTGAAATCATAGAATGGAGGTGTGTGAAGTCACAATGGAGTTGTGTGAAGTCATAGAATGGAGGTGTGTGAAGTCACAGAATGGAGGTGTATGAAGTCCCAGAATGGAGGTGTGTGAAGTCATAGAATGGAGGTGTGTGAAGTCACAGAATGAAGGTATGTGAAGTCACAGAATGGAGGTGTGTGAACCCAGAATGGAGGCGGGTGATGTCACATAATGGAGGTGTGTGAAGTCATAGAATGGAGGTGTGTGAAGTCACAGAATGGAGGTGTGTGAAGTCATACAATGGAGGTGTGTGAAGTCAGAATGGAGGTGTGTGAAGTCACAGAATGGAGGTGTGTGAACTCAGTATGGAGGTGTGTGAAGTCATAGATGGAGGTGTGTGAAGTCATAGTATGGAGGTGTGTCAAATCATAGAATGGAGTTTTGTGAAGTCACAGAATGGAGCTGTGTGAAGTCAGAAGGGAGGTGTGTGAGGTCATAGAATGGAGGTGTGTGAAGTCAGAATGGAGGTGTGTGAAATCATAGAAAGGTGGTGTGTGAAGTCACAATGGAGTTGTGTGAAGTCATAGAATGGAGGTGTGTGAAGTCACAGAATGGAGGTGTATGAAGTCCCAGAATGGAGGTGTGTGAAGTCATAGAATGGAGGTGTGTGAAGTCACAGAATGAAGGTGTGTGAAGTCACAGAATGGAGGTGTGTGAAGTCAGAATGGAGGTGTGTGAAGTCACAGAATGGAGGTGTGTGAAGTCATAGAATGGAGGTGTGTGAAATCATAAAATGGAAGTGTTTGAAGTCACAGAATGGAGGTGTGTGAAGTCAGAATGGAGGTGTGTGAAGTCATAGAATTGAGGTGTGTGAAATCACAGTGGAGGTGTGTGAAGTCATAGAATGGAGGTGTGTGAAGTCACAGAATGGAGGTGTGTCACAGAATAGAGGTGTGTGAAGTCAGAATGCAGGTGTGAAGTCACAGAAGGGAGGTGTGTTAAGTCACAGAATGGATGTTTGTGAAGTAAGAATGAAGGTGTTTGAAGTCATAGAGTGGAAGTGTGTGAAGTCACAGAATGGAAGTGTGTGAAGTCATAGAATGGAGGTCTGTGAAGTCATAGAACTGAGGTGTGTAAAGTCATAGAATGGAGGTGTGTAAAGTCATAAAATGGAGGTGTGTGAACTCATAGAATGGAGGTGTGTGAAGCCAAAATGGAGTTGTGTGAAGTCATAGA
Organism: Megascapheus bottae; assembly: GCA_024803745.1. Classification (NCBI taxonomy): domain Eukaryota; kingdom Metazoa; phylum Chordata; class Mammalia; order Rodentia; family Geomyidae; genus Megascapheus; species Megascapheus bottae. The sequence goes on along the minus strand of JANJXV010000159.1, from coordinate 681,983 downwards.
ATGGTGGTTTTTGATGTCAACGAATGGAGGTGTGTGAAGGCATAGAATGGAGGTGTGTGAAGTCAGATTGGAGGTGTGTGAAATCACAGAATGGAGGTGTGTCAACTCAGAAATGAGGTGTGTGAAGTCATAGAATGGAGGTGTGTGAAGTCATAGAAAGGAAGTGTGTGAAATCATAGAATGGAGGTGTGGGAAGTCACAGAATTGAGGTGTGTGAAGTCAGAATGGAGGTGTGTGAAGTCAGAATGGAGGTGAGTGAAGTTATAGAATGGAGATGTGTGAAGTCTTAGAATGGAGGTCTGTGAACTCAGAATGGAGGTTTGTGAAGTCATAGAATGGAGGTGTGTGAACTCAGAATGGAGGTGTGTGAAGTCACAGAATTTAGGTGTGTGAAGTCATAGAATGGAGGTTTGTGAAAACACAGAATGGAGGTGTGTGAATTCATAGAATGGAGGTGTGAAGTCATAGGATAGAGGTGTGTGAAGTAACGGAATGGAGGTGTGTGAAGTCACAGAATGGAGGTGTGTGAAGTCACAGAATGGAGGTGTGTGAACTCAGAATGGAAGTGTGTGAAGCCACAGAATTGAGGTGTGTGAAGTCATAGAATGGAAGTGTGTGAAATCATATAAAGGAGGTGTGTGAACTCAGAATGGAGGTGTGTGAAGTCACAGAATGGAGGTGTGTGAAGTCAGTATGGAGGTGTGAAGTCATAGAATGTGGTTGGGTGAAGGCATAGAAAGGAGGTGTGGGAAGTCATAGAATGGAGGTGTGTGAAGTCAGAATGCAGGTGTGTGAAGTCATAGAATGGAGATATGTGAACTCATAGAATGGAGGTGTGTGACGTCATAATGGAAGTGTGTGAAGTCACAGAATGGAGGTGTGTGAAGTCATACAATGGAGGTGTGTGAAGTCAATATGAAGGTGTGTGAAGTCACAGAATGGAGGTGTGTGAACTCAGAATGGAGGTGTGTGAAGTCATAGATGGAGGTGTGTGAAGTCATAGTATGGAGGTGTGTCAAATCATAAAATGGAGTTTTGTGAAGTCACAGAATGGAGCTGTGTGAAGTCAGAAGGGAGGTGTGTGAAGTCATAGAATGGAGGTGTGTGAAGTCATAGAATGGAGGTGTGTGCAGTCACAGAATGGAGGTGTGTGCAGTCATAGAATGTAGGTGTGTGAAGTCAGAATGGAGGTGTGTGAAGTCACAGAAGGGAGATGTGTGAACTCAGAATGGAGGCATGTGAAGTCATAGAATGCAGGTGTGTGAAGTCATAGAATGGGGTGTGTGAAGTCCTAGAATGGAGGTGTGTGAAGTCAGAATGGAGGTGTGTGAACTCATAGAATGGAGGTGTGTGAAGTCACAATGGAGGTGAATGAAGTCATAGAATGGAGTTGTGTGAAGTCACAGAATGGAGGTGTGTGAAGTCAGAATGCAGGTGTATGAAGTCACAGAATGGAGGTGTGTGAAATCAGAATAGAGGTGTGTAAAGACACAGAATGGAGGTGTGTGAAATCATAGAATGGAGGTGTGTGAAGTCATAGAATGGAGTTGTGTGAAGTCATAGAATTGATGTTTGTGTAGTAAGAATGAATGTGTGTGAGTCAGAGAATTGAGGTGTGTGAAGTCACAGAATGGAGGTGTGTGAAGTCAAAGGTGGTGTGTGAAGTCATAGAATGGAGGTGTGTGAAGTCAGAGGAGGTGTGTGAAGTCATAGAATGGAGGTGTGTGAAGCCATAGAATGTAGGTGTGTGAAGGCACAGAATGGAGTTGTGTGAAGTCATAGAATGGAGGTGTGTGAACTCATACAATGGAGCTGTGTGAAGTCATAGAATGGAGGGTGTGAAGTCCCAGAATGGAGGTGTATGAAGTCACAGAATGGAGGTGTGCGAAATCATAGAATGGAGGTGTGCGAAATCATAGAATGGAGGTGTGTGAAGTCGGAACGGAGGTTTGGGAAGTCATAGAATGGAGGTGTGTGCAGACAGAATGGAGGTGTGTGAAGTCATAGAATGGAGTTGTGTGAAGTCACAATGGAGGTGTGTGAAGTCATAGAATGGAGGTGTGTGAAGTCACAGAATGGAGGTGTGTGAAATCATAGAATGCAGGTGTGTGAAGTCAGAATGGAGGTGTGTGAAGTCACATAATGGAGGTGTGTGAAGTCAGATTGAAGGTGTGTGAAGTCATGGAATGGAGGTGTGTGAATTCATAGAATGGAGGTGTGTGAACTCAGAATGGAGGTTCCGAAGGCATAGAATGGAAGCGTTTGAATTCAGAAGGAAGGTGGGTGAAGTCACAGAATGGAGGTGTGTAAAGTCATAGAATGTAGGTGTGTGAAGTCATAGAATGGAAGTGTTTGAAGTCATAGAATGGAAGTGTGTGAAGTCATAAAATGGACGTGCATGAAGTCATAGAATGGAGGTGTGTGAAGTCACAGAAAATAAGTGTGTGATGTCATAGAATGGAGGTGTGTGAAGTCATAGAATGGAGGTGTGTGAAGTCACAGAATGGAGGAATGTGAAGTCATGGAATGCAGGTGTGTGAAGTCATGGAATGGAGCTTTGTGAAGTCAAACAATGGAAGTGTGTGAAGTCATAGAAAAGAGGTGTGTGAAGTCAGAATGGAGGTGTATGCAGTCACAGAATGGAGGTGTTTGAACTCAGAATAGAGGTGTGTAAAGACACAGAATGGAGGTGTGTGAAGTCATAGAATGGAGGTGTGTGAAGTCATAGCATGGATGTTTGTGAAGTAAGAATGAACGTGTGTGAATCACAGAATGGAGGTGTGTGAAGTCACAGAATGGAGGTGTGTGAAGTCAGAGGTGGTGTGTGCAGTCATAGAATGGAGGTGTGTGAAGTCAGAGAAGGTGTGTGAAGTCATAGAACGGAGGTGTGTGAAGCCATAGAATGTAGGTGTATGAAGTCACAGAATGGAGGTGTGTGAAGTCAGAATGGAGGTATGAAGTCATAGAATGTAGGTGGGTGAATTCATAGAATGCAGGTGTGTGAAGTCACAGAAGGGAGGTGTGTGAAGTCATAGAATGGAGGTGTGTGAACTCATAGAATGGAGGTGTGAAGTTATAGATTGGAGGTGAGTGAACTCATGGAATGGAGGTGTGTGAAGTCACAATGAAGGTGTGTGAAGTCATCGAATGGAGGTGTGTGAAGTCACAGAATGGAGGTGTGTGAACTCAGAATGGAGGTGTGTGAAGTCATAGAATGGGGGTGTGTGAAGTCATAGAATGGAGGTTTGTGAAGTCAAAAGTGGACGTGTGTGAAGTCAAACAATGGTGGTGTGTGAAGTCACAGAATGGAGGTGTGTGAAGTCAAAGAATGGAAGTGTGTGAAGTCAAAATGGAGGTGTGTGAAGTCACAGAATGGAGGTGTGTGAAGTCATAGAATGGAGGTGTGTGAAGTCACAGAATGGAGGTGTGTGAAGTCACAGAATGGAGGTGTGTGAAGTCACAGAATGGAGGTGTGTGAAGTCACAGAATGGAGGTGTGTGAAGTCACACAATGGAGGTGTGTGAAGTCAGAGAATGGAGGTGTGTGAAGTCACAGAATGGAGGTGTGTGAAGTCAAAAATATGGTGTGCGAAGTCACAGAATGGAGGTGTGTGAAGTCAGAGAATGGAGGTGTGTGAAATCATAGAATGGAGGTATGTGAAGTCAGAATGGAGGTGTGTGAAGTCACAGAATTGAGGTGTGTGAAGTCACAGAATGGAGGTGTGTGAAGTCAGAATGAAGGTGTGTGAAGTCACAGAATGGAGGTGTGTGAAGTCACAGAATGGATGTTTGTGAAGTAAGAATGAAGGTGTTTGAAGTCATAGGGTGGAGGTGTGTGAAGTCACAGAATGGAGGTGTGTGAAGTCATAGAATGGAGGTGTGTGAAGTATTAGAATTGAGGTGTGTGAAGTCATTGAATGGAGGTGTGTGAAGTCATAAAATGGAGGTGTGTGAACTCAAAGAATGGAGGTGTGTGAAGTCAAAATGGAGTTGTGTGAAGTCATAGAATGGTGTTTTTTGATGTCAACGAATGGAGGTGTGTGAAGGCATAGAATGGAGGTGTGTGAAGTCAGATTGGAGGTGTGTGAAATCACAGAATGGAGGTGTGTGAAGTCACAGAATGGAGGTGTGTGAAGTCAGAATGTAGGTGTGTGAAGCCACAGAATGGAGGTGTGTGAAGTCATAGAATGGAAGTGTGTGAAATCATTGAATGGAGGTGTGTGAAGTCCCAGAATTGAGGTGTGTGAAGTCAGAATGGAGGTGTGTGAAGTCAGAATGGAGGTGTGTGAAGTCATAGAATGGAGGTCTGTGAACTCAGAATGGAGGTTTGTGAAGTCATAGAATGGAGGTGTGTGAAATCACAGAATGTAGGTGTGTGAAGTCATAGAATGGAGGTGTGTGAAGTCATAAAATGGAGGTGTGTGAATTCATAGAATGGATGTGTGTGAAGTCACAATGGAGTTGTGTTAAGTCATAGAATGTTTGTTTTTGATGTCAACGAATGGAGGTGTGTGAAGTCATAGAATGGAGGTGTGTGAAGTCAGATTGGAGGTGTGTGAAATCACAGAATGGAGGTGTGTCAACTCAGAAATGATGTGTGTGAAGTCATAGAATGGAGGTGTGTGAAATCATAGAATGGAGGTGTGTGAAGTCAAAGAATTGAGGTGTGTGAAGTCAGAATGCAGGTGTGTGAAGTCAGAATGGAGGTGTGTGAAGTCATAGAATGGAAGTCTGTGAACTCATAGAATGGAGGTCTGTGAACTCAGAATGGGGGTTTGTGAGGTCATAGAGTTGAGGTCTGTGAACTCAGAATGGAGGTGTGTGAAGTCATAGAATGGAGGTGTGTGAAAACATAGAATGGAGGTGTGTGAAGTCAGAATGAAGGTGTGTGAAGTCACAGAATTGAGGTGTGTGAAGTCACAGAATGGAGGTGTTTGAAGATATATATTGGAGTTGTGTGAAGTCAAAATGGATGTGTGAAGTCATAGAATGGAGGTGTGTGAGGCGGAGAATGGAGGTGTGTGAAGTCACAGAATGGATGTGTGTGAACTCAGAATGTAGGTGTGTGAAGCCACAGCATGGAGGTGTGTGAAGTCATAGAATGGAAGTGTGTGAAGTCATAGAAAGGATGTGTGTGAACTCAGAATGGAGGTGTGTGAAGTCACAGAATGGAGGTTTGTGAAGTCATAGAATGGAGGTGTGTGAAGTCAGAGAATGGATGTTCCTGAAGTAAGAGTGAAGGTGTGTGAAGTCAAAGAATGGAGGTGTGTGAAGTCATAGAAGGGAGGTGTGTGAAGTCACAGAATGGAGGTGTGTGAAGTCAGAATGGAGGTGTGAAGTCATAGAATGGGGTTGGGTGAAGTCATAGAAAGGAGGTGTGGGAAGTCATAGAATGGAGGAGTGTGAAGTCATAGAGTGGAGGTGAGTGAAGTCACAGATTCGAGGTCTGTGAAGTCATAGAATGGAGGTGTGTGAAGTCAGAATGCAGGTGTGTGAAGTCATAGAATGGAGTTGTGTGAACTAATAGAATGGAGGTTTGTGACGTCATAATGGAAGTGTGTGAAGTCACAGAACGGAGGTGTGTGAAGTCATACAATGGAGGTGTGTGAAGTCAGAATGGGGGTGTGTGAACTCAGAATGGAGGTGTGTGAAGTCATAGATGGAGGTGTGTGAAGTCATAGTATGGACGTGTGTCAAATCATAGAATGGAGTTTTGTGAAGTCACAGAATGGAGCTGTGTGAAGTCAGAAGGGAGTTGTGTGATATCATAGAATGGAGGTCTGTGAAGTCAGAATGGAGGTGTGTGAAGTCATAGAATGGAGGTGTGTGAAGTCACAGAATGGAGGTGTATGAAGTCCCAGAATGGAGGTGTGTGAAGTCATAGAATGGAGGGTGTGAAGGCAGAATGGAGGTCTGTGAAGTCACAGAATGGAGGTGTGTGAACTCAGAATGGAGGTGTGTGAATTCATAGAATGTTATTGTGTGATGTCATACCATGGAGGTATGTGAAATCATAGAATGGAGTTTTGTGAAGTCACAGAATGGAGCTGTGTGAAGTCAGAAGGGAGGTGTGTGAAGTCATAGAATGGAGGTGTGTGAAGTCAGAATGGAGGTGTGTGAAATCAAAGAATTGAGGTGTGTGAAGTCACAATGGAGTTGTGTGAAGTCATAGAATGGAGGTGTGTGAAGTCACAGAATGGAGGTGTATGAAGTCACAGAATGGAGGTGTGTGAAGTCATAGAATGGAGGTGTGTGAAGTCACAGAATGGAGGTGTGTGAATTCATAGAATGGAGGTATGTGAAATCATAAAATGGAAGTGTTTGAAGTCACAGAATGGAGGTGTGTGAAGTCAGAATGGAGGTGTGTGAAGTCATAGATTGAGGTGTGTGAAGTCACAATGGAGGTGTGTGAACTCATAGAATGGAGGTGTGTGAAATCACAACGGAGGTGTGTGAAGTCATAGAATGGAGGCGTGGAAGTCACAGAATGGGGTTGTGTGAAGTCATAGAATGGAGCTGTGTGAAGTCAGAATGGAGGTGTGTGAAGTCAGAATGGAGGTGTGTGAAGTCACACAATGTAGGTGTGTGAAGTCAGAGAATGGAGGTGTGTGAAGTCACAGAATGGAGGTGTGTGAAGTCAAAAATATGGTGTGCGAAGTCACAGAATGGAGGTGTGTGAAGTCATAAAATGGAGGTGTGTGAAATCATAGAATGGAGGTATGTGAAGTCAGAATGGAGGTGTGTGAAGTCACAGAATTGAGGTGTGTGAAGTCACAGAATGGAGGTGTGTGAAGTCAGAATGAAGGTGTGTGAAGTCACAGAATGGAGGTGTGTGAAGTCACAGAATGGAGGTGTGTGAAGTCATAGAATGGAGGTGTGTGAAGTCATAGAATTGAGGTGTGTGAAGTCATTGAATGGAGGTGTGTGAAGTCATAAAATGGAGGTGTGTGAACTCATAGAATGGAGGTGTGTGAAGTCAAAATGGAGTTGTGTGAAGTCATAGAATGGTGTTTTTTGATGTCAACGAATGGAGGTGTGTGAAGGCATAGAATGGAGGTGTGTGAAGTCAGATTGGAGGTGTGTGAAATCACAGAATGGAGGTGTGTGAAGTCACAGAATGGAGGTGTGTGAACTCAGAATGTAGGTGTGTGAAGCCACAGAATGGAGGTGTGTGAAGTCATAGAATGGAAGTGTGTGAAATCATTGAATGGAGGTGTGTGAAGTCCCAGAATGGAGGTGTGTGAAGTCAGAATGGAGGTGTGTGAAGTCATAGAATGGAGGTCTGTGAACCCAGAATGGAGGTTTGTGAAGTCATAGAATGGAGGTGTGTGAAATCACAGAATGTAGGTGTGTGAAGTCATAGAATGGAGGTGTGTGAAGTCATAAAATGGAGGTGTGTGAATTCATAGAATGGATGTGTGTGAAGTCACAATGGAGTTGTGTTAAGTCATAGAATGGTTGTTTTTGATGTCAACGAATGGAGGTGTGTGAAGTCATAGAATGGAGGTGTGTGAAGTCAGATTGGAGGTGTGTGAAATCACAGAATGGAGGTGTGTCAACTCAGAAATGATGTGTGTGAAGTCATAGAATGGAGGTGTGTGAAATCATAGAATGGAGGTGTGTGAAGTCAAAGAATTGAGGTGTGTGAAGTCAGAATGCAGGTGTGTGAAGTCAGAATGGAGGTTTGTGAAGTCATAGAATGGAAGTGTGTGAACTCATAGAATGGAGGTCTGTGAACTCAGAATGGGGGTTTGTGAGGTCATAGAATTGAGGTCTGTGAACTCAGAATGGAGGTGTGTGAAGTCATAGAATGGAGGTGTGTGAAAACATAGAATGGAGGTGTGTGAAGTCAGAATGAAGGTGTGTGAAGTCACAGAATTGAGGTGTGTGAAGTCACAGAATGGAGGTGTTTGAAGATATATATTGGAGTTGTGTGAAGTCAAAATGGATGTGTGAAGTCATAGAATGGAGGTGTGTGAAGGCGGAGAATGGAGGTGTGTGAAGTCACAGAATGGATGTGTGTGAACTCAGAATGTAGGTGTGTGAAGCCACAGCATGGAGGTGTGTGAAGTCATAGAATGGAAGTGTGTGAAGTCATAGAAAGGATGTGTGTGAACTCAGAATGGAGGTGTGTGAAGTCACAGAATGGAGGTTTGTGAAGTCATAGAATGGAGGTGTGTGAAGTCAGAGAATGGATGTTCCTGAAGTAAGAGTGAATGTGTGTGAAGTCAAGGAATGGAGGTGTGTGAAGTCATAGAAGGGAGGTGTGTGAAGTCACAGAATGGAGGTGTGTGAAGTCAGAATGGAGGTGTGAAGTCATAGAATGGGGTTGGGTGAAGTCATAGAAAGGAGGTGTGGGAAGTCATAGAATGGAGGAGTGTGAAGTCATAGAGTGGAGTTGAGTGAAGTCACAGATTCGAGGTCTGTGAAGTCATAGAATGGAGGTGTGTGAAGTCAGAATGCAGGTGTGTGAAGTCATAGAATGGAGTTGTGTGAACTAATAGAATGGAGGTTTGTGATGTCATAATGGAAGTGTGTGAAGTCACAGAATGGAGGTGTGTGAAGTCATACAATGGAGGTGTGTGAAGTCATAATGGAGGTGTGTGAACTCAGAATGGAGGTGTGTGAAGTCATAGATGGAGGTGTGTGAAGTCATAGTATGGACGTGTGTCAAATCATAGAATGGAGTTTTGTGAAGTCACAGAATGGAGCTGTGTGAAGTCAGAAGGGAGTTGTGTGAAATCATAGAATGGAGGTGTGTGAAGTCACAATGGAGTTGTGTGAAGTCATAGAATGGAGGTGTGTGAAGTCACAGAATGGAGGTGTATGAAGTCCCAGAATGGAGGTGTGTGAAGTCATAGAATGGAGGTGTGTGAAGTCACAGAATGAAGGTATGTGAAGTCACAGAATGGAGGTGTGTGAACCCAGAATGGAGGCGGGTGATGTCACATAATGGAGGTGTGTGAAGTCATAGAATGGAGGTGTGTGAAGTCACAGAATGGAGGTGTGTGAAGTCATACAATGGAGGTGTGTGAAGTCAGAATGGAGGTGTGTGAAGTCACAGAATGGAGGTGTGTGAACTCAGTATGGAGGTGTGTGAAGTCATAGATGGAGGTGTGTGAAGTCATAGTATGGAGGTGTGTCAAATCATAGAATGGAGTTTTGTGAAGTCACAGAATGGAGCTGTGTGAAGTCAGAAGGGAGGTGTGTGAGGTCATAGAATGGAGGTGTGTGAAGTCAGAATGGAGGTGTGTGAAATCATAGAAAGGTGGTGTGTGAAGTCACAATGGAGTTGTGTGAAGTCATAGAATGGAGGTGTGTGAAGTCACAGAATGGAGGTGTATGAAGTCCCAGAATGGAGGTGTGTGAAGTCATAGAATGGAGGTGTGTGAAGTCACAGAATGAAGGTGTGTGAAGTCACAGAATGGAGGTGTGTGAAGTCAGAATGGAGGTGTGTGAAGTCACAGAATGGAGGTGTGTGAAGTCATAGAATGGAGGTGTGTGAAATCATAAAATGGAAGTGTTTGAAGTCACAGAATGGAGGTGTGTGAAGTCAGAATGGAGGTGTGTGAAGTCATAGAATTGAGGTGTGTGAAATCACAGTGGAGGTGTGTGAAGTCATAGAATGGAGGTGTGTGAAGTCACAGAATGGAGGTGTGTCACAGAATAGAGGTGTGTGAAGTCAGAATGCAGGTGTGAAGTCACAGAAGGGAGGTGTGTTAAGTCACAGAATGGATGTTTGTGAAGTAAGAATGAAGGTGTTTGAAGTCATAGAGTGGAAGTGTGTGAAGTCACAGAATGGAAGTGTGTGAAGTCATAGAATGGAGGTCTGTGAAGTCATAGAACTGAGGTGTGTAAAGTCATAGAATGGAGGTGTGTAAAGTCATAAAATGGAGGTGTGTGAACTCATAGAATGGAGGTGTGTGAAGCCAAAATGGAGTTGTGTGAAGTCATAGAATGGTGGTTTTTGATGTCAACGAATGGAGGTGTGTGAAGTCATAGAATGGAGGTGTGTGAAGTCAGATTGGAGGTGTGTGAAATCACAGAATGGAGGTGTGTCAAGTCAGAAATGAGGTGTGTGAAGTCATAGAATGGAGGTGTGTGAAGTCATAGAAAGGAAGTGTGTGAAATCATAGAATGGAGGTGTGGGAAGTCACAGAATTGAGGTGTGTGAAGTCAGAATGGAGGTGTGTGAAGTCAGAATGGAGGTGAGTGAAGTTATAGAATGGAGATGTGTGAAGTCTTAGAATGGAGGTCTGTGAACTCAGAATGGAGGTTTGTGAAGTCATAGAATGGAGGTGTGTGAACTCAGAATGGAGGTGTGTGAAGTCACAGAATTTAGGTGTGTGAAGTCATAGAATGGAGGTTTGTGAAAACACAGAATGGAGGTGTGTGAATTCATAGAATGGAGGTGTGAAGTCATAGGATAGAGGTGTGTGAAGTAACGGAATGGAGGTGTGTGAAGTCACAGAATGGAGGTGTGTGAAGTCACAGAATGGAGGTGTGTGAACTCAGAATGGAAGTGTGTGAAGCCACAGAATGGAGGTGTGTGAAGTCATAGAATGGAAGTGTGTGAAATCATATAAAGGAGGTGTGTGAACTCAGAATGGAGGTGTGTGAAGTCACAGAATGGAGGTGTGTGAAGTCAGTATGGAGGTGTGAAGTCATAGAATGTGGTTGGGTGAAGGCATAGAAAGGAGGTGTGGGAAGTCATAGAATGGAGGTGTGTGAAGTCAGAATGCAGGTGTGTGAAGTCATAGAATGGAGATATGTGAACTCATAGAATGGAGGTGTGTGACGTCATAATGGAAGTGTGTGAAGTCACAGAATGGAGGTGTGTGAAGTCATACAATGGAGGTGTGTGAAGTCAATATGAAGGTGTGTGAAGTCACAGAATGGAGGTGTGTGAACTCAGAATGGAGGTGTGTGAAGTCATAGATGGAGGTGTGTGAAGTCATAGTATGGAGGTGTGTCAAATCATAAAATGGAGTTTTGTGAAGTCACAGAATGGAGCTGTGTGAAGTCAGAAGGGAGGTGTGTGAAGTCATAGAATGGAGGTGTGTGAAGTCACAGAATGGAGGTGTGTGAACTCAGTATGGAGGTGTGTGAAGTCATAGATGGAGGTGTGTGAAAACATAGAATGGAGGTGTGTCAAATCATAGAATGGAGTTTTGTGAAGTCACAGAATGGAGCTGTGTGAAGTCAGAAGGGAGGTGTGTGAGGTCATAGAATGGAGGTGTGTGAAGTCAGAATGGAGGTGTGTGAAATCATAGAAAGGTGGTGTGTGAAGTCACAATGGAGTTGTGTGAAGTCATAGAATGGAGGTGTGTGAAGTCACAGAATGGAGGTGTATGAAGTCCCAGAATTGAGGTGTGTGAAGTCATAGAATGGAGGTGTGTGAAGTCATAAAATGGAGGTGTGTGAATTCATAGAATGGATGTGTGTGAAGTCACAATGGAGTTGTGTTAAGTCATAGAATGGTTGTTTTTGATGTCAACGTATGGAGGTGTGTGAAGTCATAGAATGGAGGTGTGTGAAGTCAGATTGGAGGTGTGTGAAATCACAGAATGGAGGTGTGTCAACTCAGAAATGATGCGTGTGAAGTCATAGAATGGAGGTGTGTGAAATCATAGAATGGAGGTGTGTGAAGTCAAAGAATTGAGGTGTGTGAAGTCAGAATGCAGGTGTGTGAAGTCAGAATGGAGGTGTGTGAAGTCATAGAATGGAAGTGTGTGAACTCATAGAATGGAGGTCTGTGAACTCAGAATGGGGGTTTGTGAGGTCATAGAATTGAGGTCTGTGAACTCAGAATGGAGGTGTGTGAAGTCATAGAATGGAGGTGTGTGAAAACATAGAATGGAGGTGTGTGAAGTCAGAATGAAGGTGTGTGAAGTCACAGAATTGAGGTGTGTGAAGTCACAGAATGGAGGTGTTTGAAGATATATATTGGAGTTGTGTGAAGTCAAAATGGATGTGTGAAGTCATAGAATGGAGGTGTGTGAAGGCGGAGAATGGAGGTGTGTGAAGTCACAGAATGGATGTGTGTGAACTCAGAATGTAGGTGTGTGAAGCCACAGCATGGAGGTGTGTGAAGTCATAGAATGGAAGTGTGTGAAGTCATAGAAAGGATGTGTGTGAACTCAGAATGCAGGTGTGTGAAGTCACAGAATGGAGGTTTGTGAAGTCATAGAATGGAGGTGTGTGAAGTCAGAGAATGGATGTTCCTGAAGTAAGAGTGAATGTGTGTGAAGTCAAGGAATGGAGGTGTGTGAAGTCATAGAAGGGAGGTGTGTGAAGTCACAGAATGGAGGTGTGTGAAGTCAGAATGGAGGTGTGAAGTCATAGAATGGGGTTGGGTGAAGTCATAGAAAGGAGGTGTTTGAAGTCATAGAATGGAGGAGTGTGAAGTCATAGAGTGGAGTTGAGTGAAGTCACAGATTCGAGGTCTGTGAAGTCATAGAATGGAGGTGTGTGAAGTCAGAATGCAGGTGTGTGAAGTCATAGAATGGAGTTGTGTGAACTAATAGAATGGAGGTTTGTGATGTCATAATGGAAGTGTGTGAAGTCACAGAATGGAGGTGTGTGAAGTCATACAATGGAGGTGTGTGAAGTCATAATGGAGGTGTGTGAACTCAGAATGGAGGTGTGTGAAGTCATAGATGGAGGTGTGTGAAGTCATAGTATGGACGTGTGTCAAATCATAGAATGGAGTTTTGTGAAGTCACAGAATGGAGCTGTGTGAAGTCAGAAGGGAGTTGTGTGAAATCATAGAATGGAGGTGTGTGAAGTCACAATGGAGTTGTGTGAAGTCATAGAATGGAGGTGTGTGAAGTCACAGAATGGAGGTGTATGAAGTCCCAGAATGGAGGTGTGTGAAGTCATAGAATGGAGGTGTGTGAAGTCACAGAATGAAGGTATGTGAAGTCACAGAATGGAGGTGTGTGAACCCAGAATGGAGGCGGGTGATGTCACATAATGGAGGTGTGTGAAGTCATAGAATGGAGGTGTGTGAAGTCACAGAATGGAGGTGTGTGAAGTCATACAATGGAGGTGTGTGAAGTCAGAATGGAGGTGTGTGAAGTCACAGAATGGAGGTGTGTGAACTCAGTATGGAGGTGTGTGAAGTCATAGATGGAGGTGTGTGAAGTCATAGTATGGAGGTGTGTCAAATCATAGAATGGAGTTTTGTGAAGTCACAGAATGGAGCTGTGTGAAGTCAGAAGGGAGGTGTGTGAGGTCATAGAATGGAGGTGTGTGAAGTCAGAATGGAGGTGTGTGAAATCATAGAAAGGTGGTGTGTGAAGTCACAATGGAGTTGTGTGAAGTCATAGAATGGAGGTGTGTGAAGTCACAGAATGGAGGTGTATGAAGTCCCAGAATGGAGGTGTGTGAAGTCATAGAATGGAGGTGTGTGAAGTCACAGAATGAAGGTGTGTGAAGTCACAGAATGGAGGTGTCTGAAGTCAGAATGGAGGTGTGTGAAGTCACAGAATGGAGGTGTGTGAAGTCATAGAATGGAGGTGTGTGAAATCATAAAATGGAAGTGTTTGAAGTCACAGAATGGAGGTGTGTGAAGTCAGAATGGAGGTGTGTGAAGTCATAGAATTGAGGTGTGTGAAATCACAGTGGAGGTGTGTGAAGTCATAGAATGGAGGTGTGTGAATTCACAGAATGGAGGTGTGTCACAGAATAGAGGTGTGTGAAGTCAGAATGCAGGTGTGAAGTCACAGAAGGGAGGTGTGTTAAGTCACAGAATGGATGTTTGTGAAGTAAGAATGAAGGTGTTTGAAGTCATAGAGTGGAAGTGTGTGAAGTCACAGAATGGAAGTGTGTGAAGTCATAGAATGGAGGTCTGTGAAGTCATAGAACTGAGGTGTGTAAAGTCATAGAATGGAGGTGTGTAAAGTCATAAAATGGAGGTGTGTGAACTCATAGAATGGAGGTGTGTGAAGCCAAAATGGAGTTGTGTGAAGTCATAGAATGGTGGTTTTTGATGTCAACGAATGGAGGTGTGTGAAGTCATAGAATGGAGGTGTGTGAAGTCAGATTGGAGGTGTGTGAAATCACAGAATGGAGGTGTGTCAAGTCAGAAATGAGGTGTGTGAAGTCATAGAATGGAGGTGTGTGAAGTCATAGAAAGGAAGTGTGTGAAATCATAGAATGGAGGTGTGGGAAGTCACAGAATTGAGGTGTGTGAAGTCAGAATGGAGGTGTGTGAAGTCAGAATGGAGGTGAGTGAAGTTATAGAATGGAGATGTGTGAAGTCTTAGAATGGAGGTCTGTGAACTCAGAATGGAGGTTTGTGAAGTCATAGAATGGAGGTGTGTGAACTCAGAATGGAGGTGTGTGAAGTCACAGAATTTAGGTGTGTGAAGTCATAGAATGGAGGTTTGTGAAAACACAGAATGGAGGTGTGTGAATTCATAGAATGGAGGTGTGAAGTCATAGGATAGAGGTGTGTGAAGTAACAGAATGGAGGTGTGTGAAGTCACAGAATGGAGGTGTGTGAAGGCACAGAATGGAGGTGTGTGAACTCAGAATGGAAGTGTGTGAAGCCACAGAATGGAGGTGTGTGAAGTCATAGAATGGAAGTGTGTGAAATCATAGAAAGGAGGTGTGTGAACTCAGAATGGAGGTGTGTGAAGTCACAGAATGGAGGTGTGTGAAGTCAGTATGGAGGTGTGAAGTCATAGAATGTGGTTGGGTGAAGGCATAGAAAGGAGGTGTGGGAAGTCATAGAATGGAGGTGTGTGAAGTCAGAATGCAGGTGTGTGAAGTCATAGAATGGAGATATGTGAACTCATAGAATGGAGGTGTGTGACGTCATAATGGAAGTGTGTGAAGTCACAGAATGGAGGTGTGTGAAGTCATACAATGGAGGTGTGTGAAGTCAATATGAAGGTGTGTGAAGTCACAGAATGGAGGTGTGTGAACTCAGAATGGAGGTGTGTGAAGTCATAGATGGAGGTGTGTGAAGTCATAGTATGGAGGTGTGTCAAATCATAAAATGGAGTTTTGTGAAGTCACAGAATGGAGCTGTGTGAAGTCAGAAGGGAGGTGTGTGAAGTCATAGAATGGAGGTGTGTGAAGTCACAGAATGGAGGTGTGTGAACTCAGTATGGAGGTGTGTGAAGTCATAGATGGAGGTGTGTGAAGTCATAGTATGGAGGTGTGTCAAATCATAGAATGGAGTTTTGTGAAGTCACAGAATGGAGCTGTGTGAAGTCAGAAGGGAGGTGTGTGAGGTCATAGAATGGAGGTGTGTGAAGTCAGAATGGAGGTGTGTGAAATCATAGAAAGGTGGTGTGTGAAGTCACAATGGAGTTGTGTGAAGTCATAGAATGGAGGTGTGTGAAGTCACAGAATGGAGGTGTATGAAGTCCCAGAATGGAGGTGTGTGAAGTCATAGAATGGAGGTGTGTGAAGTCACAGAATGAAGGTGTGTGAAGTCACAGAATGGAGGTGTGTGAAGTCAGAATGGAGGTGTGTGAAGTCACAGAATGGAGGTGTGTGAAGTCATAGAATGGAGGTGTGTGAAATCATAAAATGGAAGTGTTTGAAGTCACAGAATGGAGGTGTGTGAAGTCAGAATGGAGGTGTGTGAAGTCATAGAATTGAGGTGTGTGAAATCACAGTGGAGGTGTGTGAAGTCATAGAATGGAGGTGTGTGAAGTCACAGAATGGAGGTGTGTGAAGTCATAGAATGGAGGTGTGTGAAAACATAGAATGGAGGTGTGTGAAGTCAGAATGGACGTGTGTGAAGTCACAGAACTGAGGTGTGTGAATTCACAGAATAGAGGTGTGTGAAGTCAGAATGCAGGTGTGAAGTCACAGAAGGGAGGTGTGTTAAGTCACAGAATGGATGTTTGTGAAGTAAGAATGAAGGTGTTTGAAGTCATAGAGTGGAAGTGTGTGAAGTCACAGAATGGAAGTGTGTGAAGTCATAGAATGGAGGTCTGTGAAGTCATAGAACTGAGGTGTGTAAAGTCATAGAATGGAGGTGTGTAAAGTCATAAAATGGAGGTGTGTGAACTCATAGAATGGAGGTGTGTGAAGCCAAAATGGAGTTGTGTGAAGTCATAGAATGGTGGTTTTTGATGTCAACGAATGGAGGTGTGTGAAGTCATAGAATGGAGGTGTGTGAAGTCAGATTGGAGGTGTGTGAAATCACAGAATGGAGGTGTGTCAACTCAGAAATGAGGTGTGTGAAGTCATAGAATGGAGGTGTGTGAAGTCATAGAAAGGAAGTGTGTGAAATCATAGAATGGAGGTGTGGGAAGTCACAGAATTGAGGTGTGTGAAGTCAGAATGGAGGTGTGTGAAGTCAGAATGGAGGTGAGTGAAGTTATAGAATGGAGATGTGTGAAGTCTTAGAATGGAGGTCTGTGAACTCAGAATGGAGGTTTGTGAAGTCATAGAATGGAGGTGTGTGAACTCAGAATGGAGGTGTGTGAAGTCACAAAATTTAGGTGTGTGAAGTCATAGAATGGAGGTTTGTGAAAACACAGAATGGAGGTGTGTGAATTCATAGAATGGAGGTGTGAAGTCATAGGATAGAGGTGTGTGAAGTAACGGAATGGAGGTGTGTGAAGTCACAGAATGGAGGTGTGTGAAGTCACAGAATGGAGGTGTGTGAACTCAGAATGGAAGTGTGTGAAGCCACAGAATGGAGGTGTGTGAAGTCATAGAATGGAAGTGTGTGAAATCATATAAAGGAGGTGTGTGAACTCAGAATGGAGGTGTGTGAAGTCACAGAATGGAGGTGTGTGAAGTCAGTATGGAGGTGTGAAGTCATAGAATGTGGTTGGGTGAAGGCATAGAAAGGAGGTGTGGGAAGTCATAGAATGGAGGTGTGTGAAGTCAGAATGCAGGTGTGTGAAGTCATAGAATGGAGATATGTGAACTCATAGAATGGAGGTGTGTGACGTCATAATGGAAGTGTGTGAAGTCACAGAATGGAGGTGTGTGAAGTCATACAATGGAGGTGTGTGAAGTCAATATGAAGGTGTGTGAAGTCACAGAATGGAGGTGTGTGAACTCAGAATGGAGGTGTGTGAAGTCATAGATGGAGGTGTGTGAAGTCATAGTATGGAGGTGTGTCAAATCATAAAATGGAGTTTTGTGAAGTCACAGAATGGAGCTGTGTGAAGTCAGAAGGGAGGTGTGTGAAGTCATAGAATGGAGGTGTGTGAAGTCACAGAATGGAGGTGTGTGAACTCAGTATGGAGGTGTGTGAAGTCATAGATGGAGGTGTGTGAAAACATAGAATGGAGGTGTGTCAAATCATAGAATGGAGTTTTGTGAAGTCACAGAATGGAGCTGTGTGAAGTCAGAAGGGAGGTGTGTGAGGTCATAGAATGGAGGTGTGTGAAGTCAGAATGGAGGTGTGTGAAATCATAGAAAGGTGGTGTGTGAAGTCACAATGGAGTTGTGTGAAGTCATAGAATGGAGGTGTGTGAAGTCACAGAATGGAGGTGTATGAAGTCCCAGAATTGAGGTGTGTGAAGTCATAGAATGGAGGTGTGTGAAGTCATAAAATGGAGGTGTGTGAATTCATAGAATGGATGTGTGTGAAGTCACAATGGAGTTGTGTTAAGTCATAGAATGGTTGTTTTTGATGTCAACGTATGGAGGTGTGTGAAGTCATAGAATGGAGGTGTGTGAAGTCAGATTGGAGGTGTGTGAAATCACAGAATGGAGGTGTGTCAACTCAGAAATGATGTGTGTGAAGTCATAGAATGGAGGTGTGTGAAATCATAGAATGGAGGTGTGTGAAGTCAAAGAATTGAGGTGTGTGAAGTCAGAATGCAGGTGTGTGAAGTCAGAATGGAGGTGTGTGAAGTCATAGAATGGAAGTGTGTGAACTCATAGAATGGAGGTCTGTGAACTCAGAATGGGGGTTTGTGAGGTCATAGAATTGAGGTCTGTGAACTCAGAATGGAGGTGTGTGAAGTCATAGAATGGAGGTGTGTGAAAACATAGAATGGAGGTGTGTGAAGTCAGAATGAAGGTGTGTGAAGTCACAGAATTGAGGTGTGTGAAGTCACAGAATGGAGGTGTTTGAAGATATATATTGGAGTTGTGTGAAGTCAAAATGGATGTGTGAAGTCATAGAATGGAGGTGTGTGAAGGCGGAGAATGGAGGTGTGTGAAGTCACAGAATGGATGTGTGTGAACTCAGAATGTAGGTGTGTGAAGCCACAGCATGGAGGTGTGTGAAGTCATAGAATGGAAGTGTGTGAAGTCATAGAAAGGATGTGTGTGAACTCAGAATGCAGGTGTGTGAAGTCACAGAATGGAGGTTTGTGAAGTCATAGAATGGAGGTGTGTGAAGTCAGAGAATGGATGTTCCTGAAGTAAGAGTGAATGTGTGTGAAGTCAAGGAATGGAGGTGTGTGAAGTCATAGAAGGGAGGTGTGTGAAGTCACAGAATGGAGGTGTGTGAAGTCAGAATGGAGGTGTGAAGTCATAGAATGGGGTTGGGTGAAGTCATAGAAAGGAGGTGTTTGAAGTCATAGAATGGAGGAGTGTGAAGTCATAGAGTGGAGTTGAGTGAAGTCACAGATTCGAGGTCTGTGAAGTCATAGAATGGAGGTGTGTGAAGTCAGAATGCAGGTGTGTGAAGTCATAGAATGGAGTTGTGTGAACTAATAGAATGGAGGTTTGTGATGTCATAATGGAAGTGTGTGAAGTCACAGAATGGAGGTGTGTGAAGTCATACAATGGAGGTGTGTGAAGTCATAATGGAGGTGTGTGAACTCAGAATGGAGGTGTGTGAAGTCATAGATGGAGGTGTGTGAAGTCATAGTATGGACGTGTGTCAAATCATAGAATGGAGTTTTGTGAAGTCACAGAATGGAGCTGTGTGAAGTCAGAAGGGAGTTGTGTGAAATCATAGAATGGAGGTGTGTGAAGTCACAATGGAGTTGTGTGAAGTCATAGAATGGAGGTGTGTGAAGTCACAGAATGGAGGTGTATGAAGTCCCAGAATGGAGGTGTGTGAAGTCATAGAATGGAGGTGTGTGAAGTCACAGAATGAAGGTATGTGAAGTCACAGAATGGAGGTGTGTGAACCCAGAATGGAGGCGGGTGATGTCACATAATGGAGGTGTGTGAAGTCATAGAATGGAGGTGTGTGAAGTCACAGAATGGAGGTGTGTGAAGTCATACAATGGAGGTGTGTGAAGTCAGAATGGAGGTGTGTGAAGTCACAGAATGGAGGTGTGTGAACTCAGTATGGAGGTGTGTGAAGTCATAGATGGAGGTGTGTGAAGTCATAGTATGGAGGTGTGTCAAATCATAGAATGGAGTTTTGTGAAGTCACAGAATGGAGCTGTGTGAAGTCAGAAGGGAGGTGTGTGAGGTCATAGAATGGAGGTGTGTGAAGTCAGAATGGAGGTGTGTGAAATCATAGAAAGGTGGTGTGTGAAGTCACAATGGAGTTGTGTGAAGTCATAGAATGGAGGTGTGTGAAGTCACAGAATGGAGGTGTATGAAGTCCCAGAATGGAGGTGTGTGAAGTCATAGAATGGAGGTGTGTGAAGTCACAGAATGAAGGTGTGTGAAGTCACAGAATGGAGGTGTCTGAAGTCAGAATGGAGGTGTGTGAAGTCACAGAATGGAGGTGTGTGAAGTCATAGAATGGAGGTGTGTGAAATCATAAAATGGAAGTGTTTGAAGTCACAGAATGGAGGTGTGTGAAGTCAGAATGGAGGTGTGTGAAGTCATAGAATTGAGGTGTGTGAAATCACAGTGGAGGTGTGTGAAGTCATAGAATGGAGGTGTGTGAATTCACAGAATGGAGGTGTGTCACAGAATAGAGGTGTGTGAAGTCAGAATGCAGGTGTGAAGTCACAGAAGGGAGGTGTGTTAAGTCACAGAATGGATGTTTGTGAAGTAAGAATGAAGGTGTTTGAAGTCATAGAGTGGAAGTGTGTGAAGTCACAGAATGGAAGTGTGTGAAGTCATAGAATGGAGGTCTGTGAAGTCATAGAACTGAGGTGTGTAAAGTCATAGAATGGAGGTGTGTAAAGTCATAAAATGGAGGTGTGTGAACTCATAGAATGGAGGTGTGTGAAGCCAAAATGGAGTTGTGTGAAGTCATAGAATGGTGGTTTTTGATGTCAACGAATGGAGGTGTGTGAAGTCATAGAATGGAGGTGTGTGAAGTCAGATTGGAGGTGTGTGAAATCACAGAATGGAGGTGTGTCAAGTCAGAAATGAGGTGTGTGAAGTCATAGAATGGAGGTGTGTGAAGTCATAGAAAGGAAGTGTGTGAAATCATAGAATGGAGGTGTGGGAAGTCACAGAATTGAGGTGTGTGAAGTCAGAATGGAGGTGTGTGAAGTCAGAATGGAGGTGAGTGAAGTTATAGAATGGAGATGTGTGAAGTCTTAGAATGGAGGTCTGTGAACTCAGAATGGAGGTTTGTGAAGTCATAGAATGGAGGTGTGTGAACTCAGAATGGAGGTGTGTGAAGTCACAGAATTTAGGTGTGTGAAGTCATAGAATGGAGGTTTGTGAAAACACAGAATGGAGGTGTGTGAATTCATAGAATGGAGGTGTGAAGTCATAGGATAGAGGTGTGTGAAGTAACAGAATGGAGGTGTGTGAAGTCACAGAATGGAGGTGTGTGAAGGCACAGAATGGAGGTGTGTGAACTCAGAATGGAAGTGTGTGAAGCCACAGAATGGAGGTGTGTGAAGTCATAGAATGGAAGTGTGTGAAATCATAGAAAGGAGGTGTGTGAACTCAGAATGGAGGTGTGTGAAGTCACAGAATGGAGGTGTGTGAAGTCAGTATGGAGGTGTGAAGTCATAGAATGTGGTTGGGTGAAGGCATAGAAAGGAGGTGTGGGAAGTCATAGAATGGAGGTGTGTGAAGTCAGAATGCAGGTGTGTGAAGTCATAGAATGGAGATATGTGAACTCATAGAATGGAGGTGTGTGACGTCATAATGGAAGTGTGTGAAGTCACAGAATGGAGGTGTGTGAAGTCATACAATGGAGGCGTGTGAAGTCAATATGAAGGTGTGTGAAGTCACAGAATGGAGGTGTGTGAACTCAGAATGGAGGTGTGTGAAGTCATAGATGGAGGTGTGTGAAGTCATAGTATGGAGGTGTGTCAAATCATAAAATGGAGTTTTGTGAAGTCACAGAATGGAGCTGTGTGAAGTCAGAAGGGAGGTGTGTGAAGTCATAGAATGGAGGTGTGTGAAGTCACAGAATGGAGGTGTGTGAACTCAGTATGGAGGTGTGTGAAGTCATAGATGGAGGTGTGTGAAGTCATAGTATGGAGGTGTGTCAAATCATAGAATGGAGTTTTGTGAAGTCACAGAATGGAGCTGTGTGAAGTCAGAAGGGAGGTGTGTGAGGTCATAGAATGGAGGTGTGTGAAGTCAGAATGGAGGTGTGTGAAATCATAGAAAGGTGGTGTGTGAAGTCACAATGGAGTTGTGTGAAGTCATAGAATGGAGGTGTGTGAAGTCACAGAATGGAGGTGTATGAAGTCCCAGAATGGAGGTGTGTGAAGTCATAGAATGGAGGTGTGTGAAGTCACAGAATGAAGGTGTGTGAAGTCACAGAATGGAGGTGTGTGAAGTCAGAATGGAGGTGTGTGAAGTCACAGAATGGAGGTGTGTGAAGTCATAGAATGGAGGTGTGTGAAATCATAAAATGGAAGTGTTTGAAGTCACAGAATGGAGGTGTGTGAAGTCAGAATGGAGGTGTGTGAAGTCATAGAATTGAGGTGTGTGAAATCACAGTGGAGGTGTGTGAAGTCATAGAATGGAGGTGTGTGAAGTCACAGAATGGAGGTGTGTGAAGTCATAGAATGGAGGTGTGTGAAAACATAGAATGGAGGTGTGTGAAGTCAGAATGGACGTGTGTGAAGTCACAGAACTGAGGTGTGTGAATTCACAGAATAGAGGTGTGTGAAGTCAGAATGCAGGTGTGAAGTCACAGAAGGGAGGTGTGTTAAGTCACAGAATGGATGTTTGTGAAGTAAGAATGAAGGTGTTTGAAGTCATAGAGTGGAAGTGTGTGAAGTCACAGAATGGAAGTGTGTGAAGTCATAGAATGGAGGTCTGTGAAGTCATAGAACTGAGGTGTGTAAAGTCATAGAATGGAGGTGTGTAAAGTCATAAAATGGAGGTGTGTGAACTCATAGAATGGAGGTGTGTGAAGCCAAAATGGAGTTGTGTGAAGTCATAGAATGGTGGTTTTTGATGTCAACGAATGGAGGTGTGTGAAGTCATAGAATGGAGGTGTGTGAAGTCAGATTGGAGGTGTGTGAAATCACAGAATGGAGGTGTGTCAACTCAGAAATGAGGTGTGTGAAGTCATAGAATGGAGGTGTGTGAAGTCATAGAAAGGAAGTGTGTGAAATCATAGAATAGAGGTGTGGGAAGTCACAGAATTGAGGTGTGTGAAGTCAGAATGGAGGTGTGTGAAGTCAGAATGGAGG
This sequence comes from Megascapheus bottae, assembly GCA_024803745.1. NCBI lineage: Eukaryota > Metazoa > Chordata > Mammalia > Rodentia > Geomyidae > Megascapheus > Megascapheus bottae. The sequence continues at coordinate 659,521 of JANJXV010000159.1, read as the reverse complement.
TGAGTGAAGTTATAGAATGGAGATGTGTGAAGTCTTAGAATGGAGGTCTGTGAACTCAGAATGGAGGTTTGTGAAGTCATAGAATGGAGGTGTGTGAACTGAGAATGGAGGTGTGTGAAGTCACAGAATTTAGGTGTGTGAAGTCATAGAATGGAGGTTTGTGAAAACACAGAATGGAGGTGTGTGAATTCATAGAATGGAGGTGTGAAGTCATAGGATCGAGGTGTGTGAAGTAACAGAATGGAGGTGTGTGAAGTCACAGAATGGAGGTGTGTGAAGTCACAGAATGGAGGTGTGTGAACTCAGAATGGAAGTGTGTGAAGCCACAGAATGGAGGTGTGTGAAGTCATAGAATGGAAGTGTGTGAAATCATAGAAAGGAGGTGTGTGAACTCAGAATGGAGGTGTGTGAAGTCACAGAATGGAGGTGTGTGAAGTCAGTATGGAGGTGTGAAGTCATAGAATGTGGTTGGGTGAAGGCATAGAAAGGAGGTGTGGGAAGTCATAGAATGGAGGTGTGTGAAGTCAGAATGCAGGTGTGTGAAGTCATAGAATGGAGATATGTGAACTCATAGAATGGAGGTGTGTGACGTCATAATGGAAGTGTGTGAAGTCACAGAATGGAGGTGTGTGAAGTCATACAATGGAGGTGTGTGAAGTCAATATGAAGGTGTGTGAAGTCACAGAATGGAGGTGTGTGAACTCAGAATGGAGGTGTGTGAAGTCATAGATGGAGGTGTGTGAAGTCATAGTATGGAGGTGTGTCAAATCATAAAATGGAGTTTTGTGAAGTCACAGAATGGAGCTGTGTGAAGTCAGAAGGGAGGTGTGTGAAGTCATAGAATGGAGGTGTGTGAAGTCACAGAATGGAGGTGTTTGAAGATATATATTGGAGTTGTGTGAAGTCAAAATGGATGTGTGAAGTCATAGAATGGAGGTGTGTGAAGGCGGAGAATGGAGGTGTGTGAAGTCACAGAATGGATGTGTGTGAACTCAGAATGTAGGTGTGTGAAGCCACAGCATGGAGGTGTGTGAAGTCATAGAATGGAAGTGTGTGAAGTCATAGAAAGGATGTGTGTGAACTCAGAATGGAGGTGTGTGAATTCACAGAATGGAGGTTTGTGAAGTCATAGAATGGAGGTGTGTGAAGTCAGAGAATGGATGTTCCTGAAGTAAGAGTGAAGGTGTGTGAAGTCAAAGAATGGAGGTGTGTGAAGTCATAGAAGGGAGGTGTGTGAAGTCACAGAATGGAGGTGTGTGAAGTCAGAATGGAGGTGTGAAGTCATAGAATGGGGTTGGGTGAAGTCATAGAAAGGAGGTGTGGGAAGTCATAGAATGGAGGAGTGTGAAGTCATAGAGTGGAGGTGAGTGAAGTCACAGATTCGAGGTCTGTGAAGTCATAGAATGGAGGTGTGTGAAGTCAGAATGCAGGTGTGTGAAGTCATAGAATGGAGTTGTGTGAACTAATAGAATGGAGGTTTGTGACATCATAATGGAAGTGTGTGAAGTCACAGAATGGAGGTGTGTGAAGTCATACAATGGAGGTGTGTGAAGTCAGAATGGAGGTGTGTGAACTCAGAATGGAGGTGTGTGAAGTCATAGATGGAGGTGTGTGAAGTCATAGCATGGACGTGTGTCAAATCATAGAATGGAGTTTTGTGAAGTCACAGAATGGAGCTGTGTGAAGTCAGAAGGGAGGTGTGTGAAGTCATAGAATGGAGGTGTGTGAAGTCAGAATGGAGGTGTGTGAAGTCATAGAATGGAGGTGTGTGAAGTCACAGAATGGAGGTGTATGAAGTCACAGAATGGAGTTGTGTGAAGTCATAGAATGGAGGTGTGTGATGTCACAGAATGAAGGTGTGTGAAGTCACAGAATGGAGGTGTGTGAACTCAGAATGGAGGTGGGTCAAGTCACAGAATGGAGGTGTGTGAAGTCATAGAATGGAGGTGTGTGAAATCATAAAATGGAAGTGTTTGAAGTCACAGTATGGAAGTGTGTGAAGTCAGAATGGAGGTGTGTGAAGTCATAGAATTGAGGTGTGTGAAGTCACAATGGAGGTGTGTGAACTCATAGAATGGAGGTGTGTGAAATCACAGTGGAGATGTGTGAAGTCATAGAATGGAGGTGTGTGAAGTCACAAAATGGAGGTGTGTGAAGTCATAGAATGGAGATGTGTGAAGTCAGAAGGGAGGTGTGTGAAGTCAGAATGGAGGTGTGTGAAGTCACAGAATGGAGGTGTGTGAAGTCATAGAATGGAGGTGTGTGAAAACATAGAATGGAGGTATGTGAAGTCAGAATGGAGGTGTGTGAAGTCACAGAATTGAGGTGTGTGAATTCACAGAATAGAGGTGTGTGAAGTCAGAATGCAGGTGTGAAGTCACAGAAGGGATGTGTGTGAAGTCACAGAATAGATGTTTGTGAAGTAAGAATGAAGGTGTTTGAAGTCATAGAGTGGAAGTGTGTGAAGTCACAGAATGGAGGTGTGTGAAGTCATAGAATGGAGGTGTGTGAAGTCATAGAATTGAGGTGTGTAAAGTCATAGAATGGAGGTGTGTGAAGTCATAAAATGGAGGTGTGTGAACTCATAGAATGGAGGTGTGTGAAGTCAAAATGGAGTTGTGTGAAGTCAAAGAATGGTGGTTTTTGATGTCAACGAATGGAGGTGTGTGAAGTCATAGAATGGAGGTGTGTGAAGTCAGATTGGAGGTGTGTGAAATCACTGAATGGAGGTGTGTCAACTCAGAAATGAGGTGTGTGAAGTCATAGAATGGAGGTGTGTGAAGTCATAGAATGGAAGTGTGTAAAATCATAGAATGGAGTTGTGGGAAGTCACAGAATTGAGGTGTGTGAAGTCAGAATGGAGGTGTGTGAAGTCAGAATGGAGGTGAGTGAAGTCATAGAATGGAGATGTGTGAAGTCATAGAATGGAGGTCTGTGAACTCAGAATGGAGGTTTGTGAAGTCATAGAATGGAGGTTTGTGAAGTCAGAGAATGGATGTTTCTGAAGTAAGAATGAAGGTGTGTGAAATCAAAGAATGGAGGTGTGTGAAGTCATAGAAGGGAGGTGTGTGAAGTCACAGAATGGAGGTGTGTGAAGTCACAGAATGGAGGTTTGTGAAGTCATAGAATGGAGGTGTGTGAAGTCAGAGAAAGGATGTTTCTGAAGTAAGAATGAAGGTGTGTGAAATCAAAGAATGGAGGTGTGTGAAGTCATAGAAGGGAGGTGTGTGAAGTCAGAGAATGGATGTTCCTGAAGTAAGAGTGAAGGTGTGTGAAGTCAAAGAATGGAGGTGTGTGAAGTCATAGAAGGGAGGTGTGTGAAGTCACAGAATGGAGGTATGTGAAGTCAGAATGGAGGTGTGAAGTCATAGAATGGGGTTGGGTGAAGTCATAGAAAGGAGGTGTGGGAAGTCATAGAATGGAGGAGTGTGAAGTCATAGAGTGGAGGTGAGTGAAGTCACAGATTCGAGGTCTGTGAAGTCATAGAATGGAGGTGTGTGAAGTCAGAATGCAGGTGTGTGAAGTCATAGAATGGAGTTGTGTGAACTAATAGAATGGAGGTTTGTGACGTCATAATGGAAGTGTGTGAAGTCACAGAATGGAGGTGTGTGAAGTCATACAATGGAGGTGTGTGAAGTCAGAATGGAGGTGTGTGAACTCAGAATGGAGGTGTGTGAAGTCATAGATGGAGGTGTGTGAAGTCATAGTATGGACGTGTGTCAAATCATAGAATGGAGTTTTGTGAAGTCACAGAATGGAGCTGTGTGAAGTCAGAAGGGAGGTGTGTGAAGTCATAGAATGGAGGTGTGTGAAGTCAGAATGGAGGTGTGTGAAGTCATAGAATGGAGGTGTGTGAAGTCACAGAATGGAGGTGTATGAAGTCACAGAATGGAGGTGTGTGAAGTCATAGAATGGAGGTGTGTGATGTCACAGAATGAAGGTGTGTGAAGTCACAGAATGGAGGTGTGTGAACTCAGAATGGAGGTGGGTCAAGTCACAGAATGGAGGTGTGTGAAGTCATAGAATTTAGGTGTGTGAAATCATAAAATGGAAGTGTTTGAAGTCACAGAATGGAAGTGTGTGAAGTCAGAATGGAGGTGTGTGAAGTCATAGAATTGAGGTGTGTGAAGTCACAATGGAGGTGTGTGAACTCATAGAATGGAGGTGTGTGAAATCACAGTGGAGGTGTGTGAAGTCATAGAATGGAGGTGTGTGAAGTCACAAAATGGAGGTGTGTGAAGTCATAGAATGGAGATGTGTGAAGTCAGAAGGGAGGTGTGTGAAGTCAGAATGGAGGTGTGTGAAGTCACAGAATGGAGGTGTGTGAAGTCATAGAATGGAGGTGTGTGAAAACATAGAATGGAGGTATGTGAAGTCAGAATGGAGGTGTGTGAAGTCACAGAATTGAGGTGTGTGAATTCACAGAATAGAGGTGTGTGAAGTCAGAATGCAGGTGTGAAGTCACAGAAGGGATGTGTGTGAAGTCACAGAATAGATGTTTGTGAAGTAAGAATGAAGGTGTTTGAAGTCATAGAGTGGAAGTGTGTGAAGTCACAGAATGGAGGTGTGTGAAGTCATAGAATGGAGGTGTGTGAAGTCATAGAATTGAGGTGTGTAAAGTCATAGAATGGAGGTGTGTGAAGTCATAAAATGGAGGTGTGTGAACTCATAGAATGGAGGTGTGTGAAGTCAAAATGGAGTTGTGTGAAGTCAAAGAATGGTGGTTTTTGATGTCAACGAATGGAGGTGTGTGAAGTCATAGAATGGAGGTGTGTGAAGTCAGATTGGAAGTGTGTGAAATCACTGAATGGAGGTGTGTCAACTCAGAAATGAGGTGTGTGAAGTCATAGAATGGAGGTGTGTGAAGTCATAGAATGGAAGTGTGTGAAATCATAGAATGGAGGTGTGGGAAGTCACAGAATTGAGGTGTGTGAAGTCAGAATGGAGGTGTGTGAAGTCAGAATGGAGGTGAGTGAAGTCATAGAATGGAGATGTGTGAAGTCATAGAATGGAGTTCTGTGAACTCAGAATGGAGGTTTGTGAAGTCATAGAATGGAGGTGTGTGAACTCAGAATGGAGGTGTGTGAAGTCACAGAATTTAGGTGTGTGAAGTCATAGAATGGAGGTTTGTGAAATCACAGAATGGAGGTGTGTGAATTCATAGAATGGAGGTGTGAAGTCATAGCATCGAGGTGTGTGGAGTCACAGAATGGAGGCGTGTGAAGTCACAGAATGGAGGTGTGTGAAGTCACAGAATGGAGGTGTGTGACCTCAGAATGTAAGTGTGTGAATCCACGGAATGGAGGTGTGTGAAGTCATAGAATGGAAGTGTGTGAAGTCATAGAAAGGAGGTGTGTGAACTCAGAATGGAGGTGTGTGAAGTCACAGAATGGAGGTTTGTGAAGTCATAGAATGGAGGTGTGTGAAGTCAGAGAATGGATGTTTCTGAAGTAAGAATGAAGGTGTGTGAAATCAAAGAATGGAGGTGTGTGAAGTCATAGAAGGGAGGTGTGTGAAGTCACAGAATGGAGGTGTGTGAAGTCACAGAATGGAGGTTTGTGAAGTCATAGAATGGAGGTGTGTGAAGTCAGAGAATGGATGTTTCTGAAGTAAGAATGAAGGTGTGTGAAATCAAAGAATGGAGGTGTGTGAAGTCATAGAAGGGAGGTGTGTGAAGTCACAGAATGGAGGTGTGTGAAGTCAGAATGGAGGTGTGAAGTCATAGAATGGGGTTGGGTGAAGTCATAGAAAGGAGGTGTGGGAAGTCATAGAATGGAGGAGTGTGAAGTCATAGAGTGGAGGTGATTCAAGTCACAGATTCGAGGTCTGTGAAGTCATAGAATGGAGGTGTGTGAAAACATAGAATGGAGGTGTGTGAAGTCTGAATGGAGGTGTGTGAAGTCACAGAATTGAGGTGTGTGAATTCACAGAATAGAGGTGTGTGAAGTCAGAATGCAGGTGTGAAGTCACAGAAGGGAAGTGTGTGAAGCCACAGAATGGAGGTGTGTGAAGTCATAGAATGGAAGTGTGTGAAGTCATAGAAAGGAGGTGTGTGAACTCAGAATGGAGGTTTGTGAAGTCATAGAATGGAGGTGTGTGAACTCAGAATGGAGGTGTGTGAAGTCACAGAATTTAGGTGTGTGAAGTCATAGAATGGAGGTTTGTGACAACACAGAATGGAGGTGTGTGAATTCATAGAATGGAGGTGTGAAGTCATAGGATAGAGGTGTGTGAAGTAACAGAATGGAGGTGTGTGAAGTCACAGAATGGAGGTGTGTGAAGGCACAGAATGGAGGTGTGTGAACTCAGAATGGAAGTGTGTGAAGCCACAGAATGGAGGTGTGTGAAGTCATAGAATGGAAGTGTGTGAAATCATAGAAAGGAGGTGTGTGAACTCAGAATGGATGTGTGTGAAGTCACAGAATGGAGGTGTGTGAAGTCAGTATGGAGGTGTGAAGTCATAGAATGTGGTTGGGTGAAGGCATAGAAAGGAGGTGTGGGAAGTCATAGAATGGAGGTGTGTGAAGTCAGAATGCAGGTGTGTGAAGTCATAGAATGGAGATATGTGAACTCATAGAATGGAGGTGTGTGACGTCATAATGGAAGTGTGTGAAGTCACAGAATGGAGGTGTGTGAAGTCATACAATGGAGGTGTGTGAAGTCAATATGAAGGTGTGTGAAGTCACAGAATGGAGGTGTGTGAACTCAGAATGGAGGTGTGTGAAGTCATAGATGGAGGTGTGTGAAGTCATAGTATGGAGGTGTGTCAAATCATAAAATGGAGTTTTGTGAAGTCACAGAATGGAGCTGTGTGAAGTCAGAAGGGAGGTGTGTGAAGTCATAGAATGGAGGTGTGTGAAGTCACAGAATGGAGGTGTTTGAAGATATATATTGGAGTTGTGTGAAGTCAAAATGGATGTGTGAAGTCATAGAATGGAGGTGTGTGAAGGCGGAGAATGGAGGTGTGTGAAGTCACAGAATGGATGTGTGTGAACTCAGAATGTAGGTGTGTGAAGCCACAGCATGGAGGTGTGTGAAGTCATAGAATGGAAGTGTGTGAAGTCATAGAAAGGATGTGTGTGAACTCAGAATGGAGGTGTGTGAATTCACAGAATGGAGGTTTGTGAAGTCATAGAATGGAGGTGTGTGAAGTCAGAGAATGGATGTTTCTGAAGTAAGAATGAAGGTGTGTGAAATCAAAGAATGGAGGTGTGTGAAGTCATAGAAGGGAGGTGTGTGAAGTCACAGAATGGAGGTGTGTGAAGTCACAGAATGGAGGTTTGTGAAGTCATAGAATGGAGGTGTGTGAAGTCAGAGAATGGATGTTTCTGAAGTAAGAATGAAGGTGTGTGAAATCAAAGAATGGAGGTGTGTGAAGTCATAGAAGGGAGGTGTGTGAAGTCACAGAATGGAGGTGTGTGAAGTCAGAATGGAGGTGTGAAGTCACAGAATGGGGTTGGGTGAAGTCATAGAAAGGAGGTGTGGGAAGTCATAGAATGGAGGAGTGTGAAGTCATAGAGTGGAGGTGATTCAAGTCACAGATTCGAGGTCTGTGAAGTCATAGAATGGAGGTGTGTGAAAACATAGAATGGAGGTGTGTGAAGTCTGAATGGAGGTGTGTGAAGTCACAGAATTGAGGTGTGTGAATTCACAGAATAGAGGTGTGTGAAGTCAGAATACAGGTGTGAAGTCACAGAAGAGAGGTGTGTGAAGTCACCGAATGGATGTTTGTGAAGGAAGAATGAAGGTGTTTGAAGTCATAGAGTGGAAGTGTTTGAAGTCACAGAATGGAGGTGTGTGAAGTCATAGAATGGAGGTGTGTGAAGTCATAGAATTCAGGTGTGTAAAGTCATAGAATGGAGGTGTGTGAAGTCATAAAACGGAGGTGTGTGAACTCATAGAATGGAGGTGTGTGAAGTCAAAATGGAGTTGTGTGAAGTCATAGAATGGTGGTTCTTTATGAAAACGAATGGAGGTGTGTGAAGTCACAGAATGGAGGTGTGTGAAGTCACAGAATGGAGGTGTGTGTAGTCACAAAATGGAGGTGTGTGAACTCAGAATGTAAGTGTGTGAAGCCACAGAATGGAGGTGTGTGAAGTCATAGAATGGAAGTGTGTGAAGTCATAGAAAGGAGGTGTGTGAACTCAGAATGGAGGTGTGTGAAGTCACAGAATGGAGGTTTGTGAAGTCATAGAATGGAGGTGTGTGAAGTCAGAGAATGGATGTTTCTGAAGTAAGAATGAAGGTGTGTGAAGTCAAAGAATGGAGGTGTGTGAAGTCATAGAAGGGAGGTGTGTGAAGTCACAGAATGGAGGTGTGTGAAGGCAGAATGGATGTGTGAAGTCATAGAATGGGGTTGGGTGAAGGCATAGAAAGGAGGTGTGGGAAGTCATAGAATGGAGGAGTGTGAAGTCATAGAGTGGAGGTGAGTGAAGTCACAGATACGAGGTTTGTGAAGTCATAGAATGGAGGTGTGTGAAATCAGAATGCAGGTGTGTGAAGTCATAGAATTGAGATGTGTGAACTCATAGAATGGAGGTGTGTGACGTCATAATGGAAGTGTGTGAAGTCACAGAATGGAGGTGTGTGAAGTCATACAATGGAGGTGTGTGAAGTCAGAATGGAGGTGTGTGAACTCAGAATGGAGGTGTGTGAAGTCATAGATGGAGGTGTGTGAAGTCATAGTATGGACGTGTGTCAAGTCATAGAATGGAGTTTTGTGAAGTCACAGAATGGAGCTGTGTGAAGTCAGAAGGGAGTTGTGTGATATCATAGAATGGAGGTGTGTGAAGTCACAATGGAGTTGTGTGAAGTCATAGAATGGAGGTGTGTGAAGTCACAGAATGGAGGTGTATGAAGTCCCAGAATGGAGGTGTGTGAAGTCATAGAATGGAGGTGTGTGAAGGCAGAATGGAGGTCTGTGAAGTCACAGAATGGAGGTGTGTGAACTCAGAATGGAGGTGTGTGAATTCATAGAATGTTATTGTGTGATGTCATACCATGGAGGTATGTGAAATCATAGAATGGAGTTTTGTGAAGTCACAGAATGGAGCTGTGTGAAGTCAGAAGGGAGGTGTGTGAAGTCATAGAATGGAGGTGTGTGAAGTCAGAATGGAGGTGTGTGAAATCAAAGAATTGAGGTGTGTGAAGTCACAATGGAGTTGTGTGAAGTCATAGAATGGAGGTGTGTGAAGTCACAGAATGGAGGTGTATGAAGTCACAGAATGGAGGTGTGTGAAGTCATGGATTGGAGGTGTGTGAAGTCACAGAATGGAGGTGTGTGAATTCATAGAATGGAGGTATGTGAAATCATAAAATGGAAGTGTTTGAAGTCACAGAATGGAGGTGTGTGAAGTCAGAATGGAGGTGTGTGAAGTCATAGAATTGAGGTGTGTGAAGTCACAATGGAGGTGTGTGAACTCATAGAATGGAGGTGTGTGAAATCACAATGGAGGTGTGTGAAGTCATAGAATGGAGGCGTGGGAAGTCACAGAATGGGGGTGTGTGAAGTCATAGAATGGAGCTGTGTGAAGTCAGAATGGAGGTGTGTGAAGTCAGAATGGAGGTGTGTGAAGTCACACAATGTAGGTGTGTGAAGTCAGAGAATGGAGGTGTGTGAAGTCACAGAATGGAGGTGTGTGAAGTCAAAAATATGGTGTGCGAAGTCACAGAATGGAGGTGTGTGAAGTCATAGAATGGAGGTGTGTGAAATCATAGAATGGAGGTATGTGAAGTCAGAATGGAGGTGTGTGAAGTCACAGAATTGAGGTGTGTGAAGTCACAGAATGGAGGTGTGTGAAGACAGAATGAAGGTGTGTGAAGTCACAGAATGGAGGTGTGTGAAGTCATAGAATGGAGGTGTGTGAAGTCATAGAATTGAGGTGTGTGAAGTCATTGAATGGAGGTGTGTGAAGTCATAAAATGGAGGTGTGTGAACTCATAGAATGGAGGTGTGTGAAGTCAAAATGGAGTTGTGTGAAGTCATAGAATGGTGTTTTTTGATGTCAACGAATGGAGGTGTGTGAAGGCATAGAATGGAGGTGTGTGAAGTCAGATTGGAGGTGTGTGAAATCGCAGAATGGAGGTGTGTGAAGTCACAGAATGGAGGTGTGTGAACTCAGAATGTAGGTGTGTGAAGCCACAGAATGGAGGTGTGTGAAGTCATAGAATGGAAGTGTGTGAAATCATTGAATGGAGGTGTGTGAAGTCCCAGAATTGAGGTGTGTGAAGTCAGAATGGAGGTGTGTGAAGTCAGAATGGAGGTGTGTGAAGTCATAGAATGGAGGTCTGTGAACTCAGAATGGAGGTTTGTGAAGTCATAGAATGGAGGTGTGTGAAATCACAGAATGTAGGTGTGTGAAGTCATAGAATGGAGGTGTGTGAAGTCATAAAATGGAGGTGTGTGAATTCATAGAATGGATGTGTGTGAAGTCACAATGGAGTTGTGTTAAGTCATAGAATGGTTGTTTTTGATGTCAACGAATGGAGGTGTGTGAAGTCATAGAATGGAGGTGTGTGAAGTCAGATTGGAGGTGTGTGAAATCACAGAATGGAGGTGTGTCAACTCAGAAATGATGTGTGTGAAGTCATAGAATGGAGGTGTGTGAAATCATAGAATGGAGGTGAGTGAAGTCAAAGAATTGAGGTGTGTGAAGTCAGAATGCAGGTGTGTGAAGTCAGAATGGAGGTGTGTGAAGTCATAGAATGGAAGTGTGTGAACTCATAGAATGGAGGTCTGTAAACACAGAATGGGGGTTTGTGAGGTCATAGAATTGAGGTCTGTGAACTCAGAATGGAGGTGTGTGAAGTCATACAATGGAGGTGTGTGAAAACATAGAATGGAGGTGTGTGAAGTCAGAATGAAGGTGTGTGAAGTCACAGAATTGAGGTGTGTGAAGTCACAGAATGGAGGTGTTTGAAGCTATATATTGGAGTTGTGTGAAGTCAAAATGGATGTGTGAAGTCATAGAATGGAGGTGTGTGAAGGCGGAGAATGGAGGTGTGTGAAGTCACAGAATGGATGTGTGTGAACTCAGAATGTAGGTGTGTGAAGCCACAGCATGGAGGTGTGTGAAGTCATAGAATGGAAGTGTGTGAAGTCATAGAAAGGATGTGTGTGAACTCAGAATGGAGGTGTGAAGTCATAGAATGGGGTTGGGTGAAGTCATAGAAAGGAGGTGTGGGAAGTCAGAATGGAGGTGTGAAGTCATAGAATGGGTTTGGGTGAAGTCATAGAAAGGAGGTGTGGGAAGTCACAGAATGGAGGTGTGTGAAGTCAGAATGGAGGTGTGAGGTCATAGAATGGGGTTGGGTGAAGTCATAGAAAGGAGGTGTGGGAAGTCAAAGAATGGAGGAGTGTGAAGTCATAGCGTGGAGGTGAGTGAAGTCACAGATTCGAGGTCTGTGAAGTCATAGAATGGAGGTGTGTGAAGTCAGAATGCAGGTGTGTGAAGTCATAGAATGGAGTTGTGTGAACTAATAGAATGGAGGTTTGTGACGTCATAATGGAAGTGTGTGAAGTCACAGAATGGAGGTGTGTGAAGTCATACATTGGAGGTGTGTGAAGTCAGAATGGAGGTGAGGTGTGTGAACTCAGAATGGAGGTGTGTGAAATCATAGATGGAGGTGTGTGAAGTCATAGTATGGACGTGTGTCAAATCATAGAATGGAGTTTTGTGAAGTCACAGAATGGAGCTGTGTGAAGTCAGAAGGGAGTTGTGTGAAATCATAGAATGGAGATGTGTGAAGTAACAATGGAGTTGTGTGAAGTCATAGAATGGAGGTGTGTGAAGTCACAGAATGGAGGTGTATGAAGTCCCATAATAGAGGTGTGTGAAGTCATAGAATGGAGGTGTGTGAAGTCACAGAATGAAGGTATGTGAAGTCACAGAATGGAGGTGTGTGAACCCAGAATGGAGGCGGGTGAAGTCACATAATGGAGGTGTGTGAAGTCATAGAATGGAGGTGTGTGAAGTCACAGAATGGAGGTGTGTGAAGTCATACAATGGAGGTGTGTGAAGTCAGAATGGAGGTGTGTGAAGTCACAGAATGGAGGTGTGTGAACTCAGAATGGAGGTGTGTGAAGTCATAGATGGAGGTGTGTGAAGTCATAGTATGGAGGTGTGTCAAATCATAGAATGGAGTTTTGTGAAGTCACAGAATGGAGCTGTGTGAAGTCAGAAGGGAGGTGTGTGAGGTCATAGAATGGAGGTGTGTGAAGTCAGAATGGAGGTGTGTGAAATCCTAGAAAGGAGGTGTGTGAAGTCACAATGGAGTTGTGTGAAGTCATAGAATGGAGGTGTGTGAAGTCACAGAATGGAGGTGTATGAAGTCCCAGAATGGAGGTGTGTGAAGTCATAGAATGGAGGTGTGTGAAGTCACAGAATGGAGGTGTGTGAAGTCATACAATGGAGGTGTGTGAAGTCAGAATGGAGGTGTGTGAAGTCACAGAATGGAGGTGTGTGAAGTCAGAATGGAGGTGTGTGAAGTCACAGAATGGAGGTGTGTGAAGTCATAGAATTGAGGTGTGTGAAATCATAAAATGGAAGTGTTTGAAGTCACAGAATGGAGGTGTGTGAAGTCAGAATGGAGGTGTGTGAAGTCATAGAATTGAGGTGTGTGAAGTCACAATGGAGGTGTGTGAACTCATAGAATGGATGTGTGTGAAATCACAGTGGAGGTGTGTGAAGTCATAGAATGGAGGTGTGTGAAGTCACAGAATGGAGGTGTGTGAAGTCATAGAATGGAGGTGTGTGAAAACATAGAATGGAGGTGTGTGAAGTCAGAATGGAGGTGTGTGAAGTCACAGAACTGAGGTGTGTGAATTCACAGAATAGAGGTGTGTGAAGTCAGAATGCAGGTGTGAAGTCACAGAAGGGAGGTGTGTTAAGTCACAGAATGGATGTTTGTGAAGTAAGAATGAAGGTGTTTGAAGTCATAGAGTGGATGTGTGTGAAGTCACAGAATGGAAGTGTGTGAAGTCATAGAATGGAGGTCTGTGAAGTCATAGAACTGAGGTGTGTAAAGTCATAGAATGGAGGTGTGTGAAGTCATAAAATGGAGGTGTGTGAACTCATAGAATGGAGGTGTGTGAAGCCAAAATGGAGTTGTGTGAAGTCATAGAATGGTGGTTTTTGATGTCAACGAATGGAGGTGTGTGAAGTCATAGAATGGAGGTGTGTGAAGTCAGATTGGAGGTGTGTGAAATCACAGGATGGAGGTGTGTCAACTCAGAAATGAGGTGTGTGACGTCATAGAATGGAGGTGTGTGAAGTCATAGAAAGGAAGTTTGTGAAATCATAGAATGGAAGTGTGGGAAGTCACAGAATTGAGGTGTGTGAAGTCAGAATGGAGGTGTGTGAAGTCAGAATGGAGGTGAGTGAAGTTATAGAATGGAGATGTGTGAAGTCTTAGAATGGAGGTCTGTGAACTCAGAATGGAGGTTTGTGAAGTCATAGAATGGAGGTGTGTGAACTCAGAATGGAGGTGTGTGAAGTCACAGAATTTAGGTGTGTGAAGTCATAGAATGGAGGTTTGTGAAAACACAGAATGGAGGTGTGTGAATTCATAGAATGGAGGTGTGAAGTCATAGGATCGAGGTGTGTGAAGTAACAGAATGGAGGTGTGTGAAGTCACAGAATGGAGGTGTGTGAAGTCACAGAATGGAGGTGTGTGAACTCAGAATGCAAGTGTGTGAAGCCACAGAATGGAGGTGTGTGAAGTCATAGAATGGAAGTGTGTGAAGTCATAGAAAGGAGGTGTGTGAACTCAGAATGGAGGTGTGTGAAGTCACAGAATGGAGGTGTGTGAAGTCAGCATGGAGGTGTGAAGTCATAGAATGTGGTTGGGTGAAGGCATAGAAAGGAGGTGTGGGAAGTCATAGAATGGAGGTGTGTGAAGTCAGAATGCAGGTGTGTGAAGTCATAGAATGGAGATGTGTGAACTCATAGAATGGAGATGTGTGACGTCATAATGGAAGTGTGTGAAGTCACAGAATGGAGGTGTGTGAAGTCATACAATGGAGGTGTGTGAAGTCAATATGAAGGTGTGTGAAGTCACAGAATGGAGGTGTGTGAACTCAGAATGGAGGTGTGTGAAGTCATAGATGGAGGTGTGTGAAGTCATAGTATGGAGGTGTGTCAAATCATAAAATGGAGTTTTGTGAAGTCACAGAATGGAGCTGTGTGAAGTCAGAAGGGAGGTGTGTGAAGTCATAGAATGGAGGTGTGTGAAGTCACAGAATGGAGGTGTTTGAAGATATATATTGGAGTTGTGTGAAGTCAAAATGGATGTGTGAAGTCATAGAATGGAGGTGTGTGAAGGCGGAGAATGGAGGTGTGTGAAGTCACAGAATGGATGTGTGTGAACTCAGAATGTAGTTGTGTGAAGGCACAGCATGGAGGTGTGTGAAGTCATAGAATGGAAGTGTGTGAAGTCATAGAAAGGATGTGTGTGAACTCAGAATGGAGGTGTGTGAAGTCACAGAATGGAGGTTTGTGAAGTCATAGAATGGAGGTGTGTGAAGTCAGAGAATGGATGTTCCTGAAGTAAGAGTGAAGGTGTGTGAAGTCAAAGAATGGAGGTGTGTGAAGTCATAGAAGGGAGGTGTGTGAAGTCACAGAATGGAGGTGTGTGAAGTCAGAATGGAGGTGTGAAGTCATAGAATGGGGTTGGGTGAAGTCATAGAAAGGAGGTGTGGGAAGTCATAGAATGGAGGAATGTGAAGTCATAGAGTAGAGGTGAGTGAAGTCACAGATTCGAGGTCTGTGAAGTCATAGAATGGAGGTGTGTGAAGTCAGAATGCAGGTGTGTGAAGTCATAGAATGGAGTTGTGTGAACTAATAGAATGGAGGTTTGTGACGTCATAATGGAAGTGTGTGAAGTCACAGAATGGAGGTGTGTGAAGTCATACAATGGAGGTGTGTGAAGTCAGAATGGAGGTGTGTGAACTCAGAATGGAGGTGTGTGAAGTCATAGATGGAGGTGTGTGAAGTCATAGTATGGACGTGTGTCAAATCATAGAATGGAGTTTTGTGAAGTCACAGAATGGAGCTGTGTGAAGTCAGAAGGGAGGTGTGTGAAGTCATAGAATGGAGGTGTGTGAAGTCAGAATGGAGGTGTGTGAAGTCATAGAATGGGGGTGTGTGAAGTCACAGAATGGAGGTGTATGAAGTCACAGAATGGAGGTGTGTGAAGTCATAGAATGGAGGTGTGTGATGTCACAGAATGAAGGTGTGTGAAGTCACAGAATGGAGGTGTGTGAACTCAGAATGGAGGTGGGTCAAGTCACAGAATGGAGGTGTGTGAAGTCACAGAATGGAGGTGTGTGAAATCATAAATTGGACGTGTTTGAAGTCACAGAATGGAAGCGTGTGAAGTCAGAATGGAGGTGTGTGAAGTCATAGAATTGAGGTGTGTGAAGTCACAATGGAGGTGTGTGAACTCATAGAATGGAGGTGTGTGAAATCACAGTGGAGGTGTGTGAAGTCATAGAATGGAGGTGTGTGAAGTCACAAAATGGAGGTGTGTGAAGTCATAGAATGGAGATGTGTGAAGTCAGAAGGGAGGTGTGTGAAGTCAGAATGGAGGTGTGTGAAGTCACAGAATGGAGGTGTGTGAAGTCATAGAATGGCGGTGTGTGAAAACATAGAATGGAGGTATGTGAAGTCAGAATGGAGGTGTGTGAAGTCACAGAATTGAGGTGTGTGAATTCACAGAATAGAGGTGTGTGAAGTCAGAATGCAGGTGTGAAGTCACAGAAGGGATGTGTGTGAAGTCACAGAATAGATGTTTGTGAAGTAAGAATGAAGGTGTTTGAAGTCATAGAGTGGAAGTGTGTGAAGTCACAGAATGGAGGTGTGTGAAGTCATAGAATGGAGGTGTGTGAAGTCATAGAATTGAGGTGTGTAAAGTCATAGAATGGAGGTGTGTGAAGTCATAAAATGGAGGTGTGTGAACTCATAGAATGGAGGTGTGTGAAGTCAAAATGGAGTTGTGTGAAGTCAACGAATGGTGGTTTTTGATGTCAACGAATGGAGGTGTGTGAAGTCATAGAATGGAGGTGTGTGAAGTCAGATTGGAGGTGTGTGAAATCACTGAATGGAGGTGTGTCAACTCAGAAATGAATTGTGTGAAGTCATAGAATGGAGGTGTGTGAAGTCATAGAATGGAAGTGTGTGAAATCATAGAATGGAGGTGTGGGAAGTCACAGAATTGAGGTGTGTGAAGTCAGAATGGAGGTGTGTGAAGTCAGAATGGAGGTGAGTGAAGTCATAGAATGGAGATGTGTGAAGTCATAGAATGGAGGTCTGTGAACTCAGAATGGAGGTTTGTGAAGTCATAGAATGGAGGTGTGTGAACTCAGAATGGAGGTGTGTGAAGTCACAGAATTTAGGTGTGAGAAGTCATAGAATGGAGGTGTGTGAAATCACAGAATGGAGGTGTGTAAATTCATAGAATGGAGGTGTGAAGCCATAGGATCGAGGTGTGTGGAGTCACAGAATGGAGGCGTGTGAAGTCACAGAATGGAGGTGTGTGAAGTCACAGAATGGAGGTGTGTGAACTCAGAATGTAAGTGTGTGAAGCCACGGAATGGAGGTGTGTGAAGTCATAGAATGGAAGTGTGTGAAGTCATAGAAAGGAGGTGTGTGAACTCAGAATGGAGGTGTGTGAAGTCACAGAATGGAGGTTTGTGAAGTCATAGAATGGAGGTGTGTGAAGTCAGAGAATGGATGTTTCTGAAGTAAGAATGAAGGTGTGTGAAATCAAAGAATGGAGGTGTGTGAAGTCATAGAAGGGAGGTGTGTGAAGTCACAGAATGGAGGTGTGTGAAGTCACAGAATGGAGGTTTGTGAAGTCATAGAATGGAGGTGTGTGAAGTCAGAGAATGGATGTTTCTGAAGTAAGAATGAAGGTGTGTGAAATCAAAGAATGGAGGTGTGTGAAGTCATAGAAGGGAGGTGTGTGAAGTCACAGAATGGAGGTGCGTGAAGTCAGAATGGAGGTGTGAAGTCATAGAATGGGGTTGGGTGAAGTCATAGAAAGGAGGTGTGGGAAGTCATAGAATGGAGGAGTGTGAAGTCATAGAGTGGAGGTGATTCAAGTCACAGATTCGAGGTCTGTGAAGTCATAGAATGGAGGTGTGTGAAAACATAGAATGGAGGTGTGTGAAGTCTGAATGGAGGTGTGTGAA
The DNA here is from genome assembly GCA_024803745.1 of Megascapheus bottae. Classification (NCBI taxonomy): domain Eukaryota; kingdom Metazoa; phylum Chordata; class Mammalia; order Rodentia; family Geomyidae; genus Megascapheus; species Megascapheus bottae. Next base: position 642,330 of record JANJXV010000159.1, on the reverse strand, counting down.
GTCACAGAATTGAGGTGTGTGAATTCACAGAATAGAGGTGTGTGAAGTCAGAATGCAGGTGTGAAGTCACAGAAGGGAAGTGTGTGAAGCCACAGAATGGAGGTGTGTGAAGTCATAGAATGGAAGTGTGTGAAGTCATAGAAAGGAGGTGTGTGAACTCAGAATGGAGGTGTGTGAAGTCACAGAATGGAGGTTTGTGAAGTCATAGAATGGAGGTGTGTGAAGTCAGATAATGGATGTTTCTGAAGTAAGAATGAAGGTGTGTGAAGTCAAAGAATGGAGGTGTGAGAAGTCATAGAAGGGAGGTGTATGAAGTCACAGAATGGAGGTGTGTGAAGGCAGAATGGAGGTGTGAAGTCATAGAATGGGGTTGGGTGAAGGCATAGAATTGAGATGTGTGAACTCATAGAATGGAGGTGTGTGACGTCATAATGGAAGTGTGTGAAGTCACAGAATGGAGGTGTGTGAAGTCATACAATGGAGGTGTGTGAAGTCAGAATGGAGGTCTGTGAAGTCACAGAATTGAGGTGTGTGAACTCAGAATGGAGGTGTGTGAATTCACAGAATGTTGTTGTGTGATGTCATACCATGGAGGTATGTGAAATCATAGAATGGAGTTTTGTGAAGTCACAGAATGGAGCTGTATGAAGGCAGAAGGGAGGTGTGTGAAGTCATAGAATGGAGGTGTGTGAAGTCAGAATGGAGGTGTGTGAAATCAAAGAATTGAGGTGTGTGAAGTCACAATGGAGTTTTGTGAAGTCATAGAATGGAGGTGTGTGAAGTAACAGAATGAAGGTGTATGAAGTCACAGAATGGAGGTGTGTGAACTCATAGAATGGGGGTGTGTGAAGTCCCAGAATGAAGGTGTGTGAAGCCACAGAATGGAGGTGTGTGAACTCAGAATGGAGGTGGGTGAAGTCACAGAATGGAGGTGTGTGAAGTCATAGAATGGAGGTATGTAAAGTCACAGAATGGAGGTGTGTGAATTCATAGAATGGAGGTGTGTGAAATCATAAAATGGAAGTGTTTGAAGTCACAGAATGGAGGTGTGTGAAGTCAGAATGGAGGTGTGTGAAGTCATAGAATTGAGGTGTGTGAAGTCACAATGGAGGTGTTGAACTCATAGAATGGAGGTGTGTGAAATCACAGTGGAGGTGTGTGAAGTCATAGAATGGAGGTTTGGGAAGTCACAGAATGGAGGTGTGTGAAGTCATAGAATGGAGCTGTGTGAAGTCAGAATGGAGGTGTGTGAAGTCACAGAATGGAGGTGTGTGAAGTCAGAGAATGGAGGTGTGTGAAGTCACAGAATTGAGGTGTGTGAAGTCACAGAATGGAGGGGTGTGAAGTCAGAATGAAGGTGTGTGAAGTCATAGAATGTAGGTGTGTGAAGTCACAGAATGGATGTTTGTGAAGTAAGAATGAAGGTGTTTGAAGTCATAGAGTGGAGGTGTGTGAAGTCACAGAATGGAGGTGTGTGAAGTCATAGAATGGAGGTGTGTGAAGTCATAGAATTGAGGTGTGTGAAGTCATAGAATTTAGGTGTGTGAAGTCACAAAATTGAGGTGTGTGAGGTCATAGAATGGAGGTGTGTGAAAACATAGAATGGGGATGTATGAAGTCAGAATGAAGGTGTGTGAAGTCACAGAATTGAGGTGTGTGAAGTCACAGAATGGAGTTGTTTGAAGTTATATATTGGAGTTGTGTGAAATCAAAATGGATGTGTGAAGTCATAGAATGGAGGTTTGTGAAAACACAGAATGGAGGTGTGTGAATTCATAGAATGGAGGTGTTAAGTCATAGGATCGAGGTGTGTGAAGTAACAGAATGGAGGTGTGTGAAGTCACAGAATGGAGGTGTGTGAAGTCACAGAATAGAGGTGTGTGAACTCAGAATGCAAGTGTGTGAAGCCACAGAATGGAGGTGTGTGAAGTCATAGAATGGAAGTGTGTGAAGTCATAGAAAGGAGGTGTGTGAACTCAGAATGGAGGTGTGTGAAGTCACAGAATGGAGGTTTGTGAAGTCATAGAATGGAGGTGTGTGAAGTCAGAGAATGGATGTTTCTGAAGTAAGAATGAAGGTGTGTGAAGTCAAAGAATGGAGGTGTGTGAAGTCATAGAAGGGAGGTGTGTGAAGTCACAGAATGGAGGTGTGTGAAGTCAGAATGGAGGTGTGAAGTCATAGAATGGGGTTGGGTGAAGGCATAGAAGGGAGGTGTGGGAAGTCATAGAATGGAGGTATGTGACGTCATAATGGAAGTGTGTGAAGTCACAGAATGGAGGTGTGTGAAGTCATACAATGGAGGTGTGTGGAGTCAGAATGAAGGTGTGTGAAGTCACAGAATGGAGGTGTGTGAACTCAGAATGGAGGTGTGTGAAGTCATAGATGGAGGTGTGTGAAGTCATAGTATGGAGGTGTGACAAATCATAAAATGGAGTTTTGTGAAGTCACAGAATGGAGCTGTGTGAAGTCAGAAGGGAGGTGTGTGAAGTCATAGAATGGAGGTGTGTGAAGTCAGAATGGAGGTGTGTGAAATCATAGAATTGAGGTGTGTGAAGTCACAATGGAGTTGTGTGAAGTCATAGAATGGAGGTGTGGGAAGTCACAGAATGGAGGTGTATGAAGTCACAGAATGGAGGTGTGTGAAGTCATAGAATGGAGGTGTGTGAAGTCACAGAATGAAGGTGTGTGAAGTCACAGAATGGAGGTGTGTGAAGTCATAGAATGGAAGTGTGTGAAGTCATAGAAAGGAGGTGTGTGAACTCAGAATGGAGTTGTGTGAAGTCACAGAATGGAGGTTTGTGAAGTCATAGAATGGAGGTGTGTGAAGTCAGAGAAGGGATGTTTCTGAAGTAAGAATGAAGGTGTGTGAAATCAAAGAATGGAGGTGTGTGAAGTCATAGAAGAGAGGTGTGTGAAGTCACAGAATGGAGGTGTGTGAAGTCAGAATGGAGGTGTGAAGTCATAGAATGGGGTTGGGTGAAGTCATAGAAAGGAGGTGTGGGAAGTCATAGAATGGAGAAGTGTGAAGTCATAGAGTGGTGGTGATTGAAGTCACAGATTCGATGTCTGTGAAGTCATAGAATGGAGGTGTGTGAAAACATAGAATGGAGGTGTGTGAAGTCTGAATGGAGGTGTGTGAAGTCACAGAATTGAGGTTTGTGAATTCACAGAATAGAGGTGTGTGAAGTCAGAATGCAGGTGTCAAGTCACAGAAGGGAGGTGTGTGAAGTCACAGAATGGATGTTTGTGAAGTAAGAATGAAGGTGTTTGAAGTCATAGAGTGGAAGTGTGTGAATCACAGAATGGAGGTGTGTGAAGTCATAGAATGGAGGTGTGTGAAGTCATAGAATTGAGGTGTGTAAAGTCATAGAATGGAGGTGTGTGAAGTCATAAAATGGAGGTGTGTGAACTCATAGAATGGAGTTGTGTGAAGTCAAAATGGAGTTGTGTGAAGTCATAGAATGGTGGTTTTTTATGAAAACGAATGGAGGTGTGTGAAGTCATAGAATGGAGGTGTGTGAAGTCAGATTGGAGGTGTGTGAAATCACAGAATGGAGGTGTGTCAACTCAGAAATGAGGTGTGTGAAGTCATAGAATGGAGGTGTGTGAAGTCATAGAAGGGAAGTGTGTGAAATCATAGAATGGAGGTGTGGGAAGTCACAGAATTGGGGTGTGTGAAGTCAGAATGGAGGTGTGTGAAGTCAGAATGGAGGTGAGTGAAGTCATAGAATGGAGATGTGTGAAGTCATAGAATGGAGGTCTGTGAACTCAGAATGGAGGTGTGTGAAGTCACAGAATGGAGGTGTGTGAAGTCAGAGAATGGAGGTGTGTGAAGTCACAGAATGGAGGTGTGTGAAGTCAAAAAGGTGGTGTGTGAAGTCACAGAATGGTTCTGTGTGAAGTCATAGAATGGAGGTGTGTGAAATCATAGAATGGAGGTATGTGAAGTCAGAATGGAGGTGTGTGAAGTCACATAATTGAGGTGTGTGAAGTCACAGAATGGAGGTGTGTGATGTCAGAATGAAGGTGTGTGAAGTCACAGAATGGAGGTGTGAAGTCATAGAATGGAGGTTTGTGAACTCACAGATGGAGGTGTGTTAATTCATAGAATGGAGGTGTGTGAAGTCAGAATGAAGGTGTGTGAAGTCACAGAAAGGAGGTGTCTTAAGTCACAGAATGGAGGTGTGTGAAGTCACAGAATGGAGGTGTGTGAACTCAGAATGTAGGTGTGTGAAGCCACAGAATGGAGGTGTGTGAAGTCATAGAATGGAAGTGTGTGAAGTCATAGAAAGGAGGTGTGTGAACTCAGAATGGAGGTGTGTGAAGTCACAGAATGGAGGTTTGTGAAGTCATAGAATGGAGGTGTGTGAAGTCAGAGAATGGATGTTTCTGAAGTAAGAATGAAGGTGTGTGAAGTCATAGAATGGAGATGTGTGAAGTCAAATTGGAGGTGTGTGAACTCATAGAATGGAGGTGTGTGAACTAATAGAATGGAGGTTTGTGAAGTAATGGAATGGCGGTGTGTGAAGTCAAAGATTTGAGGTGTGAGAAGTGAAAAAATAGAGGTGTGTGAAGTCACAGAATGGAGGTGTGTGAAGTCACAGATTAGAAGTGTGTGAAGGCAAAACGGAGGTGTGTGAAGTCACAGAATGGAGGTGTGTGAAGTCAGAGAATGGAGGTGTGTGAAGTCAAAAAGGTGGTGTGTGAAGTCACAGAATGGAGGTGTGTGAATTCATAGAATGGAGCTGTGTGAAGTCAGAATGGAGGTGTGTGAAGTCAGAATGGAGGGGTGTGAAGTCAGAATGGAGGTGTGTGAAGTCACCGAATGGAGGTGTGTGAAGTCATAGAATGGAGGTGTGTGAAATCATAGAATGGAAGTGTGTGAAGTCAGAATGGAGGTGTGTCAAGTCACAGAATTGAGGTGTGTGAAGTCAGAGAATGGAGGTGTGTGAAGTCAGAATGAAGGTGTGTGAAGTCACAGAATGGAGGTGTGTGAAGTCACAGAATGGATGTTTGTGAAGTAAGAATGAAGGTGTTTGAAGTCATACAATGGAGCTGTGTGAAGTCAAAGAATGGAGGTGTGTGAAGTCATAGAATGGAGGTGTGTGAAGTCATAGAATTGAGGTGTGTGAAGTCATAGAATGGAGGTGTGTGAAGTCACAGAATGGAGGTGTGTGAAGTCAGAATGGAGGTGTGTGAAGTCATAGACTGAGGTGGGTGAAGTCATAGAAAGGAGGTGTGGGAAGTCATAGAATGGAGGAGTGTGAAGTCATAGAGTGGAGGTAAGTGAAGTCACAGATTCGAGGTCTGTGATGTCATAGAATGGAGGTGTGTGAAGTCCGAATGGAGGTGTGTGAAGTCACAGAATGGAGGTGTGTGAACTCAGAATGGAGGTGTGTGAAGTCATAGATGGAGGTGTGTGAAGTCATAGTATGGAGGTGTGTGAAATCACAGAATGGAGTTTTGTGAAGTCACAGCATGGAGCTGTGTGAAGTCAGAACTGAGGTGTGTGAAGTCATAGAATGGAGGTTTGTGAAGTCAGAATGGCGGTGTGTGAACTCATAGAATGGAGGTGTGTGAAGTCACAATGGAGGTGTGTGAAGTCATAGAATTTAGGTGTGTGAAGTCACAAAATGGAGGTGTGTGAAGTCATAGAATGGAGGTGTTTGAAAACATAGAATGGGGATGTATGAAGTCAGAATGAAGGTGTGTGAAGTCACAGAATTGAGGTGTGTGAAGTCACAGAATGGAGGTGTTTGAAGTTATATATTGGTGTTGTGTGAAATCAAAATGGATGTGTGAAGTCATAGAATGGAGGTTTGTGAAAACACAGAATGGAGGTGTGTGAATTCATAGAATGGAGGTATGTGAAATCATAAAATAGAAGTGTTTGAAGTCACAGAATGGAGGTGTGTGAAGTCAGAATGGAGGTGTGTGGACTCATAGAATTGAGGTGTGTGAAGTCACAATGGAGGTGTGTGAACTCATAGAATGGAGGTGTGTGAAATCACAGTAGAGGTGTGTGAAGTCATAGAATGGAGGTGTGGGAAGTCACAGAATGGGGGTGTGTGAAGTCATAGAATGGAGCTGTGTGAAGTGAGAATGGAGGTGTGTGAAGTCAGAATGGAGGTGTGTGAAGTCATACAATGGAGGTGTGTGAAGTCAGAGAATGGAGGTGTGTGAAGTCACAGAATGGAGGTGTGTGAAGTCAAAAAGGTGGTGTGCGAAGTCACAGAATGGAGGTGTGTGAAGTCATAGAATGGATGTGTGTGAAATCATAGAATGGAGGTATGTGAAGTCAGAATGGAGGTGTGTGAAGTCACAGAATTGAGGTGTGTGAAGTCACATAATGGAGGTGTGTGAAGTCAGAATGAAGGTGTGTGAAGTCACAGAATGGAGGTGTGTGAAGTCACAGAATGGATGTTTGTGAAGTAAGAATGAAGGTGTTTGAAGTCATAGGGTGTAGGTGTGTGAAGTCACAGAATGGAGGTGTGGGAAGTCATAGAATGGAGGTGTGTGAAGTTATAGAATTGAGGTGTGTGAAGTCATAGAATGGAGGTGTGTGAAGTCATAAAATGGAGGTGTGTGAACTCATAGAATGGAGGTGTGTGAAGTCAAAATGCAGTTGTGTGAAGTCATAGAATGGTGTTTTTTGATGTCAACGAATGGAGGTGTGTGAAGTCATAGAATGGAGGTGTGTGAAGTCAGATTGGAGGTGTGTGAAATCACAGAATGGAGGTGTGTGAAGTCACAGAATGGAGGTGTGTGAACTCAGAATGTAGGAGTGTGAAGCCACAGAATGGAGGTGTGTGAAGTCATAGAATGGAAGTGTGTGAAATCATTGAATGGAGGTGTGTGAAGTCCCAGAATTGAGGTGTGTGAAGTCAGAATGCAGGTGTGTGAAGTCAGAATGGAGGTGTGTGAAGTCATAGAATGGAAGTGTGTGAACTCATAGAATGGAGGTCTGTGAACTCAGAATGGAGGTTTGTGAGGTCATAGAATGGAGGTCTGTGAACTCAGAATGGAGGTGTGTGAAGTCATAGAATGGAGGTGTGTGAAAACATAGAATGGAGGTGTGTGAAGTCAGAATGAAGGTGTGTGAAGTCACAGAATTGAGGTGTGTGAAGTCACAGAATGGAGGAGTTTGAAGATATATATTGGAGTTGTGTGAAGTCAAAATGGATGTGTGAAGTCATAGAATGGAGGTGTGTGAAGGCGGAGAATGGAGGTGTGTGAAGTCACAGAATGGATGTGTGTGAACTCAGAATGTAGGTGTGTGAAGCCACAGCATGGAGGTGTGTGAAGTCATAGAATGGAAGTGTGTGAAGTTATAGAAAGGATGTGTGTGAACTCAGAATGGAGGTGTGTGAAGTCACAGAATGGAGGTTTGTGAAGTCATAGAATGGAGGTGTGTGAAGTCAGAGAATGGATGTTCCTGAAGGAAGAGTGAAGGTGTGTGAAGTCAAAGAATGGAGGTGTGTGAAGTCATAGAAGGGAGGTGTGTGAAGTTACAGAATGGAGGTGTGTGAAGTCAGAATGGAGGTGTGAAGTCATAGAATGGGGTTGGGTGAAGTCATAGAAAGGAGGTGTGGGAAGTCATAGAATGGAGGAGTGTGAAGTCATAGAGTGCAGGTGATTGAAGTCACAGATTCGAGGTCTGTGAAGTCATAGAATGGAGGTGTGTGAAGTCAGAATGCAGGTGTGTGAAGTCATAGAATGGAGTTGTGTGAACTAATAGAATGGAGGTTTGTGACGTCATAATGGAAGTGTGTGAAGTCACAGAATGGAGGTGTGTGAAGTCATACAATGGAGGTGTGAGAAGTCAGAATGGAGGTGTGTGAACTCAGAATGGAGGTGTGTGAAGTCATAGATGGAGGTGTGTGAAGTCATAGTATGGAGGTGTGTCAAATCATAGAATGGAGTTTTGTGAAGTCACAGAATGGAGCTGTGTGAAGTCAGAAGGGAGGTGTGTGAAGTCATAGAATGGAGGTGTGTGAAGTCAGAATGGAGGTGTGTGAAATCATAGAATGGAGGTGTGTGAAGTCACAATGGAGTTGTGTGAAGTCATAGAATGGAGGTGTGTGAAGTCACAGAATGGAGGTGTATGAAGTCCCAGAATGGAGGTGTGTGAAGTCATAGAATGGAGGTGTGTGAAGTCACAGAATGAAGGTGTGTGAAGTCACAGAATGGAGGTGTGTGAACCCAGAATGCAGGTGGGTGAAGTCACATAATGGAGGTGTGTGACGTCATAGAATGGAGGTGTGTGAAATCATAAAATGGAAGTGTTTGAAGTCACAGAATGGAGGTGTGTGAAGTCAGTATGGAGGTGTGTGAAGTCATAGAATGGAGGTGTGTGAAGTCAGAATGGCAGTGTGTGAACTCATAGAATGGAGGTGTGTGAAATCACAGTGGAGGTGTGTGAAGTCATAGAATGGAGGTGTGTGAAGTCACAGAATGGAGGTGTGTGAAGTCATACAATGGAGGTGTGTGAAGTCAGAATGGAGGTGTTTGAAGTCACAGAATGGAGGTGTGTGAACTCAGAATGGAGGTGTGTGAAGTCATAGATGGAGGTGTGTGAAGTCATAGTATGGAGGTGTGTCAAATCATAGAATGGAGTTTTGTGAAGTCACAGAATGGAGCTGTGTGAAGTCAGAAGGGAGGTGTGTGAGGTCATAGAATGGAGGTGTGTGAAGTCAGAATGGAGGTGTGTGAAATCATAGAAAGGAGGTGTGTGAAGTCACAATGGAGTTGTGTGAAGTCATAGAATGGAGGTGTGTGAAGTCACAGAATGGAGGTGTATGAAGTCCCATAATGGAGGTGTGTGAAGTCATATAATGGAGGTGTGTGAAATCACAGAATGAAGGTGTGTGAAGTCACAGAATGGAGGTGTGTGAAGTCAGAATGGAGGTGTGTGAAGTCCCAGAATGGAGGTGTGTGAAGTCATAGAATGGAGGTGTGTGAAATCATAAAATGGAAGTGTTTGAAGTCACAGAATGGAGGTGTGTGAAGTCAGAATGGAGTTGTGTGAAGTCATAGAATTGAGGTGTGTGAAGTCACAATGGAGGTGTGTGAATTCACAGAATGGATGTGTGTGAAATCACAGTGGAGGTGTGTGAAGTCATAGAATGGAGGTGTGTGAAGTCACAGAATGGAGGTGTGTGAAGTCATAGAATGGAGCTGTGTGAAGTCAGAATGGAGGTGTGTGAAGTCAGAATGGAGGTGTGTGAAGTCACAGAATGGAGGTGTGTGAAGTCATAGAATGGAGGTGTGTGAAAACATAGAATGGAGGTGTGTGAAGTCAGAATGGAGGTGTGTGAAGTCACAGAACTGAGGTGTGTGAATTCACAGAATAGAGGTATGTGAAGTCAGAATGCAGGTGTGAAGTCACAGAAGGGAGGTGTGTGAAGTCACAGAATGGATGTTTGTGAAGTAAGAATGAAGGTGTTTGAAGTCATAGAGTGGAAGTGTGTGAAGTCACAGAATGGAGGTGTGTGAAGTCATAGAATGGAGGTCTGTGAAGTCATAGAACTGAGGTGTGTAAAGTCATAGAATGGAGGTGTGTGAAGTCATAAAATGGAGGTGTGTGAACTCATAGAATGGAGGTGTGTGAAGCCAAAATTTAGTTGTGTGAATTCATAGAATGGTGGTTTTTGATGTCAACGAATGGAGGTGTGTGAAGTCATAGAATGGAGGTATGTGAAATCAGATTGGAGGTGTGTGAAATCACAGAATGGAGGTGTGTCAACTCAGAAATGAGGTGTGTGAAGTCATAGAATGGAGGTGTGTGAAGTCATAGAAAGGAAGTGTGTGAAATCATAGAATGGAGGTGTGGGAAGTCACAGAATTGAGGTGTGTGAAGTCAGAATGGAGGTGTGTGAAATCAGAATGGAGGTGAGTTAAGTTATAGAATGGAGATGTGTGAAGTCTTAGAATGGAGGTCTGTGAACTCAGAATGGAGGTTTGTGAAGTCACAGAATGGAGGTGTGTGAACTCAGAATGGAGGTGTGTGAAGTCACAGAATTTAGGTGTGTGAAGTCATAGAATGGAGGTTTGTGAAAACACAGAATGGAGGTGTGTGAATTCATAGAATGGAGGTGTGAAGTCATAGGATCGAGGTGTGTGAAGTAACAGAATGGAGGTGTGTGAAGTCACAGAATGGAGGTGTGTGAAGTCACAGAATGGAGGTGTGTGAACTCAGAATGCAAGTGTGTGAAGCCAAAGAATGGAGGTGTGTGAAGTCATAGAATGGAAGTGTGTGAAGTCATAGAAAGGAGGTGTGTGACCTCAGAATGGAGGTGTGTGAAGTCACAGAATGGAGGTGTGTGAAGTCAGAATGGAGGTGTGAAGTCATAGAATGTGGTTGGGTGAAGGCATAGAAAGGAGGTGTGTGAAGTCATAGAATGGATGTGTGTGAAGTCAGAATGCAGGTGTGTGAAGTCATAGAATGGAGATGTGTGAACTCATAGAATGGAGGTGTGTGATGTCATAATGGAAGTGTGTGAAGTCACAGAATGGAGGTGTGTGAAGTCATACAGTGGAGGTGTGTGAAGTCAATATGAAGGTGTGTGAAGTCACAGAATGGAGGTGTGTGAACTCAGAATGGAGGTGTGTGAAGTCATAGATGGAGGTGTGTGAAGTCATAGATGGAGGTGTGTGAAGTCATAGTATGGAGGTGTGTCAAATCATAAAATGGAGTTTTGTGAAGTCACGGAATGGAGCTGTGTGAAGTCAGAATGGAGGTGTGTGAAGTCAGAATGGAGGTGTGAAGTCATAGAATGTGGTTGGGTGAAGGCATAGAAAGGAGGTGTGTGAAATCATAGAATTGAGGTGTGTGAAGTCACAATGGAGTTGTGTGAAGTCATAGAATGGAGGTGTGTGAAGTCACAGAATGGAGGTGTATGAAGTCACAGAATGGAGGTGTGTGAAGTCATAGAATGGAGGTGTGTGAAGTCACAGAATGAAGGTTTGTGAAGTCACAGAATGGAGGTGTGTGAACTCAGAATGGAGGTGGGTGAAGTCACAGAATGGAGGTGTGTGAAGTCATAGAATGGAGGTTTGTGAAATCACAGAATGGAGGTGTGTGAATTCATAGAATGGAGGTGTGAAGTCATAGGATCGAGGTGTGTGAAGTCACAGAATGGAGGCGTGTGAAGTCACAAAATGGAGGTGGGTGAAGTCACAAAATGGGGGTGTGTGAACTCAGAATGTAAGTGTGTGAAGCCACGGAATGGAGGTGTGTGAAGTCATAGAATGGAAGTGTGTGAAGTCATAGAAAGGAGGTGTGTGAACTCAGAATGGAGGTGTGTGAAGTCACAGAATGGAGGTTTGTGAAGTCATAGAATGGAGGTGTGTGAAGTCAGAGAATGGAGGTTTCGGAAGTAAGAATGAAGGTGTGTGAAATCAAAGAATGGAGGTGTGTGAAGTCATAGAAGGGAGGTGTGTGAAGTCACAGAATGGAGGTGTGTGAAGTCAGAATGGAGGTGTGAAGTCATAGAATGGGGTTGGGTGAAGTCATAGAAAGGAGGTGTGGGAAGTCATAGAATGGAGGAGTGTGAAGTCATAGAGTGGAGGTGATTGAAGTCACAGACTCGAGGTCTGTGAAGTCATAGAATGGAGGTGTGTGAAAACATAGAATGGAGGTGTGTGAAGTCTGAATGGAGGTGTGTGAAGTCACAGAATTGAGGTTTGTGAATTCACAGAATAGAGGTGTGTGAAGTCAGAATGCAGGTTTCAAGTCACAGAAGGGAGGTGTGTGAAGGCACAGAATGGATGTTTGTGAAGTAAGAATGAAGGTGTTTGAAGTCATAGAGTGGAAGTGTGTGAAGTAACAGAATGGAGGTGTGTGAAGTCATAGAATGGAGGTGTGTGAAGTCATAGAATTGAGGTGTGTAAAGTCATAGAAAGGAGGTGTGTGAAGTCATACAATGGAGGTGTGTGAAGTCAGAATGGAGGTGTTTGAAGTCACAGAATGGAGGTGTGTGAACTCAGAATGGAGGTGTGTGAAGTCATAGATGGAGGTGTGTGAAGTCATAGTATGGAGGTGTGTCAAATCATAGAATGGAGTTTTGTGAAGTCACAGAATGGAGCTGTGTGAAGTCAGAAGGGAGGTGTGTGAGGTCATAGAATGGAGGTGTGTGAAGTCAGAATGGAGGTGTGTGAAATCATAGAAAGGAGGTGTGTGAAGTCACAATGGAGTTGTGTGAAGTCATAGAATGGAGGTGTGTGAAGTCACAGAATGGAGGTGTATGAAGTCCCATAATGGAGGTGTGTGAAGTCATATAATGGAGGTGTGTGAAATCACAGAATGAAGGTGTGTGAAGTCAAAGAATGGAGGTGTGTGAAGTCAGAATGGAGGTGTGTGAAGTCCCAGAATGGAGGTGTGTGAAGTCATAGAATGGAGGTGTGTGAAATCATAAAATGGAAGTGTTTGAAGTCACAGAATGGAGGTGTGTGAAGTCAGAATGGAGTTGTGTGAAGTCATAGAATTGAGGTGTGTGAAGTCACAATGGAGGTGTGTGAATTCACAGAATGGATGTGTGTGAAATCACAGTGGAGGTGTGTGAAGTCATAGAATGGAGGTGTGTGAAGTCACAGAATGGAGGTGTGTGAAGTCATAGAATGGAGCTGTGTGAAGTCAGAATGGAGGTGTGTGAAGTCAGAATGGAGGTGTGTGAAGTCACAGAATGGAGGTGTGTGAAGTCATAGAATGGAGGTGTGTGAAAACATAGAATGGAGGTGTGTGAAGTCAGAATGGAGGTGTGTGAAGTCACAGAACTGAGGTGTGTGAATTCACAGAATAGAGGTGTGTGAAGTCAGAATGCAGGTGTGAAGTCACAGAAGGGAGGTGTGTGAAGTCACAGAATGGATGTTTGTGAAGTAAGAATGAAGGTGTTTGAAGTCATAGAGTGGAAGTGTGTGAAGTCACAGAAAGGAGGTGTGTGAAGTCATAGAATGGAGGTCTGTGAAGTCATAGAACTGAGGTGTGTAAAGTCATAGAATGGAGGTGTGTGAAGTCATAAAATGGAGGTGTGTGAACTCATAGAATGGAGGTGTGTGAAGCCAAAATTTAGTTGTGTGAATTCATAGAATGGTGGTTTTTGATGTCAACGAATGGAGGTGTGTGAAGTCATAGAATGGAGGTATGTGAAATCAGATTGGAGGTGTGTGAAATCACAGAATGGAGGTGTGTCAACTCAGAAATGAGGTGTGTGAAGTCATAGAATGGAGGTGTGTGAAGTCATAGAAAGGAAGTGTGTGAAATCATAGAATGGAGGTGTGGGAAGTCACAGAATTGAGGTGTGTGAAGTCAGAATGGAGGTGTGTGAAGTCAGAATGGAGGTGAGTTAAGTTATAGAATGGAGATGTGTGAAGTCTTAGAATGGAGGTCTGTGAACTCAGAATGGAGGTTAGTGAAGTCACAGAATGGAGGTGTGTGAACTCAGAATGGAGGTGTGTGAAGTCACAGAATTTAGGTGTGTGAAGTCATAGAATGGAGGTTTGTGAAAACACAGAATGGAGGTGTGTGAATTCATAGAATGGAGGTGTGAAGTCATAGGATCGAGGTGTGTGAAGTAACAGAATGGAGGTGTGTGAAGTCACAGAATGGAGGTGTGTGAAGTCACAGAATGGAGGTGTGTGAACTCAGAATGCAAGTGTGTGAAGCCAAAGAATGGAGGTGTGTGAAGTCATAGAATGGAAGTGTGTGAAGTCATAGAAAGGAGGTGTGTGACCTCAGAATGGAGGTGTGTGAAGTCACAGAATGGAGGTGTGTGAAGTCAGAATGGAGGTGTGAAGTCATAGAATGTGGTTGGGTGAAGGCATAGAAAGGAGGTGTGTGAAGTCATAGAATGGATGTGTGTGAAGTCAGAATGCAGGTGTGTGAAGTCATAGAATGGAGATGTGTGAACTCATAGAATGGAGGTGTGTGATGTCATAATGGAAGTGTGTGAAGTCACAGAATGGAGGTGTGTGAAGTCATACAATGGAGGTGTGTGAAGTCAATATGAAGGTGTGTGAAGTCACAGAATGGAGGTGTGTGAACTCAGAATGGAGGTGTGTGAAGTCATAGATGGAGGTGTTTGAAGTCATAGATGGAGGTGTGTGAAGTCATAGTATGGAGGTGTGTCAAATCATAAAATGGAGTTTTGTGAAGTCACGGAATGGAGCTGTGTGAAGTCAGAATGGAGGTGTGTGAAGTCAGAATGGAGGTGTGAAGTCATAGAATGTGGTTGGGTGAAGGCATAGAAAGGAGGTGTGTGAAATCATAGAATTGAGGTGTGTGAAGTCACAATGGAGTTGTGTGAAGTCATAGAATGGAGGTGTGTGAAGTCACAGAATGGAGGTGTATGAAGTCACAGAATGGAGGTGTGTGAAGTCATAGAATGGAGGTGTGTGAAGTCACAGAATGAAGGTGTGTGAAGTCACAGAATGGAGGTGTGTGAACTCAGAATGGAGGTGGGTGAAGTCACAGAATGGAGGTGTGTGAAGTCATAGAATGGAGGTTTGTGAAATCACAGAATGGAGGTGTGTGAATTCATAGAATGGAGGTGTGAAGTCATAGGATCGAGGTGTGTGAAGTCACAGAATGGAGGCGTGTGAAGTCACAAAATGGAGGTGTGTGAAGTCACAAAATGGGGGTGTGTGAACTCAGAATGTAAGTGTGTGAAGCCACGGAATGGAGGTGTTTGAAGTCATAGAATGGAAGTGTGTGAAGTCATAGAAAGGAGGTGTGTGAACTCAGAATGGAGGTGTGTGAAGTCACAGAATGGAGGTTTGTGAAGTCATAGAATGGAGGTGTGTGAAGTCAGAGAATGGAGGTTTCGGAAGTAAGAATGAAGGTGTGTGAAATCAAAGAATGGAGGTGTGTGAAGTCATAGAAGGGAGGTGTGTGAAGTCACAGAATGGAGGTGTGTGAAGTCAGAATGGAGGTGTGAAGTCATAGAATGGGGTTGGGTGAAGTCATAGAAAGGAGGTGTGGGAAGTCATAGAATGGAGGAGTGTGAAGTCATAGAGTGGAGGTGATTGAAGTCACAGACTCGAGGTCTGTGAAGTCATAGAATGGAGGTGTGTGAAAACATAGAATGGAGGTGTGTGAAGTCTGAATGGAGGTGTGTGAAGTCACAGAATTGAGGTTTGTGAATTCACAGAATAGAGGTGTGTGAAGTCAGAATGCAGGTGTCAAGTCACAGAAGGGAGGTGTGTGAAGGCACAGAATGGATGTTTGTGAAGTAAGAATGAAGGTGTTTGAAGTCATAGAGTGGAAGTGTGTGAAGTAACAGAATGGAGGTGTGTGAAGTCATAGAATGGAGGTGTGTGAAGTCATAGAATTGAGGTGTGTAAAGTCATAGAATGGAGGTGTGTGAAGTCATAAAATGGAGGTGTGTGAACTCATAGAATGGAGTTGTGTGAAGTCAAAATGGAGTTGTGTGAAGTCATAGAATGGTGGTTTTTTATGAAAAAGAATGGAGGTGTGTGAAGTCATAGAATGGAGGTGTGTGAAGTCAGATTGGAGGTGTGTGAAATCACAGAATGTAGGTGTGTCAACTCAGAAATGAGGTGTGTGAAGTCATAGAATGGAGGTGTGTGAAGTCATAGAAGGGAAGTGTGTGAAATCAAAGAATGGAGGTGTGGGAAGTCACAGAATTGGGGTGTGTGAAGTCAGAATGGAGGTGTGTGAAGTCAGAATGGAGGTGAGTGAAGTCATAGAATGGAGATGTGTGAAGTCATAGAATGGAGGTCTGTGAACTCAGAATGGAGGTGTGTGAAGTCACAGAATGGAGGTGTGTGAAGTCAGAGAATGGAGGTGTGTGAAGTCACAGAATGGAGGTGTGTGAAGTCAAAAAGGTGGTGTGTGAAGTCACAGAATGGTTGTGTGTGAAGTCATAGAATGGAGGTGTGTGAAATCATAGAATGGAGGTGTGTGAAGTCAGAATGGTGGTGTGTGAAGTCACAGAATTGAGGTGTGTGAAGTCACAGAATGGAGGTGTGTGAAGTCAGAATGAAGGTGTGTGAAGTCACAGAATGGAGGTGTGTGAAGTCATAGAATGGAGGTTTGCGAACTCACAGATGGAGGTGTGTTAATTCATAGAATGGAGGTGTGTGAAGTCAGAATGAAGGTGTGTGAAGTCACAGAAAGGAGCTATCTTAAGTCACAGAATGGAGGTGTGTGAAGTCACAGAATGGAGGTGTGTGAACTCAGAATGTAGGTGTGTGAAGCCACAGAATGGAGGTGTGTGAAGTCATAGAATGGAAGTGTGTGAAGTCATAGAAAGGAGGTGTGTGAACTCAGAATGGAGGTGTGTGAAGTCACAGAATGGAGGTTTGTGAAGTCATAGAATGGAGGTGTGTGAAGTCAGAGAATGGATGTTTCTGAAGTAAGAATGAAGGTGTGTGAAGTCATAGAATGGAGATGTGTGAAGTCAAATTGGAGGTGTGTGAACTCAGAGAATGGAGGTGTGTGAACTCAAAGAATGGAGGTTTGTGAAGTAATGGAATGGCGGTGTGTGAAGTCAAAGATTTGAGGTGTGAGAAGTGAAAAAATAGAGGTGTGTGAACTCAGAATGGAGGTGTGTGAAGTCATAGAATGGAGGTGTGTGAAATCATAGAATGGAAGTGTGTGAAGTCAGAATGGAGGTGTGTCAAGTCACAGAATTGAGGTGTGTGAAGTCAGAGAATGGAGGTGTGTGAAGTCAGAATGAAGGTGTGTGAAGTCACAGAAAGGAGGTGTGTGAAGTCACAGAATGGATGTTTGTGAAGTAAGAATGAAGGTGTTTGAAGTCATACAATGGAGGTGTGTGAAGTCAAATAATGGAGGTGTGTGAAGTCATAGAATGGAGGTGTGTGAAATCATAGAATTGAGGTGTGTGAAGTCATAGAATGGAGGTGTGTGAAGTCACAGAATGGAGGTGTGTGAAGTCAGAATGGAGGTGTGTGAAGTCATAGACAGAGGTGGGTGAAGTCATAGAAAGGAGGTGTGGGAAGTCATAGAATGGAGGAGTGTGAAGTCATAGATTGGAGGTGAGTGAAGTCACAGATTCGAGGTCTGTGATGTCATAGAATGGAGGTGTGTGAAGTCCGAATGGAGGTGTGTGAAATCATAGAATGGAGATGTGTGAACACATAGAATGGAGTTGTGTGACATCACAATGGAAGTGTGCGAAGTCATAGAATGGAGGTGTGAGAAGTCACAGAATGGAGGTGTGTGAAGTCATAAAATGAAGGTGTGTGAAGTCAGAATGGAGGTGTGTGAAGTCACAGAATGGAGGTGTGTGAACTCAGAATGGAGGTGTATAAAGTCATAGATGGAGGTGTGTGAAGTCATAGTATGGAGGTGTGTGAAATCACAGATTGGAGTTTTGTGAAGTCACAGCATGGAGCTGTGTGAAGTCAGAACTGAGGTGTGTGAAGTCATAGAATGGAGGTTTGTGAAGTCAGAATGGCGGTGTGTGAACTCATAGAATGGAGGTGTGTGAAGTCACAATGGAGGTGTGTGAAGTCATAGAATGGAGGTGTGTGAAATCATAGAATGGAAGTGTGTGAAGTCAGAATGGAGGTGTGTCAAGTCACAGAATTGAGGTGTGTGAAGTCAGAGAATGGAGGTGTGTGAAGTAAGAATGAAGGTGTGTGAAGTCACAGAAAGGAGGTGTGTGAAGTCACAGAATGGATGTTTGTGAAGTAAGAATGAAGGTGTTTGAAGTCATACAATGGAGGTGTGTGAAGTCAAAGAATGGAGGTGTGTGAAGTCATAGAATGGAGGTGTGTGAAGTCATAGAATTGAGGTGTGTGAAGTCATAGAATGGAGGTGTGTGAAGTCACAGAATGGAGGTGTGTGAAGTCAGAATGGAGGTGTGTGAAGTCATAGACTGAGGTGGGTGAAGTCATAGAAAGGAGGTGTGGGAAGTCATAGAATGGAGGAGTGTGAAGTCATAGAGTAGAGGTGAGTGAAGTCACAGATTCGAGGTCTGTGATGTCATAGAATGGAGGTGTGTGAAGTCCGAATGGAGGTGTGTGAAATCATAGAATGGAGATGTGTGAACACATAGAATGGAGTTGTGTGACATCACAATGGAAGTGTGTGAAGTCATAGAATGGAGGTGTGAGAAGTCACAGAATGGAGGTGTGTGAAGTCATAAAATGAAGGTGTGTGAAGTCAGAATGGAGGTGTGTGAAGTCATAGATGGAGGTGTGTGAAGTCATAGTATGGAGGTGTGTGAAATCACAGAATGGAGTTTTGTGAAGTCACAGCATGGAGCTGTGTGAAGTCAGAATGGAGGTGTGTGAAGTCATAGAATGGAGGTTTGTGAAGTCAGAATGGCGGTGTGTGAACTCATAGAATGGAGGTGTGTGAAGTCACAATGGAGGTGTGTGAAGTCAAAGAATTTAGGTGTGTGAAGTCACAAAATGGAGGTGTGTGAAGTCATAGAATGGAGGTGTGTGAAAACATAGAATGGGGATGTATGAAGTCAGAATGAAGGTGTGTGAAGTCACAGAATTGAGGTGTGTGAAGTCACAGAATGGAGGTGTTTGAAGTTATATATTGGAGTTGTGTGAAATCAAAATGGATGTGTGAAGTCATAGAATGGAGGTTTGTGAAAACACAGAATGGAGGTGTGTGAATTCATAGAATGGAGTTGTGAAGTCATAGGATCGAGGTGTGTGAAGTAACAGAATGGAGGTGTGTGAAGTCACAGAATGGAGGTGTGTGAAGTCACAGAATGGAGGTGTGTGAACTCAGAATGCAAGTGTGTGAAGCCACAGAATGGAGGTGTGTGAAGTCATAGAATGGAAGTGTGTGAAGTCATAGAAAGGAGGTGTGTGAACTCAGAATGGAGGTGTGTGAAGTCACAGAATGGAGGTTTGTGAAGTCATAGAATGGAGGTGTGTGAAGTCAGAGAATGGATGTTTCTGAAGTAAGAATGAAGGTGTGTGAAGTCAAAGAATGGAGGTGTGTGAAGTCATAGAAGGGAAGTGTGTGAAGTCACAGAATGGAGGTGTGTGAAATCAGAATGGAGGTGTGAAGTCATAGAATGGGGTTGGGTGAAGGCATAGAAATGAGGTGTGGGAAGTCATAGAATGGAGGTGTGTGACGTCATAATGGAAGTGTGTGAAGTCACAGAATGGAGGTGTGTGAAGTCACACAATGAAGATGTGTGAAGTCAGAATGAAGGTGTGTTAAGTCACAGAATGGAGGTGTGTGAACTCAGAATGGAGGTGTGTGAAGTCATAGATGGAGGTGTGTGAAGTCATAGTATGGAGGTGTGTCAAATCATAAAATGGAGTTTTGTGAAGTCACAGAATGAAGCTGTGTGAAGTCAGAAGGGAGGTGTGTGAAGTCATAGAATGGAGGTGTGTGAAGTCAGAATGGAGGTGTGTGAAATCATAGAATTGAGGTGTGTGAAGTCACAATGGAGTTGTGTGAAGTCATAGAATGGAGGTGTGTGAAGTCACAGAATGGAGGTGTATGAAGTCACAGAATGGAGGTGTGTGAAGTCATAGAATGGAGGTGTGTGAAGTCACAGAATGACGGTGTGTGAAGTCACAGAATGGAGGTGTGTGATCTCAGAAAGGAGGTGGGTGAAGTCACAGCATGGAGGTGTGTGATGTCATAGAATGGAGGTGTGTGAAATCCTAAAATGGAAGTGTTTGAAGTCACAGAATGGAAGTGTGTGAAGTCAGAATGGAGGTGTGTGAAGTCATAGAATTGAGGTGTGTGAAGTCACAATGGAGGTGTGTGAACTCATAGAATGGAGGTGTGTGAAATCACAGTGGAGGTGTGTGAAGTCATAGAATGGAGGTGTGTGAAGTCACAGAATGGAGGTGTGTGAAGCCATAGAATGGAGCTGTGTGAAGTCAGAATGGAGGTGTGTGAAGTCAGAATGGAGTTGTGTGAAGTCACAGAATGGAGGTGTGTGAAGTCATAGAATGGAGCTGTGTGAAGTCAGAATGGAGGTGTGTGAATTCACAGAATAGAGGTGTGTGAAGTCAGAATGCAGGTTTGAAGTCACAGAAGGCAGGTGAGTGAAGTCACAGAATGGATGTTTGTGAAGTAAGAATGAAGGTGTTTGAAGTCATAGAGTGGAGGTGTGTGAGGTCACAGAATGGAGGTGTGTGAAGTCATAGAATGGAGGTGTGTGAAGTCATAGAATTGAGATGTGTGAAGTCAAAGAATGGAGGTGTGTGAAGTCATAAAATGGAGGTGTGTGAACTCATAGAATGGAGGTGTGTGAAGTCAAAATGGAGTTGTGTGAAGTCATAGAATGGTGTTTGTTGATGTCAACGAATGGAGGTGTGTGAAGTCATAGAATGGAGGTGTGTGAAGTTAGATTGCAGGTGTGTGAAATCACAGAATGGAGGTGTGTCAACTCAGAAATGAGGAGTGTGAAGTCATAGAATAGAGGTGTGTGAAGTCATAGAATGGAAGTGTGTGAAATCATAGAATGGAGGTGTGGAAAGTCAGAGAATTGAGGTGAGTGAAGTCAGAACGGAGGTGTGTGAAGTCAGAATGGAGGTGAGTGAAGTCATAGAATGGAGATGTGTGAAGTCATAGAATGGAGGTCTGTGAACTCAGAATGGAGGTTTGTGAAGTCATAGAATGGAGGTGTGTGAAGTCACAGAATGGAGGTGTGTGAAGTCATAGAATGGAGGTGTGTGAAGTCATAAAATGGAGGTGTGAAGTCATAGGATCGAGGTGTGTGAAGTCACAGAATGGAGGCGTGTGAAGTCACAGAATGGAGGTGTGTGAAGTCACAGAATGGAGGTGTGTGAACTCAGAATATAATTGTGTGAAGCCACGGAATGGAGGTGTGTGAAGTCATAGAATGGAAGTGTGTGAAGTCATAGAAAGGAGGTGTGTGAACTCAGAATGGAGTTGTGTGAAGTCACAGAATGGAGGTTTGTGAAGTCAAGAATGGAGGTGTGTGAAGTTAGAGAATGGATGTTTCTGAAGTAAGAATGAAGGAGTGTGAAGTCAAAGAATGGAGGTGTGTGAAGTCATAGAAGTGAGGTGTGTGAAGTCACAGAATGGAGGTGTGTGAAGTCAGAATGGAGGTGTGAAGTCATAGAATGGGTTTGGGTGAAGTCATAGAAAGGAGGTGTGGGAAGTCATAAAATGGAGGAGTGTGAAGTCATAGAGTGGAGGTGTGTGAAGTCAGAATGGAGGTGTGTGAAATCATAGAATTGAGGTGTGTGAAGTCACAATGGAGTT
This sequence comes from Megascapheus bottae, assembly GCA_024803745.1. NCBI lineage: Eukaryota > Metazoa > Chordata > Mammalia > Rodentia > Geomyidae > Megascapheus > Megascapheus bottae. The sequence goes on along the minus strand of JANJXV010000159.1, from coordinate 621,128 downwards.
GTGTGAAGTCATAGAATGGAGGTGTGTGAAGTCACAGAATGGATGTGTATAAAGCCACAGAATGGAGGTGTGTGAAGTCATAGAATTGAGGTGTGTGAAGTCACAATGGAAGTGTGTGAACTCAGAATGGAGGTGGGTGAAGTCATAGAATGGAGGTGTGTGAAGTCACAGAATGGAGGTGTATGAAGTCACAGAATGGAGGTGTGTGAAGTCATAGAATGGAGGGGTGTGAAATCACAGTGGAGGTGTGTGAAGTCATAGAATGGAGGTGTGTGAAGTCACAGAATGGAGGTGTGTGAAGTCATAGAATGGAGCTGTGTGAAGTCAGAATGGAGGTGTGTGAAGTCACAGAATGAAGGTGTGTGAAGTCATAGAATGGAGGTGTGTGAAAACATAGAACAGAGGTGTGTGAAGTCAGAATGGAGGTGTGTGAAGTCACAGAATTGAGGTGTGTGAATTCATAGAATAGAGGTGTGTGAAGTCAGAATGCAGGTGTGAAGTCACAGAAGGCAGGTGAGTGAAGTCACAGAATGGATGTTTGTGAAGTAAGAATGAAGGTGTTTGAAGTCATAGAGTGGAGGTGTGTGAGGTCACAGAATGGAGGTGTGTGAAGTCATAGAATGGAGGTGTGTGAAGTCATAGAATTGAGGTGTGTAAAGTCATAGAATGGAGGTGTGTGAAGTCATAAAATGGAGGTGTGTGAACTCATAGAATGGAGGTGTGTGAAGTCAAAATGGAGTTGTGTGAAGTCATAGAATGGTGTTTTTTGATGTCAACGCATGGAGGTGTGTGAAGTCATAGAATGGAGGTGTGTGAAGTCAGATTGGAGGTGTGTGAAATCACAGAATGGAGGTGTGTCAACTCAGAAATGAGGAGTGTGAAGTCATAGAATGGAGGTGTGTGAAGTCATAGAATGGAAGGGTGTGAAATCATAGAATGGAGGTGTGGGAAGTCATAGAATTGAGGTGAGTGAAGTCAGAACGGAGGTGTGTGAAGTCAGAATGGAGGTGAGTGAAGTCATAGAATGGAGATGTGTGAAGTCATAGAATGGAGGTCTGTGAACTCAGAATGGAGGTTTGTGAAGTCATAGAATGGAGGTGTGTGAACTCAGAATGGAGGTGTGTGAAGTCACAGAATGGAGGTGTGTGAAGTCATAGAATGGAGGTTTGTGAAATCACAGAATGTAGGTGTGTGAATTCATAGAATGGAGGTGTGAAGTCATAGGATCGAGGTGTGTAAAGTCACACAATGGAGGTGTGTGAAGTCACAGAATGGAGGTGTGTGAAGTCACAGAATGGAGGTGTGTGAACTCAGAATGTAAGTGTGTGAAGCCACAGAATGGAGGTGTGTGAAGTCATAGAATGGAAGTGCGTGAAGTCATAGAAAGGAGGTGTGTGAACTCAGAATGGAGGTGTGTGAAGTCACAGAATGGAGGTTTGTGAAGTCATAGAATGGAGGTGTGTGAAGTCAGAGAATGGATGTTTCTGAAGCAAGAATGAAGGTGTGTGAAGTCAAAGAATGGAGGTGTGTGAAGTCATAGAAGGGAGGTGTGTGAAGTCACAGAATGGAGGTGTGTGAAGTCAGAATGGAGGTGTGCAGTCATAGAATGGGGTTGGGTGAAGGCATAGAAAGGAGGTGTGGGAAGTCATAGAATGGAGGGTGTGAAGTCATAGACTGGAGGTGAGTGAAGTCACAGATTCGAGGTCTGTGAAGTCATAGAATGGAGGTGTGTGAAATCAGAATGCAGGTGTGTGAAGTCATAGAATGGAGATGTGTGAACTCATAGAATGGAGGTGTGTGAAGTCATAATGGAAATGTGTGAAGTCACAGAATGTAGGTGTGTGAAGTCATACAATGGAGGTGTTTGAAGTCAGAATGGAGGTCTGTGAAGTCACAGAATGGAGGTGTGTGAACTCAGAATGGAGGTGTGTGAATTCACAGAATATTGTTGTGTGATGTCATACCATGGAGGTATGTGAAATCATAGAATGGAGTTTTGTGAAGTCACAGAATGGAGCTGTGTGAAGTCAGAAGGGAGGTGTGTGAAGTCATAGAATGGAGGTGTGTGAAGTCAGAATGGAGGTGTGTGAAATCAAAGAATTGAGGTGTGTGAAGTCACAATGGAGCTGTGTGAAGTCATAGAATGGAGGTGTGTGAAGTCACAGAATGATGGTGTATGAAGTCACAGAATGGAGGTGTGTGAAATCATAGAATGGAGGTGTGTGAAGTCCCAGAATGAAGGTGTGTGAAGCCATAGAATGGAGGTGTGTGAACTCAGAATGGAGGTGGGTGAAGTCACAGAATGGAGGTGTGTGAAGTCATAGAATGGAGGTATGTGAAGTCATAGAATTGAAGTGTGTGAAATCATAGAATGTAGGTGTGTGAAGTCAAAGAATTGAGGTTTCTGAAGTCAGAATTGAGGTGTGCGAAGTCAGAATGGAGGTGTGTGAAGTCATAGAATGGAGGTGTGTGAAGTCAGATTGGAGGTGTGTAAAATCACAGAATGGAGGTGTGTCAACTCAGAAATGAGGTGTGTGAAGTCATAGAATGGAGATGTGTGAAGTCATATAAGGGAACTCTGTGAAATCATAGAATGGAGGTGTGGGAAGTCACAGAATTGAGGTGAGTGAAGTCAGAACGGAGGTGTGTGAAGTCAGAATGGAGGTGAGTGAAGTCATAGAATAGAGAAGTGTGAAGGCATAGAATGGAAGTCTGTGAACTCAGAATGGAGGTTTGTGAAGTCATAGAATGGAGGTGTGTGAACTCAGAATGGAGGTGTGTGAAGTCACAGAATTTAGGTGTGTGAAGTCATAGAATGAAGGTTTGTGAAATCACAGAATGGAGGTGTGTATTCATAGAATGGAGGTGTGAAGTCATAGGATCGAAGTGTGTGAAGTCACAGAATGGAGGCCTGTGAAGTCACAGAATGGAGGTGTGTGAAGTCACAGAATGGAGGTGTGTGAACTCAGAATGTAAGTGTGTGAAGCCACGGAATGGAGGTGTGTGAAGTCATAGAATGGAAGTGTGTGAAGTCATAGAAAGGAGGTGTGTGAACTCAGAATGGAGTTGTGTGAAGTCACAGAATGGAGGTTTGTGAAGTCATAGAATGGAGGTGTGTGAAGTCAGAGAATGGATGTTCCTGAAGTAAGAATGATGGTGTGTGAAATCAAAGAATGGAGGTGTGTGAAGTCATAGAAGGGAGGTGTGTGAAGTCACAGAATGGAGGTGTGTGAAGTCAGAATGGAGGTGTGAAGTCATAGAATGGGGTTGGGTGAAGTCATAGAAAGGAGGTGTGGGAAGTCATAGAATGGAGGAGTGTGATGTCATAGAGGGGAGGTGATTGAAGTCACGGATTCGAGGTCTGTGAAGTCATAGAATAGAGGTGTGTGAAAACATAGATTGGAGGTGTGTGAAGTCTGAATGGAGCTGTGTGAAGTCACAGAATTGAGGTGTGTGAATTTACAGAATAGAGGTGTGTGAAGTCAGAATGCAGGTGTGAAGTCACAGAAGGGAGGTGTGTGAAGTCACAGAATGGATGTTTGTGAAGTAAGAATGAAGGTGTTTGAAGTCATAGAGTGGAAGTGTGTGAAGTCACAGAATGGAGGTGTGTGAAGTCAAAGAATGGAGGTGTGTGAAGTCATAGAATTGAGGTGTGTAAAGTCATAGAATGGAGGTGTGTGAAGTCATAAAATGGAGGTGTGTGAACTCATAGAATGGAGTTGTGTGAAGTCAAAATGGAGTTGTGTGAAGTCATAGAATGGTGGTTTTTTATGTCAACGAATGGAGGTGTGTGAAGTCATAGAATGGAGGTGTGTGAAGTCAGATTGGAGGTGTGTGAAATCACAGATTGGAGGTGTGTCAACTCAGAAATGAGGTGTGTGAAGTCATAGAATGGAGGTGTGTGAAGTCATAGAATGGAGGTGTGTGAAATCATAGAATGGAGGTGTGGGAAGTCACAGAATTGAGGTGTGTGAAGTCAGAATGGAGGTGTGTGAAGTCATAGAATGGAGGTGTGTGAACACAGAATGGAGGTGTGTGAAGTCACAGAATTTAGGTGTGTGAAGTCATAGAATGCAGGTTTGTGAAATCACAGAATGGAGGTGTGTGAATTCATAGAATGGAGGTGTGAAATCATACGATCGAGGTGTGTGAAGTCACAGAATGGAGGTGTGTGAAGTCACTGAATGGAGGTGTGTGAAGTCACAGAATGGAGGTGTGTGAACTCAGAATGTAAGTGTGTGAAGCCACGGAATGGAGGTGTGTGAAGTCATAGAATGGAAGTGTGTGAAGTCATAGAAAGGAGGTGTGTGAACGCAGAATGGAGGTGTGTGAAGTCACAGAATGGAGGTTTGTGAAGTCATAGACTGGAGGTGTGTGAAGTCAGAGAATGGATGTTTCTGAAGTAAGAATGAAGGTGTGTGAAGTCAAAGAATGGAGGTGTGTGAAGTCATAGAAGGGAGGTGTGTGAAATCACAGAATGGAGGTGTGTGAAGTCAGAATGGAGGTGTGAAGTCATAGAATGGGGTTGGGTGAAGTCATAGAAAGGAGGTGTGGGAAGTCATAGAATGGAGGAGTGTGAAGTCATAGCGTGGAGATGAGTGAAGTCACAGATTCGAGGTCTGTGAAGTCATAGAATGGAGGTGTGTGAAGTCAGAATGCAGGTGTTTGAAGTCATAGAATGGAGATGTGTGAACTCATAGAATGGAGGTGTGTGACGTCATAATGGAAGTGTGTGAAGTCACAGAATGGAGGTGTGTGAAGTCATACAATGGAGGTGTGTGAAGTCAGAATGGAGGTGTGTGAAGTCACAGAATGGAGGTGTGTGAACTCAGAATGGATTTGTGTGAAGTCATAGATGGAGGTGTGTGAAGTCATAGTATGGAGGTGTGTGAAATCACAGAATGGAGTTTTGTGAAGTCACAGCATGGAGCTGTGTGAAGTCAGAATGGAGGTGTGTGAAGTCATAGAATGGAGGTTTGTGAAGTCAGAATGGCGGTGTGTGAACTCATAGAATGGAGGTGTGTGAAGTCACAATGGAGGTGTGTGAAGTCATAGAATTTAGGTGTGTGAAGTCACAAAATGGAGGTGTGTGAAGTCATAGAATGGAGGTGTGTGAAAACATAGAATGGGGATGTATGAAGTCAGAATGAAGGTGTGTGAAGTCACAGAATTGAGGTGTGTGAAGTCACAGAATGGAGGTGTTTGAAGTTATATATTGGAGTTGTGTGAAATCAAAATGGATGTGTGAAGTCATAGAATGGAGGTTTGTGAAAACACAGAATGGAGGTGTGTGAATTCATAGAATGGAGTTGTGAAGTCATAGGATCGAGGTGTGTGAAGTAACAGAATGGAGGTGTGTGAAGTCACAGAATGGAGGTGTGTGAAGTCACAGAATGGAGGTGTGTGAACTCAGAATGCAAGTGTGTGAAGCCACAGAATGGAGGTGTGTGAAGTCATAGAATGGAAGTGTGTGAAGTCATAGAAAGGAGGTGTGTGAACTCAGAATGGAGGTGTGTGAAGTCACAGAATGGAGGTTTGTGAAGTCATAGAATGGAGGTGTGTGAAGTCAGAGAATGGATGTTTCTGAAGTAAGAATGAAGGTGTGTGAAGTCAAAGAATGGAGGTGTGTGAAGTCATAGAAGGGAAGTGTGTGAAGTCACAGAATGGAGGTGTGTGAAATCAGAATGGAGGTGTGAAGTCATAGAATGGGGTTGGGTGAAGGCATAGAAATGAGGTGTGGGAAGTCATAGAATGGAGGTGTGTGACGTCATAATGGAAGTGTGTGAAGTCACAGAATGGAGGTGTGTGAAGTCACACAATGAAGATGTGTGAAGTCAGAATGAAGGTGTGTTAAGTCACAGAATGGAGGTGTGTGAACTCAGAATGGAGGTGTGTGAAGTCATAGATGGAGGTGTGTGAAGTCATAGTATGGAGGTGTGTCAAATCATAAAATGGAGTTTTGTGAAGTCACAGAATGAAGCTGTGTGAAGTCAGAAGGGAGGTGTGTGAAGTCATAGAATGGAGGTGTGTGAAGTCAGAATGGAGGTGTGTGAAATCATAGAATTGAGGTGTGTGAAGTCACAATGGAGTTGTGTGAAGTCATAGAATGGAGGTGTGTGAAGTCACAGAATGGAGGTGTATGAAGTCACAGAATGGAGGTGTGTGAAATCATAGAATGGAGGTGTGTGAAGTCACAGAATGACGGTGTGTGAAGTCACAGAATGGAGGTGTGTGATCTCAGAAAGGGGGTGGGTGAAGTCACAGCATGGAGGTGTGTGATGTCATAGAATGGAGGTGTGTGAAATCCTAAAATGGAAGTGTTTGAAGTCACAGAATGGAAGTGTGTGAAGTCAGAATGGAGGTGTGTGAAGTCATAGAATTGAGGTGTGTGAAGTCACAATGGAGGTGTGTGAACTCATAGAATGGAGGTGTGTGAAATCACAGTGGAGGTGTGTGAAGTCATAGAATGGAGGTGTGTGAAGTCACAGAATGGAGGTGTGTGAAGCCATAGAATGGAGCTGTGTGAAGTCAGAATGGAGGTGTGTGAAGTCAGAATGGAGTTGTGTGAAGTCACAGAATGGAGGTGTGTGAAGTCATAGAATGGAGCTGTGTGAAGTCAGAATGGAGGTGTGTGAATTCACAGAATAGAGGTGTGTGAAGTCAGAATGCAGGTTTGAAGTCACAGAAGGCAGGTGAGTGAAGTCACAGAATGGATGTTTGTGAAGTAAGAATGAAGGTGTTTGAAGTCATAGAGTGGAGGTGTGTGAGGTCACAGAATGGAGGTGTGTGAAGTCATAGAATGGAGGTGTGTGAAGTCATAGAATTGAGATGTGTGAAGTCATAGAATGGAGGTGTGTGAAGTCATAAAATGGAGGTGTGTGAACTCATAGAATGGAGGTGTGTGAAGTCAAAATGGAGTTGTGTGAAGTCATAGAATGGTGTTTGTTGATGTCAACGAATGGAGGTGTGTGAAGTCATAGAATGGAGGTGTGTGAAGTTAGATTGCAGGTGTGTGAAATCACAGAATGGAGGTGTGTCAACTCAGAAATGAGGAGTGTGAAGTCATAGAATAGAGGTGTGTGAAGTCATAGAATGGAAGTGTGTGAAATCATAGAATGGAGGTGTGGAAAGTCAGAGAATTGAGGTGAGTGAAGTCAGAACGGAGGTGTGTGAAGTCAGAATGGAGGTGAGTGAAGTCATAGAATGGAGATTTGTGAAGTCATAGAATGGAGGTCTGTGAACTCAGAATGGAGGTTTGTGAAGTCATAGAATGGAGGTGTGTGAAGTCACAGAATGGAGGTGTGTGAAGTCATAGAATGGAGGTGTGTGAAGTCATAAAATGGAGGTGTGAAGTCATAGGATCGAGGTGTGTGAAGTCACAGAATGGAGGCGTGTGAAGTCACAGAATGGAGGTGTGTGAAGTCACAGAATGGAGGTGTGTGAACTCAGAATATAATTGTGTGAAGCCACGGAATGGAGGTGTGTGAAGTCATAGAATGGAAGTGTGTGAAGTCATAGAAAGGAGGTGTGTGAACTCAGAATGGAGTTGTGTGAAGTCACAGAATGGAGGTTTGTGAAGTCAAGAATGGAGGTGTGTGAAGTTAGAGAATGGATGTTTCTGAAGTAAGAATGAAGGAGTGTGAAGTCAAAGAATGGAGGTGTGTGAAGTCATAGAAGTGAGGTGTGTGAAGTCACAGAATGGAGGTGTGTGAAGTCAGAATGGAGGTGTGAAGTCATAGAATGGGTTTGGGTGAAGTCATAGAAAGGAGGTGTGGGAAGTCATAAAATGGAGGAGTGTGAAGTCATAGAGTGGAGGTGTGTGAAGTCAGAATGGAGGTGTGTGAAATCATAGAATTGAGGTGTGTGAAGTCACAATGGAGTTGTGTGAAGTCATAGAATGGAGGTGTGTGAAGTCACAGAATGGATGTGTATAAAGCCACAGAATGGAGGTGTGTGAAGTCATAGAATTGAGGTGTGTGAAGTCACAATGGAAGTGTGTGAACTCAGAATGGAGGTGGGTGAAGTCATAGAATGGAGGTGTGTGAAGTCACAGAATGGAGGTGTATGAAGTCACAGAATGGAGGTGTGTGAAGTCATAGAATGGAGGGGTGTGAAATCACAGTGGAGGTGTGTGAAGTCATAGAATGGAGGTGTGTGAAGTCACAGAATGGAGGTGTGTGAAGTCATAGAATGGAGCTGTGTGAAGTCAGAATGGAGGTGTGTGAAGTCACAGAATGAAGGTGTGTGAAGTCATAGAATGGAGGTGTGTGAAAACATAGAACAGAGGTGTGTGAAGTCAGAATGGAGGTGTGTGAAGTCACAGAATTGAGGTGTGTGAATTCATAGAATAGAGGTGTGTGAAGTCAGAATGCAGGTGTGAAGTCACAGAAGGCAGGTGAGTGAAGTCACTGAATGGATGTTTGTGAAGTAAGAATGAAGGTGTTTGAAGTCATAGAGTGGAGGTGTGTGAGGTCACAGAATGGAGGTGTGTGAAGTCATAGAATGGAGGTGTGTGAAGTCATAGAATTGAGGTGTGTAAAGTCATAGAATGGAGGTGTGTGAAGTCATAAAATGGAGGTGTGTGAACTCATAGAATGGAGGTGTGTGAAGTCAAAATGGAGTTGTGTGAAGTCATAGAATGGTGTTTTTTGATGTCAACGCATGGAGGTGTGTGAAGTCATAGAATGGAGGTGTGTGAAGTCAGATTGGAGGTGTGTGAAATCACAGAATGGAGGTGTGTCAACTCAGAAATGAGGAGTGTGAAGTCATAGAATGGAGGTGTGTGAAGTCATAGAATGGAAGGGTGTGAAATCATAGAATGGAGGTGTGGGAAGTCATAGAATTGAGGTGAGTGAAGTCAGAACGGAGGTGTGTGAAGTCAGAATGGAGGTGAGTGAAGTCATAGAATGGAGATGTGTGAAGTCATAGAATGGAGGTCTGTGAACTCAGAATGGAGGTTTGTGAAGTCATAGAATGGAGGTGTGTGAACTCAGAATGGAGGTGTGTGAAGTCACAGAATGGAGGTGTGTGAAGTCATAGAATGGAGGTTTGTGAAATCACAGAATGTAGGTGTGTGAATTCATAGAATGGAGGTGTGAAGTCATAGGATCGAGGTGTGTAAAGTCACACAATGGAGGTGTGTGAAGTCACAGAATGGAGGTGTGTGAAGTCACAGAATGGAGGTGTGTGAACTCAGAATGTAAGTGTGTGAAGCCACAGAATGGAGGTGTGTGAAGTCATAGAATGGAAGTGCGTGAAGTCATAGAAAGGAGGTGTGTGAACTCAGAATGGAGGTGTGTGAAGTCACAGAATGGAGGTTTGTGAAGTCATAGAATGGAGGTGTGTGAAGTCAGAGAATGGATGTTTCTGAAGCAAGAATGAAGGTGTGTGAAGTCAAAGAATGGAGGTGTGTGAAGTCATAGAAGGGAGGTGTGTGAAGTCACAGAATGGAGGTGTGTGAAGTCAGAATGGAGGTGTGCAGTCATAGAATGGGGTTGGGTGAAGGCATAGAAAGGAGGTGTGGGAAGTCATAGAATGGAGGGTGTGAAGTCATAGACTGGAGGTGAGTGAAGTCACAGATTCGAGGTCTGTGAAGTCATAGAATGGAGGTGTGTGAAATCAGAATGCAGGTGTGTGAAGTCATAGAATGGAGATGTGTGAACTCATAGAATGGAGGTGTGTGAAGTCATAATGGAAATGTGTGAAGTCACAGAATGTAGGTGTGTGAAGTCATACAATGGAGGTGTTTGAAGTCAGAATGGAGGTCTGTGAAGTCACAGAATGGAGGTGTGTGAACTCAGAATGGAGGTGTGTGAATTCACAGAATATTGTTGTGTGATGTCATACCATGGAGGTATGTGAAATCATAGAATGGAGTTTTGTGAAGTCACAGAATGGAGCTGTGTGAAGTCAGAAGGGAGGTGTGTGAAGTCATAGAATGGAGGTGTGTGAAGTCAGAATGGAGGTGTGTGAAATCAAAGAATTGAGGTGTGTGAAGTCACAATGGAGCTGTGTGAAGTCATAGAATGGAGGTGTGTGAAGTCACAGAATGATGGTGTATGAAGTCACAGAATGGAGGTGTGTGAAATCATAGAATGGAGGTGTGTGAAGTCCCAGAATGAAGGTGTGTGAAGCCATAGAATGGAGGTGTGTGAACTCAGAATGGAGGTGGGTGAAGTCACAGAATGGAGGTGTATGAAGTCATAGAATGGAGGTATGTGAAGTCATAGAATTGAAGTGTGTGAAATCATAGAATATAGGTGTGTGAAGTCAAAGAATTGAGGTTTCTGAAGTCAGAATTGAGGTGTGCGAAGTCAGAATGGAGGTGTGTGAAGTCATAGAATGGAGGTGTGTGAAGTCAGATTGGAGGTGTGTAAAATCACAGAATGGAGGTGTGTCAACTCAGAAATGAGGTGTGTGAAGTCATAGAATGGAGATGTGTGAAGTCATAGAAGGGAACTCTGTGAAATCATAGAATGGAGGTGTGGGAAGTCACAGAATTGAGGTGAGTGAAGTCAGAACGGAGGTGTGTGAAGTCAGAATGGAGGTGAGTGAAGTCATAGAATAGAGATGTGTGAAGGCATAGAATGGAAGTCTGTGAACTCAGAATGGAGGTTTGTGAAGTCATAGAATGGAGGTGTGTGAACTCAGAATGGAGGTGTGTGAAGTCACAGAATTTAGGTGTGTGAAGTCATAGAATGAAGGTTTGTGAAATCACAGAATGGAGGTGTGTATTCATAGAATGGAGGTGTGAAGTCATAGGATCGAAGTGTGTGAAGTCACAGAATGGAGGCCTGTGAAGTCACAGAATGGAGGTGTGTGAAGTCACAGAATGGAGGTGTGTGAACTCAGAATGTAAGTGTGTGAAGCCACGGAATGGAGGTGTGTGAAGTCATAGAATGGAAGTGTGTGAAGTCATAGAAAGGAGGTGTGTGAACTCAGAATGGAGTTGTGTGAAGTCACAGAATGGAGGTTTGTGAAGTCATAGAATGGAGGTGTGTGAAGTCAGAGAATGGATGTTCCTGAAGTAAGAATGATGGTGTGTGAAATCAAAGAATGGAGGTGTGTGAAGTCATAGAAGGGAGGTGTGTGAAGTCACAGAATGGAGGTGTGTGAAGTCAGAATGGAGGTGTGAAGTCATAGAATGGGGTTGGGTGAAGTCATAGAAAGGAGGTGTGGGAAGTCATAGAATGGAGGAGTGTGATGTCATAGAGGGGAGGTGATTGAAGTCACGGATTCGAGGTCTGTGAAGTCATAGAATAGAGGTGTGTGAAAACATAGATTGGAGGTGTGTGAAGTCTGAATGGAGCTGTGTGAAGTCACAGAATTGAGGTGTGTGAATTTACAGAATAGAGGTGTGTGAAGTCAGAATGCAGGTGTGAAGTCACAGAAGGGAGGTGTGTGAAGTCACAGAATGGATGTTTGTGAAGTAAGAATGAAGGTGTTTGAAGTCATAGAGTGGAAGTGTGTGAAGTCACAGAATGGAGGTGTGTGAAGTCAAAGAATGGAGGTGTGTGAAGTCATAGAATTGAGGTGTGTAAAGTCATAGAATGGAGGTGTGTGAAGTCATAAAATGGAGGTGTGTGAACTCATAGAATGGAGTTGTGTGAAGTCAAAATGGAGTTGTGTGAAGTCATAGAATGGTGGTTTTTTATGTCAACGAATGGAGGTGTGTGAAGTCATAGAATGGAGGTGTGTGAAGTCAGATTGGAGGTGTGTGAAATCACAGATTGGAGGTGTGTCAACTCAGAAATGAGGTGTGTGAAGTCATAGAATGGAGGTGTGTGAAGTCATAGAATGGAGGTGTGTGAAATCATAGAATGGAGGTGTGGGAAGTCACAGAATTGAGGTGTGTGAAGTCAGAATGGAGGTGTGTGAAGTCATAGAATGGAGGTGTGTGAACACAGAATGGAGGTGTGTGAAGTCACAGAATTTAGGTGTGTGAAGTCATAGAATGCAGGTTTGTGAAATCACAGAATGGAGGTGTGTGAATTCATAGAATGGAGGTGTGAAATCATACGATCGAGGTGTGTGAAGTCACAGAATGGAGGTGTGTGAAGTCACTGAATGGAGGTGTGTGAAGTCACAGAATGGAGGTGTGTGAACTCAGAATGTAAGTGTGTGAAGCCACGGAATGGAGGTGTGTGAAGTCATAGAATGGAAGTGTGTGAAGTCATAGAAAGGAGGTGTGTGAACGCAGAATGGAGGTGTGTGAAGTCACAGAATGGAGGTTTGTGAAGTCATAGACTGGAGGTGTGTGAAGTCAGAGAATGGATGTTTCTGAAGTAAGAATGAAGGTGTGTGAAGTCAAAGAATGGAGGTGTGTGAAGTCATAGAAGGGAGGTGTGTGAAATCACAGAATGGAGGTGTGTGAAGTCAGAATGGAGGTGTGAAGTCATAGAATGGGGTTGGGTGAAGTCATAGAAAGGAGGTGTGGGAAGTCATAGAATGGAGGAGTGTGAAGTCATAGCGTGGAGATGAGTGAAGTCACAGATTCGAGGTCTGTGAAGTCATAGAATGGAGGTGTGTGAAGTCAGAATGCAGGTGTTTGAAGTCATAGAATGGAGATGTGTGAACTCATAGAATGGAGGTGTGTGACGTCATAATGGAAGTGTGTGAAGTCACAGAATGGAGGTGTGTGAAGTCATACAATGGAGGTGTGTGAAGTCAGAATGGAGGTGTGTGAAGTCACAGAATGGAGGTGTGTGAACTCAGAATGGATTTGTGTGAAGTCATAGATGGAGGTGTGTGAAGTCATAGTATGGAGGTGTGTCAAATCATAGAATGGAGTTTTGTGAAGTCACAGAATGGAGCTGTGTGAAGTCAGAAGGGAGGTGTGTGAAGTCATAGAATGGAGGTGTGTGAAGTCAGAATGGAGGTGTGTGAAATCATAGAATTGAGGTGTGTGAAGTCACAATGGAGTTGTGTGAAGTCATAGAATGGAGGTGTGTGAAGTCACAGAATGGAGGTGTATAAAGTCACAGAATGGAGGTGTGTGAAGTCATAGAATTGAGGTGTGTGAAGTCACAATGGAAGTGTGTGAACTCAGAATGGAGGTGGGTGAAGCCATAGAATGGAGGTGTGTGAAGTCACAGAATGGAGGTGTATGAAGTCACAGAATGGAGGTGTGTGAAGTCATAGAATGGAGGGGTGTGAAATCACAGTGGAGGTGTGTGAAGTCATAGAATGGAGGTGTGTGAAGTCACAATATGGAGGTGTGTGAAGTCATAGAATGGAGCTGTGTGAAGTCAGAATGGAGGTGTGTGAAGTCACAGAATGGAGGTGTGTGAAGTCATAGAATGGAGCTGTGTGAAGTCAGAATGGAGGTGTGTGAAAACATAGAACAGAAGTGTGTGAAGTCAGAATGGAGGTGTGTGAAGTCACAGAATTGAGGTGTGTGAATTCACAGAGTAGAGGTGTGTGAAGTCAGAATGCAGGTGTGAAGTCACAGAAGGCAGGTGAGTGAAGTCACAGAATGGATGTTTGTGAAGTAAGAATGAAGGTGTTGAAGTCATAGAGTGGAGGTGTGTGAGGTCACAGAATGGAGGTGTGTGAAGTCATAGAATGGAGGTGTGTGAAGTCATAGAATTGAGGTGTGTGAAGTCATAGAATGGAGGTGTTTGAAGTCATAAAATGGAGGTGTGTGAACTCATAGAATGGAGGTGTGTGAAGTCAAAATGGAGTTGTGTGAAGTCATAGAATGGTGTTTTTTGATATCAACGAATGGAGTTGTGTGAAGTCATAGAATGGAGGTGTGTGAAGTCAGATTGGAGGAGTGTGAAATCACAGAATGGAGGTGTGTCAACTCAGAAATGAGGAGTGTGAAGTCATAGAATGGAGGTGTGTGAAGCCATAGAATGGAAGTGTGTGAAGTCAGAAGGGAGGTGTGTGAAGTCACAGAATGGAGGTTTGTGAAGTCATAGACTGGAGGTGTGTGAAGTCAGAGAATGGATGTTTCTGAAGTAAGAATGAAGGTGTGTGAAGTCAAAGAATGGAGGTGTGTGAAGTCATAGAAGGGAGGTGTGTGAAGTCACAGAATGGAGGTGTGTGAAGTCAGAATGGAGGTGTGAAGTCATAGAATGGGGTTGGGTGAAGTCATAGAAGGGAGGTGTGGGAAGTCATAGAATGGAGGAGTGTGATGTCATAGAGTGGAGGTGATTGAAGTCACAGATTCGAGGTCTGTGAAGTCATAGAATAGAGGTGTGTGAAAACATAGAATGGAGGTGTGTGAAGTCTGAAGGGAGCTGTGTGAAGTCACAGAATTGAGGTGTGTGAATTCACAGAATAGAGGTGTGTGAAGTCAGAATGCAGGTGTGAAGTCACAGAAGGCAGGTGAGTGAAGTCACAGAATGGATGTTTGTGAAGTAAGAATGAAGTTGTTTGAAGTCATAGAGTGGAAGTGTGTGCAGTCACAGAATGGAGGTGTGTGAAGTCAAAGAATGGAGGTGTGTGAAGTCATAGAATTGAGGTGTGTAAAGTCATAGAATGGAGGTGTGTGAAGTCATAAAATGGAGGTGTGTGAACTCATAGAATGGAGGTGTGTGAAGTCAAAATGGAGTTGTGTGAAGTCATAGAATGGTGGTTTTTTATGTCAACGAATGGAGGTGTGTGAATTCATAGAATGGAGGTGTGTGAAGTCAGATTGGAGGAGTGTGAAATCACAGAATGGAGGTGTGTCAACTCAGAAATGAGGAGTGTGAAGTCATAGAATGGAGGTGTGTGAAGTCATAGAATGGAAGTGTGTGAAGTCAGAAGGGAGGTGTGTGAAGTCACAGAATGGAGGTTTGTGAAGTCATAGACTGGAGGTGTGTGAAGTCAGAGAATGGATGTTCATGAAGTAAGAATGAAGGTGTGTGAAGTCAAAGAATGGAGGTGTGTGAAGTCATAGAAGGGAGGTGTGTGAAGTCACAGAATGGAGGTGTGTGATGTCAGAATGGAGGTGTGAAGTCATAGAATGGGGTTGGGTGAAGTCATAGAAAGGAGGTGTGGGAAGTCATAGAATGGAGGAGTGTGATGTCATAGAGTGGAGGTGATTGAAGTCACAGATTCGAGGTCTGTGAAGTAATAGAATAGAGGTGTGTGAAAACATAGAATGGAGGTGTGTGAAGTCTGAATGGAGCTGTGTGAAGTCACAGAATTGAGGTGTGTGAATTCACAGAATAGAGGTGTGTGAAGTCAGAATGCCGGTGTGAATTCACAGAAGGGAGGTGTGTGAAGTCACAGAATGGATGTTTGTGAAGTAAGAATGAAGGTGTTTGAAGTCATAGAGTGGAAGTGTGTGAAGTCACAGAATGGAGGTGTGTGAAGTCAAAGAATGGAGGTGTGTGAAGTCATAGAATTGAGGTGTGTAAAGTCATAGAATGGAGGTGTGTGAAGTCATAAAATGGAGGTGTGTGAACTCATAGAATGGAGGTGTGTGAAGTCAAAATGGAGTTGTGTGAAATCATAGAATGGTGGTTTTTTATGTCAACGAATGGAGGTGTGTGAAGTCATAGAATGGAGGTGTGTGAAGTCAGATTGGAGGTGTGTGAAATCACAGAATGGAGGTGTGTCAACTCAGAAATGAGGTGTGTGAAGTCATAGAATGGAGGTGTGTGAAGTCATAGAATGGAGGTGTGTGAAATAATAGAATGAAGGTGTGTGAAGTCAAAGAATTGAGGTGTGTGAAGTCAGAATGGAGGTGTGTGAAGTCAGAATGGAGGTGAGTGAAGTCATAGAATGGAGATGTGTGAAGTCATAGAATGGAGGTCTGTGAACTCAGAATGGAGGTTTGTGAAGTCATAGAATGGAGGTCTGTGAACTCAGAATGGAGGTTTGTGAAGTCATAGAATGGAGGTGTGTGAACTCAGAATGGAGGTGTGTGAAGTCACAGAATTTAGGTGTGTGAAGTCATAGAATGGAGGTTTGTGAAATCACAGAATGGAGGTGTGTGAATTCATAGAATGGAGGTGTGAAATCATAGGATCGAGGTGTGTGAAGTCACAGAATGGAGGTGTGTGAAGTCACAGAATGGAGGTGTGTGAAGTCACAGAATGGAGGTGTGTGAACTCAGAATGTAAGTGTGTGAAGCCACGGAATGGAGGTGTGTGAAGTCACAGAATGGAGGTTTGTGAAGGCATAGACTGGAGGTGTGTGAAGTCAGAGAATGGATGTTTCTGAAGTAAGAATGAAGGTGTGTGAAGTCAAAGAATGGAGGTGTGTGAAGTCATAGAAGGGAGGTATGTGAAATCACAGAATGGAGGTGTGTGAAGTCAGAATGAAGGTGTGAAGTCATAGAATGGGGTTGGGTGAAGTCATAGAAAGGAGGTGTGGGAAGTCATAGAATGGAGGAGTGTGAAGTCATAGCGTGGAGGTGAGTGAAGTCACAGATTCGAGGTCTGTGAAGTCATAGAATGGAGGTGTGTGAAGTCAGAATGCAGGTGTGTGAAGTCATAGAATGGAGATGTGTGAACTCATAGAATGGAGGTGTGTGACGTCATAATGGAAGTGTGTGAAGTCACAGAATGGAGGTGTGTGAAGTCATACAATGGAGGTATGTGAAGTCAGAATGGAGGTGTGTGAATTCACCGAATGGAGGTGTGTGAACTCGGAATGGATTTGTGTGAAGTCATAGATGGAGGTGTGTGAAGTCATAGTATGGAGGTGTGTCAAATCATAGAATGGAGTTTTGTGAAGTCACAGAATGGAGCTGTGTGAAGTCAGAAGGGAGGTGTGTGAAGTCATAAAATGGAGGTGTGTGAAGTCAGAATGGAGGTGTGTGAAATCATAGAATTGAGGTGTGTGAAGTCACAATGGAGTTGTGTGAAGTCATAGAATGGAGGTGTGTAAAGTCACAGAATGGAGGTGTATAAAGTCACAGAATGGAGGTGTGTGAAGTCATAGAATTGAGGTGTGTGAAGTCACAATGGAAGTGTGTGAACTCAGAATGGAGGTGGGTGAAGTCATAGAATGGAGGTGTGTGAAGTCACAGAATGGAGGTGTATGAAGTCACAGAATGGAGGTGTGTGAAGTCATAGAATGGAGGGGTGTGAAATCACAGTGGAGGTGTGTGAAGTCATAGAATGGAGGTGTGTGAAATCACAGAATGGAGGTGTGTGAAGTCATAGAATGGAGCTGTGTGAAGTCAGAATGGAGGTGAGTGAAGTCATAGAATGGAGATGTGTGAAGTCATAGAATGGAGGTCTGTGAACTCAGAATGGAGGTGTGTGAAGTCACAGAATGGAGGTGTGTGAAGTCAGAGAATGGAGGTGTGTGAAGTCACAGAATGGAGGTGTGTGAAGTCAAAAAGGTGGTGTGTGAAGTCACAGAATGGTTGGGTGTGAAGTCATAGAATGGAGGTGTGTGAAATCATAGAATGGAGGTGAGTGAAGTCATAGAATGGAGATGTGTGAAGTCATAGAATGGAGGTCTGTGAACTCAGAATGGAGGTGTGTGAAGTCACAGAATGGAGGTGTGTGAAGTCAGAGAATGGAGGTTTGTGAACTCACAGATGGAGGTGTGTTAATTCATAGAATGGAGGTGTGTGAAGTCAGAATGAAGGTGTGTGAAGTCACAGAAAGGAGGTGTCTTAAGTCACAGAATGTAGGTGTGTGAAGTCACAGAATGGAGGTGTGCGAACTCAGAATGTAGGTGTGTGAAGCCACAGAATGGAGGTGTGTGAAGTCATAGAATGGAAGTGTGTGAAGTCATAGAAAGAGGTGTGTGAACTCAGAATGGAGGTGTGTGAAGTCACGGAATGGAGGTTTGTGAAGTCATAGAATGGAGGTGTGTGAAGTCAGAGAATGGATGTTTCTGAAGTAAGAATGAAGGTGTGTGAAGTCATAGAATGGAGATGTGTGAAGTCAAATTGGAGGTGTGTGAACTCATAGAATGGAGGTGTGTGAACTCATAAAATGGAGGTTTGTGAAGTAATGGAATGGCGGTGTGTGAAGTCAAAGATTTGAGGTGTGTGAAGTGAAAAAATAGAGGTGTGTGAAGTCACAGAATGGAGGTG
Organism: Megascapheus bottae; assembly: GCA_024803745.1. Classification (NCBI taxonomy): domain Eukaryota; kingdom Metazoa; phylum Chordata; class Mammalia; order Rodentia; family Geomyidae; genus Megascapheus; species Megascapheus bottae. Next base: position 603,136 of record JANJXV010000159.1, on the reverse strand, counting down.
TGTGAAGTCACAGATTGGAAGTGTGTGAAGGCAAAACGGAGGTGTGTGAAGTCACAGAATGGAGGTGTGTGATGTCACAGAATGGAGGTGTGTGAATTCATAGAATGGAGCTTTGTGAAGTCAGAATGGAGGTGTGTGAAGTCAGAATTGAGGGGTGTGAAGTCAGAATTGAGGGGTGTGAAGTCAGAATGGAGGTGTGTGAAGTCACAGAATGGAGGTGTGTGAAGTCATAGAATGGAGGTGTGTGAAATCATAGAATGGAAGTGTGTGAAGTCAGAGTGGAGGTGTGTCAAGTCACAGAATTGAGGTGTGTGAAGTCAGAGAATGGAGGTTTGGGAAGTCAGAATGAAGGTGTGTGAAGTCACAGAAAGGAGGTGTGTGAAGTTACAGAATGGATGTTTGTGAAGTAAGAATGAAGGTGTTTGAAGTCATACAATGGAGGTGTGTGAAGTCAAAGAATGGAGGTGTGTGAAGTCATAGAATGGAGGTGTGTGAAGTCATAGAATTGAGGTATGTGAAGTCATAGAATGGAGGTGTTTGAAGTCACAGAATGGAGGTGTGTGAAGTCAGAATGGAGGTGTGTGAAGTCATAGACTGAGGTGGGTGAAGTCATAGAAAGGAGGTGTGGGAAGTCATAGAATGCAGGAGTGTGAAGTCATAGAGTAGAGGTGAGTGAAGTCACAGATTCGAGGTCTGTGATGTCATAGAATTGAGGTGTGTGAAGTCCGAATGGAGGTGTGTGAAATCATACAATGGAGATGTGTGAACACATAGAATGGAGTTGTGTGACATCACAATGGAAGTGTGTGAAGTCATAGAATGGAGGTGTGAGAAGTCACAGAATGGAGGTGTGTGAAGTCATAAAATGAAGGTGTGTGAAGTCAGAATGGAGGTGTGTGAAGTCACAGAATGGAGGTGTGTGAACTCAGAATGGAGGTGTGTGAAGTCATAGATGGAGGTGTGTGAAGTCATAGTATGGAGGTGTGTGAAATCACAGAATGGAGTTTTGTGAAGTCACAGCATGGAGCTGTGTGAAGTCACAATGGAGGTGTGTGAAGTCATAGAATGGAGGTTTGTGAAGTCAGAATGGCGGTGTGTGAACTCATAGAATGGAGGTGTGTGAAGTCACCATGGAGGTGTGTGAAGTCATAGAATTTAGGTGTGTGAAGTCACAAAATGGAGGTGTGTGAAGTCATAGAATGGAGGTGTGTGAAAACATAGAATGGGGATGTATGAAGTCAGAATGAAGGTGTGTGAAGTCACAGAATTGAGGTGTGTGAAGTCACAGAATGGAGGTGTTTGAAGTTATATATTGGAGTTGTGTGAAATCAAAATGGATGTGTGAAGTCATAGAATGGAGGTTTGTGAAAACACAGAATGGAGGTGTGTGAATTCATAGAATGGAGTTGTGAAGTCATAGGATCGAGGTGTGTGAAGTAACAGAATGGAGGTGTGTGAAGTCACAGAATGGAGGTGTGTGAAGTCACAGAATGGAGGTGTGTGAACTCAGAATGCAAGTGTGTGAAGCCACAGAATGGAGGTGTGTGAAGTCATAGAATGGAAGTGTGTGAAGTCATAGAAAGGAGGTGTGTGAACTCAGAATGGAGGTGTGTGAAGTCACAGAATGGAGGTTTGTGAAGTCATAGAATGGAGGTGTGTGAAGTCAGAGAATGGATGTTTCTGAAGTAAGAATGAAGGTGTGTGAAGTCAAAGAATGGAGGTGTGTGAAGTTATAGAAGGGAGGTGTGTGAAGTCACAGAATGGAGGTGTGTGAAGTCAGAATGGAGGTGTGAAGTCATAGAATGGGGTTGGGTGAAGGCATAGAAAGGAGGTGTGGGAAGTCATAGAATGGAGGTGTGTGACGTCATAATGGAAGTGTGTGAAGTCACAGAATGGAGGTGTGTGAAGTCATACAATGGAGGTGTGTGAAGTCAGAATGAAGGTGTGTGAAGTCACAGAATGGAGGTGTGTGAACTCAGAATGGAGGTGTGTGAAGTCATAGATGGAGGTGTGTGAAGTCATAAGATGGAGGTGTGTCAAATCATAAAATGGAGTTTTGTGAAGTCACAGAATGGAGCTGTGTGAAGTCAGAAGGGAGGTTTGTGAAGTCATAGAATGGAGGTGTGTGAAGTCAGAATGGAGGTGTGAAATCATAGAATTGAGGTGTGTGAAGTCACAATGGAGTTGTGTGAAGTCATAGAATGGAGGTGTGTTAAGTCACAGAATGGAGGTGTATGAAGTCACAGAATGGAGGTGTGTGAAGTCATAGAATGGAGGTGTGTGAAGTCACAGAATGGAGGTGTGTGAAGTCATAGAATGGAGCTGTGTGAAGTCAGAATTGAGGTGTGTGAAGTCACAGAATGGAGGTGTGTGAAGTCATAGAATGGAGGTGTGTGAAAATATAGAACAGAGGTGTGTGAAGTCAGAATGGAGGTGTGTGAAGTCACAGAATTGAGGTGTGTGAATTCACAGAATAGAGGTGTGTGAAGTCAGAATGCAGGTGTGAAGTCACAGAAGGCAGGTGAGTGAAGTCACAGAATGGATGTTTATGAAGTAAGAATGAAGGTGTTTGAAGTCATAGAGTGAAGGTGTGTGAGGTCACAGAATGGAGGTGTGTGAAGTCATAGAATGGAGGTGTGTGAAGTCATAGAATTGAGGTGTGTGAAGTCATAGAATGGAGGTGTGTGAAGTCATAAAATGGAGGTGTATGAACTCATAGAATGGAGGTGTGTGAAGTCAAAATGGAGTTGTGTGAAGTCATAGAATGGTGTTTTTTGATATCAACGAATGTAGGTGTGTGAAGTCATAGAATGGAGGTGTGTGAAGTCAGATTGGAGGTGTGTGAAATCACAGAATAGAGGTGTGTCAACTCAGAAATGAGGAGTGTGAAGTCATAGAATGGAGGTGTGTGAAGTCAAAGAATAGAAGTGTGTGAAATCATAGAATGGAGGTGTGGGAAGTCACAGAATTGAGGTGAGTGAAGTCAGAACGGAGGTGTGTGAAGTCAGAATGGAGGTGAGTGAAGTCATAGAATGGAGATGTGTGAAGTCATAGAATGGAGGTCTGTGAACTCAGAATGGAGGTTTGTGAAGTCATAGAATGGAGGTGTGTGAACTCTAATGGAGGTGTGTGAAGTCACAGAATGGAGGTGTGTGAAGTCATAGAATGGAGGTTTGTGAAATCACAGAATGTAGGTGTGTGAATTCATAGAATGGAGGTGTGAAGTCATAGGATCGAGGTGTGTAAAGTCACACAATGGAGGTGTGTGAAGTCACAGAATGGAGGTGTGTGAAGTCACAGAATGGAGGTGTGTGAACTCAGAATGTAAGTGTGTAGCCACAGAATGGAGGTGTGTGAAGTCATAGAATGGAAGTGCGTGAAGTCATAGAAAGGAGGTGTGTGAACTCAGAATGGAGGTGTGTGAAGTCACAGAATGGAGGTTTGTGAAGTCATAGAATGGAGGTGTGTGAAGTCAGAGAACGGATGTTTCTGAAGCAAGAATGAAGGTGTGTGAAGTCAAAGAATGGAGGTGTGTGAAGTCATAGAAGGGAGGTGTGTGAAGTCACAGAATGGAGGTGTGTGAAGTCAGAATGGAGGTGTGCAGTCATAGAATGGGGTTGGGTGAAGGCATAGAAAGGAGGTGTGGGAAGTCATAGAATGGAGGGTGTGAAGTCATAGAGTGGAGGTGAGTGAAGTCACAGATACGAGGTCTGTGAAGTCATAGAATGGAGGTGTGTGAAATCAGAATGCAGGTGTGTGAAGTCATAGAATGGAGATGTGTGAACTCATAGAATGGAGGTGTGTGACGTCATAATGGAAGTGTGTGAAGTCACACAATGGAGGATGTGTTAAGTCATACAATGGAGGTGTTTGAAGTCAGAATGGAGGTCTGTGAAGTCACAGAATGGAGGTGTGTGAACTCAGAATGGAGGTGTGTGAATTCACAGAATGTTGTTGTGTGATGTCATACCATGGAGGTATGTGAAATCATAGAATGGAGTTTTGTGAAGTCACAGAATGGAGCTGTGTGAAGTCAGAAGGGAGGTGTGTGAAGTCATAGAATGGAGGTGTGTGAAGTCAGAATGGAGGTGTGTGAAATCAAAGAATTGAGGTGTGTGAAGTCACAATGGAGCTGTGTGAAGTCATAGAATGGAGGTGTGTGAAGTCACAGAATGATGGTGTATGAAGTCACAGAATGGAGGTGTGTGAAGTCATAGAATGGAGGTGTGTGAAGTCATAGAATGGAGGTGTGTGAAGTCATAAAATGGAGGTGTGAAGTCATAGGATCCAGGTGTGTGAAGTCACGGAATGGAGGCGTGTGAAGTCACAGAATGGAGGTGTGTGAAGTCACAGAATGGAGGTGTGTGAACTCAGAATGTAAGTGTGTGAAGCCACGGAATGGAGGTGTGTGAAGTCATAGAATGGAAGTGTGTGAAGTCATAGAAAGGAGGTGTGTGAACTCAGAATGGAGTTGTGTGAAGTCACAGAATGGAGGTTTGTGAAGTCATAGAATGGAGGTGTGTGAAGTCAGAGAATGGATGTTTCTGAAGTAAGAATGAAGGTGTGTGAAATCAAAGAATGGAGGTGTGTGAAGTCATAGAAGGGAGGTGTGTGAAGTCACAGAATGGAGGTGTGTGAAGTCAGAATGGAGGTGTGAAGTCATAGAATGGGGTTGGGTGAAGGCATAGAAAGGAGGTGTGGGAAGTCATAGAATGGAGGAGTGTGAAGTCATAGAGTGGAGGTGATTGAAGTCACAGATTCGAGGTCTGTGAAGTCATAGAATGGAGGTGTGTGAAAACATAGAATGGAGGTGTGTGAAGTCTGAATGGAGGTGTGTGAAGTCACAGAATTGAGGTTTGTGAATTCACAGAATAGAGGTGTGTGAAGTCAAAATGCAGGTGTGAAGTCACAGAAGGGAGGTGTCTTAAGTCACAGAATGGAGGTGTGTGAAGTCACAGAATGGAGGTGTGCGAACTCAGAATGTAGGTGTGTGAAGCCACAGAATGAAGGTGTGTGAAGCCACAGAATGGAGGTGTGTGAAGTCATAGAATGGAAGTGTGTGAAGTCATAGAAAGAGGTGTGTGAACTCAGAATGGAGGTGTGTGAAGTCACGGAATGGAGGTTTGTGAAGTCATAGAATGGAGGTGTGTGAAGTCAGAGAATGGATGTTTCTGAAGTAAGAATGAAGGTGTGTGAAGTCATAGAATGGAGATGTGTGAAGTCAAATTGGAGGTGTGTGAACTCATAGAATGGAGGTGTGTGAACTCATAAAATGGAGGTTTGTGAAGTAATGGAATGGCGGTGTGTGAAGTCAAAGATTTGAGGTGTGTGAAGTGAAAAAATAGAGGTGTGTGAAGTCACAGAATGGAGGTGTGTGAAGTCACAGATTGGAAGTGTGTGAAGGCAAAACGGAGGTGTGTGAAGTCACAGAATGGAGGTGTGTGAAGTCACAGAATGGAGGTGTGTGAATTCATAGAATGGAGCTTTGTGAAGTCAGAATGGAGGTGTGTGAAGTCAGAATGGAAGGGTGTGAAGTCAGAATGGAGGTGTGTGAAGTCACAGAATGGAGGTGTGTGAAGTCATAGAATGGAGGTGTGTGAAATCATAGAATGGAAGTTTGTGAAGTCAGAATGGAGGTGTGTCAAGTCACAGAATTGAGGTGTGTGAAGTCAGAGAATGGAGGTGTGTGAAGTCAGAATGAAGGTGTGTGAAGTCACAGAAAGGAGGTGTGTGAAGTCACAGAATGGATGTTTGTGAAGTAAGAATGAAGGTGTTGAAGTCATACAATGGAGGTGTGTGAAGTCAAAGAATGGAGGTGTGTGAAGTCATAGAATGGAGGTGTGTGAAGTCATAGAATTGAGGTCTGTGAAGTCATAGAATGGAGGTGTGTGAAGTCACAGAATGGAGGTGTGTGAAGTCAGAATGGAGGTGTGTGAAGTCATAGACTGAGGTGGGTGAAGTCATAGAAAGGAGGTGTGGGAAGTCATAGAATGGAGGAGTGTGAAGTCATAGAGTAGAGGTGAGTGAAGTCACAGATTCGAGGTCTGTGATGTCATAGAATGGAGGTGTGTGAAGTCCGAATGGAGGTGTGTGAAATCATAGAATGGAGATGTGTGAACACATAGAATGGAGTTGTGTGACATCACAATGGAAGTGTGTGAAGTCATAGAATGGAGGTGTGAGAAGTCACAGAATGGAAGTGTGTGAAGTCATAAAATGAAGGTGTGTGAAGTCAGAATGGAGGTGTGTGAAGTCATAGATGGAGGTGTGTGAAGTCATAGTATGGAGGTGTGTGAAATCACAGAATGGAGTTTTGTGAAGTCACAGCATGGAGCTGTGTGAAGTCAGAATGGATGTGTGTGAAGTCATAGAATGGAGGTTTGTGAAGTCAGAATGGCGGTGTGTGAACTCATAGAATGGAGGTGTGTGAAGTCACAATGGAGGTGTGTGAAGTCATAGAATTTAGGTGTGTGAAGTCACAAAATGGAGGTGTGTGAAGTCATAGAATGGAGGTGTGTGAAAACATAGAATGGGGATGTATGAAGTCAGAATGAAGGTGTGTGAAGTCACAGAATTGAGGTGTGTGAAGTCACCGAATGGAGGTATTTGAACTTATATATTGGAGTTGTGTGAAATCAAAATGGATGTGAGAAGTCATAGAATGGAGGTTTGTGAAAACACAGAATGGAGGTGTGTGAATTCATAGAATGGAGTTGTGAAGTCATAGGATCGAGGTGTGTGAAGTAACAGAATGGAGGTGTGTGAAGTCACAGAATGGAGGTGTGTGAAGTCACAGAATGGAGGTGTGTGAACTCAGAATGCAAGTGTGTGAAGCCACAGAATGGAGGTGTGTGAAGTCATAGAATGGAAGTGTGTGAAGTCATAGAAAGGAGGTGTGTGAACTCAGAATGGAGGTGTGTGAATTCACAGAATGGAGGTTTGTGAAGTCATAGAATGGAGGTGTGTGAAGTCAGAGAATGGATGTTTCTGAAGTAAAAATGAAGGTGTGTGAAGTCAAAGAATGGAGGTGTGTGAAGTCATAGAAGGGAGGTGTGTGAAGTCACAGAATGGAGGTGTGTGAAGTCAGAATGGAGGTGTGAAGTCATAGAATGGGGTTGGGTGAAGGCATAGAAAGGAGGTGTGGGAAGTCATAGAATGGAGGTGAGTGACGTCATAATGGAAGTGTGTGAAGTCACAGAATGGAGGTTTGTGAAGTCATACAATGGAGGTGTGTGAACTCAGAATGAAGGTGTGTGAAGTCACAGAATGGAGGTGTGTGAACTCAGAATGGAGGTGTGTGAAGTCATAGATGGAGGTGTGTGAAGTCATAGTATGGAGGTGTGTCAAATCATAAAATGGAGTTTTGTGAAGTCACAGAATGGAGCTGTGTGAAGCAGAAGGGAGGTATGTGAAGTCACAGAATGGAGGTGTGTGAAGTCAGAATGGAGGTGTGAAGTCATAGAATGGGGTTGGGTGAAGGCATAGAAAGGAGGTGTGGGAAGTCATAGAATGGAGGTGAGTGACGTCATAATGGAAGTGTGTGAAGTCACAGAATGGAGTTTTGTGAAGTCACAGCATGGAGCTGTGTGAAGTCAGAACTGAGGTGTGTGAAGTCATAGAATGGAGGTTTGTGAAGTCAGAATGGCGGTGTGTGAACTCATAGAATGGAGGTGTGTGAAGTCACAATGGAGGTGTGTGAAGTCATAGAATTTAGGTGTGTGAAGTCACAAAATGGAGGTGTGTGAAGTCATAGAATGGAGGTGTGTGAAAACATAGAATGGGGATGTATGAAGTCAGAATGAAGGTGTGTGAAGTCACAGAATTGAGGTGTGTGAAGTCACAGAATGGAGGTGTGTGAAGTCATAGAATGGAGGTTTGTGAACTCACAGATGGAGGTGTGTTAATTCATAGAATGGAGGTGTGTGAAGTCAGAATGAAGGTGTGTGAAGTCACAGAAAGGAGGTGTCTTAAGTCACAGAATGGAGGTGTGTGAAGTCACAGAATGGAGGTGTGTGAACTCAGAATGTAGGTGTGTGAAGCCACAGAATGGAGGTGTGTGAAGTCATAGAATGGAAGTTTGTGAAGTCATAGAAAGGAGGTGTGTGAACTCAGAATGGAGGTGTGTGAAGTCACAGAATGGAGGTTTGTGAAGTCATAGAATGGAGGTGTGTGAAGTCAGAGAATGGATGTTTCTGAAGTAAGAATGAAGGTGTGTGAAGTCATAGAATGGAGATGTGTGAAGTCAAATTGGAGGTGTGTGAACTCATAGAATGGAGGTGTGTGAACTCATAGAATGGAGGTTTGTGAAGTAATGGAATGGCGGTGTGTGAAGTCAAAGATTTGAGGTGTGTGAAGTGAAAAAATAGAGGTGTGTGAAGGCACAGAATGGAGGTGTGTGAAGTCACAGATTGGAAGTGTGTGAAGGCAAAACGGAGGTGTGTGAAGTCACAGAATGGAGGTGTGTGAAGTCAGAGAATGGAGGTGTGTGAAGTCAAAAAGGTGGTGTGTGAAGTCACGGAATGGAGGTGTGTGAATTCATAGAATGGAGCTGTGTGAAGTCAGAATGGAGGTGTGTGAAGTCAGAATGGAGGTGTGTGAAGTCAGAATGGAGGTGTGTGAAGTCACAGAATGGAGGTGTGTGAAGTCATAGAATGGAGGTGTGTGAAATCATAGAATGGAAGTGTGTGAAGTCAGAATGGAGGTGTGTCAAGTCACAGAATTGAGGTGTGTGAAGTCAGAGAATGGAGGTGTGTGAAGTCAGAATGAAGGTGTGTGAAGTCACAGAAAGGAGGTGTGTGAAGTCACAGAATGGATGTTTGTGAAGTAAGAATGAAGGTGTTTGAAGTCATACAATGGAGGTGTGTGAAGTCAAAGAATGGAGGTGTGTGAAGTCATAGAATGGAGGTGTGTGAAGTCATAGAATTGAGGTGTGTGAAGTCATAGAATGGAGGTGTGTGAAGTCACAGAATGGAGGTGTGTGAAGTCAGAATGGAGGTGTGTGAAGTCATAGACTGAGGTGGGTGAAGTCATAGAAAGGAGGTGTGGGAAGTCATAGAATGGAGGAGTGTGAAGTCATAGAGTGGAGGTGAGTGAAGTCACAGATTCGAGGTCTGTGATGTCATAGAATGGAGGTGTGTGAAGTCCGAATGGAGGTGTGTGAAATCATAGAATGGAGATGTGTGAACACATAGAATGGAGTTGTGTGACATCACAATGGAAGTGTGTGAAGTCATAGAATGGAGGTGTGAGAAGTCACAGAATGGAGGTGTGTGAAGTCATAAAATGAAGGTGTGTGAAGTCAGAATGGTGGTGACTGAAGTCATAGAATGGAGATGTGTGAAGTCATAGAATGGAGGTCTGTGAACTCAGAATGGATATGTGTGAAGTCACAGAATGGAGGTGTGTGAAGTCAAAAAGGTGGTGTGTGAAGTCACAGAATGGTTGTGTGTGAAGTCATAGAATGGAGGTGTGTGAAATCATAGAATGGAGGTATGTGAAGTCAGAATGGAGGTGTGTGAAGTCACCGAATTGAGGTGTGTGAAGTCACAGAATGGAGGTGTGTGAAGTCAGAATTAAGTTGTGTGAAGTCACAGAATGGAGGTGTGTGAAGTCAAAGAATGGAGGTGTGTGAAGTCATGGAATGGAGGTGTGTGAAGTCAAAGAATGGAGGTGTGTGAAGTCAAACAATAAAGGTATGTGAAGTCACAGAATGGAGGTGTGTGAACTCATAGAATGGAGGTGAATGCAGTCAAAGAATGGAGGTGTGTGAAGTCATGGAATGGAGGTTTGTGAAGTCAGATGGATTTGTGTGAAGTCATAGAATGGAGGTGTGTGCAGCCAGAATGGAGGTGTGTGAAGTCATAGAGTGGAGGTGTGTGAAGTCAGAATGGAGGTGTGTGAACTCAGAATGGAGGTGTGTGAAGTCACAATGCAGGTGTGCGAAGTCATAGAATGGAGGTGTGTGAGGTCATAGAATGGAGGTGTGTGAAGTCACAGAATGGAGGTGTGTGAAGTCATAGAATGGAGGTGTGTGAAGTCACAGAATGGAGGTGTGTGAAGTCATAGAATGGAGGTGTGTGAAGTCATAGAATTTAGGTGTGTGAAGTCATAGAATGGAGGTGTGTGAAGTCAGAGAATGGAGGTGTGTGAAATCACAAAATGGAGGTGTGTGAACTCAGAATGGAGGTGTGTGAAGTCACAGAATGGAGGTGTGTGAAGTCATAGAATGGAGGTGTGTGAAGTCACACAATGGGGGTGTGTGAAGTCATAGAATGGAGGTGTGTGAAGTCACAGAATGGAGGTGTGTGAAGTCATAGAATGGAGGTGTGTGAAGTCACACAATGGGGGTGTGTGAAGTCATAGAATGGAGGTGTGTGAAATCATAGAATGGAGGTGTGTGAAGTCACAGAATGGAGGTGTTTGACGTCAGAGAATGGAGGTGTGTGAAATCAGAATGGAGGTGAGTGAAGTCAGAATAGATGTGTGCGAAGTCATAGATTCGAGCTGTGTGAAGTCAGAATGGAGCTGTGTGAAGTCATAGAATGGAGGTGAGTGAAGTCAGAATGGCGGTGTGTGAACTCATAGAATGATGGTGTGTGAAGTAACAATGGAGGTGTGTGAATTCATAGAATGGAGGTTTTTGAAGTCACAGAATGGAAGTTTGTGATGTCATAAAATGGAGATGTGTGAAGTCAGATTGGAGGTGTGTGAAGTCATAGAATGGAGGTGTGTCAACTCAGAAAGGAGGTGTGTGAAGTCATAGAATGGAGGTGTGTGAAGTCATAGAATGGAGGTGTGTGAAATCATAGAATGGAGTTGTGTGTAGTCACAGAATTGAGGTGTGTGAAGTCACAGAATGGAGGTGTGTGAAGTCATAGAATGGAGGTGTGTGAAGTCATAGAATGGAGGTGTGTGAAGTCACAGAATGGAAATGTGTGAAGTCATAGAATGGAGGTGTGTGAAGTCATAGAATTTAGGTGTGTGAAGTCATAGAATGGAGGTGTGTGAAGTCAGAGAATGGAGGTGTGTGAAATCACAAAATGGAGGGGTGTGAACTCAGAATGGAGGTGTGTGAAGTCACAGAATGGAGATGTGTGAAGTCATAGAATGGAGGTGTGTGAAGTCACACAATGGGGGTGTGTGAAGTCATAGAATGAAGGTGTGTGAAGTAATAGAATGGAGGTGTGTGAAGTCACAGAATGGAGGTGTGAGAAGTCAGAATAGATGTGTGCGAAATCACAGAATGGAGCTGTGTGAAGTCAGAATGGAGCTGTGTGAAGTCATAGAATGGAGGTGAGTGAAGTCAGAATGGCGGTGTGTGAACTCATAAAATGATGGTGTGTGAAGTCACAATGGAGGTGTGTGAAGTCATAGAATGGAGGTTTCTGAAGTCACAGAATGGAGGTGTGTGAAGTCATAGAATGGGGGTGTGTGAAGTCAAATTGGAGGTGTGTGAAATCACAGAATGGAGGTGTGACAACTCAGAAATGAGGTGTGTGAAGTCATAGAATGGAGTTGTGTGAATTCATGGAATGGTAGAGTGTGAAATCATAGAATGGAGGTTTGTGAAGTCAAAGAATTGAGGTTTGTGAAGACAGAATGGAGGTGTGTGAAGTCAGGATGGAGGTGAGTGAAGTCACAGAATGGAGGAGTGGGAACTCAGAATGGAGTTGTGTGGTCACAGAACGGAGGTTTGTGAAGTCATAGAATGGAGGTGCCTGAAGTCATAGAATGGATGTTTCTGAAGTGAGAACGAAGGTGTATGAAGTCAAAGAATGGAGGTGTGTGAAGTCAAAATGGAGGTGTGTGAATCATAGAATGGAGGTGTGTGACCTCATAGAATGGAGGTGTGTGAAGTCATGGAATGGAGGTGTGTGAAGTCAAGGAATAGAGGTGTGTGAAGTCAAACAATAAAGGTGTGTGAAATCACAGAATGGAGGTGTGTGAACTCATAGAATGGAGGTGCATGCAGTCAAAGAATGGAGGTGTGTGAAGTCATGGAATGGAGGTTTGTGAAGTCAGATGGATTTGTGTGAAGTCATAGAATGGAGGTGTGTGCAGCCAGAATGGAGGTGTGTGAAGTCATAGAATGGAGGTGTGTGAAGTCAGAATGGAGGTGTGTGAACTCATAGAATGGAGGTGTGTGAAGTCAAAATACAGGTGTCCGATGTCATAGAATGGAGGTGTGTGAGGTCATAGAATGGAGGTGTGTGAAGTCACAGAATGGAGGTGTGTGAAGTCATAGAATGGAGGTTTGTGAACTCACAGATGGAGGTGTGTTAATTCATAGAATGGAGGTGTGTGAAGTCAGAATGAAGGTGTGTGAAGTCACAGAAAGGAGGTGTCTTAAGTCTCAGAATGGAGGTGTGTGAAGTCACAGATTGGAGGTGTGTGAACTCAGAATGTAGGTGTGTGAAGCCACAGAATGGAGGTGTGTGAAGTCATAGAATGGAAGTGTGTGAAGTCATAGAAAGGAGGTGTGTGAACTCAGAATGGAGGTGTGTGAAGTCACAGAATGGAGGTTTGTGAAGTCATAGAATGGAGGTGTGTGAAGTCAGAGAATGGATGTTTCTGAAGTAAGAATGAAGGTGTGTGAAGTCATAGAATGGAGATATGTGAAGTCAAATTGGAGGTGTGTGAACTCATAGAATGGAGGTGTGTGAACTCATAGAATGGAGGTTTGTGAAGTAATGGAATGGCGGTGTGTGAAGTCAAAGATTTGAGGTGTGTGAAGTGAAAAAATAGAGGTGTGTGAAGGCACAGAATGGAGGTGTGTGAAGTCACAGATTGGAAGTGTGTGAAGGCAAAACGGAGGTGTGTGAAGTCACAGAATGGAGGTGTGTGAAGTTAGAGAATGGAGGTGTGTGAAGTCAAAAAGGTGGTGTGTGAAGTCAAGGAATGGAGGTGTGTGAATTCATAGAATGGAGCTGTGTGAAGTCAGAATGGAGGTGTGTGAAGTCAGAATGGAGGTGTGTGAAGTCGGAATGGAGGTGTGTGAAGTCACAGAATGGAGGTGTGTGAAGTCATAGAATGGAGGTGTGTGAAATCATAGAATGGAAGTGTGTGAAGTCAGAATGGAGGTGTGTCAAGTCACAGAATTGAGGTGTGTGAAGTCAGAGAATGGAGGTGTGTGAAGTCAGAATGAAGGTGTGTGAAGTCGCAGAAAGGAGGTGTGTGAAGTCACAGAATGGATGTTTGTGAAGTAAGAATGAAGGTGTTTGAAGTCATACAATGGAGGTGTGTGAAGTCAAAGAATGGAGGTGTGTGAAGTCATAGAATGGAGGTGTGTGAAGTCATAGAATTGAGGTGTGTGAAGTCATAGAATGGAGGTGTGTGAAGTCAGAGAATGGAGGTGTGTGAAGTCAGAATGGAGGTGTGTGAAGTCATAGACTGAGGTGGGTGAAGTCACAGAAAGGAGGTGTGGGAAGTCATAGAATGGAGGAGTGTGAAGTCATAGAGTGGAGGTGAGTGAAGTCACAGATTCGAGGTCTGTGATGTCATAGAATGGAGGTGTGTGAAGTCCGAATGGAGGTGTGTGAAATCATAGAATGGAGATGTGTGAACACATAGAATGGAGTTGTGTGACATCACAGTGGATGTGTGTGAAGTCATAGAATGGAGGTGTGAGAAGTCACAGAATGGAGGTGTGTGAAGTCATAAAATGAAGGTGTGTGAAGTCAGAATGGAGGTGTGTGAAGTCACAGAACAGAGGTGTGTGAACTCAGAATGGAGGTGTGTGAAGTTATAGATGGAGGTCTGTGAAGTCATAGTATGGAGGTGTGTGAAATCACAGAATGGAGTTTTGTGAAGTCACAGCATGGAGCTGTGTGAAGTCAGAACTGAGGTGTGTGAAGTCATAGAATGGAGGTTTGTGAAGTCAGAATGGCGGTGTGTGAACTCATAGAATAGAGGTGTGTGAAGTCACAATGGAGTTGTGTGAAGTCATAGAATTTAGGTGTGTGAAGTCACAAAATGGAGGTGTGTGAAGTCATAGAATGGAGGTGTGTGAAAACATAGAATGGGGATGTATGAAGTCAGAATGAAGGTGTGTGAAGTCACAGAATTGAGGTGTGTGAAGTCACAGAATGGAGGTGTTTGAAGTTATATATTGGAGTTGTGTGAAATCAAAATGGATGTGTGAAGTCATAGAATGGAGGTTTGTGAAAACACAGAATGGAGGTGTGTGAATTCATAGAATGGAGTTGTGAAGTCCTAGGATCGAGGTGTGTGAAGTAACAGAATGGAGGTGTGTGAAGTCACAGAATGGAGGTGTGTGAAGTCACAGAATGGAGGTGTGTGAACTCAGAATGCAAGTGTGTGAAGCCACAGAAGGGAGGTGTGTGAAGTCATAGAATGGAAGTGTGTGAAGTCATAGAGAGGAGGTGTGTGAACTCAGAATGGAGGTGTGTGAAGTCACAGAATGGAGGTTTGTGAAGTCATAGAATGGAGGTGTGTGAAGTCAGAGAATGGATGTTTCTGAAGTAAGAATGAAGGTGTGTGAAGTCAAAGAATGGAGGTGTGTGAAGTCATAGAAGGGAGGTGTGTGAAGTCACAGAATGGAGGTGTGTGAAGTCAGAATGGAGGTGTGAAGTCATACAATGGGGTTGGGTGAAGGCATAGAAAGGAGGTGTGGGAAGTCATAGAATGGAGGTGTGTGACGTCATAATGGAAGTGTGTGAAGTCACAGAATGGAGGTGTGTGAAGTCATACAATGGAGGTGTGTGAAGTCAGAATGAAGGTGTGTGAAGTCACAGAATGGAGGTGTGTGAACTCAGAATGGAGGTGTGTGAAGTCATAGATGGAGGTGTGTGAAGTCATAGTATGGAGGTGTGTCAAATCATAAAATGGAGTTTTGTGAAGTCACAGAATGGAGCTGTGTGAAGTCAGAAGGGAGGTGTGTGAAGTCATAGAATGGAGGTGTGTGAAGTCAGAATGGAGGTGTGTGAAATCATAGAATTGAGGTGTGTGAAGTCACAATGGAGTTGTGTGAAGTCATAGAATGGAGGTGTGTGAAGTCACAGAATGGAGGTGTATGAAGTCACAGAATGGAGGTGTGTGAAGTCATAGAATGGAGGTGTGTGAAGTCACAGAATGAAGGTGTGTGAAGTCACAGAATGGAGGTGTGTGAACTCAGAATGGAGGTGGGTGAAGTCACAGAATGGAGGTGTGTGAAGTCATAGAATGGAGGTGTGTGAAATCATAAAATGGAAGTGTTTGAAGTCACAGAATGGAAGTGTGTGAAGTCAGAATGGAGGTGTGTGAAGTCACAGAATTGAGGTGTGTGAATTCACAGAATAGAGGTGTGTGAAGTCAGAATGCAGGTGTGAAGTCACAGAAGGGAGGTGTGTGAAGTCACAGAATGGATGTTTGTGAAGTAAGAATGAAGGTGTTTGAAGTCATAGAGTGGAAGTGTGTGAAGTCACAGAATGGAGGTGTGTGAAGTCATAGAATGGAGGTGTGTGAAGTCATAGAATTGAGGTGTGTAAAGTCATAGAATGGAGATGTGTGAAGTCATAAAATGGAGGTGTGTGAACTCATAGAATGGAGGTGTGTGAAGTCAAAATGGAGTTGTGTGAAGTCAAAGAATGGTGGTTTTTGATGTCAACGAATGGAGGTGTGTGAAGTCATAGAATGGAGGTGTGTGAAGTCAGATTGGAGGTGTGTGAAATCACAGAATGGAGGTGTGTGAACTCAGAAATGAGGTGTGTGAAGTCATAGAATGGAGGTGTGTGAAGTCATAGAAGGGAAGTGTGTGAAATCATAGAATGGAGGTGTGAGAAGTCACAGAATTGAGGTGTGTGAAGTCAGAATGGAGGTGTGTGAAGTCAGAATGGAGGTGAGTGAAGTCATAGAATAGAGATGTGTGAAGTCATAGAATGGAAGTCTGTGAACTCAGAATGGAGGTTTGTGAAGTCATAGAATGGAGGTGTGTGAACTCAGAATGGAGGTGTGTGAAGTCACAGAATTTAGGTGTGTGAAGTCATAGAATGAAGGTTTGTGAAATCACAGAATGGAGGTGTGTGAATTCATAGAATGGAGGTGTGAAGTCATAGGATCGAGGTGTGTGAAGTCATAGAATGGAGGCCTGTGAAGTCACAGAATGGAGGTGTGTGAAGTCACAGAATGGAGGTGTGTGAACTCAGAATGTAAGTGTGTGAAGCCACGGAATGGAGGTGTGTGAAGTCATAGAATGGAAGTGTGTGAAGTCATAGAAAGGAGGTGTGTGAACTCAGAATGGAGGTGTGTGAAGTCACAGAATGGAGGTTTGTGAAGTCATAGAGTGGAGGTGTGTGAAGTCAGAGAATGGATGTTCATGAAGTAAGAATGAAGGTGTGTGAAATCAAAGAATGGAGGTGTGTGAAGTCATAGAAGGGAGGTGTGTGGAATCACAGAATGGAGGTGTGTGAAGTCAGAATGGAGGTGTGAAGTCATAGAATGGGTTTGGGTGAAGTCATAGAAAGGGGGTGTGGGAAGTCATAGAATGGAGGAGTGTGAAGTCATAGAGTGGAGGTGATTGAAGTCACAGATTCGAGGTCTGTGAAGTAATAGAATAGAGGTGTGTGAAAACATAGAATGGAGGTGTGTGAAGTCTGAATGGAGCTGTGTGAAGTCACAGAATTGAGGTGTGTGAATTCACAGAATAGAGGTGTGTGAAGTCAGAATGCAGGTGTGAAGTCAAAGAAGGGAGATGTGCGAAGTCACAGAATGGATGTTTGTGAAGTAAGAATGAAGGTGTTTGAAGTCATAGAGTGGAAGTGTGTGAAGTCACAGAATGGAGGTGTGTGAAGTCAAAGAATGGAGGTGTGTGAAGTCATAGAATTGAGGTGTGTAAAGTCATAGAATGGAGGTGTGTGAAGTCATAAAATGGAGGTGTGTGAACTCATACAATGGAGGTGTGTGAATTCAAAATGGAGTTGTGTGAAGTCATAGAATGGTGGTTTTTTATGTCAACGAATGGAGGTGTGTGAAGTCATAGAATGGAGGTGTGTGAAGTCAGATTGGAGGTGTGTGAAATCACAGAATGGAGGTGTGTCAACTCAGAAATGAGGTGTGTGAAGTCACAGAATGGAGGTGTGTGAAGTCATAGAATGGAGGTGTGTGAACTCAGAATGGAGGTGTGTGAAGTCACAGAATTTAGGTGTGTGAAGTCATAGAATGGAGGTTTGTGAAATCACAGAATGGAGGTGTGTGAATTCATAGAATGGAAGTGTGGGAAGTCACAGAATTGAGGTGTGTGAAGTCAGAATGGAGGTGTGTGAAGTCAGAATGGAGGTGAGTGAAGTCATAGAATGGAGATGTGTGAAGTCATAGAATGGAGGTCTGTGAACTCAGAATGGAGGTTTGTGAAGTCATAGAATGGAGGTGTGTGAACTCAGAATGGAGGTGTGTGAAGTCACAGAATTTAGGTGTGTGAAGTCATAGAATGGAGGTTTGTGAAATCACAGAATGGAGGTGTGTGAATTCATAGAATGGAGGTGTGAAATCATAGGATCGAGGTGTGTGAAGTCACAGAATGGAGGTGTGTGAAGTCACAGAATGGAGGTGTGTGAAGTCACAGAATGGAGGTGTGTGAACTCAGAATGTAAGTGTGTGAAGCCACGGAATGGAGGTGTGCGAAGTCATAGAATGGAAGTGTGTGAAGTCATAGAAAGGAGGTGTGTGAACTCAGAATGGAGGTGTGTGAAGTCACAGAATGGAGGTTTGTGAAGTCATAGACTGGAGGTGTGTGAAGTCAGAGAATGGATGTTTCTGAAGTAAGAATGAAGTTGTGTGAAGTCAAAGAATGGAGGTGTGTGAAGTCATAGAAGGGAGGTATGTGAAATCACAGAATGGAGGTGTGTGAAGTCAGAAAGGAGGTGTGGGAAGTCATAGAATGGAGGAGTGTGAAGTCATAGCGTGGAGGTGAGTGAAGTCACAGATTCGAGGTCTGTGAAGTCATAGAATGGAGGTGTGTGAAGTCAGAATGCAGGTGTGTGAAGTCATAGAATGTAGATGTGTGAACTCATAGAATGGAGGTGTGTGACGTCATAATGGAAGTGTGTGAAGTCACAGAATGGAGGTGTGTGAAGTCATACAATGGAGGTGTGTGAAGTCAGAATGGAGGTGTGTGAAGTCACAGAATGGAGGTGTGTGAACTCCGAATGGATTTGTGTGAAGTCATAGATGGAGGTGTGTGAAGTCATAGTATGGAGGTGTGTCAAATCATAGAATGGAGTTTTGTGAAGTCACAGAATGGAGCTGTGTGAAGTCAGAAGGGAGGTGTGTGAAGTCATAGAATGGAGGTGTGTGAAGTCAGAATGGAGGTGTGTGAAATCATAGAATTGAGGTGTGTGAAGTCACAATGGAGTTGTGTGAAGTCATAGAATGGAGGTGTGTGAAGTCACAGAATGGAGGTGTATAAAGTCACAGAATGGAGGTGTGTGAAGTCATAGAATTGAGGTGTGTGAAGTCACAATGGAAGTGTGTGAACTCAGAATGGAGGTGGGTGAAGCCATAGAATGGAGGTGTGTGAAGTCACAGAAGGGAGGTGTATGAAGTCACACAATGGAGGTGTGTTAAGTCATAGAATGGAGGGGTGTGAAATCACACTGGAGGTGTGTGAAGTCATAGAATGGAGGTGTGTGAAGTCACAGAATGGAGGTTTGTGAAGTCATAGAATGGAGCTGTGTGAAATCAGAATGGAGGTGTGTGAAGTCACAGAATGGAGGTGTGTGAAGTCATAGAATGGAGGTGTGTGAAAACATAGAACAGAGGTGTGTGAAGTCCGAATGGAGGTGTGTGAAGTCACAGAATTGAGGTGTGTGAATTCACAGAATAGAGGTGTGTGAAGTCAGAATGCAGGTGTGAAGTCACAGAAGGCAGGTGAGTGAAGTCACAAAATGGATGTTTGTGAAGTAAGAATGAAGGTGTTTGAAGTCATAGAGTGGAGGTGTGTGAGGTCACAGAATGGAGGTGTGTGAAGTCATAAAATGGAGGTGTGTGAAGTCATAGAATTGAGGTGTGTGAAGTCATAGAATGGAGGTGTTTGAAGTCATAAAATGGAGGTGTGTGAACTCATAGAATGGAGGTGTGTGAAGTCAAAATGGAGTTGTGTGAAGTCATAGAATGGTGTTTTTTGATATCAACGAATGGAGGTGTGTGAAGTCATAGAATGGAGGTGTGTGAAGTCAGATTGGAGGAGTGTGAAATCACAGAATGGAGGTGTGTCAACTCAGAAATGAGGAGTGTGAAGTCATAGAATGGAGGTGTGTGAAGTCATAGAATGGAAGTGTGTGAAGTCAGAAGGGAGGTGTGTGAAGTCACAGAATGGAGGTTTGTGAAGTCATAGACTGGAGGTGTGTGAAGTCAGAGAATGGATGTTTCTGAAGTAAGAATGAAGGTGTGTGAAGTCAAAGAATGGAGGTGTGTGAAGTCATAGAAGGGAGGTGTGTGAAGTCACAGAATGGAGGTGTGTGAAGTCAGAATGGAGGTGTGAAGTCATAGAATGGGGTTGGGTGAAGTCATAGAAAGGAGGTGTGGGAAGTCATAGAATGGAGGAGTGTGATGTCATAGAGTGGAGGTGATTGAAGTCACAGATTCGAGGTCTGTGAAGTCATAGAATAGAGGTGTGTGAAAACATAGAATGGAGGTGTGTGAAGTCTGAATGGAGCTGTGTGAAGTCACAGAATTGAGGTGTGTGAATTCACAGAATAGAGGTGTGTGAAGTCAGAATGCAGGTGTGAAGTCACAGAAGGGAGGTGTGTGAAGTCACAGAATGGATGTTTGTGAAGTAAGAATGAAGGTGTTTGAAGTCATAGAGTGGAAGTGTGTGAAGTCACAGAATGGTGGTGTCTGAAGTCAAAGAATTGAGGTGTGTGAAGTCATAGAATTGAGGTGTGTAAAGTCATAGAATGGAGGTGTGTGAAGTCATAAAATGGAGGTGTGTGAACTCATAGAATGGAGGGGTGTGAAGTCAAAATGGAGTTGTGTGAAGTCATAGAATGGTGGTTTTTGATGTCAACGAATGGAGGTGTGTGAAGTCATAGAATGGAGGTGTGTGAAGTCAGATTGGAGGTGTGTGAAATCACAGAATGGAGGTGTGTCAACACAGAAATGAGGTGTGTGAAGTCATAGAATGGAGGTGTGTGAATTCATAGAAGGGAAGTGTGTGAAATCATAGAATGGAGGTGTGGGAAGTCACAGAATTGAGGTGTGTGAAGTCAGAATGGAGGTGTGTGAAGTCAGAATGGAGGTGAGTGAAGTCATAGAATGGAGATGTGTGAAGTCATAGAATGGAGGTCTGTGAACTCAGAATGGAGGTTTGTGAAGTCATAGAATGGAGGTGTGTGAACTCAGAATGGAGGTGTGTGAAGTCACAGAATTTAGGTGTGTGAAGTCATAGAATGGAGGTTTGTGAAATCACAGAATGGAGGTGTATGAATTCATAGAATGGAGGTGTGAAATCATAGGATCGAGGTGTGTGAAGTCACAGAATGGAGGTGTGTGAAGTCACAGAATGGAGGTGTGTGAAGTCACAGAATGGAGGTGTATGAACTCAGAATGTAAGTGTGTGAAGCCACGGAATGGAGGTGTGTGAAGTCATAGAATGGAAGTGTGTGAAGTCATAGAAAGGAGGTGTGTGAACTCAGAATGGAGGTGTGTGAAGTCACAGAATGGAGGTTTGTGAAGTCATAGACTGGAGGTGTGTGAAGTCAGAGAATGGATGTTTCTGAAGTAAAAATGAAGGTGTGTGAAGTCAAAGGATGGAGGTGTGTGAAGTCATAGAAGGGAGGTGTGTGAAGTCATAGAATGGAGGTGTGTGAAGTCAGAATGGAGGTGTGAAGTCATAGAATGGGGTTGGGTGAAGTCATAGAAAGGAGGTGTGGGAAGTCATAGAATGGAGGAGTGTGAAGTCATAGCGTGGAGGTGAGTGAAGTCACAGATTCGAGGTTTGTGAAGTCATAGAATGGAGGTGTGTGAAGTCAGAATGCAGGTGTGTGAAGTCATTGAATGGAGATGTGTGAACTCATAGAATGGAGGTGTGTGACGTCATAATGGAAGTGTGTGAAGTCACAGAATGGAGGTGTGTGAAGTCATACAATGGAGGTGTGTGAAGTCAGAATGGAGGTGTATGAAGTCACAGAATGGAGGTGTGTGAAGTCATAGAATGGAGGTGTGTGAAGTTAGATTGGAAGTGTGTGAAATCACAGAATGGAGGTGTGTCAACTCAGAAATGAGGAGTGTGAAGTCATAGAATGGAGGTGTGTGAAGTCATAGAATGGAGGTGTGTGAAAACATAGAACAGAGGTGTGTGAAGTCCGAATGGAGGTGTGTGAAGTCACAGAATTGAGGTGTGTGAATTCACAGAATAGAGGTGTGTGAAGTCAGAATGCAGGTGTGAAGTCACAGAAGGCAGGTGAGTGAAGTCACAAAATGGATGTTTGTGAAGTAAGAATGAAGGTGTTTGAAGTCATAGAGTGGAGGTGTGTGAGGTCACAGAATGGAGGTGTGTGAAGTCATAAAATGGAGGTGTGTGAAGTCATAGAATTGAGGTGTGTGAAGTCATAGAATGGAGGTGTTTGAAGTCATAAAATGGAGGTGTGTGAACTCATAGAATGGAGGTGTGTGAAGTCAAAATGGAGTTGTGTGAAGTCATAGAATGGTGTTTTTTGATATCAACGAATGGAGGTGTGTGAAGTCATAGAATGGAGGTGTGTGAAGTCAGATTGGAGGAGTGTGAAATCACAGAATGGAGGTGTGTCAACTCAGAAATGAGGAGTGTGAAGTCATAGAATGGAGGTGTGTGAAGTCATAGAATGGAAGTGTGTGAAGTCAGAAGGGAGGTGTGTGAAGTCACAGAATGGAGGTTTGTGAAGTCATAGACTGGAGGTGTGTGAAGTCAGAGAATGGATGTTTCTGAAGTAAGAATGAAGGTGTGTGAAGTCAAAGAATGGAGGTGTGTGAAGTCATAGAAGGGAGGTGTGTGAAGTCACAGAATGGAGGTGTGTGAAGTCAGAATGGAGGTGTGAAGTCATAGAATGGGGTTGGGTGAAGTCATAGAAAGGAGGTGTGGGAAGTCATAGAATGGAGGAGTGTGATGTCATAGAGTGGAGGTGATTGAAGTCACAGATTCGAGGTCTGTGAAGTCATAGAATAGAGGTGTGTGAAAACATAGAATGGAGGTGTGTGAAGTCTGAATGGAGCTGTGTGAAGTCACAGAATTGAGGTGTGTGAATTCACAGAATAGAGGTGTGTGAAGTCAGAATGCAGGTGTGAAGTCACAGAAGGGAGGTGTGTGAAGTCACAGAATGGATGTTTGTGAAGTAAGAATGAAGGTGTTTGAAGTCATAGAGTGGAAGTGTGTGAAGTCACAGAATGGTGGTGTCTGAAGTCAAAGAATTGAGGTGTGTGAAGTCATAGAATTGAGGTGTGTAAAGTCATAGAATGGAGGTGTGTGAAGTCATAAAATGGAGGTGTGTGAACTCATAGAATGGAGGGGTGTGAAGTCAAAATGGAGTTGTGTGAAGTCATAGAATGGTGGTTTTTTATGTCAACGAATGGAGGTGTGTGAAGTCATAGAATGGAGGTGTGTGAAGTCAGATTGGAGGTGTGTGAAATCACAGAATGGAGGTGTGTCAACACAGAAATGAGGTGTGTGAAGTCATAGAATGGAGGTGTGTGAATTCATAGAAGGGAAGTGTGTGAAATCATAGAATGGAGGTGTGGGAAGTCACAGAATTGAGGTGTGTGAAGTCAGAATGGAGGTGTGTGAAGTCAGAATGGAGGTGAGTGAAGTCATAGAATGGAGATGTGTGAAGTCATAGAATGGAGGTCTGTGAACTCAGAATGGAGGTTTGTGAAGTCATAGAATGGAGGTGTGTGAACTCAGAATGGAGGTGTGTGAAGTCACAGAATTTAGGTGTGTGAAGTCATAGAATGGAGGTTTGTGAAATCACAGAATGGAGGTGTATGAATTCATAGAATGGAGGTGTGAAATCATAGGATCGAGGTGTGTGAAGTCACAGAATGGAGGTGTGTGAAGTCACAGAATGGAGGTGTGTGAAGTCACAGAATGGAGGTGTATGAACTCAGAATGTAAGTGTGTGAAGCCACGGAATGGAGGTGTGTGAAGTCATAGAATGGAAGTGTGTGAAGTCATAGAAAGGAGGTGTGTGAACTCAGAATGGAGGTGTGTGAAGTCACAGAATGGAGGTTTGTGAAGTCATAGACTGGAGGTGTGTGAAGTCAGAGAATGGATGTTTCTGAAGTAAAAATGAAGGTGTGTGAAGTCAAAGGATGGAGGTGTGTGAAGTCATAGAAGGGAGGTGTGTGAAGTCATAGAATGGAGGTGTGTGAAGTCAGAATGGAGGTGTGAAGTCATAGAATGGGGTTGGGTGAAGTCATAGAAAGGAGGTGTGGGAAGTCATAGAATGGAGGAGTGTGAAGTCATAGCGTGGAGGTGAGTGAAGTCACAGATTCGAGGTTTGTGAAGTCATAGAATGGAGGTGTGTGAAGTCAGAATGCAGGTGTGTGAAGTCATTGAATGGAGATGTGTGAACTCATAGAATGGAGGTGTGTGACGTCATAATGGAAGTGTGTGAATTCACAGAATGGAGGTGTGTGAAGTCAGAATGGAGGTGTGTGAAGTCTCAGAATGGAGGTGTGTGAACTCAGAATGGAGGTGTGTGAAGTCATAGATGGAGGTGTGTGAAGTCATAGTATGGAGGTGTGTCAAATCATAGAATGGAGTTTTGTGAAGTCACAGAATGGAGCTGTGTGAAGTCAGAAGGGAGGTGTGTGAAGTCATAGAATGGAGGTGTGTGAAGTCAGAATGGAGGTGTTTGAAATCATAGAATTCAGGTGTGTGAAGTCACAATGGAGTTGTGTGAAGTCATAGAATGGAGATGTGTGAAGTCACAGAATGGAGGTATATGAAGTCACAGAATGGAGGTGTGTGAAGTCATAGAATGGAGGTGTGTGAAGTCAGAGAATGAAGGTGTGTGAAGTCACAGAATGGAGGTGTGTGAACTCAGAATGGAGGTGGGTGAAGTCACAGAATGGAGGTGTGTGAAGTCATAGAATGGAGGTGTGTGAAATCATAAAATGGAAGTGTTTGAAGTCACAGAATGGAAGTGTGTGAAGTCAGAATGGAGGTGTGTGAAGTCATAGAATTGAGGTGTGTGAAGTCACAATGGAGGTGTGTGAACTCATAGAATGGAGGTGTGTGAAATCACAGTGGAGGAGTGTGAAGTCATAGAATGTAGGTGTGTGAAGTCACAGAATGGAGGTGTGTGAAGTCATAGAATGGAGCTGTGTGAAGTCAGAATGGAGGTGTGTGAAGTCAGAATGGAGGTGTGTGAAATCACAGAATGGAGGTGTGTGAAGTCATAGAATGGAGGTGTGTGAAAACATACAATGGAGGTGTGTGAAGTCAGAATGGAAGTGTGTGAAGTCACAGAATTGAGGTGTGTGAATTCACAGAATAGAGGTGTGTGAAGTCAAATGCAGGTGTGAAGTCACAGAAGGGAGGTGTGTGAAGTCACAGAATGGATGCTTGTGAAGTAAGAATGAAGGTGTTTGAAGTCATAGAGTGGAAGTGTGTGAAGTCACAGAATGGAGGTGTGTGAAGTCATAGAATGGAGGTGTGTGAAGTCATAGAATTGAGGTGTGTAAAGTCATAGAATGGAGGTGTGTGAAGTCATAAAATGGAGGTGTGTGAACTCATAGAATGGAGGTGTGTGAAGTCAAAATGGAGTTGTGTGAAGTCATAGAATGGTGGTTTTTGATGTCAAGGAATGGAGGTGTGTGAAGCCATAGAATGGAGGTGTGTGAAGTCAGATTGGAGGCGTGTGAAGTCAGAATGGAGGTGAGTGAAGTCATAGAATGGAGATGTGTGAAGTCATAGAATGGAGGTCTGTGAACTCAGAATGGATGTTTGTGAAGTCATAGAATGGAGGTGTGTGAACCCAGAATGGAGGTGTGTGAAGTCACAGAATTTAGGTGTGTGAAGTCATAGAATGGAGCTTTGTGAAATCACAGAATGGAGGTGTGTGAATTCATAGAATAGAGGTGTGAAGTCATAGGATCGAGGTGTGTGAAGTCACAGAATGGAGGTGTGTGAAGTCACAGAATGGAGTTGTGTGAAGTCACAGAATGGAGGTGTGTGAACTCAGAATGTAAGTGTGTGAAGCCACGAAATGGAGGTGTGTGAAGTCATAGAATGGAAGTGTGTGAAGTCATAGAAAGGAGGTGTGTGAACTCAGAATGGAGGTGTGTGAAGTCACAGAATGGAGGTTTGTGAAGTCATAGAATGGAGGTGTGTGAAGTCAGAGAATGGATGTTTCTGAAGTAAGAATGAAGGTGTGTGAAGTCAAAGAATGGAGGTGTGTGAAGTCACAGAAGGGAAGTGTGTGAAGTCACAGAATGGAGGTGTGTGAAGTCAGAATGGAGGTGTGAAGTCATAGAATGGGGTTGGGTGAAGTCATAGAAAGGAGGTATGGGAAGTCATAGAATGGAGGAGTGTGAAGTCCTAGAGTGGAGGTGAGTGAAGTCACAGATTCGAGGTCTGTGAAGTCATAAAATGGAGGTGTGTGAAGTCAGAATGCAGGTGTGTGAAGTCATAGAATGGAGATGTGTGAACTCATAGAATGGAGGTGTGTGAGGTCATAATGGAAGTGTGTGAAGTCACAGAATGGAGGTGTGTGAAGTCACACAATGGAGGTGCATGAAGTCAGAATGGAGGTGTGTGAAGTCTCAGAATGGAGGTGTGTGAACTCAGAATGGAGGTGTGTGAAGTCATAGATGGAGGTGTGTAGTCATAGTATGGAGGTGTGTCAAATCATAGAATGGAGTTTTGTGAAGTCACAGAATGGAGCTGTGTGAAGTCAGAAGGGAGGTGTGTGAAGTCATAGAATGGAGGTGTGTGAAGTCAGAATGGAGGTGTGTGAAATCATAGAATTGAGGTGTGTGAAGTCACAATGGAGTTGTGTGAAGTCATAGAATGGAGGTGTGTGAAGTCACACAATGGAGGTCTATGAAGTCACAGAATGGAGGTGTGTGAAGTCATAGAATGGAGGTGTGTGAAGTCACAGAATGAAGGTGTGTGAAGTCACAGAATGGAGGTGTGTGAACTCAGAATGGAGGTGGGTGAAGTCACAGAATGGAGGTGTGTGAAGTCATAGAACGGAGGTGTGTGAAATCATAAAATGGAAGTGTTTGAATTCACAGAGTGGAAGTGTGTGAAGTCAGAATGGAGGTGTGTGAAGTCATAGAATTGAGGTGTGTGAAGTCACAATGGAGGTGTGTGAACTCATAGAATGGAGGTGTGTGAAATCACAGTGGAGGTGTGTGAAGTCATAGAATGGAGGTGTGTGAAGTCACAGAATGGAGGTGTGTGAAGTCATAGAATGGAGCTGTGTGAAGTCAGAATAGAGGTGTGTGAAGTCAGAATGGAGGTGTGTGAAGTCACAGAATGGAGGTGTGTGAGTCATAGAATGGAGGTTTGTGAAAACATACAATGGAGGTGTGTGAAGTCAGAATGGAGGTGTGTGAAGTCACAGAATTGAAGTGTGTGAATTCACAGAATAGAGGTGTGTGATGTCAGAATGCAGGTGTGAAGTCACAGAAGGGAGGTGTGTGAAGTCACAGAATGGATGTTTGTGAAGTATGAATGAAGGTGTTTGAAGTCATAGTGTGGAAGTGTGTGAAGTCACAGAATGGAGGTCTGTGAAGTCATAGAATGGAAGTGTGTGAAATCATAGAATGGAGGTGTGGGACGTCACAGAATTGAGGTGTGTGAAGTCAGAATGGAGGTGTGTGAAGTCAGAATGGAGGTGAGAGAAGTCATAGAATGGAAATGTGTGAAGTCATAGAGTGGAGGTCTGTGAACTCAGAATGGAGGTTTGTGAAGTCATAGAATGGAGGTGTGTGAACTCAGAATGGAGGTGTGTGAAGTCATAGATGGAGGTGTGTAGTCATAGTATGGAGGTGTGTCAAATCATAGAATGGAGTTTTGTGAAGTCACAGAATGGAGCTGTGTGAAGTCAGAAGGGAGGTGTGTGAAGTCATAGAATGGAGGTGTGTGAAGTCAGAATGGAGGTGTGTGAAATCATAGAATTGAGGTGTGTGAAGTCACAATGGAGTTGTGTGAAGTCATAGAATGGAGGTGTGTGAAGTCACACAATGGAGGTCTATGAAGTCACAGAATGGAGGTGTGTGAAGTCATAGAATGGAGGTGTGTGAAGTCACAGAATGAAGGTGTGTGAAGTCACAGAATGGAGGTGTGTGAACTCAGAATGGAGGTGGGTGAAGTCACAGAATGGAGGTGTGTGAAGTCATAGAACGGAGGTGTGTGAAATCATAAAATGGAAGTGTTTGAATTCACAGAGTGGAAGTGTGTGAAGTCAGAATGGAGGTGTGTGAAGTCATAGAATTGAGGTGTGTGAAGTCACAATGGAGGTGTGTGAACTCATAGAATGGAGGTGTGTGAAATCACAGTGGAGGTGTGTGAAGTCATAGAATGGAGGTGTGTGAAGTCACAGAATGGAGGTGTGTGAAGTCATAGAATGGAGCTGTGTGAAGTCAGAATAGAGGTGTGTGAAGTCAGAATGGAGGTGTGTGAAGTCACAGAATGGAGGTGTGTGAGTCATAGAATGGAGGTTTGTGAAAACATACAATGGAGGTGTGTGAAGTCAGAATGGAGGTGTGTGAAGTCACAGAATTGAAGTGTGTGAATTCACAGAATAGAGGTGTGTGATGTCAGAATGCAGGTGTGAAGTCACAGAAGGGAGGTGTGTGAAGTCACAGAATGGATGTTTGTGAAGTATGAATGAAGGTGTTTGAAGTCATAGTGTGGAAGTGTGTGAAGTCACAGAATGGAGGTGTGTGAAGTCATAGAATGGAAGTGTGTGAAATCATAGAATGGAGGTGTGGGACGTCACAGAATTGAGGTGTGTGAAGTCAGAATGGAGGTGTGTGAAGTCAGAATGGAGGTGAGAGAAGTCATAGAATGGAAATGTGTGAAGTCATAGAGTGGAGGTCTGTGAACTCAGAATGGAGGTTTGTGAAGTCATAGAATGGAGGTGTGTGAACTCAGAATGGAGGTGTGTGAAGTCACAGAATTTAGGTGTGTGAAATCATAGAATGGAGGTTTGTGAAATCACAGAATGGAGGTGTGTGAATTCATAGAATGGAGGTGTGAAGTCATAGGATCGAGGTGTGTGAAGTCACAGAATGGAGGTGTGTGAAGTCACAGAATAGAGGTGTGTGAAGTCAAAGAATGGAGGTGTGTGAAGTCACAGAATGGAGGTGTGTGAAGTCATAGAATGGAGGTGTGTGAAGTCACAGAATGAAGGTGTGTGAAGTCACAGAATGGAGGTGTGTGAATTCATAGAATGGAGGTGTGTGAAATCATAAAATGGAGGTGTGTGAAGTCATAGAATTGACGTGTGTGAAGTCACAATGGAGGTGTGTGAACTCATAGAATGGAGGTGTGTGAAATCACAGTGGAGGTGTGTGAAGTCATAGAATGGAGGTGTGTGAAGTCACAGAATGGAGGTGTGTGAAGTCATAGAATGGAGCTGTGTGAAGTCAGAATGGAGGTGTGTGAAGTCAGAATGCAGGTGTGTGAAGTCACAGAATGGAGGTGTGTGAAGTCATAGAATGGATTGAGTGAAAACATAGAACTGTGGTGTGTGAAGTCAGAATTGAGGTGTGTGAAGTCAAAGAATTGAGGTGTGTGAATTCACCGAATAGAGGTGTGTGAAGTCAGAATGCAGGTGTGAATTCACAGAAGGGAGGTGTGTGAAGTCACAGAATGGATATTTGTGAAGTAAGAATGAAGGTGTTTGAAGTCATAGAGTGGAGGTGTGTGAAGTCATAGAATGGAGGTGTGTGAAGTCATAGAATGGAGGTGTGTGAAGTCATAGAATTGAGGTGTGTGAAGTCATAGAATGGAGGTGTGTGAAGTCATAAAATGGAGGTGTGTGAACTCATAGAATGGAGGTGTGTGAAGTCAAAATGGAGTTGTGTGAAGTCATAGAATGGTGGTTTTTGATGTCAACGAATGGAGGTGTGAGAAGTCATAGAATGGAGGTGTGTGAAGTCAGATTGGAGGTGTGTGAAATCACAGAATGGAGGTGTGTCAACTCAGAAATGAGGTGTGTGAAGTCATAGAATGGAGGTGTGTAAAGTCATAGAATGGAAGTGTGTGAAATCATAGAATGGAGGTGTGGGAAGTCACAGAATTGAGGTGTGTGAAGTCAGAATTGAGGTGTGTGAAGTCAGAATGGAGGTGAGTTAAGTCATAGAATGGAGATGTGTGAGGTCATAGAATGGAGGTGTGTGAACTCAGAATGGAGGTGTGTGAAGTCACAGAATGGAGGTGTGTGAAGTCATAGAATGGAGGTTTGTGAAATCATAGAATGGAGGTGTGTGAATTCATTGAATGGAGGTGTGAAGTCATAGGATCGAGGTGTGTGAAGTCACGGAATGGAGGAGTGTGAAGTCACAGAATGGAGGTGTGTGAAGTCACAGAATGGAGGTGTGTGAACTCAGAATGTATGTGTGTGAATCCACTGAATGGAGGTGTGTGAAGTCACAGAATGGAGGTTTGTGAAGTCATAGAATGGAGGTGTGTGAAGTCAAAGAATGGAGGTGTGTGAAGTCATAGAAGGGAGGTGTGTGAAGTCACAGAATGGAGGTGTGTGAAGTCAGAATGGAGGTGTGTAGTCATAGAATGGGGTTGGGTGAAGTCATAGAAAGGAGGTGTGAGAAGTCATAGAATGGAGGAGTGTGAAGTCATAGAGTGGAGGTGAGTGAAGTCACAGATTCGAGGTCTGTGAAGTCATAGAATGGAGGTGTGTGAAGTCAGAATGCAGGTGTGTGAAGTCATAGAATGGAGATGTGTGAACTCATAGAATGGAGGTGTGTGACGTCATAATGGAAATATGTGAAGTCAGAGAATGGAGGTGTGTGAAGTCATACAATGGAGGTGTGTGAAGTCAGAATGGAGGTGTGTGAAGTCACAGAATAGAGGTGTGTGAACTCAGAATGGAGGTGTGTGAAATCATAGAATTGAGGTGTGTGAAGTCACAATGGAGTTGTGTGAAGTCATAGAATGGAGGTGTGTGAAGTCACAGAATGGAGGTGTATGAAGTCACAGAACGGAGGTGTGTGAAGTCATAGATGGAGGTGTGTGAAGTCATAGTATGGAGGTGTGTCAAATCATAGAATGGAGTTTTGTGAAGTCACAGAATGGAGCTGTGTGAAGTCAGAAGGGAGGTGTGTGAAGTCATAGAATGGAGGTGTGTGAAGTCAGAATGGAGGTGTGTGAAATCATAGAATTGAGGTGTGTGAAGTCACAATGGAGTTGTGTGAAGTCATAGAATGGAGGTGTGTGAAGTCACAGAATGGAGGTGTATGAAGTCACAGAACGGAGGTGTGTGAAGTCATAGAATGGAGGTGTGTGAAGTCACAGAATGAAGGTGTGTGAAGTCACAGAATGGAGATGTGTGAACTCAGAATGGACGTGGGTGAAGTCACAGAATGGAGGTGTGTGAAGTCATAGAATGGAGGTGTGTGAAATCATAAAATGGAAGTGTTTGAAGTCACAGAATGGAGGTGTGTGAAGTCAGAATGGAGGTGTGTGAAGTCATAGAATTGAGGGTGTGAAGTCACAATGGAGGTGTGTGAACTCATAGAATGGAGGTGTGTGAAATCACAGTGGAGGTGTGTGAAGTCATAGAATGGAGGTGTGTGAAGTCACAGAATGTAGGTGTGTGAAGTCATAGAATGGAGCTGTGTGAAGTCAGAATGGAGGTGTGTGAAGTCAGAATGGAGGTGTGTGAAGTCACAGAATTGAGGTGTGTGAATTCACAGAATAGAGGTGTGTGAAGTCAGAATGCAGGTGTGAAGTCACAGAAGGCAGGTGTGTGAAGTCACAGAATGGATGTTTGTGAAGTAAGAATGAAGGTGTTTGAAGTCATAGAGTGGAGGTGTGTGAAGTCACAGAATGGAGGTGTGTGAAGCCATAGAATGGAGGTGTGTGAACTCATAGAATTGAGGTGTGTGAAGTCATAGAATGGAGGTGTGTGAAGTCATAAAATGGAGGTGTGTGAAGTCACAGAAAGGAGGTGTGTGAAGTCACAGCATGGAGTTTTGTGAAGTCACAATGGAGGTGTGTGAAGTCATAGAATGGAGGTTTGTGAAATCAAAGAATGGAGGTTTGTGAAGTCATAGAATGGATTGTGTGTGAAATCACAGAATGCAGGTATGTGAAGTCACAGCATGGAGGTGTGTAAAGTAACAGAGTGGAGGTGTGTGAAGTCACAGAATGGAGGTTTGTGAAGTCATAGAATGGAGGTGTGTGAAGTGACAGAATGTAGGTGTGTGAAGTCAGAATAGAGGTGTGCGAAGTCATAGAATGGAGGTGTGTGAAGTCAGAATGGAGCTGTGTGAATTCATAGAATGGAAGTGTGTGAAGTCAGAATGGAGGTGTGTGAACTCATAGAATGGAGGTGTATGAAGTCACAAAGGAGGTGTGTGAAGTCACAGAATGGATGTGTGTGAACTCAGAAAGGAGGTGTGTGAAGTCATAGAATGGAGGTCTGTGAATTCATAGAATGGAGGTGTGTGAAATCATAGAATGGAGGTGTGTGAAGTCACGGAACTGAGGTGTGTGAAGTTAGAATGGCGGTGTGTGAAGTCAGAATGGAGGTGTGTGAAGTCAGATAATGGAGGTGTGTGAAGTCACAATGCAGGTGTGTGAACTCATAGAATGGAGGTGTGTGAAGTAACAATGTAGTTTTCTGAAGTCATAGAATGGAGGTGTGTGAAGTCATAGAATGGAGGTGTGTGAAGTCACAGAATGGAGGTGTGTGATGTCATAGAATGGAGGTGTGTGAACTCACAGAATGGAGGTGTGTGAAGGCATAGAATGGAGGTGTGTGAAGTCATAGAATAGAGGAGTGTGAAGTCACAGAATGGAGGTGTTTGAAATCACAGTATGGAGGTGTGTGAACTCAGATTTGAGGTGTGTGAAGTCACAGAATGGAGGTGTGTGAAGTCATAGAAGGAGGTATGTGAAGTCACAGAATGGAGGAGTGTGAATACACTGAATGGAGGTGTGTGAACTCAGAGTGGAGATGTGTGAATTCACAGAATGGAGGTGTGTGAAGTGAAAATGGAGGTGTGTGAAGTCAGAGAATGGAGGTGTGTGAAGTCAAAGAATGGACGTGTGTGAAGTCAAAATTGTGGTGTGTGAAATCACAAATGCACGTGTGTGAAGTCACAGAATGGAGGTGTGTGAAGTCAAAATGGAGGCGTGTGAAGTCAAAGAATGAATGTGTGTGAAGTCATAGAATGGAGGCGTATGAAGTCATGGAATGGAGGTTTGTGAAGTCAAACATTGGAAGAATGTGAAGTTACAGAATGGAGGTTTGTGAAGTCATAGAATGGAGGTGTGTGAAGTCAGAGAATGGAGGTGTGTGAAGTAAGAATGCAGGTGTGTGAAGTCATAGAATGGAGGTGTGTGAAGTCATAGAATGGAGGTGTGTGAAGTCATAGATTGGAAGCGTGTGAAGTCACAGAATGGAGGTGTGTGAAGTCATAGATTGAAGGTGTGGGGAAGTCATAGTATTGAGGTTTGTGAAGTCACATCAAGGAGGTGTGTGAAGTCACAGCATGGAGTTGTGTGAAGTCACAATGGAGGTGTGTGAAGTCATAGAATGGAGGTGTGTGAAATCAAAGAATGGAGGTTTGTGAAGTCATAGAATGGATTGTGTGTGAAATCACAGAATGCAGGTATGTGAAGTCACAGCATGGAGGTGTGTCAAGTCACAGAGTGGAGGTGTGTGAAGTCACAGAATGGAGGTTTGTGAAGTCATAGAATGGAGGTGTGTGATGTGACAGAATGTAGGTGTGTGAAGTCAGAATAGAGGTGTGCAAAATCATAGAATGGAGGTGTGTGAAGTCAGAATGGTGCTGTGTGAAGTCATAGAATGGAAGTGTGTGAAGTCAGAATGGAGGTGTGTGAACTCATAGAATGGAGGTGTATGAAGTCACAAAGGAGGTGTGTGAAGTCACAGAATGGATGTGTGTGAACTCAGAAAGGAGGTGTGTGAAGTCATAATATGGAGGTCTGTGAATTCATAGAAAGGAGGTGTGTGAAATCATAGAATGGAGGTGTGTGAAGTCACGGAACTGAGGTGTGTGAAGTTAGAATGGCGGTGTGTGAAGTCAGAATGGAGGTGTGTGAAGTCAGATAATGGAGGTGTGTGAAGTCACAATGCAGGTGTGTGAACTCATAGAATGGAGGTGTGTGAAGTAACAATGTAGTTTTCTGAAGTCATAGAATGGAGGTGTGTGAAGTCATAGAATGGAGGTTTGTGAAGTCACAGAATGGAGGTGTGTGATGTCATAGAATGGAGGTGTGTGAACTCACAGAATGGAGGTGTGTGAAGGCATAGAATGGAGATGTGTGAAGTCATAGAATGCAGGTGTGTGAAGTCACAGAATGGAGGTGTGTGAACTCAGATTTGAGGTGTGTGAAGTCACAGAATGGAGGTGTGTGAAGTCATAGAAGGAGGTGTGTGAAGTCACAGAATGGAGGTGTGTGAATACACTGAATGGAGGTGTGTGAACTCAGAGTGGAGCTGTGTGAAGTCACAGAATGGAGGTGTGTGAAGTCATAGAATGGGAGTGTGTCAAGTCATAGAATGAAGTTGTGTGAAGTCAGAATCGAGGTGTGTGAAGTTACAGAATGGAGGTTTGTGAACCCAGAATGGAGGTGTGTGAAGTCACAGAATGGAGGTTTGTGAAGTCATAGAATGGAGGTGTGTGAAGTGATAGAATGGATGTTGCTGAAGTAAGAATGGAGGTGTGTGAAGTCATAGAATGGAGGTGTCTGAAGTCATAGAATGGATGTTGCTGAAGTAAGAATGAAGGTGTGTGAACTCATAGAATGGAGGTGTGTGAACTCATAGAATGGAGGTGTGTGAATTCATGGAACGGAGGTGTGTGAAGTCAAAGAATGGAGGTGTATGATTTCAAACAATGGAAGGGTGTGAAGTCATAGAATGGAGGTGTGTGAAGTCTGAGAATGGAGGTGTGTGAAGTCATAGAATGGAGGTGTGTGAAGTCACAGAAGGGAGGTGTGTGAAGTCACAGAATGGAGGTGTGTAAAGTCACAGAGTGGAGGTGTGTGAAGGCACAGAATGGAGGGGTGTGAAGTCAGAAAAGAGGTGTGCGAAGTCATAGAATGGAGGTGTGTGAAGTCAGAATGGAGCTGTGTGAAACGTAGAATGGAGGTGTGTGAAGTCACAATGGAGATGTGTGAAGTCATAGAATGGTGGTTTTTGAAGTCACAGAATGGAGGTGTGTGAAGTCATAGAATGGAGGTGTGTGAAGTCACAGAAGGGAGGTATGTGAAGTCACAGAATGGGGCGTGTAAAGTCACAGAATGGAGGTGTGTGAAGTCACAGAATGGAGGGGTGTGAAGTCAGAATAGAGGTGTGCGAAGTCATAGAATGGAGGTGTGTGAAGTCAGAATGGAGTTGTGTGAACTCAAAGAATGGAGGTGTGTGAAGTCACAATGGAGGTGTGTGAAGTCATACTATGGTGGTTTTTGAAGTCACAGAATAGAGGTGTGTGAAGTCATAGAATGGAGGTGTGTGAAGTCAGATTGGAGGTATGTGAAGTCACAGAATGGAGGTGTGTCAACTCAGAAATGAGGTATGTGAAGTCATAGAATGGAGGTGTGTGAAGTCACAGAATTGAGGTGTGCGAAGTCAGAATGGAGGTGTGTGAATATTGAATGGAGGTGTGTGAAGTCAGAGAATGGAGGTGTGTGATGTCACAATGCAGGTGTGTGAACTGATAGAACGTACGTGAAGTCACAATGTAGGTGTGTGAAGTCATAGAATGGACGTGTGTGAAGTCATAGAATGGAGGTGTGTGAAGTCACAA
The DNA here is from genome assembly GCA_024803745.1 of Megascapheus bottae. Taxonomy (NCBI): domain Eukaryota; kingdom Metazoa; phylum Chordata; class Mammalia; order Rodentia; family Geomyidae; genus Megascapheus; species Megascapheus bottae. The sequence goes on along the minus strand of JANJXV010000159.1, from coordinate 568,195 downwards.
AATGGAGGTGTGTGAAGTCAGAATGGAGGTGTGTGAATTGACAGAATGGAGATGTGTGAAGACATAGAATGGAGATGTGTGAAGTCACAGAATGGAGGTGTGTGAAATCGTACAATGGAGGTGCGTGAAGTCAGAGAATCAAGGTGTGTGAAGTCACAGAATGGAGGTGTGTGAACTCATAGAATGGAGGAGTGTGAAGTCATAGAATGGAATTGTGTGAAGTCACAGATGGAGGTGTGTGAAGTCATAGAATGGAGGTGTGTGAAGTCACAGAAGGGAGGTGTGTGAAGTAAAAGAATGGAGGTGTATGACGTCAAACAATGGAAGTGTGTGAAGTCATAGAATGGAGGTGTGTGAAGTCTTAGAATGGAGGTGTGTGAAGTCATAGAATGGAGGTGTGTGAAGTCACAGAAGGGAGGTGTGTGAAGTCACAAAATTGAGGTGTGTAAAGTCACAGAGTGGAGGTGTGTGAAGGCACAGAATGGAGAGGTGTGAAGTCAAAGAATGGAGGTGTGTAAAGTCAGAATGGAGCTTTGTGAACTCAGAGAATGGAGGTGTGTGAAGTCACAATGGAGATGTGTGAAGTCATAGGGTGGTGGTTTTTGAAGTCACAGAATGGAGGTGTGTGAAGTCATAGAATGGAGGTGTGTGAAGTCAGATTGGAGGTCTGTGAAGTCACAGAAGGGAGGTGTGTCAACTCAGAAATGAGGTATGTGAAGTCATAAAATGGAGGTGTGTGAAGTCAAAGAATTGAGGTGTGTGAAGTCAGAATGGAGGTGTGTGAATTCAGAATGGAGGTGTGTGAAGTCAGAGAATGGAGGTGTGTGAAGTCACAATGCAGGTGTGTGAACTGATAGAACGTAAGTGTGCGAAGTCACAATGTAGGTGTGTGAAGTCATAGAATGGAGGTGTGTGAAGTCATAGAATGGAGGTGTGTGAAGTCACAAAATGAAGGTGTGTGAAGTCATATAATGGAGGTGTGTGAAGTCACAGAATAGAGGTGTATGAACTCAGAATGGAGGTGTGTGAAGTCGCAGAATGGAGGTGTGTGAAGTCATAGAATGGAGAAGTGTGAAGTCACAGAATGGAGGTGTGTGAAATCGTAGAATGGAGGTGTGTGAAGTCCAAGAATCAAGGTGTGTGAAGTCACAGAATGGAGGTGTGTGAAGTCACAGAATGGAGATGTGTGAACTCACAATGGAGGTGAGTGAAGTCACAGAATGGAGGTGTGTGAAGTCATAGAATGGAAGTGTGTGAAGTCATAGAATGTAGGTGTGTGATGTCAGAATGGAGGTGTGTGAAGTCACACAATGGAGGTGTGTGACGTCATAAATGTTGGTGTGTGAAGTCATAGAATGGAGGTGGGAAGTCATAGAATGGAGGTGTGTGAAGTCACAGAAGGCAGGTGTGTGAAGTCACAGAATAGAGTTGTGTGAAGTCACAATGGATGTGTGTGAATTCATAGAATGGAGGTGTGTGAAGTCAAAGAATGGAGGTGTGTGAAGTCATAGAATAGAGGTGTGTGAAATCACAGAATGGAGGTGTGTGTAGTCACAGAGTGGAGGTGCGTAAATTCACTGAGTGGAGGTGTGTGAAGTCTCAGAATGGAGGTGATTGAGGTCAGATTGGAGGTGTGTGAAGTCACAGAATGGAAGTGTGTCAACTCAAAAAGGAGGTGTGTGAAGTCATAGAATGGAGGTGTGTGAAGTCAGAATGGATGTGTGTGAAGTCATAGAATGGAGGTGTGTGACGTCACAGAATGGAGGTGTGTAAATTCACAGAATGGAGTTGTGTGAACTCATAGAATGGAGGAGTGTGAAGTCATAGAATGGAGGTGTGTGAAGTCACAGAATTGAGGTGTGTGTAGTCACAGAATGGAGGTGTGTGAACCCAGAATGGAGGTGTGTGAAGTCACAGAGGGAGGTTTCTGAAGTCATAGAAGGGAGTTTTGTGAAGTCAAAGAATGGAAGTTTCTGAAGTACGAATGAAGGTGTGTGAAGTCATAGAATGGAGGTGTGTGAACTCACAGAATGGAGGTGTGTGAAGGCATAGAATGGAGGTGTGTGAAGTCACAGAATGCAGGTGTGTGAAGTCACAGAATGGAGGTGTGTGAAGTCACGGTATGGAGGTGTGTGAACTCAGATTTGAGGTGTGTGAAGTCACAGAATGGAGGTGTGTGAAGTCATAGAAGGAGGTGTGTGAAGTCACAGAATGGAGATGTGTGAATACACTGAATGGAGGTGTGTGAACTCAAAGTGGAGATGTGTGAAGTCACAGAATGGAGGTGTGTGAAGTCATAGAATGGAAGTGTGTGAACTCATAGAATGGAGGTGTGTGAACCCAGAATGGAGGTGTGTGAAGTCACAGAATGGAGGTTTGTGAAGTCATAGAATGGAGGTCTGTGAAGTGATAGAATGGATGTTGCTGAAGTAAGAATGGAGGTGTGTGAAGTCATAGAATGGAGGTGTCTGAAGTCATAGAATGGATGTTGCAGAAGTAAGAATGAAGGTGTGTGAACTCATAGAATGGAGGTGTGTGAACTCATAGAATGGACGTGTGTGAATTCATGGAACGGAAGTGTGTGAAGTCAAAGAATGGAGGTGTATGATGTCAAACAATAAAAGTGTGTGAAGTCATAGAATGGAGGTGTGTGAAATCTTAGAATGGAGGTGTGTGAAGTCGTAGAATGGAGCTGTGTGAAGTCACAGAAGGAGGTGTGTGAAGTCACAGAATGGAGGTGTGTAAAGTCACAGAGTGGAGGTGTGTGAAGGCACAGAATGGAGGGGTGTGAAGTCAAAGAATGGAGGTGTGTGAAGTCACAGAATGGAGGTGTGTGAAGTCATAGAATGGAGGTGTGTGAAGTCACAGAAGGGAAGTGTGTGAAGTCACAGAATGGAGGCGTGTAAAGTCACAGAGTGGAGGTGTGTGAAGTCACAGAATGGAGGGGTGTGAAGTCAGAAAAGAGGTGTGCGAAGTCATAGAATGGAGGTGTGTGAAGTCAGAATGGAGTTGTGTGAACTCAAAGAATGGAGGTGTGTGAAGTCACAATGGAGATGTGTGAAGTCATAGAATGGTGGTTTTTGAAGTCACAGAATAGAGGTGTGTGAAGTCACAGAATGGAGGTGTGTAAACTCAGAAATGAGGTATGTGAAGTCATAGAGTGGAGGTGTGTGAAGTCACAGAATTTAGGTGTGCGAAGTCAGAATGGAGGTGTGTGAATATTGAATGGAGATGTGTGAAGTCAGAGAATGGAGGTGTGTGAAGTCACAATGCAGGTGTGTGAACTGATAGAACGTACGTGTGTGAAGTCACAATGTAGGTGTGTGAAGTCATAGAATGGAGGTGTCTGAAGTCATAGAATGGAGTTGTGTGAAGTCACAAAATGGAGGTGTGTGAAGTCATATCATGGAGGTGTGTGAAGTCACAGAATGGAGGTGTGTGAACTCAGAATGGAGGTGTGTGAAGTCACAGAATGGAGATGTGTGAAGTCATAGAATGGAGATGTGTGAAGTCACAGAATGGAGGTGTGTGAAATCGTACAATGGAGGAGCGTGAAGTCAGAGAATCAAGGTGTGTGAAATCACAGAATGGAGGTGTGTGAAGTCACAGAATGGAGGTGTGTGAACTCACAATGGAGGTGAGTGAAGTCACAGAATGGAGGTGGGTGAAGTCATAGAATGGAAGTGTGTGAAGTCATAGAATGTAAGTGTGTGATGTCAGAATGGAGGTGTGTGAAGTCACAGAATGGAGGTGTGTGACGTTATAAATGTTGGTGTGTGAAGTCATAGAATGGAGGTGTGAAGTCATAGAATGTAGGTGTGAAGTCATAGAATGGAGGTGTGTGAAGTCACAGAAGGCAGGTGTGTGAAGTCACAGAATAGAGTTGTGTGAAGTCACAATGGTTGTGTGTGAATTATAGAATGGAGGTGTGTGAAGTCAAAGAATGGAGGTGTGTGAAGTCAAAGAATGGAGGTTTGTGAAGTCATAGAATGGAGGTGTGTGAAGTGACAGAATGCAGGTGTGTGAAGTCAGAATAGAGGTGTGCGAAGTCATAGAATGGAGGTGTGTGAAGTCAGAATGGAGCTGTGTGAAGTCATAGAATGGAAGTGTGTGAAGTCAGAATGGAGGTGTGTGAACTCATAGAATGGAGGTGTATGAAGTCACAATGGAGGTGTGTGAAGTCACAGAATGGATGTGTGTGAACTCAGAAAGGATGTGTGTGAAGTCATAGAATGGAGGTCTGTGAAGTCATAGAATGGAGGTGTGTGAAATCATAGAATGGAGACGTGTGAAGTCACGGAATTGAGGTGTGTGAAGTCAGAATGGCGGTGTGTGAAGTCAGAATGGAGGTGTGTGAAGTCATAGAATGGAGGTGTGTGAAGTCACAATGCAGGTGTGTGAACTCATAGAATGGAGGTGTGTGAAGTAACAATGTAGTTTTCTGAAGTCATAGAATGGAGGTGTGTGAAGTCATAGAATGGAGGTGTGTGAAGTCACAGAATGGAGGTGTGTGATGTCATAGAATGGAGGTGTGTGAACTCACAGAATGGAGGTGTGTGAAGGCATAGAATGGAGGTGTGTGAAGTCACAGAATTGAGGTGTGCGAAGTCAGAATGGAGGTGTGTGAATATTGAATGGAGGTGTGTGAAGTCAGAGAATGGAGGTGTGTGATGTCACAATGCAGGTGTGTGAACTGATAGAACGTACGTGAAGTCACAATGTAGGTGTGTGAAGTCATAGAATGGACGTGTGTGAAGTCATAGAATGGAGGTGTGTGAAGTCACAAAATGGAGGTGTGTGAAGTCAGAATGGAGGTGTGTGAATTGACAGAATGGAGATGTGTGAAGACATAGAATGGAGATGTGTGAAGTCACAGAATGGAGGTGTGTGAAATCGTACAATGGAGGTGCGTGAAGTCAGAGAATCAAGGTGTGTGAAGTCACAGAATGGAGGTGTGTGAACTCATAGAATGGAGGAGTGTGAAGTCATAGAATGGAATTGTGTGAAGTCACAGATGGAGGTGTGTGAAGTCATAGAATGGAGGTGTGTGAAGTCACAGAAGGGAGGTGTGTGAAGTAAAAGAATGGAGGTGTATGACGTCAAACAATGGAAGTGTGTGAAGTCATAGAATGGAGGTGTGTGAAGTCTTAGAATGGAGGTGTGTGAAGTCATAGAATGGAGGTGTGTGAAGTCACAGAAGGGAGGTGTGTGAAGTCACAAAATTGAGGTGTGTAAAGTCACAGAGTGGAGGTGTGTGAAGGCACAGAATGGAGAGGTGTGAAGTCAAAGAATGGAGGTGTGTAAAGTCAGAATGGAGCTTTGTGAACTCAGAGAATGGAGGTGTGTGAAGTCACAATGGAGATGTGTGAAGTCATAGGGTGGTGGTTTTTGAAGTCACAGAATGGAGGTGTGTGAAGTCATAGAATGGAGGTGTGTGAAGTCAGATTGGAGGTCTGTGAAGTCACAGAAGGGAGGTGTGTCAACTCAGAAATGAGGTATGTGAAGTCATAAAATGGAGGTGTGTGAAGTCAAAGAATTGAGGTGTGTGAAGTCAGAATGGAGGTGTGTGAATTCAGAATGGAGGTGTGTGAAGTCAGAGAATGGAGGTGTGTGAAGTCACAATGCAGGTGTGTGAACTGATAGAACGTAAGTGTGCGAAGTCACAATGTAGGTGTGTGAAGTCATGGAATGGAGGTGTGTGAAGTCATAGAATGGAGGTGTGTGAAGTCACAAAATGAAGGTGTGTGAAGTCATATAATGGAGGTGTGTGAAGTCACAGAATAGAGGTGTATGAACTCAGAATGGAGGTGTGTGAAGTCGCAGAATGGAGGTGTGTGAAGTCATAGAATGGAGAAGTGTGAAGTCACAGAATGGAGGTGTGTGAAATCGTAGAATGGAGGTGTGTGAAGTCCAAGAATCAAGGTGTGTGAAGTCAGAATGGCGGTGTGTGAAGTCAGAATGGAGGTGTGTGAAGTCATAGAATGGAGGTGTGTGAAGTCACAATGCAGGTGTGTGAACTCATAGAATGGAGGTGTGTGAAGTAACAATGTAGTTTTCTGAAGTCATAGAATGGAGGTGTGTGAAGTCATAGAATGGAGGTGTGTGAAGTCACAGAATGGAGGTGTGTGATGTCATAGAATGGAGGTGTGTGAACTCACAGAATGGAGGTGTGTGAAGGCATAGAATGGAGGTGTGTGAAGTCATAGAATGGAGGTGTGTGAAGTCACAGAATGGAGGTGTGTGAAGTCACAGTATGGAGGTGTGTGAACTCAGATTTGAGGTGTGTGAAGTCACAGAATGGAGGTGTGTGAAGTCAAAGTGGAGCTGTGTGAAGTCATAGAATGGAAGTGTGTGAAGTCAGAATGGTGGTGTGTGAACTCATAAAATGGAGGTGTATGAAGTCACAAAGGAGGTATGTGAAGTCACAGAATGGATGTGTGTGAACTCAGAAAGGAGGTGTGTGAAGTCATAGAATGGAGGTCTGTGAATTCATAGAATGGAGGTGTGTGAAATCATAGAATGGAGGTGTGTGAAGTCACGGAACTGAGGTGTGTGAAGTCAGAATGGCAGTGTGTGAAGTCAGAATGGAGGTGTGTGAAGTCAGATAATGGAGGTGTGTGAAGTTACAATGCAGGTGTGTGAACTCATAGAATGGAGGTTTGTGAAGTAACAATGTAGTTTTCTGAAGTCATAGAATGGAGGTGTGTGAAGTCATAGAATGGAGGTGTGTGAAGTCACAGAATGGAGGTGTGTGATGTCATAGAATGGAGGTGTGTGAACTCACAGAATGGAGGTGTGTGAAGGCATAGAATGGAGGTGTGTGAACTCACAGAATGGAGGTGTGTGAAGACACTGAATGGAGGTGTGTGAACTCAGAGTGGAGATTTGTGAAGTCACAGAATGGAGGTGTGTGAAGTCATAGAATGGAAGTGTGTAAAGTCATAGAATGGAGGTGTGTGAGGTCAGAATCGAGGTGTGTGAAGTTACAGAATGGAGGTGTGTGAACCCAGAATGGAGGTGTGTGAAGTCACAGAATGGAGGTTTGTGAAGTCATAGAATGGAGGTGTGTGAAGTGATAGAATGGATGTTGCTGAAGTAAGAATGGAGGTGTGTGAAGTCATAGAATGGAGGTGTCTGAAGTCATAGAATGGATGTTGCTGAAGTAAGAATGAAGGTGTGTGAACTCTTAGAATGGAGGTGTGTGAACTCATAGAATGGAGGTGTGTGAAATCATGGAACGGAGGTGTGTGAAGTCAAAGAATGGAGGTGTATGATGTCAAACAATGGAAGTGTGTGAAGTCATAGAATGGAGGTGTGTGAAGTCTTAGAATGGAAGTGTGTGAAGTCATAGAATGGAGGTGTGTGCAGTCACAGAAGGAGGTGTGTGAAGTCACAGAATGGAGGTGTGTAAAGTCACAGAGTGGAGCTGTGTGAAGGCACAGAATGGAGGGGTGTGAAGTCAAAGAATGGAGGTGTGTAAAGTCACAGAGTGGAGGTGTGTGAAGTCACAGAATGGAGGGGTGTGAAGTCAGAATAGAGGTGTGCGAAGTCATAGAATGGAGGTGTGTGAAGTCAGAATGGAGCTGTGTGAAACGTAGAATGGAGGTGTGTGAAGTCACAATGGAGATGTGTGAAGTCATAGAATGGTGGTTTTTGAAGTCACAGAATGGAGGTGTGTGAAGTCATAGAATGGAGGTGTGTGAAGTTACAGAAGGGAGGTGTGTGAAGTCACAGAATGGAGGCGTGTGAAGTCACAGAATGGAGGGGTGTGAAGTCAGAATAGAGGTGTGCGAAGTCATAAAATGGAGGTGTGTGAAGTCAGAATGGAGCTGTGTGAACTCATAGAATGGAGGTGTGTGAAGTCACAATGGAGATGTGTGAAGTCATAGAATGGTGGTTATTGAAGTCACAGAATGGAGGTGTGTGAAGTCACAGAATGGAAGTGTGTGAAGTCACAGAATGGAGATGTGTGAATCAGAATTGAGGTGTGTGAACTCATAGAATGTAGATGTGTGAAGTCATACAATGGAGTATTGTGAAGTCACCCAAGGGAGGTTTGTGAAGTCATAGAATGGATGTTGCTGAAGTAAGAATGGAGGTGTGTGAAGTCATAGAATGGAGGTGTCTGAAGTCATAGAATGGATGTTGCTGAAGTAAGAATGAAGGTGTGTGAACTCATAGAATGGAGGTGTGTGAACTCATAGAATGGAGGTGTGTGAATTCATGGAACGGAGCTGTGTGAATTCATGGAACGGAAGTGTGTGAAGTCAAAGAATGGAGGTGTGTGAAGTCATAGAATGGAGGTGTGCGAAGTCATAGAATGGAGGTGTGTGAAGTCATAGAATGGAGGTGTGTGAAGTCACAGAAGGGAGGTGTGTGAAGTCACAGAATGGAGGTGTGTAAAGTCACACAGTGGAGGTGTGTGAAGGCACAGAATGGAGGGGTGTGAAGTCAAAGAATGGAGGTGTGTAAAGTCACAGAGTGGAGGTGTGTGAAGTCACAGAATGGAGGGGTGTGAAGTCAGAATAGAGGTGTGCGAAGTCATAGAATGGAGGTGTGAGAAGTCAGAATGGAGCTGTGTGAAACGTAGAATGGAGGTGTGTGAAGTCACAATGGAGATGTGTGAAGTCATAGAATGGTGGTTTTTGAAGTCACAGAATGGAGGTGTGTGAAGTCATAGAATGGAGGTGTGTGAAGTCACAGAAGGGAAGTGTGTGAAGTCACAGAATGGAGGCGTGTAAAGTCACAGAGTGGAGGTGTGTGAAGTCACAGAATGGAGGGGTGTGAAGTCAGAATAGAGGTGTGAGAAGTCATAGAATGGAGGTGTGTGATGTCAGAATGGAGGTGTGTGAAGTCACAGAATGGAGGTGTGTGACGTTATAAATGTTGGTGTGTGAAGTCATAGAATGGAGGTGTGAAGTCATAGAATGGAGGTGTGAAGTCATAGAATGGAGGTGTGTGAAGTCACAGAAGGCAGGTGTGTGAAGTCACAGAATAGAGTTGTGTGAAGTCACAATGGTTGTGTGTGAATTATAGAATGGAGGTGTGTGAAGTCAAAGAATGGAGGTGTGTGAAGTCAAAGAATGGAGGTTTGTAAAGTCATAGAATGGAGGTGTGTGAAGTGACAGAATGCAGGTGTGTGAAGTCAGAATAGAGGTGTGCGAAGTCATAGAATGGAGGTGTGTGAAGTCAGAATGGAGCTGTGTGAAGTCATAGAATGGAAGTGTGTGAAGTCAGAATGGAGGTGTGTGAACTCATAGAATGGAGGTGTATGAAGTCACAATGGAGGTGTGTGAAGTCACAGAATGGATGTGTGTGAACTCAGAAAGGATGTGTGTGAAGTCATAGAATGGAGGTCTGTGAAGTCATAGAATGGAGGTGTGTGAAATCATAGAATGGAGACGTGTGAAGTCACGGAATTGAGGTGTGTGAAGTCAGAATGGCGGTGTGTGAAGTCAGAATGGAGGTGTGTGAAGTCATAGAATGGAAGTGTGTGAAGTCACAATGCAGGTGTGTGAACTCATAGAATGGAGGTGTGTGAAGTAACAATGTAGTTTTCTGAAGTCATAGAATGGAGGTGTGTGAAGTCATAGAATGGAGGTGTGTGAAGTCACAGAATGGAGGTGTGTGATGTCATAGAATGGAGGTGTGTGAACTCACAGAATGGAGGTGTGTGAAGGCATAGAATGGAGGTGTGTGAAGTCACAGAATTGAGGTGTGCGAAGTCAGAATGGAGGTGTGTGAATATTGAATGGAGGTGTGTGAAGTCAGAGAATGGAGGTGTGTGATGTCACAATGCAGGTGTGTGAACTGATAGAACGTACGTGAAGTCACAATGTAGGTGTGTGAAGTCATAGAATGGACGTGTGTGAAGTCATAGAATGGAGGTGTGTGAAGTCACAAAATGGAGGTGTGTGAAGTCAGAATGGAGGTGTGTGAATTGACAGAATGGAGATGTGTGAAGACATAGAATGGAGATGTGTGAAGTCACAGAATGGAGGTGTGTGAAATCGTACAATGGAGGTGCGTGAAGTCAGAGAATCAAGGTGTGTGAAGTCACAGAATGGAGGTGTGTGAACTCATAGAATGGAGGAGTGTGAAGTCATAGAATGGAATTGTGTGAAGTCACAGATGGAGGTGTGTGAAGTCATAGAATGGAGGTGTGTGAAGTCACAGAAGGGAGGTGTGTGAAGTAAAAGAATGGAGGTGTATGACGTCAAACAATGGAAGTGTGTGAAGTCATAGAATGGAGGTGTGTGAAGTCTTAGAATGGAGGTGTGTGAAGTCATAGAATGGAGGTGAGTGAAGTCACAGAAGGGATGTGTGTGAAGTCACAAATTTGAGGTGTGTAAAGTCACAGAGTGGAGGTGTGTGAAGGCACAGAATGGAGAGGTGTGAAGTCAAAGAATGGAGGTGTGTAAAGTCAGAATGGAGCTTTGTGAACTCAGAGAATGGAGGTGTGTGAAGTCACAATGGAGATGTGTGAAGTCATAGGGTGGTGGTTTTTGAAGTCACAGAATGGAGGTGTGTGAAGTCATAGAATGGAGGTGTGTGAAGTCAGATTGGAGGTCTGTGAAGTCACAGAAGGGAGGTGTGTCAACTCAGAAATGAGGTATGTGAAGTCATAAAATGGAGGTGTGTGAAGTCAAAGAATTGAGGTGTGTGAAGTCAGAATGGAGGTGTGTGAATTCAGAATGGAGGTGTGTGAAGTCAGAGAATGGAGGTGTGTGAAGTCACAATGCAGGTGTGTGAACTGATAGAACGTAAGTGTGCGAAGTCACAATGTAGGTGTGTGAAGTCATGGAATGGAGGTGTGTGAAGTCATAGAATGGAGGTGTGTGAAGTCACAAAATGAAGGTGTGTGAAGTCATATAATGGAGGTGTGTGAAGTCACAGAATAGAGGTGTATGAACTCAGAATGGAGGTGTGTGAAGTCGCAGAATGGAGGTGTGTGAAGTCATAGAATGGAGAAGTGTGAAGTCACAGAATGGAGGTGTGTGAAATCGTAGAATGGAGGTGTGTGAAGTCCAAGAATCAAGGTGTGTGAAGTCAGAATGGCGGTGTGTGAAGTCAGAATGGAGGTGTGTGAAGTCATAGAATGGAGGTGTGTGAAGTCACAATGCAGGTGTGTGAACTCATAGAATGGAGGTGTGTGAAGTAACAATGTAGTTTTCTGAAGTCATAGAATGGAGGTGTGTGAAGTCATAGAATGGAGGTGTGTGAAGTCACAGAATGGAGGTGTGTGATGTCATAGAATGGAGGTGTGTGAACTCACAGAATGGAGGTGTGTGAAGGCATAGAATGGAGGTGTGTGAAGTCATAGAATGGAGGTGTGTGAAGTCACAGAATGGAGGTGTGTGAAGTCACAGTATGGAGGTGTGTGAACTCAGATTTGAGGTGTGTGAAGTCACAGAATGGAGGTGTGTGAAGTCAAAGTGGAGCTGTGTGAAGTCATAGAATGGAAGTGTGTGAAGTCAGAATGGTGGTGTGTGAACTCATAAAATGGAGGTGTATGAAGTCACAAAGGAGGTATGTGAAGTCACAGAATGGATGTGTGTGAACTCAGAAAGGAGGTGTGTGAAGTCATAGAATGGAGGTCTGTGAATTCATAGAATGGAGGTGTGTGAAATCATAGAATGGAGGTGTGTGAAGTCACGGAACTGAGGTGTGTGAAGTCAGAATGGCAGTGTGTGAAGTCAGAATGGAGGTGTGTGAAGTCAGATAATGGAGGTGTGTGAAGTTACAATGCAGGTGTGTGAACTCATAGAATGGAGGTTTGTGAAGTAACAATGTAGTTTTCTGAAGTCATAGAATGGAGGTGTGTGAAGTCATAGAATGGAGGTGTGTGAAGTCACAGAATGGAGGTGTGTGATGTCATAGAATGGAGGTGTGTGAACTCACAGAATGGAGGTGTGTGAAGGCATAGAATGGAGGTGTGTGAACTCACAGAATGGAGGTGTGTGAAGACACTGAATGGAGGTGTGTGAACTCAGAGTGGAGATTTGTGAAGTCACAGAATGGAGGTGTGTGAAGTCATAGAATGGAAGTGTGTAAAGTCATAGAATGGAGGTGTGTGAGGTCAGAATCGAGGTGTGTGAAGTTACAGAATGGAGGTGTGTGAACCCAGAATGGAGGTGTGTGAAGTCACAGAATGGAGGTTTGTGAAGTCATAGAATGGAGGTGTGTGAAGTGATAGAATGGATGTTGCTGAAGTAAGAATGGAGGTGTGTGAAGTCATAGAATGGAGGTGTCTGAAGTCATAGAATGGATGTTGCTGAAGTAAGAATGAAGGTGTGTGAACTCTTAGAATGGAGGTGTGTGAACTCATAGAATGGAGGTGTGTGAAATCATGGAACGGAGGTGTGTGAAGTCAAAGAATGGAGGTGTATGATGTCAAACAATGGAAGTGTGTGAAGTCATAGAATGGAGGTGTGTGAAGTCTTAGAATGGAAGTGTGTGAAGTCATAGAATGGAGGTGTGTGCAGTCACAGAAGGAGGTGTGTGAAGTCACAGAATGGAGGTGTGTAAAGTCACAGAGTGGAGCTGTGTGAAGGCACAGAATGGAGGGGTGTGAAGTCAAAGAATGGAGGTGTGTAAAGTCACAGAGTGGAGGTGTGTGAAGTCACAGAATGGAGGGGTGTGAAGTCAGAATAGAGGTGTGCGAAGTCATAGAATGGAGGTGTGTGAAGTCAGAATGGAGCTGTGTGAAACGTAGAATGGAGGTGTGTGAAGTCACAATGGAGATGTGTGAAGTCATAGAATGGTGGTTTTTGAAGTCACAGAATGGAGGTGTGTGAAGTCATAGAATGGAGGTGTGTGAAGTTACAGAAGGGAGGTGTGTGAAGTCACAGAATGGAGGCGTGTGAAGTCACAGAATGGAGGGGTGTGAAGTCAGAATAGAGGTGTGCGAAGTCATAAAATGGAGGTGTGTGAAGTCAGAATGGAGCTGTGTGAACTCATAGAATGGAGGTGTGTGAAGTCACAATGGAGATGTGTGAAGTCATAGAATGGTGGTTATTGAAGTCACAGAATGGAGGTGTGTGAAGTCACAGAATGGAAGTGTGTGAAGTCACAGAATGGAGATGTGTGAATCAGAATTGAGGTGTGTGAACTCATAGAATGTAGATGTGTGAAGTCATACAATGGAGTATTGTGAAGTCACCCAAGGGAGGTTTGTGAAGTCATAGAATGGATGTTGCTGAAGTAAGAATGGAGGTGTGTGAAGTCATAGAATGGAGGTGTCTGAAGTCATAGAATGGATGTTGCTGAAGTAAGAATGAAGGTGTGTGAACTCATAGAATGGAGGTGTGTGAACTCATAGAATGGAGGTGTGTGAATTCATGGAACGGAGCTGTGTGAATTCATGGAACGGAAGTGTGTGAAGTCAAAGAATGGAGGTGTGTGAAGTCATAGAATGGAGGTGTGCGAAGTCATAGAATGGAGGTGTGTGAAGTCATAGAATGGAGGTGTGTGAAGTCACAGAAGGGAGGTGTGTGAAGTCACAGAATGGAGGTGTGTAAAGTCACACAGTGGAGGTGTGTGAAGGCACAGAATGGAGGGGTGTGAAGTCAAAGAATGGAGGTGTGTAAAGTCACAGAGTGGAGGTGTGTGAAGTCACAGAATGGAGGGGTGTGAAGTCAGAATAGAGGTGTGCGAAGTCATAGAATGGAGGTGTGAGAAGTCAGAATGGAGCTGTGTGAAACGTAGAATGGAGGTGTGTGAAGTCACAATGGAGATGTGTGAAGTCATAGAATGGTGGTTTTTGAAGTCACAGAATGGAGGTGTGTGAAGTCATAGAATGGAGGTGTGTGAAGTCACAGAAGGGAAGTGTGTGAAGTCACAGAATGGAGGCGTGTAAAGTCACAGAGTGGAGGTGTGTGAAGTCACAGAATGGAGGGGTGTGAAGTCAGAATAGAGGTGTGAGAAGTCATAGAATGGAGGTGTGTGATGTCAGAATGGAGGTGTGTGAAGTCACAGAATGGAGGTGTGTGACGTTATAAATGTTGGTGTGTGAAGTCATAGAATGGAGGTGTGAAGTCATAGAATGGAGGTGTGAAGTCATAGAATGGAGGTGTGTGAAGTCACAGAAGGCAGGTGTGTGAAGTCACAGAATAGAGTTGTGTGAAGTCACAATGGTTGTGTGTGAATTATAGAATGGAGGTGTGTGAAGTCAAAGAATGGAGGTGTGTGAAGTCAAAGAATGGAGGTTTGTGAAGTCATAGAATGGAGGTGTGTGAAGTGACAGAATGCAGGTGTGTGAAGTCAGAATAGAGGTGTGCGAAGTCATAGAATGGAGGTGTGTGAAGTCAGAATGGAGCTGTGTGAAGTCATAGAATGGAAGTGTGTGAAGTCAGAATGGAGGTGTGTGAACTCATAGAATGGAGGTGTATGAAGTCACAATGGAGGTGTGTGAAGTCACAGAATGGATGTGTGTGAACTCAGAAAGGATGTGTGTGAAGTCATAGAATGGAGGTCTGTGAAGTCATAGAATGGAGGTGTGTGAAATCATAGAATGGAGACGTGTGAAGTCACGGAATTGAGGTGTGTGAAGTCAGAATGGCGGTGTGTGAAGTCAGAATGGAGGTGTGTGAAGTCATAGAATGGAAGTGTGTGAAGTCACAATGCAGGTGTGTGAACTCATAGAATGGAGGTGTGTGAAGTAACAATGTAGTTTTCTGAAGTCATAGAATGGAGGTGTGTGAAGTCATAGAATGGAGGTGTGTGAAGTCACAGAATGGAGGTGTGTGATGTCATAGAATGGAGGTGTGTGAACTCACAGAATGGAGGTGTGTGAAGGCATAGAATGGAGGTGTGTGAAGTCACAGAATTGAGGTGTGCGAAGTCAGAATGGAGGTGTGTGAATATTGAATGGAGGTGTGTGAAGTCAGAGAATGGAGGTGTGTGATGTCACAATGCAGGTGTGTGAACTGATAGAACGTACGTGAAGTCACAATGTAGGTGTGTGAAGTCATAGAATGGACGTGTGTGAAGTCATAGAATGGAGGTGTGTGAAGTCACAAAATGGAGGTGTGTGAAGTCAGAATGGAGGTGTGTGAATTGACAGAATGGAGATGTGTGAAGACATAGAATGGAGATGTGTGAAGTCACAGAATGGAGGTGTGTGAAATCGTACAATGGAGGTGCGTGAAGTCAGAGAATCAAGGTGTGTGAAGTCACAGAATGGAGGTGTGTGAACTCATAGAATGGAGGAGTGTGAAGTCATAGAATGGAATTGTGTGAAGTCACAGATGGAGGTGTGTGAAGTCATAGAATGGAGGTGTGTGAAGTCACAGAAGGGAGGTGTGTGAAGTAAAAGAATGGAGGTGTATGACGTCAAACAATGGAAGTGTGTGAAGTCATAGAATGGAGGTGTGTGAAGTCTTAGAATGGAGGTGTGTGAAGTCATAGAATGGAGGTGAGTGAAGTCACAGAAGGGATGTGTGTGAAGTCACAAATTTGAGGTGTGTAAAGTCACAGAGTGGAGGTGTGTGAAGGCACAGAATGGAGAGGTGTGAAGTCAAAGAATGGAGGTGTGTAAAGTCAGAATGGAGCTTTGTGAACTCAGAGAATGGAGGTGTGTGAAGTCACAATGGAGATGTGTGAAGTCATAGGGTGGTGGTTTTTGAAGTCACAGAATGGAGGTGTGTGAAGTCATAGAATGGAGGTGTGTGAAGTCAGATTGGAGGTCTGTGAAGTCACAGAAGGGAGGTGTGTCAACTCAGAAATGAGGTATGTGAAGTCATAAAATGGAGGTGTGTGAAGTCAAAGAATTGAGGTGTGTGAAGTCAGAATGGAGGTGTGTGAATTCAGAATGGAGGTGTGTGAAGTCAGAGAATGGAGGTGTGTGAAGTCACAATGCAGGTGTGTGAACTGATAGAACGTAAGTGTGCGAAGTCACAATGTAGGTGTGTGAAGTCATGGAATGGAGGTGTGTGAAGTCATAGAATGGAGGTGTGTGAAGTCACAAAATGAAGGTGTGTGAAGTCATATAATGGAGGTGTGTGAAGTCACAGAATAGAGGTGTATGAACTCAGAATGGAGGTGTGTGAAGTCGCAGAATGGAGGTGTGTGAAGTCATAGAATGGAGAAGTGTGAAGTCACAGAATGGAGGTGTGTGAAATCGTAGAATGGAGGTGTGTGAAGTCCAAGAATCAAGGTGTGTGAAGTCAGAATGGCGGTGTGTGAAGTCAGAATGGAGGTGTGTGAAGTCATAGAATGGAGGTGTGTGAAGTCACAATGCAGGTGTGTGAACTCATAGAATGGAGGTGTGTGAAGTAACAATGTAGTTTTCTGAAGTCATAGAATGGAGGTGTGTGAAGTCATAGAATGGAGGTGTGTGAAGTCACAGAATGGAGGTGTGTGATGTCATAGAATGGAGGTGTGTGAACTCACAGAATGGAGGTGTGTGAAGGCATAGAATGGAGGTGTGTGAAGTCATAGAATGGAGGTGTGTGAAGTCACAGAATGGAGGTGTGTGAAGTCACAGTATGGAGGTGTGTGAACTCAGATTTGAGGTGTGTGAAGTCACAGAATGGAGGTGTGTGAAGTCAAAGTGGAGCTGTGTGAAGTCATAGAATGGAAGTGTGTGAAGTCAGAATGGTGGTGTGTGAACTCATAAAATGGAGGTGTATGAAGTCACAAAGGAGGTATGTGAAGTCACAGAATGGATGTGTGTGAACTCAGAAAGGAGGTGTGTGAAGTCATAGAATGGAGGTCTGTGAATTCATAGAATGGAGGTGTGTGAAATCATAGAATGGAGGTGTGTGAAGTCACGGAACTGAGGTGTGTGAAGTCAGAATGGCAGTGTGTGAAGTCAGAATGGAGGTGTGTGAAGTCAGATAATGGAGGTGTGTGAAGTTACAATGCAGGTGTGTGAACTCATAGAATGGAGGTTTGTGAAGTAACAATGTAGTTTTCTGAAGTCATAGAATGGAGGTGTGTGAAGTCATAGAATGGAGGTGTGTGAAGTCACAGAATGGAGGTGTGTGATGTCATAGAATGGAGGTGTGTGAACTCACAGAATGGAGGTGTGTGAAGGCATAGAATGGAGGTGTGTGAACTCACAGAATGGAGGTGTGTGAAGACACTGAATGGAGGTGTGTGAACTCAGAGTGGAGATTTGTGAAGTCACAGAATGGAGGTGTGTGAAGTCATAGAATGGAAGTGTGTAAAGTCATAGAATGGAGGTGTGTGAGGTCAGAATCGAGGTGTGTGAAGTTACAGAATGGAGGTGTGTGAACCCAGAATGGAGGTGTGTGAAGTCACAGAATGGAGGTTTGTGAAGTCATAGAATGGAGGTGTGTGAAGTGATAGAATGGATGTTGCTGAAGTAAGAATGGAGGTGTGTGAAGTCATAGAATGGAGGTGTCTGAAGTCATAGAATGGATGTTGCTGAAGTAAGAATGAAGGTGTGTGAACTCTTAGAATGGAGGTGTGTGAACTCATAGAATGGAGGTGTGTGAAATCATGGAACGGAGGTGTGTGAAGTCAAAGAATGGAGGTGTATGATGTCAAACAATGGAAGTGTGTGAAGTCATAGAATGGAGGTGTGTGAAGTCTTAGAATGGAAGTGTGTGAAGTCATAGAATGGAGGTGTGTGCAGTCACAGAAGGAGGTGTGTGAAGTCACAGAATGGAGGTGTGTAAAGTCACAGAGTGGAGCTGTGTGAAGGCACAGAATGGAGGGGTGTGAAGTCAAAGAATGGAGGTGTGTAAAGTCACAGAGTGGAGGTGTGTGAAGTCACAGAATGGAGGGGTGTGAAGTCAGAATAGAGGTGTGCGAAGTCATAGAATGGAGGTGTGTGAAGTCAGAATGGAGCTGTGTGAAACGTAGAATGGAGGTGTGTGAAGTCACAATGGAGATGTGTGAAGTCATAGAATGGTGGTTTTTGAAGTCACAGAATGGAGGTGTGTGAAGTCATAGAATGGAGGTGTGTGAAGTTACAGAAGGGAGGTGTGTGAAGTCACAGAATGGAGGCGTGTGAAGTCACAGAATGGAGGGGTGTGAAGTCAGAATAGAGGTGTGCGAAGTCATAAAATGGAGGTGTGTGAAGTCAGAATGGAGCTGTGTGAACTCATAGAATGGAGGTGTGTGAAGTCACAATGGAGATGTGTGAAGTCATAGAATGGTGGTTATTGAAGTCACAGAATGGAGGTGTGTGAAGTCACAGAATGGAAGTGTGTGAAGTCACAGAATGGAGATGTGTGAATCAGAATTGAGGTGTGTGAACTCATAGAATGTAGATGTGTGAAGTCATACAATGGAGTATTGTGAAGTCACCCAAGGGAGGTTTGTGAAGTCATAGAATGGATGTTGCTGAAGTAAGAATGGAGGTGTGTGAAGTCATAGAATGGAGGTGTCTGAAGTCATAGAATGGATGTTGCTGAAGTAAGAATGAAGGTGTGTGAACTCATAGAATGGAGGTGTGTGAACTCATAGAATGGAGGTGTGTGAATTCATGGAACGGAGCTGTGTGAATTCATGGAACGGAAGTGTGTGAAGTCAAAGAATGGAGGTGTGTGAAGTCATAGAATGGAGGTGTGCGAAGTCATAGAATGGAGGTGTGTGAAGTCATAGAATGGAGGTGTGTGAAGTCACAGAAGGGAGGTGTGTGAAGTCACAGAATGGAGGTGTGTAAAGTCACACAGTGGAGGTGTGTGAAGGCACAGAATGGAGGGGTGTGAAGTCAAAGAATGGAGGTGTGTAAAGTCACAGAGTGGAGGTGTGTGAAGTCACAGAATGGAGGGGTGTGAAGTCAGAATAGAGGTGTGCGAAGTCATAGAATGGAGGTGTGAGAAGTCAGAATGGAGCTGTGTGAAACGTAGAATGGAGGTGTGTGAAGTCACAATGGAGATGTGTGAAGTCATAGAATGGTGGTTTTTGAAGTCACAGAATGGAGGTGTGTGAAGTCATAGAATGGAGGTGTGTGAAGTCACAGAAGGGAAGTGTGTGAAGTCACAGAATGGAGGCGTGTAAAGTCACAGAGTGGAGGTGTGTGAAGTCACAGAATGGAGGGGTGTGAAGTCAGAATAGAGGTGTGAGAAGTCATAGAATGGAGGTGTGTGAAGTCAGAATGGAGCTGTGTGAAGTCATAGAATGGTGGTTTTTGAAGTCACAGAATGGAGGTGTGTGAAGTCATAGAATGGAGGTGTGTGAAGTCACAGAAGGGAAGTGTGTGAAGTCACAGAATGGAGGCGTGTAAAGTCACAGAGTGGAGGTGTGTGAAGTCACAGAATGGAGGGGTGTGAAGTCAGAATAGAGGTGTGAGAAGTCATAGAATGGAGGTGTGTGAAGTCAGAATGGAGCTGTGTGAAGTCATAGAATGGTGGTTTTTGAAGTCACAGAATAGAGGTGTGTGAAGTCATAGAATGGAGGTGTGTGAAGTCAGAATGGAGCTGTGTGAACTCATAGAATGGAGGAGTGTGAAGTAACAATGGAGATGTGTGAAGTCATAGAATGGTGGTTTTTGAAGTCACAGAATAGAGGTGTGTGAAGTCATAGAATGGAGGTGTGTGAAGTCAGATTGGAGGTATGTGAAGTCACAGAATGGAGGTGTGTCAACTCAGAAATGAGGTATGTGAAGTCATAGAATGGAGGTGTGTGAAGTCACAAAACTGAGGTGTGTGAAGTCAGAATGGAGGTGTGTGAATATTGAATGGAGGTGTGTGAAGTCAGAGAATGGAGGTGTGTGAAGTCTTAGAATAGAAGTGTGTGAAGTCATAGAATGGAGGTGTGTGCAGTCACAGAAGGGAGGTGTGTGAAGACACTGAATGGAGGTGTGTGAACCCAGAGTGGAGATTTGTGAAGTCAAAGAATGGAGGTGTGTGAAGTCATAGAATGGAAGAGTGTGAAGTCATAGAATGGAGGTGTGTGAAGTCAGAATCGAGGTGTGTGAAGTTACAGAATGGAGGTGTGTGAACCCAGAATGGAGGTGTGTGAAGTCACAGAATTGAGGTTCGTGAAGTCATAGAATGGAGGTCTGTGAAGTGATAGAATGGATGTTGCTGAAGTAAGAATGGAGGTGTGTGAACTCATAGAATGGCGGTGTGTGAATTCATGGAACGGAGGTGTGTGAAGTCAAAGAATGGATGTGTATGATGTCAAACAATGGAAGTGTGTGAAGTCATAGAATGGAAGTGTGTGAAGTCATAGAATGGAGGTGTGTGAAGTCACAGAAGGGAGGTGTGTGAAGTCACAGAATGGAGGTGTGTAAAGTTACAGAGTGGAGGTGTGTGAAGACACAGAATGGAGGGGTGTGAAGTCAAAGAATGGAGGTGTGTAAAGTCACAGAGTGGAGGTGTGTGAAGTCACAGAATGGAGGGGTGTGAAGTCAGAATAGAGGTGTGCGAAGTCATAGAATGGAGGTGTGTGAAGTCAGAATGGAGCTGTGTGAAACGTAGAATGGATGTGTGTGAAGTCACAATGGAGATGTGTGAAGTCAAAGAATGGTGGTTTTTGAAGTCACAGAATGGAGGTGTGTGAAGTCATAGAATGGAGGTGTGTGAAGTCACAGAAGGGAGGTGTGTGAAGTCACAGAATGGAGGCGTGTAAAGTCACAAAGTGGAGGTGTGTGAAGTCACAGAATGGAGGGGTGTGAAGTAAGAATGGAGGTGTGCGAAGTCATAGATTGGAGGTGTGTGAAGTCAGAATGGAGCTGTGTGAACTCATAGAATGGAGGTGTGTGAAGTAACAATGGAGGTGTGTGAAGTCATAGAAGGGTGGTTTTTGAAGTCACAGAATGGAGGTGTGTGAAGTCATAGAATGGAGGTGTGTGAAGTCAGATTGGAGGTATGTGAAGTCACAGAATGGAGGTGTGTGAACTCCGAATGGAGGTGTGTGAAGTCACAGAATGGAGATGTGTGAAGTCATAGAATGGAGATGTGTGAAGTCACAGAATGGAGGTGTGTGAAATCGTACAATGGAGGTGTGTGAAGTCAGAGAATCAAGGTGTGTGAAGTCACAGAATGGAGGTGTGTGAACTCACAATGGAGGTGAGTGAAGTCACAGAATGGAGGTGTGTGAAGTCATAGAATGGAAGTGTGTGAAGTCATAGAATGTAAGTGGGTGATGTCAGAATGGAGGTGTGTGAAGTCACAGAATGGAGGTGTGTGAAGTCAAAGAATGGAGGTGTGTGAAGTCACAGAATGGAGGTGTGTGAAATCATAGAATGGAGGTGTGTGAAGTCACAGAATGGAGGTGGGTGAATTCAGAATGGAGGTGTGTGAAGTCATAGAATGGAGGTGTGTGAAGTCAGAATGGAGGTGTGAAGTCATAGAATGTAGGTGGGTGAAGTCATAGAACTTAGGTGTGGGAAGTCATAGAATGGAGAAGTGTGAAGTCATAGAGTGGAGGTGAGTGAAGTCAGAGAATGGAGGTGTGTGAACTCACAATGGAGGTGAGTGAAGTCACAGAATGGAGGTGTGTGAAGTCATAGAATGGAAGTGTGTGAAGTCATAGAATGTAAGTGTGTGATGTCAGAATTGAGGTGTGTGAAGTCACAGAATGGAGCTGTGTGACGTCATAAATGTTGGTGTGTGAAGTCATAGAATGGAGGTGTGAAGTCATAGAATGGAGGTGTGAAGTCATAGAATGGAGGTGTGTGAAGTCACAGAAGGCAGGTGTGTGAAGTCACAGAATAGAGTTGTGTGAAGTCACAATGGATGTGTGTGAATTATAGAATGGAGGTGTGTGAAGTCAAAGAATGGAGGTTTGTGAAGTCATAGAATGGACGTGTGTGAAGTCAGAATGGAGCTGTGTGAAGTCATAGAATGGAAGTGTGTGAAGTCAGAATGGAGGTGTGTGAACTCATAGAATGGAGGTGTATGAAGTCACAATGGAGGTGTGTGAAGTCACAGAATGGATGTGTGTGAACTCAGAAAGGAGGTGTGTGAAGTCATAGAATGGAGTTCTGTGAAGTCATAGAATGGAGGTGTGTGAAATCATAGAATGGAGGTGTGTGAAATCACGGAATTGAGGTGTGTGAAGTCACAATGGCGGTGTGTGAAGTCAGAAAGGAGGTGTGTGAAGTCATAGAATGGAGGTGTGTGAAGTCACAATGCAGGTGTGTGAACTCATAGAATGGAGGTGTGTGAAGTAAAAATGTAGTTTTCTGAAGTCATAGAATGGAGGTGTGTGAAGTCATAGAATGGAGGTGTGTGAAGTCACAGAATGGAAGTGTGTGATGTCATAGAATGGAGGTGTGTGACCTCACAGAATGGATGTGTGAAGGCATAGAATCTAGGTGTGTGAAGTCATATAATGGAGGTGTGTGAAGTCACAGAATGGAGGTGTGTGAAGTCACAGTATGGAGCTGTGTGAACTCAGATTTGAGGTGTGTGAAGTCAGAGAATGGAGGTGTGTGAAGTCATAGAAGGAGGTGTGTGAACTCACAGAAGGGAGGTGTGTGAAGACACTGAATGCAGGTGTGTGAAGTCATAGAATGGAAGAGTGTGAAGTCATAGAATGGAGGTGTGTGAAGTCAGAATCGAGGTGTGTGAAGTTACAGAATGGAGGTGTGTGAACACAGAATGGAGGTGTGTGAAGTCACAGAATTGAGGTTCGTGAAGTCATAGAATGGAGGTCTGTGAAGTGATAGAATGGATGTTGCTGAAGTAAGAATGGAGGTGTGTGAACTCATAGAATGGAGGTGTGTGAATTCATGGAACGGAGGTGTGTGAAGTCAAAGAATGGATGTGTATGATGTCAAACAATGGAAGTGTGTGAAGTCATAGAATGGAAGTGTGTGAAGTCATAGAATGGAGGTGTGTGAAGTCACAGAAGGGAGGTGTGTGAAGTCACAGAATGGAGGTGTGTAAAGTTACAGAGTGGAGGTGTGTGAAGACACTGAATGGAGGGGTGTGAAGTCAAAGAATGGAGGTGTGTAAAGTCACAGAGTGGAGGTGTGTGAAGTCACAGAATGGAGGGGTGTGAAGTCAGAATAGAGGTGTGTGAAGTCATAGAATGGAGGTGTGTGAAGTCAGAATGGAGCTGTGTGAAACGTAGAATGGATGTGTGTGAAGTCACAAGGGAGATGTGTGAAGTCAAAGAATGGTGGTTTTTGAAGTCACAGAATGGAGGTGTGTGAAGTCATAGAATGGAGGTGTGTGAAGTCACAGAAGGGAGGTGTGTGAAGTCACAGAATGGAGGCTTGTAAAGTCACAGAGTGGAGGTGTGTGAAGTCACAGAATGGAGGGGTGTGAAGTCAGAATGGAGGTGTGCGAAGTCATAGATTGGAGGTGTGTGAATTCAGAATGGAGCTGTGTGAACTCATAGAATGGAGGTGTGTGAAGTCACAATGGAGGTGTGTGAAGTCATAGAAGGGTGGTTTTTGAAGTCACAGAATGGAGGTGTGTGAAGTCATAGAATGGAGGTGTGTGAAGTTAGATTGGAGGTATGTGAATTCACAGAATGGAGGTGTGTCAACTCAGAAATGAGGTATGTGAAGTCATAGAATGGAGGTGTGTGAAGTCATAAAATGGAGGTGTGTGAAGTCATATCATGGAGGTGTGTGAAGTCACAGAATGGAGGTGTGTGAACTCCGAATGGAGGTGTGTGAAGTCACAGAATGGAGATGTGTGAAATCATAGAATGGAGATGTGTGAAGTCACAGAATGGAGGTGTGTGAAATCGTACAATGGATGTGTGTGAAGTCAGAGAATCAAGGTGTGTGAAGTCACAGAATGGAGGTGTGTGAAGTCGCAGAATGGAGGTGTGTGAACTCACAACGGAGGTGAGTGAAGTCACAGAATGGAGGTGTGTGAAGTCATAGAATGGAAGTGTGTGAAGTCATAGAATGTAAGTGGGTGATGTCAGAATGGAGGTGTGTGAAGTCACAGAATGGAGGTGTGTGAAGTCAAAGAATGGAGGTGTGTGAAGTCACAGAATGGAGGTGTGTGAAATCATAGAATGGAGGTGTGTGAAGTCACAGAATGAAGCTGGGTGAATTCAGAATGGAGGTGTGTGAAGTCATAGAATGTAGGTGGGTGAAGTCATAGAACTTAGGTGTGGGAAGTCATAGAATGGAGAAGTGTGAAGTCATAGAGTGGAGGTGAGTCAAGTCACAGTATGGAGGTGTGTGAACTCAGATTTGAGGTGTGTGAAGTCACAGAATGGAGGTGTGTGAAGTCAGAATGGAGCTGTGTGAACTCATAGAATGGAGGAGTGTGAAGTAACAATGGAGATGTGTGAAGTCATAGAATGGTGGTTTTTGAAGTCACAGAATAGAGGTGTGTGAAGTCATAGAATGGAGGTGTGTGAAGTCAGATTGGAGGTATGTGAAGTCACAGAATGGAGGTGTGTCAACTCAGAAATGAGGTATGTGAAGTCATAGAATGGAGGTGTGTGAAGTCACAAAACTGAGGTGTGTGAAGTCAGAATGGAGGTGTGTGAATATTGAATGGAGGTGTGTGAAGTCAGAGAATGGAGGTGTGTGAAGTCTTAGAATAGAAGTGTGTGAAGTCATAGAATGGAGGTGTGTGCAGTCACAGAAGGGAGGTGTGTGAAGACACTGAATGGAGGTGTGTGAACCCAGAGTGGAGATTTGTGAAGTCAAAGAATGGAGGTGTGTGAAGTCATAGAATGGAAGAGTGTGAAGTCATAGAATGGAGGTGTGTGAAGTCAGAATCGAGGTGTGTGAAGTTACAGAATGGAGGTGTGTGAACCCAGAATGGAGGTGTGTGAAGTCACAGAATTGAGGTTCGTGAAGTCATAGAATGGAGGTCTGTGAAGTGATAGAATGGATGTTGCTGAAGTAAGAATGGAGGTGTGTGAACTCATAGAATGGCGGTGTGTGAATTCATGGAACGGAGGTGTGTGAAGTCAAAGAATGGATGTGTATGATGTCAAACAATGGAAGTGTGTGAAGTCATAGAATGGAAGTGTGTGAAGTCATAGAATGGAGGTGTGTGAAGTCACAGAAGGGAGGTGTGTGAAGTCACAGAATGGAGGTGTGTAAAGTTACAGAGTGGAGGTGTGTGAAGACACAGAATGGAGGGGTGTGAAGTCAAAGAATGGAGGTGTGTAAAGTCACAGAGTGGAGGTGTGTGAAGTCACAGAATGGAGGGGTGTGAAGTCAGAATAGAGGTGTGCGAAGTCATAGAATGGAGGTGTGTGAAGTCAGAATGGAGCTGTGTGAAACGTAGAATGGATGTGTGTGAAGTCACAATGGAGATGTGTGAAGTCAAAGAATGGTGGTTTTTGAAGTCACAGAATGGAGGTGTGTGAAGTCATAGAATGGAGGTGTGTGAAGTCACAGAAGGGAGGTGTGTGAAGTCACAGAATGGAGGCGTGTAAAGTCACAAAGTGGAGGTGTGTGAAGTCACAGAATGGAGGGGTGTGAAGTAAGAATGGAGGTGTGCGAAGTCATAGATTGGAGGTGTGTGAAGTCAGAATGGAGCTGTGTGAACTCATAGAATGGAGGTGTGTGAAGTAACAATGGAGGTGTGTGAAGTCATAGAAGGGTGGTTTTTGAAGTCACAGAATGGAGGTGTGTGAAGTCATAGAATGGAGGTGTGTGAAGTCAGATTGGAGGTATGTGAAGTCACAGAATGGAGGTGTGTGAACTCCGAATGGAGGTGTGTGAAGTCACAGAATGGAGATGTGTGAAGTCATAGAATGGAGATGTGTGAAGTCACAGAATGGAGGTGTGTGAAATCGTACAATGGAGGTGTGTGAAGTCAGAGAATCAAGGTGTGTGAAGTCACAGAATGGAGGTGTGTGAACTCACAATGGAGGTGAGTGAAGTCACAGAATGGAGGTGTGTGAAGTCATAGAATGGAAGTGTGTGAAGTCATAGAATGTAAGTGGGTGATGTCAGAATGGAGGTGTGTGAAGTCACAGAATGGAGGTGTGTGAAGTCAAAGAATGGAGGTGTGTGAAGTCACAGAATGGAGGTGTGTGAAATCATAGAATGGAGGTGTGTGAAGTCACAGAATGGAGGTGGGTGAATTCAGAATGGAGGTGTGTGAAGTCATAGAATGGAGGTGTGTGAAGTCAGAATGGAGGTGTGAAGTCATAGAATGTAGGTGGGTGAAGTCATAGAACTTAGGTGTGGGAAGTCATAGAATGGAGAAGTGTGAAGTCATAGAGTGGAGGTGAGTGAAGTCAGAGAATGGAGGTGTGTGAACTCACAATGGAGGTGAGTGAAGTCACAGAATGGAGGTGTGTGAAGTCATAGAATGGAAGTGTGTGAAGTCATAGAATGTAAGTGTGTGATGTCAGAATTGAGGTGTGTGAAGTCACAGAATGGAGCTGTGTGACGTCATAAATGTTGGTGTGTGAAGTCATAGAATGGAGGTGTGAAGTCATAGAATGGAGGTGTGAAGTCATAGAATGGAGGTGTGTGAAGTCACAGAAGGCAGGTGTGTGAAGTCACAGAATAGAGTTGTGTGAAGTCACAATGGATGTGTGTGAATTATAGAATGGAGGTGTGTGAAGTCAAAGAATGGAGGTTTGTGAAGTCATAGAATGGACGTGTGTGAAGTCAGAATGGAGCTGTGTGAAGTCATAGAATGGAAGTGTGTGAAGTCAGAATGGAGGTGTGTGAACTCATAGAATGGAGGTGTATGAAGTCACAATGGAGGTGTGTGAAGTCACAGAATGGATGTGTGTGAACTCAGAAAGGAGGTGTGTGAAGTCATAGAATGGAGTTCTGTGAAGTCATAGAATGGAGGTGTGTGAAATCATAGAATGGAGGTGTGTGAAATCACGGAATTGAGGTGTGTGAAGTCACAATGGCGGTGTGTGAAGTCAGAAAGGAGGTGTGTGAAGTCATAGAATGGAGGTGTGTGAAGTCACAATGCAGGTGTGTGAACTCATAGAATGGAGGTGTGTGAAGTAAAAATGTAGTTTTCTGAAGTCATAGAATGGAGGTGTGTGAAGTCATAGAATGGAGGTGTGTGAAGTCACAGAATGGAAGTGTGTGATGTCATAGAATGGAGGTGTGTGACCTCACAGAATGGATGTGTGAAGGCATAGAATCTAGGTGTGTGAAGTCATATAATGGAGGTGTGTGAAGTCACAGAATGGAGGTGTGTGAAGTCACAGTATGGAGCTGTGTGAACTCAGATTTGAGGTGTGTGAAGTCAGAGAATGGAGGTGTGTGAAGTCATAGAAGGAGGTGTGTGAACTCACAGAAGGGAGGTGTGTGAAGACACTGAATGGAGGTGTGTGAAGTCATAGAATGGAAGAGTGTGAAGTCATAGAATGGAGGTGTGTGAAGTCAGAATCGAGGTGTGTGAAGTTACAGAATGGAGGTGTGTGAACACAGAATGGAGGTGTGTGAAGTCACAGAATTGAGGTTCGTGAAGTCATAGAATGGAGGTCTGTGAAGTGATAGAATGGATGTTGCTGAAGTAAGAATGGAGGTGTGTGAACTCATAGAATGGAGGTGTGTGAATTCATGGAACGGAGGTGTGTGAAGTCAAAGAATGGATGTGTATGATGTCAAACAATGGAAGTGTGTGAAGTCATAGAATGGAAGTGTGTGAAGTCATAGAATGGAGGTGTGTGAAGTCACAGAAGGGAGGTGTGTGAAGTCACAGAATGGAGGTGTGTAAAGTTACAGAGTGGAGGTGTGTGAAGACACTGAATGGAGGGGTGTGAAGTCAAAGAATGGAGGTGTGTAAAGTCACAGAGTGGAGGTGTGTGAAGTCACAGAATGGAGGGGTGTGAAGTCAGAATAGAGGTGTGTGAAGTCATAGAATGGAGGTGTGTGAAGTCAGAATGGAGCTGTGTGAAACGTAGAATGGATGTGTGTGAAGTCACAAGGGAGATGTGTGAAGTCAAAGAATGGTGGTTTTTGAAGTCACAGAATGGAGGTGTGTGAAGTCATAGAATGGAGGTGTGTGAAGTCACAGAAGGGAGGTGTGTGAAGTCACAGAATGGAGGCTTGTAAAGTCACAGAGTGGAGGTGTGTGAAGTCACAGAATGGAGGGGTGTGAAGTCAGAATGGAGGTGTGCGAAGTCATAGATTGGAGGTGTGTGAATTCAGAATGGAGCTGTGTGAACTCATAGAATGGAGGTGTGTGAAGTCACAATGGAGGTGTGTGAAGTCATAGAAGGGTGGTTTTTGAAGTCACAGAATGGAGGTGTGTGAAGTCATAGAATGGAGGTGTGTGAAGTTAGATTGGAGGTATGTGAATTCACAGAATGGAGGTGTGTCAACTCAGAAATGAGGTATGTGAAGTCATAGAATGGAGGTGTGTGAAGTCATAAAATGGAGGTGTGTGAAGTCATATCATGGAGGTGTGTGAAGTCACAGAATGGAGGTGTGTGAACTCCGAATGGAGGTGTGTGAAGTCACAGAATGGAGATGTGTGAAATCATAGAATGGAGATGTGTGAAGTCACAGAATGGAGGTGTGTGAAATCGTACAATGGATGTGTGTGAAGTCAGAGAATCAAGGTGTGTGAAGTCACAGAATGGAGGTGTGTGAAGTCGCAGAATGGAGGTGTGTGAACTCACAACGGAGGTGAGTGAAGTCACAGAATGGAGGTGTGTGAAGTCATAGAATGGAAGTGTGTGAAGTCATAGAATGTAAGTGGGTGATGTCAGAATGGAGGTGTGTGAAGTCACAGAATGGAGGTGTGTGAAGTCAAAGAATGGAGGTGTGTGAAGTCACAGAATGGAGGTGTGTGAAATCATAGAATGGAGGTGTGTGAAGTCACAGAATGGAGGTGGGTGAATTCAGAATGGAGGTGTGTGAAGTCATAGAATGTAGGTGGGTGAAGTCATAGAACTTAGGTGTGGGAAGTCATAGAATGGAGAAGTGTGAAGTCATAGAGTGGAGGTGAGTCAAGTCACAGTATGGAGGTGTGTGAACTCAGATTTGAGGTGTGTGAAGTCACAGAATGGAGGTGTGTGAAGTCATAGAAGGAGGTGTGTGAAGTCACAGAATGGAGGTGTGTGAATACACTGAATGGAGGTGTGTGAACTGAGAGTGGAGATGTGTGAAGTCACAAAATGGAGGTGTGTGAAGTCATAGAATGGAAGTGTGTGAAGTCATAGAATGGAGGTGTGTGAAGTCAGAATCGAGGTGTGTGAAGTTACAGAATGGAGGTGTGTGAACCCAGAATGGAGGTGTGTGAAGTCACAGAATGGAGGTTTGTGAAGTCATAGAATGGAGGAGTGTGAAGTCATAGAATGGATGTTGCTGAAGTAAGAATGGAGGTGTGTGAAGTCATAGAATGGAGGTGTCTGAAGTCATAGAATGGATGTTGCTGAAGTAAGAATGAAGGTGTGTGAACTCAGAATGGAAGTGTGTGAACTCATAGAATGGAGGTGTGTGAATTCATGGAACGGA
The DNA here is from genome assembly GCA_024803745.1 of Megascapheus bottae. Taxonomy (NCBI): domain Eukaryota; kingdom Metazoa; phylum Chordata; class Mammalia; order Rodentia; family Geomyidae; genus Megascapheus; species Megascapheus bottae. Next base: position 538,896 of record JANJXV010000159.1, on the reverse strand, counting down.
GGTGTGTGAATTCATGCAACGGAGGTGTGTGAAGTCAAAGAATGGAAGTGTGTGAAGTCATAGAATGGAGGTGTGCGAAGTCATAGAATGGAGGTGTGTGAAGTCATAGAATGGAGGTGTGTGAAGTCACAGAAGGGAGGTGTGTGAAGTCACAGAATGGAGGTGTGTAAAGTCACACAGTGGAGGTGTGTGAAGGCACAGAATGGAGGGGTGTGAAGTCAAAGAATGGAGGTGTGTAAAGTCACAGAGTGGAGGTGTGTGAAGTCACAGAATGGAGGGGTGTGAAGTCAGAATAGAGGTGTGCGAAGTCATAGAATGGAGGTGTGTGAAGTCAGAATGGAGCTGTGTGAAACGTAGAATCTAGGTGTGTGAAGTCACAATGGAGATGTGTGAAGTCATAGAATGGTGGTTTTTGAAGTCACAGAATGGAGGTGTGTGAAGTCATAGAATGGAGGTGTGTGAAGTCACAGAAGGGAAGTGTGTGAAGTCATAGAATGGAGGCGTGTAAAGTCACAGAGTGGAGGTGTGTGAAGTCACAGAATGGAGGGGTGTGAAGTCAGAATAGAGGTGTGCGAAGTCGTAGAATGGAGGTGTGTGAAGTCAGAATGGAGCAGTGTGAACTCATAGAATGGAGATGTGTGAAGTCACAATGGAGATGTGTGAAGTCATAGAATGGTGGTTTTTGAAGTCACAGAATAGAGGTGTGTGAAGTCATAGAATGGAGGTGCGTGAAGTCAGAATGGAGCTGTGTGAACTCATAGAATGGAGGAGTGTGAAGTAACAATGGAGATGTGTGAAGTCATAGAATGGTGGTTTTTGAAGTCACAGAATAGAGGTGTGTGAAGTCATAGAATGAAGGTGTGTGAAGTCAGATTGGAGGTATGTGAAGTCACAGAATGGAGGTCTGTCAACTCAGGAATGAGGTATGTGAAGTCATAGAATGGAGGTGTGTGAATTCACAAAATTGAGGTGTGTGAAGTCAGAATGGAGGTGGGTGAATATTGAATGGAGGTGTGTGAAGTCAGAGAATGGAGGTGTGTGAAGTCACAATGCAGGTGTGTGAACTGATAGAACGTACGTGTGTGAAGTCACAATGTAGGTGTGTGAAGTCATAGAATGGACGTGTGTGAAGTCATAGAATGGAGGTGTGTGAAGTCACAAAATGGAGGTGTGTGAAGTCATATCATGGAGGTGTGTGAAGTCACAGAATGGAGGTGTGTGAAGTCATAGAATGGAGATGTGTGAAGTCACAGAATGGAGGTGTGTGAAATCGTACAATGGAGGTGCGTGAAGTCACAGAATCAACGTGTGTGAAGTCACAGAATGGAGGTGTGTGAAGTCACAGAATGGAGGTGTGTGAACTCACAATGGAGGTGAGTGAAGTCACAGAATGGAGGTGTGTGAAGTCATAGAATGGAAGTGTGTGAAGTCATAGAATATAAGTGTGTGATGTCAGAATGGAGGTGTGTGAAGTCACAGAATGGAGGTGTGTGACGTCATAAATGTTGGTGTGTGAAGTCATAGAATGGAGGTGTGTGAAGTCATAGAAGGAGGTGTGTGAAGTCACAGAATGGAGGTGTGTGAAGTCAAAGAATGGAGGTGTGTGAAGTCACAGAATGGAGGTGTGTGAAATCATAGAATGGAGGTGTGTGAAGTCACAGAATGGAGGTGGGTGAATTCAGAATGGAGGTGTGTGAAGTCATAGAATGTAGGTGGGTGAAGTCATAGAACTTAGGTGTGGGAAGTCATAGAATGGAGAAGTGTGAAGTCATAGAGTGGAGGTGAGTCAAGTCACAGTATGGAGGTGTGTGAACTCAGATTTGAGGTGTGTGAAGTCACAGAATGTAGGTGTGTGAAGTCATAGAAGGAGGTGTGTGAAGTCACAGAATGGAGGTGTGTGAATACACTGAATGGAGGTGTGTGAACTGAGAGTGGAGATGTGTGAAGTCACAGAATGGAGGTGTGTGAAGTCATAGAATGGAAGTGTGTGAAGTCATAGAATGGAGGTGTGTGAAGTCAGAATCGAGGTGTGTGAAGTTACAGAATGGAGGTGTGTGAACCCAGAATGGAGGTGTGTGAAGTCACAGAATGGAGGTTTGTGAAGTCATAGAATGGAGGAGTGTGAAGTCATAGAATGGATGTTGCTGAAGTAAGAATGGAGGTGTGTGAAGTCATAGAATGGAGGTGTCTGAAGTCATAGAATGGATGTTGCTGAAGTAAGAATGAAGGTGTGTGAACTCAGAATGGAAGTGTGTGAACTCATAGAATGGAGGTGTGTGAATTCATGGAACGGAGGTGTGTGAATTCATGCAACGGAGGTGTGTGAAGTCAAAGAATGGAAGTGTGTGAAGTCATAGAATGGAGGTGTGCGAAGTCATAGAATGGAGGTGTGTGAAGTCATAGAATGGAGGTGTGTGAAGTCACAGAAGGGAGGTGTGTGAAGTCACAGAATGGAGGTGTGTAAAGTCACACAGTGGAGGTGTGTGAAGGCACAGAATGGAGGGGTGTGAAGTCAAAGAATGGAGGTGTGTAAAGTCACAGAGTGGAGGTGTGTGAAGTCACAGAATGGAGGGGTGTGAAGTCAGAATAGAGGTGTGCGAAGTCATAGAATGGAGGTGTGTGAAGTCAGAATGGAGCTGTGTGAAACGTAGAATCTAGGTGTGTGAAGTCACAATGGAGATGTGTGAAGTCATAGAATGGTGGTTTTTGAAGTCACAGAATGGAGGTGTGTGAAGTCATAGAATGGAGGTGTGTGAAGTCACAGAAGGGAAGTGTGTGAAGTCATAGAATGGAGGCGTGTAAAGTCACAGAGTGGAGGTGTGTGAAGTCACAGAATGGAGGGGTGTGAAGTCAGAATAGAGGTGTGCGAAGTCGTAGAATGGAGGTGTGTGAAGTCAGAATGGAGCAGTGTGAACTCATAGAATGGAGGTGTGTGAAGTCACAATGGAGATGTGTGAAGTCATAGAATGGTGGTTTTTGAAGTCACAGAATAGAGGTGTGTGAAGTCATAGAATGGAGGTGCGTGAAGTCAGAATGGAGCTGTGTGAACTCATAGAATGGAGGAGTGTGAAGTAACAATGGAGATGTGTGAAGTCATAGAATGGTGGTTTTTGAAGTCACAGAATAGAGATGTGTGAAGTCATAGAATGAAGGTGTGTGAAGTCAGATTGGAGGTATGTGAAGTCACAGAATGGAGGTCTGTCAACTCAGGAATGAGGTATGTGAAGTCATAGAATGGAGGTGTGTGAATTCACAAAATTGAGGTGTGTGAAGTCAGAATGGAGGTGGGTGAATATTGAATGGAGGTGTGTGAAGTCAGAGAATGGAGGTGTGTGAAGTCACAATGCAGGTGTGTGAACTGATAGAACGTACGTGTGTGAAGTCACAATGTAGGTGTGTGAAGTCATAGAATGGACGTGTGTGAAGTCATAGAATGGAGGTGTGTGAAGTCACAAAATGGAGGTGTGTGAAGTCATATCATGGAGGTGTGTGAAGTCACAGAATGGAGGTGTGTGAAGTCATAGAATGGAGATGTGTGAAGTCACAGAATGGAGGTGTGTGAAATCGTACAATGGAGGTGCGTGAAGTCACAGAATCAACGTGTGTGAAGTCACAGAATGGAGGTGTGTGAAGTCACAGAATGGAGGTGTGTGAACTCACAATGGAGGTGAGTGAAGTCACAGAATGGAGGTGTGTGAAGTCATAGAATGGAAGTGTGTGAAGTCATAGAATATAAGTGTGTGATGTCAGAATGGAGGTGTGTGAAGTCACAGAATGGAGGTGTGTGACGTCATAAATGTTGGTGTGTGAAGTCATAGAATGGAGGTGTGAAGTCATAGAATGGAGGTGTGAAGTCATAGAATGGAGGTGTGTGAAGTCACAGAAGGCAGGTGTGTGAAGTCACAGAATAGAGTTGTGTGAAGTCACAATGGATGTGTGTGAATTATAGAATGGAGGTGTGTGAAGTCAAAGAATGGAGGTTTGTGAAGTCATAGAATGGAGGTGTGTGAAGTGACAGAATGCAGGTGTGTGAAGTCAGAATAGAGGTGTGCGAAGTCATAGAATGGAGGTGTGTGAAGTCAGAATGGAGCTGTGTGAAGTCATAGAATGGAAGTGTGTGAAGTCAGAATGGAGGTGTGTGAACTCATAGAATGGAGGTGTATGAAGTCACAATGGAGGTGTGTGAAGTCACAGAATGGATGTGTGTGAACTCAGAAAGGAGGTGTGTGAAGTCATAGAATGGAGTTCTGTGAAGACATAGAATGGAGGTGTGTGAAATCATAGAATGGAGGTGTGTGAAGTCACGGAATTGAGGTGTGTGAAGTCAGAATGTCGGTGTGTGAAGTCAGAAAGGAGGTGTGTGCAGTCATAGAATGGAGGTGTGTGAAGTCACAATGCAGGTGTGTGAACTCATAGAATGGAGGTGCGTGAAGTAACAATGTAGTTTTCTGAAGTCATAGAATGGAGGTGTGTGAAGTCATAGAATGGAGGTGTGTGAAGTCACAGAATGGAAGTGTGTGATGTCATAGAATGGAGGTGTGTGACCTCACAGAATGGATGTGTGAAGGCATAGAATCTAGGTGTGTGAAGTCATATAATGGAGGTGTGTGAAGTCACAGAATGGAGGTGTGTGAAGTCACAGTATGGAGGTGTGTGAACTCAGATTTGAGGTGTGTGAAGTCAGAGAATGGAGGTGTGTGAAGTCATAGAAGGAGGTGTGTGAACTCACAGAATGGAGGTGTGTGAAGACACTGAATGGAGGTGTGTGAACCCAGAGTGGAGATTTGTGAAGTCAAAGAATGGAGGTGTGTGAAGTCATAGAATGGAAGAGTGTGAAGTCATAGAATGGAGGTGTGTGAAGTCAGAATCGAGGTGTGTGAAGTTACAGAATGGAGGTGTGTGAACCCAGAATGGAGGTGTGTGAAGTCACAGAATTGAGGTTCGTGAAGTCATAGAATGGAGGTCTGTGAAGTGATAGAATGGATGTTGCTGAAGTAAGAATGGAGGTGTGTGAACTCATAGAATGGAGGTGTGTGAATTCATGGAACCGAGGTGTGTGAAGTCAAAGAATGGATGTGTATGATGTCAAACAATGGAAGTGTGTGAAGTCATAGAATGAAAGTGTGTGAAGTCATAGAATGGAGGTGTGTGAAGTCACAGAAGGGAGGTGTGTGAAGTCACAGAATGGAGGTGTGTAAAGTTACAGAGTGGAGGTGTGTGAAGACACAGAATGGAGGGGTGTGAAGTCAAAGAATGGAGGTGTGTAAAGTCACAGAGTGGAGGTGTGTGAAGTCACAGAATGGAGGGGTGTGAAGTCAGAATAGAGGTGTGCGAAGTCATAGAATGGAGGTGTGTGAAGTCAGAATGGAGCTGTGTGAAACGTAGAATGGATGTGTGTGAAGTCACAATGGAGATGTGTGAAGTCAAAGAATGGTGGTTTTTGAAGTCACAGAATGGAGGTGTGTGAAGTGATAGAATGGAGGTGTGTGAAGTCACAGAAGGGAGGTGTGTGAAGTCACAGAATGGAGGCGTGTAAAGTCACAGAGTGGAGGTGTGTGAAGTCACAGAATGGAGGGGTGTGAAGTCAGAATGGAGGTGTGCAAAGTCATAGATTGGAGGTGTGTGAAGTCAGAATGGAGCTGTGTGAACTCATAGAATGGAGGTGTGTAAAGTCACAATGGAGGTGTGTGAAGTCATAGAAGGGTGGTTTTTGAAGTCACAGAATGGAGGTGTGTGAAGTCATAGAATGGAGGTGTGTGAAGTCAGATTGGAGGTATGTGAATTCACAGAATGGAGGTGTGTCAACTCAGAAATGAGGTATGTGAAGTCATAGAATGGAGGTGTGTGAAGTCACAAAATGGAGGTGTGTGAAGTCATATCATGGAGGTGTGTGAAGTCACAGAATGGAGGTGTGTGAACTCCGAATGGAGGTGTGTGAAGTCACAGAATGGAGATGTGTGAAGTCATAGAATGGAGATGTGTGAAGTCACAGGATGGAGGTGTGTGAAATCGTACAATGGAGGTGTGTGAAGTCAGAGAATCAAGGTGTGTGAAGTCACAGAATGGAGGTGTGTGAAGTCACAGAATGGAGGTGTGTGAACTCACAATGGAAGTGAGTGAAGTCACAGAATGGAGGTGTGTGAAGTCATAGAATGGAAGTGTGTGAAGTCATAGAATGTAAGTGGGTGATGTCAGAATGGAGGTGTGTGAAGTCACAGAATGGAGGTGTGTGAAGTCAAAGAATGGAGGTGTGTGAAGTCACAGAATGGAGGTGTGCGAAATCATAGAATGGAGGTGTGTGAAGTCACAGAATGGAGGTGGGTGAATTCAGAATGGAGGTGTGTGAAGTCATAGAATGGAGGTGTGTGAAGTCAGAATGGAGGTGTGAAGTCATAGAATGTAGGTGGGTGAAGTCATAGAACTTAGGTGTGGGAAGTCATAGAATGGAGAAGTGTGAAGTCATAGAGTGGAGGTGAGTGAAGTCATAGATTCGAGGTCTGTGAAGTCATAGAATGGAGATGTGTGAAGTCACAGAATGGAGGTGTGTGAAGTCATACAATGGAGGTGTGTGAAGTCAGAATGGAGGTGTGTGAAGTCACAGAATGGAGGTGTGTGAACTCAGAATGGAGGTGTGTGAAGTCACAGATGGAGGTGTGTGAAGTCATAGTATGGAGATATGTGAAATCATAGAATGGAGTTTTGTGAAGTCACAGAATGGAGATGTGTGAATCAGAATTGAGGTGTGTGAAGTCATAGAATGTAGATGTGTGAAGTCATAGAATGGAGTATTGTGAAGTCACCGAAGGGAGGTTTGTGAAGTCATAGAATGGAGGTATGAGAAATCAAATTAGAGGGGTGTGAATTCGGAGAATGGAGGTGTGTGAAGTCATAGAATGGACGTGGGTGAAGTCATAGAATGGAGGTATGTGAATTCAGATTGGAGGTGTGTGAAGTCATAGAATGGAAGTGTGTGAAGTCATAGAATGGAGGTGTGTGATGTCACAGAATGGACGGTATGAAGTCATAGAATGGAGGTGTGTGAAGTCACAGAATTGAGGTGTTTGAAGTCATATACTGGAGGTGTGTAAAATCAAAATGGATGTGTGAAGTCACAGAATGGAGGTGTGTCAACTCAGAAATGAGGTATGTGAAGTCATAGAATGGAGGTGTGTGAAGTCACAAAATGGAGGTGTGTGAACTCATATCATGGATGTGTGTGAAGTCACGGAATGGAGGTGTGTGAACTCAAAATGGAGGTGTGTGAAGTCACAGAATGGAGATGTGTGAAGTCATAGAATGGAGATGTGTGAAGTCACAGAATGGAGGTGTGTGAAATCGTACAATGGAGGTGTGTGAAGTCAGAGATTCAAGGTGTGTGAAGTCACAGAATGGAGGTGTGTGAAGTCACAGAATGGAGGTGTGTGAACTCACAATGGAGGTGAGTGAAGTCACAGAATGGAGGTGTGTGAAGTCATAGAATGGAAGTGTGTGAAGTCATAGAATGTAAGTGGGTGATGTCAGAATGGAGGTGTGTGAAGTCACAGAATGGAGGTGTGTGAAGTCAAAGAATGGAAGTGTGTGAAGTCACAGAATGGAGGTGTGTGAAATCATAGAATGGAGGTGTGTGAAGTCACAGAATGGAGGTGGGTGAATTCAGAATGGAGGTGTGTGAAGTCACAAAATGGAGGTGTGTGAAGTCAGAATGGAGGTGTGAAGTCATAGAATGTAGGTGGGTGAAGTCATAGAACTTAGGTGTGGGAAGTCATAGAATGGAGAAGTGTGAAGTCATAGAGTGGAGGTGAGTGAAGTCATAGATTCGAGGTCTGTGAAGTCATAGAATGGAGGTGTGTGAAGTCACAGAATGGAGGTGTGTGAAGTCATACAATGGAGGTGTGTGAAGTCAGAATGGAGGTGTGTGAAGTCACAGAATGGAGGTGTGTGAACTCAGAATGGAGGTGTGTGAAGTCATAGATGGAGGTGTGTGAAGTCATAGTATGGAGATATGTGAAATCATAGAATGGAGTTTTGTGAAGTCACAGAATGGAGATGTGTGAATCAGAATTGAGGTGTGTGAAGTCATAGAATGTAGATGTGTGAAGTCATAGAATGGAGTATTGTGAAGTCACCGAAGGGAGGTTTGTGAAGTCATAGAATGGAGGTATGAGAAATCAAATTAGAGGGGTGTGAATTCGGAGAATGGAGGTGTGTGAAGTCATAGAATGGAGGTGGGTGAAGTCATAGAATGGAGGTGTGTGAATTCAGATTGGAGGTGTGTGAAGTCATAGAATGGAAGTGTGTCAACACAGAAAGGAGGTGTGTGAAGTCATAGAATGGAGGTGAGTGACGTCATAGAATGGAGGTGTGTGAAATCATAGAATGGAGGTGTGTGAAGTCACAGAATTTAGATGTGTGAAGTCAGAATGGAGGTGTGTTAGGTCAGAATGGAGGTGTGTGACGTCATAGAATGGAGGTGTGTGAAGTCACAATGCAGGTGTGTGAACTCATAGAATGTAGGTGTGTGAAGTCAAAATGTAGGTGTGTGAAGTCATAGAATGGAGGTGTGGGAAGTCAGAATGTAGGTGGTGCAAGTCATACAACAGAGGTGTGTGAAGTCAGAATGGAGGTGTGTGAAGTCATAGAATGGAGGTGTGTGAACTCATAGAATGGAGGTGTGTGACGCCACAATGGAAGTTTGTGAAGTCATAGAATGGAGGTGTGTGAAGTCACAGAATGGAGGTGTGTGAAGTCATACAATGGAGGTGTGTGAAGCCGGAATGGAGGTGTGTGAAGTCACAGAATGGAGGTGTGTGAACTCAGAATGGAGGTGTGTGAAATCATAGTTTGAGGTGTGTGAAGTCATAGTATGGAGATATTTGAAATCATAGAATGGAGTTTTGTGAAGTCACAGAATGGAGTTGTGTGAGTCAGAATTGAGGTGTGTGAAGTCATAGAATGTAGATGTGGGAAGTCATAGAATGGAGTATTGTGAAGTCACCGAAGGGAGGTTTGTAAAGTTATAGAATGGAGGTATGAGAAATCAAATTAGAGGGGTGTGAAGTTGGAGAATGGAGGTGTGTGAAGTCATAGAATGGATGTGGGTGAAGTCATAGAATAGAGGTGTGTGAATTCAGATTGGAGGTGTGTGAAGTCATAGAATGGAGGTATGTCAACTCAGAAAGGAGGTGTGTGAAGTCATAGAATGGAGGTGAGTGAAGTCATAGAATGGAGGTGTGTGAACTCATAGAATGGAGGTGTGTGACGTCACAATGGAAGTTTGTGAATTCAGAGATTGGAGGTGTGTGAAGTCACAGAATGGAGGTGTGTGAAGTCAGAATGGAGGTGTAAAGTCATAGAATGGAGGTGGTGAAGTCATTGAATGGAGGTGTGTGAAGTCACTGAATGGACGGGTTTAAAGTCATAGAATGGAGGTGTGTGAAGTCAGAGAATTGAGCTGATTGAAGTCATATATTGGAGGTGTGTGAAGTCAAAATGGATGTGTGAAGTCATAGAATGTAGGTGTGTGAAGTCATAGAATGGAGGTGTGTGAAGTCACAGAATGGAGGTGTGTGAACTCAGAATTGAGGTGTGTGAAGTCACAGAATGGAGGTGTGTGAAGTCACAGAATGGAAGGGTGTGAAGTCATAGAATGGACGTGTGTGAAGTCAGAATGGAGGTGTGTTAAGTCACCAAATGGAGTTTTGTGAACTCATAGAATGGAGGTGTGTGACGTCACAATAGAAGTGTGTGAAGTCACAGAGTGGAGGTGTGTGCATACATACAATGGAGGTGTTTGAAGTCAGAATGGAATTTTATGAAGTCACAGAATTGAGCTGTGTGAATTCAGAATGGAGGTGTGTGAAGTCAGAATGGAGGTGTGTGAAGTCAGAATGGAGGTGTTGAACTCATAGAATGGAGGTGTGTGTAGTCACAATGGAGGTGTGTAAAGTCACAGAATGGAGGTGTGTGAAGTCATAGAATGGAAGTGTGTGAAGTCATAGAATGGAGGTGTGTGATGTCACAGAATGGACGGTATGAAGTCATAGAATGGAGGTGTGTGATGTCACAGAATGGACGGTATGAAGTCATAGAATGGAGGTGTGTGAAGTCACAGAATTGAGGTGTTTGAAGTCATATACTGGAGGTGTGGAAAATCAAAATGGATGTGTGAAGTCATAGAATGGAGGTGTGTGAAATCATACAATGAGGGTGAGTGTGGTCATAGAATGGAGGTGTGTGAAGTCACGGAATGGAGGTGTGTGAAGTCATAGAATGGAGGTGTGTGAATTCACAGTTTGGAGCTGTGTGAAGTCACAGAATCGAGGTGTGAGAAGTCACAGAATGGAGGTGTGTGAACACAGAATGGAGGTGTGTGAAGTCACAGAATGGAGGTGTATGAAGTCATAGAATGGAAGTGTGTGAAGTCATAGAATGGAGGTGTGTGAAGTCAGAATGGAGGTGTGTAAAGTCACCGAATGGAGTTGTGTGAACTCAGAATGGAGATGTGTGAAATCACAGAATGGAGGTTTGTGAAGTCATAGAATGCAGGTGTGTGAAGTCATAGAATGGAGGTATGTGAACTCATAGATTGGGGGTGTGTGAAGTCACAGAATGGAGGTGTGTGAAGTCATAGAATGGAGGTGTGTGAAGTCATAGAATGGAGGTATGTGAACTCATAGATTGGGGGTGTGTGAAGTCACAGAATGGAGGTGTGTGAAGTCAGAATGGAGGTGTGTTGTCATCGATTTTAGGTGGTTGAAGTCATAGAAAGGAGGTGTGGGAAGTCATAGAATGGAGGAGTGTGAAGTCATAGAGTGCAAGTGAGTGAAATCATAGATTCGAGGTCTGTGAAGTCATAGAATGGTGGTGTGTGAATTCAGAATGGACGTGTGTGAAGTCATAGAATGGAGGTGTGTGAAGTCAGAATGGAGGTGTGTGAACTCATAGTATGGAGGTGTGTGACGTCAAAAGGAAGTGTATGAAGTCATAGAATGGAGGTGTGTGAAGTCACAAAATGGAGGTGTGTGAAGTCATAGAATGGAGGTGTGTGAAGTCACTGAATGGAGGTGTGTGAAGTCATAGAATGGAGGTGTGTGAAGTTATAGAATGGATGTTTGTAAAGTGAAAATGAAGGTGAGTGAAGTCATAGAATGGAGATCTGTGAAGTCAGAATGGAGGTGTGTGAAGTCACAGAATGGAGATGTGTCAACTCAGAATTTAGGTGTGTGAAGTCAAAGAATGGAGGTGTGTGAAGACATAGAATGGAGGTGTGTGAAGTCAAAGAATGGAGGTGTGTGAAGTCATAGAATATATGTTTGTGAAGTAAGAATGAAGGTGTGTAAAGGCATAGAATGGAGGTGTGTGAAGTCACAGAATGGAGGTGTGTGAAGGCATAGAATGGAGGTGTGTGAAGTCATAGAATATATGTTTGTGAAGTAAGAATGAAGGTGTGTAAAGGCATAGAATGGAGGTGTGTGAAGTCACAGAATGGAGGTGTGTGAAGGCATAGAATGGAGGTGTGTGAAGTCATAGAATGGAGGTGTGTGAAGTCATATAATGGAGGTGTGTGAAGTCACAGATTGGAGGTGTGTGAAGTCAGAATGGAGGTGTGAAGTCATAGAATGGAGTTGGGTGAAGTCATAGAAAGGAGGTGTGTGAAGTCATAGAATGGAGGTGTGTGAAGTCATAGAATGGAGTTGTGTGAAGTCAGAATGGAGGTGTGTGACCTCATAGAATGGTAGTGTGTGTAGTCACAATGCAGGTGTGTGAAGTCATAGAATGGAGGTGTGTGAAGTCACAGAATGGACGTGTGTGAAGTCATAGAATGGAAGTGTGTGAAGTCATAGAATGGAGGTGTGTGAAGTCACAGAATGGAGGTGTGTGAAGTCACAGAATGGAGGTGTGTGAAGTCCCAGAATTGAAGTGTGTGAACTCAGAATGGAGGTGTGTAAAGTCACAGAATGGAGGTGTGTGAAGTCATAGAATGGAAGTGTGTGAAGTCATAAAATGGAGGTGTGTGAAGTCACAGAATGCACGGTTTGGAATCATAGAATGGAGGTGTGTGAAGTCACAGAATTGAGGTGTTTGAAGTCATATATTGGAGGTGTGTGAAGTCCAAATGGATGTGTGAAGTCATAGAATGTAGGTGTGTGAAATCATAGAATGAGGGTGTGTGAGGTCATAGAATGGAGGTTTGTGAAGTCACAGAATGGAGGTGTGTGAAATCATAGGATGAAGGTGTGTGAAGTCATAGAATGGAAGTGTGTGAGGTCATAGAATGGAGGTTTGTGAAGTCACAGAATGGAGGTGTGCGAAGTCATAGAATAGAGGTGTGTGAAGTCATATAATGGAGGTGTGTGAAGTCATAGATGGAGTTGTGTGGAGTCATAGTATGGAGATGTGTGAAATCATAGAATGGAGTTTTGTGAAGTCACAGAATGGAGCTGTGTGAATTCAGAATGGAGGTGTGTGAAGTCATAGAATGGAGGTGCGTGAAGTCAGAATGGAGGTGTGTGAACTCATAGAATGGAGGTGTGTGACGTCACAATGGAAGTGTGTGAAGTCATAGAATGGAGGTGTGTGAAATCAGAGAATGGAGGTGTGTGAAGTCATAGAATGGAGGTATGTGAACTCACAGAATGGAGGTGTGTAAAGTAGGAATGAAAGTGTGTGAAGTCATAGAATGGAGGTGTGTGATGTCAAAGAATGGAGGTTTGTGAAGTCATAGAATGGAGCTGTGTGAAGTCAGAATGGAGGTGTGTGAAGTCACAGAATGGAGGTGTGTCAACTCAGAATTTAGGTGTGTGAAGTCAAAGAATGGAGGTGTGTGAAGTCATAGAATGGAGGTGTGTGAAGTCATAGAATGGAGGTGTGTGAAGTTATAGAATGGAGGTGTGTGAAGTCACAGAATGGAGGTGTGTGAAGTCAGAATGGAGGTGTGTAGTCATAGATTGGAGGTGGGTGAATTCATAGAAAGGAGGTGTGGGAAGTCATAGAATGGAGGAGTGGGTAGTCATAGTATGCAGGTGAGTGAAGTCACAGATTCGAGGTCTGTGAAATCATAGAATGGTGATGTGTGATGTCAGATTTGAGGTGTGTGAAGTCAAAGAATGTAGGTGTGTCAAGTCATTGAATGGAGGTGTGTGAAGTCACAGAAAGAAGGTGTGTGAACTCAGAATAAAGGTGTGTGAAGTCACAGAATGGAGGTGTGTGAAGTCACAGAATGGAAGGGTGTGAAGTCATAGAATGGACGTGTGTGAATTCAGAATGGAGGTGTGTTAAGTCACCGAATGGAGTTTTGTGAACTCAGTATGGAGGTGTGTGAAGTCACAGAATGGAGGTTTGTGAAGTCATAGATGGAGGTGAGTGAGGTCATAGAATGGATGTTTCTGAAGTACGAATGTAGGTGTGTGAAGTCATAGAATGGAGGTGTGTGAAGTCATTGAATGGAGGTGTGTGAAGTCACTGAATGGAAGTGTGTGAAGTCAGAATGGAGGTGTGAAGTCATAGAATGAAGGTGGGTGAAGTCATAGAAAGGAGGTGTGGGAAGTCTTAGAATGGAGGAGTGTGAAGTCATAGAGTGGAGGTGAGTGAAGTCACAGATTCGAGGTCTGTGAAGTCATAGATTGGAGGTGTTTGATGTCAGAATGGAGGTGTACGAAGTCATAGAATAGAGGTTTGTGAAGTCAGAATGGAGGTGTGTGAAGTCATAGAATGGAAGTGTGTGAACTCATAGAATTGAGGTGTGTGACGTCACAATGGAAGTGTGTGAAGTCACAGAATGGAGGTGTGTGAATACATAAAATGGAGGTGTTGAAGTCAGAATGGAATTTTGTGAAGTCACAGAATTGGACTTTGTGAATTCAGAATGGAGGTGTGTGAAGTCATAGAATGGAGGTGTGTGAAGTCAGAATGGAGGTGTTGAACTCATAGAATGGAGGTGTGTGTAGTCACAATGGAGGTGTTTGAAGACATAGAATGGAGGTGTGTGAAGTCACAGAATGGAGGTGTGTGAAGTCATAGAATGGAGGTGTGTGAAGTTACAGAATGGGTGTTTGTGAAGTAAGAATGAAGGTGTGTTAAGTCATAGAATGGAGGTGTATGAAGACACAGAATGGAGGTGTGGAAAGTCACAGATTGCAGGAGTGTGAAGACACAGAATGGAGGTGTGTGAACCCAGAATGGAGGTGTGTAAAGTCACAGAATGGAGGTGTGTGAAGTCATAGAATGGAAGTGTGTGAAGTCATAGAATGGAGGTGTGTGATGTCACAGAATGGACGGTATGAAGTCATAGAATGGAGGAGTGTGAAGTCACAGAATTGAGGTGTTTGAAGTCATATACTCGAGGTGTGTAAAATCAAAATGGATGTGTGAAGTCATAGAATGGAGGTGTGTGAAATCATAGAACGAGGGTGTGTGAGGTCATAGAATGGAGGTGTGTGATGTCACAGAATGGAGGTGTGTGAAGTCATAGAATGGAGGTGTGTGAAGTCACAGTTTGGAGCTGTGTGAAGTCACAGAATCGAGGTGTGAGAAGTCACAGAACGGAGGTGTGTGAACTCAGAATGGAGGTGTGTGAAGTCACAGAATGGAGGTGTATGAAGTCATAGAATGGATGTGTGTGAAGTCATAGAATGGAGGTGTGTGAAGTCAGAATGGAGGTGTGTGAAGTCAAAGAATGGAGTTGGGTGAACTCAGAATGGTGGTGTGTGAAGTCACAGAATGGACGTGTGTGAAGTCATAGAATGGAGGTGTGTGAAGTCAGAATAGAGGTGTGTGAAGTCATAGAATGGAGGTGTGTGAAGTCAAAGAATGGAGGTGTGGGAAGTGACAGAATAGAGGTGTGTGACGTCACAGAATGGAGGTGTGTGAACTCAGAATGGAGGTGTGTAAAGGCACAGAATGGAGGTGTGTGAAGTCATAGAATGGAGCTGTGTGAAGTCACAGAATGGACGTTATGAAGTCATAGAATGAAGCTGTGTGAAGTCACAGAATTGAGGTGTTTGAAGTCATATATTGGAGGTGTGTGAAGTCAAAATGCATGTGTGAAGTCACAGAATGGAGGTTTGTGAAGTCAGAATGGAGGGGTGTGAAGTCATAGATGGAGTTGTGTGAAGTCATAGTATGGAGTTGTGTGAAATCATAGAATAGTGTTTTGTGAAGGCACAGAATGGAGCTGAGTGAATTCAGAATGGAGGTGTGTGTAGTCATAGAATGGAGGTGTGTGAAGTCAGAATGGAGGTGTGTGAACTCATAGAATGGAGGTGTGTGACGTCACAATGGAAGTGTGTGAAGTCATAGAATGGAGGTGTATGAAGTCACAGAATGGAGGTGTGTGAAGTCATAGAATGGAGGTGTGTGAAGTCACTGAATGGAGGTGTGTGAAGTCATATATTGGAGGTGTGTGAAGTGAAAATGCATGTGTGAAGTCACAGAATGGAGGTTTGTGAAGTCATAGAATGGAGGTGTGAGAAGTCACAGAATGGAGGTGTGTGAAGTCAGAATGGAGGTGTGTAGTCATAGATTGGAGGTGGGTGAAGTCATAGAACGGAGGTGTGGGAAGTCATAGAATGGAGGAGTGTGAAGTCATAGACTGCTGGTGAGTGAAGTCACAGATTCGAGGTCTTTGAAGTCATAGAATGGAGGTGTGTGATGTCAGAATGGAGGTGTGCGAAGTCATAGAATAGAGGTGTGTGAAATCAGAGAATGGAGGTGTGTGAAGTCATAGAATGGAGGTATGTGAACTCACAGAATGGAGGTGTGTAAAGTAAGAATGAAGGTGTGTGAAGTCATAGAATGGAGGTGTGTGATGTCAAAGAATGGAGGTATGTGAAGTCATAGAATGGAGCTGTGTGAAGTCAGAATGGAGGTGTGTGCAGTCACAGAATGGAGGTGTGTCAACTCAGAATTTAGGTGTGTGAAGTCAAAGAATGGAGGTGTGTGTAGTCATAGATTGGAGGTGGGTGAATTCATAGAAAGGAGGTGTGGGAAGTCATAGAATGGAGGAGTGGGTAGTCATAGTATGCAGGTGAGTGAAGTCACAGTTTCGAGGTCTGTGAAATCATAGAATGGATATGTGTGATGTCAGATTTGAGGTGTGTGAAGTCAAAGAATGTAGGTGTGTAAAGTCATTGAATGGAGGTGTGTGAAGTCAGAGAAAGAAGGTGTGTGAACTCAGAATGAAGGTGTGTGAAGTCATAGAATGGACGTGTGTGAATTCAGAACGGAGGTGTGTTAAGTCACCGAATGGAGTTTTGTGAACTCAGTATGGAGGTGTGTGAAGTCACAGAATGGAGGTTTGTGAAGTCATAGATGGAGGTGAGTGAGGTCATAGAATGGATGTTTCTGAAGTAAGAATGTAGGTGTGTGAAGTCATAGAATGGAGCTGTGTGAAGTCATTGAATGGAGGTGTGTGAAGTCACTGAATGGAAGTGTGTGAAGTCAGAATGGAGGTGTGAAGTCATAGAATGAAGGTCGGTGAAGTCATAGAAAGGAGGTGTGGGAAGTCATAGAATGGAGGAGTGTGATGTCATAGAGTGGAGGTGAGTGAAGTCACAGATTCGAGGTCTGTGAAGTCATAGATTGGAGGTGTTTGATGTCAGAATGGAGTTGTACGAAGTCATAGAATAGAGGTTTGTGAAGTCAGAATGGAGGTGTGTGAAGTCATAGAATGGAGGTGTGTGAAGTCATAGAATGGAGGTGTGTGACGTCACAATGGAAGTGTGTGAAGTCACAGAATGGAGGTGTGTGAATACATACAATGGAGGTGTTTGAAGTCAGAATGGAATTTTGTGAAGTCACAGAATTGAGCTGTGTGAATTCAGAATGGAGGTGTGTGAAGTCATAGAATGGAGGTGTGTGAAGTCAGAATGGAGGTGTTGAACTCATAGAATGGAGGTGTGTGTAGTCACAATGGAGGTGTTTGAAGTCATAGAATGGAGGTGTGTGAAGTCACAGAATGGAGGTGTGTGAAGTCATAGAATGGAGGTGTGTGAAGTCACAGAATGGAGATGTGTCAACTCAGAATTTAGGTGTGTGAAGTCAAAGAATGGAGGTGTGTGAAGACATAGAATGGAGGTGTGTGAAGTCAAAGAACGGAGATGTGTGAAGTCATAGAATATATGTTTGTGAAGTAAGAATGAAGGTGTGTGTAGGCATAGAATGGAGGTGTGTGAAGGCATAGAATGGAGGTGTGTGCAGTCATAGAACGGAGGTGTGTGAAGTCATATAATGGAGGTGTGTGAAGTCACAGAATGGAGGTGTGTGAAGTCAGAATGGAGGTGTGAAGTCATAGAATGGAGTTGGGTGAAGTCATAGAAAGGAGGTGTGTGAAGTCATAGAATGGAGGTGTGTGAAGTCATAGAATGCAGGTGTGTGAAGTCAGAATGGAGGTGTGTGAACTGATAGAATGGTAGTGTGTGTAGTCACAATGGAGGTGTGTGAAGTCAAAGAATGGAGGTGTGTGAAGTCACAGAATGGACGTGTGTGAAGTCATAGAATGGAGGTGTGTGAAGTCATAGAATGGAGGTGTGTGAAGTCACAGAATGGAGGTGGGGGAAGTCACAGATAGGAGGTGTGTGAAGTCCCAGAATTGAGGTGTTGGAAATCAGAATGGAGGTGTGTAAAGTCACAGAATGGAGGTGTGTGAAGTCATAGAATGGAAGTGTGTGAAGTCATAAAATGGAGGTGTGTGAACTCACAGAATGGACCGTTTGAAATCATAGAATGGAGGTGTGTGAAGTCACAGAATTGAGGTGTTTGAACTCATATATTGGAGGTGTGTGAAGTCAAAATGGATGTGTGAAGTCATAGAATGGAGGTGTGTGAAATCATAGAATGAGGGTGTGTGAGGTCATAGAATGGAGGTTTGTGAAGTCACAGAATGGAGGTGTGTGAAATCATAGAATGAAGGTGTGTGAAGTCATAGAATGGAAGTGTGTGAAGTCACAGAATGGAGGTGTGTGAAGTCACAGAATAGAGATGTGTGAAATCACAGAATAGAGCTGTGTGAACTCAGAATGGTAGTGTGTGAAGTCAGAGAATGGAGGTGTGTGAAGTCATAGAATGGAAGTGTGTGAAGTCATAGAATGGAAGTGTGTGAAGTCAGAATGGAGGTGTGTGAAGTCATAGAATGGAGGTGTGTGAAGTCACAGAATGGAGGTGTGTGAATTCAGAATGGAGGTGTGTTGTCATGGATTGGAGGTGGGTGAAGTCATAGAAAGAGGTGTGGGTAGTCATAGAATGCAGGTGAGTGAAGTCACAGATTCGAGGTCTGTGAAATCATGGAATGGAGGTGTGTGATGTCAGATTGGAGGTGTGTGAAGTCAAAGAATGTAGGTGTGTGAAGTCATTGAATGGAGGTGTGTGAAGTCACAGAATGGAGGTGTGTGAAATCAGAAGAGAGGTGTGCGAAGTCATAGAATGGAGGTGTGTGAAGTCAGAATGGAGGTGTGTGAAGTCATAGAATGGATGTGTGTGAAGTCACAGAATGGAGGTGTGGGAAGTGACAGAATAGAGGTGTGTGACGTCACAGAATGGAGGTGTGTGAACTCAGAATGGAGGTGTGTAAAGGCACAGAATGGAGGTGTGTGAAGTCATAGAATGGAAGTGTGCGAAGTCATAGAATGGAGCTGTGTGAAGTCACAGAATGGACGGTATGAAGTCATAGAATGGAGCTGTGTGAAGTCAAGAATTGAGGTGTTTGAAGTCATATATTGGAGGTGTGTGAAGTCAAAATGCATGTGTGAAGTCACAGAATGGAGGTTTGTGAAGTCATAGAATGGAGGTGTGTGAATGTTTCTGAAGTAAAAATGAAGGTGTGTGAAGTCATGGAATGGAGGTGTGTGAAGTCACAGAATGGAGGTGTGTGAAGTCAGAATGGAGGTGTGTAGTCATAGATTGGAGGTTGGTGAAGTCATAGAATGGAGTTGTGGGAAGTCATAGAATGGAGGAGTGTGAAGTCATAGAGTGCATGTGAGTGAAATCACAGATTCGAGGTCTGTGAAGTCATAGAATGGAGGTGTGTGATGTCAGAATGGAGGTGTGCGAAGTCATAGAATAGAGGTGTGTGAAGTCAGAATGGAGGTGTGTGAAGTCATAGATGGAGTTGTGTGAAGTCATAGTATGGAGTTGTGTGAAATCATAGAATAGAGTTTTGTGAAGGCACAGAATGGAGCTGAGTGAATTCAGAATGGAGGTGTGTGAAGTCATAGAATGGAGGTGTGTGAAGTCAGAATGGAGGTGTGTGAACTCATAGAATGGAGGTGTGTGACGTCACAATGGAAGTGTGTGAAGTCATTGAATGGAGGTGTGTGAAGTCACAGAATGGAGGTGTGTGAAGTCATAGAATGGAGGTGTGTGAAGTCACTGAATGGAGGTGTGTGAAGTCATAGAATGGAGGTGTGTGAAGTTATAGAATGGATGTTTGTAAAGTAAAAATGAAGGTGTGTGAAGTCATAGAATGGACATGTGTGAAGTCATAAAGGAGGTGTGTGAAGTCACAGAATGGAGATGTGTCAACTCAGAATTTAGGTGTGTGAAGTCAAAGAATGGAGGTGTGTGAAGACATAGAATGGAGGTGTGTGAAGTCAAAGAATGGAGGTGTGTGAAGTCATAGAATACATGTTTGTGAAGTAAGAATGAAGATGTGTGAAGGCATAGAATGGAGGTGTGTGAAGTCACAGAATGGAGGTATGTGAAGGCATAGAATGGAGTTATGTGAAGTCATAGAATGGAGGTGGTTGAAGTCATAGAATGGAGGTGTGTGAAGTCACAGAATGGAGGTGTGTGAAGTCACAGAATGGAGATGTGTGAAATCACAGAATAGAGATGTGTGATCTCAGAATGGAAGTGTGTGAAGTCAGAGAATGGAGGTGTGTGAAGTCAGAATGGAGGTGTGTGAAGTCAGAGAATGGAGGTGTGTGAAGTCAGAATGGAGGTGTGTGAACTCATAGAATGGTAGTGTGTGTAGTCAAAATGGAGGTGTGTGAAGTCATAGAATGGAGGTGTGTGAAGTCACAGAATGGACGTGTGTGAAGTCATAGAATGGAGGTGTGTGAAGTCATAGAATGGAGGTGTGTGAAGTCACAGAATGGAGGTGGGGGAAGTCACAGATTGGAGGTGTGTGAAGTCCCAGAATTGAGGAGTGTGAAGTCATAGAATGGAAGTGTATGAAGTCATAAAATGGAGGTGTTTGAACTCACAGAATGGACGGTTCGAAATCTTAGAATGGAGGTGTGTGAAGTCACAGAATTGAGGTGCTTGAAGTCATATATTGGAGGTGTGTGAAGTCAAAATGGATGTGTGAAGTCATACAATGGAGGTGTGTGAAATCATATAATGAGGGTGTGTGAGGTCATAGAATGGAGGTTTGTGAAGTCACAGAATGGAGATGTGTGAAATCACAGAATAGAGGTGTGTGAACTCAGAATGGTAGTGTGTGAAGTCAGAGAATGGAGGTGTGTGAAGTCATAGAATGGAAGTGTGTGAAGTCATAGAATGGAAGTGTGTGAAGTCAGAATGGAGGTGTGTGAAGTCACAGAATGGAGGTTTGTGAAGTCATAGAATGGAGGTATGTGAAGTCATAGAATGGAGGTGTGTGAAGACTCAGAATGGAGGTGTGTGAAGTCAGAATGGAGGTGTGTAGTCATAGATTGGAGGTGGGTGAAGTCATAGAAAGAGGTGTGGGTAGTCATAGAATGCAGGTGAGTGAAGTCACAGATTCGAGGTCTGTGAAATCATGGAATGGAGGTGTGTGATATCAGATTGGAGGTGTGTGAAGTCAAAGAATGTAGGTGTGTGAAGTCATTGAATGCAGGTGTGTGAAGTCAGAATGGAGGTGTATGAAATCATAGAATGGAGTTGTGTGAAGTCAGAATAGAGGTGTGTGAAGTCATAGAATGGATGTGTGTGAACTCAGAATGGAGGTGTGTAAAGGCACAGAGTGGAGGTGTGTGAAGTCATAGAATGGAAGTGTGTGAAGTCATAGAATGGAGCTGTGTGAAGTCACAGAATGGAGATGTGTCAACTCAGAATTTAGGTGTGTGAAGTCAAAGAATGGAGGTGTGTGAAGACATAGAATGGAGTTGTGTGAAGTCAAAGAATGGAGGTGTGTGAAGTCATAGAATATATGTTTGTGAAGTAAGAATGAAGGTGTGTGAAGGCATAGAATGGAGGTGTGTGAAGTCACAGAATGGAGGTATGTGAAGGCATAGAATGGAGGTATGTGAAGTCATAGAATGGAGGTGGGTGAAGTCATAGAATGGAGGTGTGTGAAGTCACAGAATGGAGGTGTGTGAAGTCAGAATGGAGGTGTGAAGTCATAGAATGGAGTTGGGTGATGTCATAGAAAGGAGGTGTGTGAAGTCATAGAATGGAGGTGTGTGAAGTCAGAGAATAGAGATGTGTGAAGTCAGAATGGAGGTGTGTGAACTCATAGAATGGTAGTGTGTGTAGTCACAATGGAGGTGTGTGAAGTCATAGAATGGAGGTGTGTGAAGTCACAGAATGGACGTGTGTGAAATCATAGAATGGAGGTGTGTGAAGTCATAGAATGGAGGTGTGTGAAATCATAGAATGAGGGTGTGTGAGGTCATAGAATGGAGGTTTGTGAAGTCACAGAATGGAGGTGTGTGAAATCATAGAATGAATGTGTGTGAAGTCATAGAATGGAAGTGTGTGAAGTCACAGAATGGAGGTGTGTGATGTCAGATTGGAGGTGTGTGAAGTCACAGAATGGAGGTGTGTGAAATCAGAAGAGAGGTGTGCGAAGTCATAGAATGGAGGTGTGTGAAGTCAGAATGGACGTGTATGAAATCATAGAATGGAGTTGTGTGAAGTCAGAATAGAGGTGTGTGAAGTCATAGAATGGATGTGTGTGAAGTCACAGAATGGAGGTGTGGGAAGTGACAGAATAGAGGTGTGTGATATCACAGAATGGAGGTGTGTGAACTCAGAATGGAGGTGTGTAAAGGCACAGAGTGGAGGTGTGTGAAGTCATAGAATGGAAGTGTGTGAAGTCATAGAATGGAGCTGTGTGAAGTCACAGAATGGACGTTATGAAGTCATAGAATGGAGCTGTGTGAAGTCACAGAATTGAGGTGTTTGAAATCATATATTGGAGGTGTGTGAAGTCAAAATGCATGCGTGATGTCACAGAATGGAGGTTTGTGAAGTCATAGAATGGAGGTGTGTGAATGTCTCTGAAGGAAAAATGAAGGTGTGTGAAGTCATGGAATGGAGGTGTGTGAAGTCACAGAATGGAGGTGTGTGAAGTCAGAATGGAGGTGTGTAGTCATAGATTGGAGGTGGGTGAAGTCATAGAAAGGAGGTGTGGGTAGTCATAGAATGGAGGAGTGTGAAGTCATAGAGTGCATGTGAGTGAAATCACAGATTCGAGGTCTGTGAATTCATAGAATGGAGGTGTGTGATGTCAGAATGGAGGTGTGCAAAGTCATAGAATAGAGATGTGTGAAGTCAGAATGGAGGTGTGTGAAGTCATAGATGGTGTTGTGTGAAGTCATAGTATGGAGGTGTGTGAAATCATAGAATAGAATTTTGTGAAGGCACAGAATGGAGCTGAGTGAATTCAGAATGGAGGTGTGTGAAGTCACAGAGTGGAGGTGTGTGAAGGCACAGAATGGAGGTGTGTGTTCTCATAGAATGGAGGTGTGTGACGTCACAATGGAAGTGTGTGAAGTCATAGAATGGAGGTGTGTGAAGTCACAGAATGGAGGTGTGTGAAGTCATAGAATGGAGGTGTGTGAAGTCACTGAATGGAGGTGTGTGAAGTCATAGAATGGAGGTGTGTGAAGTTATAGAATGGCTGTTTGTAAAGTAAAAATGAAGGTGTGTGAAGTCATAGAATGGAGATGTGTGAAGTCAGAATGGAGGAGTGTGAAGTCACAGAATGCAGATGTGTCAACTCAGAATTTAGGTGTGTGAAGTCAAAAAATGGAGGTGTGTGAAGACATAGAATGGAGGTGAGTGAAGTCAAAGAATGGAGGTGTGTGAAGGCATAGAATGGAGGTGTGTGAAGTCATAGAATGGAGGTGTGTGAAGTCATATAATGGAGGTGTGTGAAGTCACAGAATGGAGGTGTGTGAAGTCAGAATGGAGGTGTGAAGTCATAGAATGGAGTTGGGTGAAGTCATAGAAAGGAGGTGTGTGAAGTCATAGAATGGAGGTGTGTGAAGTCAGAATGGAGGTTTGTGAACTCATAGAATGGTAGTGTGTGTAGTCACAATGGAGGTGTGTGAAGTCATAGAATGGAGGTCTGTGAAGTCACAGAATGGACGTGTGTGAAGTCATAGAATGGAGTTGTGTGAAGTCATAAAATGGAGGTGTGTGAAGTCACAGAATGGAGGTGGGGGAAGTCACAGATTGGAGGTGTGTGAAGTCCCAGAACTGAGGTGTGTGAACTCAGAATGGAGGTGTGTAAAGTCACAGAATGGAGGTGTGTGAAGTCATAGAATGGAAGTGTGTGAAGTCATGAAATGGAGGTGTGTGAAGTCACAGAATGGAAGGTTTGAAATCATAGAATGGAGGTGTGTGAAGTCACGGAATTGAGGTGTTTGAAGTCATATATTGGAGGTGTGTGAAGTACAAATGGATGTGTGAAGTCATAGAATGGAGATGTGTGAAATCATAGAATGAGGGTGTGTGAGGTCATAGAATGGAGGTTTGTGAAGTCACAGAATGGAGGTGTGTGAAATCATAGAATGAAGGTTTGTGAAGTCATAGATGGAAGTGTGTGAAGTCACAGAATGGAGGTGTGTGAAGTCACAGAATGGAGATGTGTGAAATCAGAGAATAGAGGTGTGTGAACTCAGAATGGAAGTGTGTGAAGAAGTCAGAGAATGGAGGTGTGTGAAGTCATAGAATGGAAGTGTGTGAAGTCATAGAATGGAAGTGTGTGAAGTCAGAATGGAGGTGTGTGAAGTCACAGAATGGAGGTTTGTGAAGTCATAGAATGGAGGTGTGTGAAGTCATAGAATGGATGTTTCTGAAGTAAGAATGAAGGTGTGTGAAGTCATAGAATGGAGGTGTGTGAAGTCATAGAATGGAGGTGTGTGAAGTCACAGAATGGAGGTGTGTGAAGTCAGAATGGAGGTGTGTAAAGGCACAGAATGGAGGTGTGTGAAGTCATAGAATGGAAGTGTGTGAAGTCATAGAATGGAGCTGTGTGAAGTCACAGAATGGACGTTATGAAGTCATAGAATGGAACTGTGTGAAGTCACAGAATTGAGGTGTTTGAAGTCATATATTGGAGGTGTGTGAAGTCAAAATGCATGTGTGAAGTCACAGAATGGAGGTTTGTGAAGTCATAGAATGGAGGTGTGTGAATGTTTCTGAAGTAAAAATGAAGGTGTGTGAAGTCATGGAATGGAGGTGTGTGAAGTCACAGAATGGAGGTGAGTGAAGTCAGAATGGAGGTGTGTAGTCATAGATTGGAGGTGGGTGAAGTCATAGAAAGCAGGTGTGGGAAGTCATAGAATGGAGGAGTGTGAAGTCAAAGAGTGCATGTGAGTGAAATCACAGATTCGAGGTCTGTGAAGTCATAGAATGGGGGTGTGTGATGTCAGCATGGAGATGTGCGAAGACATAGAATAGAGGTGTGTGAAGTCACAATGGAGGTGTGTGAAGTCATAGATGGAGTTGTGTGAAGTCATAGTATGGAGTTGTGTGAAATCATAGAATAGAGTTTTGTGAAGGCACAGAATGGAGCTGTGTGAATTCAGATTGGAGGTGTGTGAAGTCATAGAATGGAGGTGTGTGAAGTCAGATTGGAGGTGTGTGAACTCATAGAATGGAGGTGTGTGACGTCACAATGGAAGTGTGTGAAGTCATAGAATGGAGGTGTGTGAAGTCACAGAATGGAGGTGTGTGAAATCATAGAATGGAGGTGTGTGAAGTCACTGAATGGAGGTGTGTGAAGTCATAGAATGGAGGTGTGTGAAGTTATAGAATGGATGTTCGTAAAGTAAAAATGAAGGTGTGTGAAGTCATAGAATGGAGATGTGTGAAGTCAGAATGGAGGTGTGTGAAGTCACAGATTGGAGATGTGTCAACTCAGAATTTAGGTGTGTGAAGTCAAAGAATGGAGGTGTGTGAAGACATAGAATGGAGGTGTGTGAAGTCAAAGAATGGAGGTGTGTGAAGTCATAGAATATATGTTTGTGAACTAAGAATGAAGGTGTGTGAAGGCATAGAATGGATGTGTGAAGTCACAGAATGGAGGTGTGTGGAGGCATAGAATGGAGGTGTGTGAAGTCATAGAATGGAGGTGTGTGAAGTCATATAATGGAGGTGTGTGAAGTCACAGAATGGAGGTGTGTGAAGTCAGAATGTAGGTGTGAAGTCATAGAATGGAGTTGGGTGATGTCATAGAAAGGAGGTGTGTGAAGTCATAGAATGGAGCTCTGTGAAGTCATAGAATGGAGGTGTGTGAAGTCAGAATGGAGGTGTGTGTACTCATAGAATGGTAGTGTGTGTAGTCACAATGCAGGTGTGTGAAGTCATAGAATAGAGGTGTGTGAAGTCACAGAATGGACGTGTGTGAAGTCATAGAATGGAGGTGTGTGAAGTCACAGAATGGACGTTATGAAGTCATAGAATGGAGCTGTGTCAAGTCACAGAATTGAGGTGTTTAAAGTCATATATTGGAGGTGTGTGAAGTCAAAATGCATGTGTGAAGTCACAGAATGGAGGTGTGTGAACTCAGAATGGAGGTGTGTAAAGGCACAGAATGGAGGTGTGTGAAGTCATAGAATGGAAGTGTGTGAAGTCATAGAATGGAGCTGTGTGAAGTCACAGAATGGACGTTATGAAGTCATAGAATGGAGCTGTGTGAAGTCACAGAATTGAGGTGTTTGAAGTCATATATTGGAGGTGTGTGAAGTCAAAATGCATGTGTGAAGTCACAGAATGGAGGTTTGTGAAGTCAAAGAATGGAGGTGTGTGAATGTTTCTGAAGTAAAAATGAAGGTGTGTGAAGTCATGGAATGGAGGTGTGTGAAGTCACAGAATGGAGGTGTGTGAAGTCAGAATGGAGGTGTGTAGTCATAGATTGGAGGTGGGTGAAGTCATAGAAAGGAGGTGTGGGAAGTCATAGAATGGAGAAGTGTGAAGTCATAGAGTGCATGTGAGTGAAGTCACAGATTCGAGGTCTTTGAAGTCATAGAATGGAGGTGTGTGATGTCAGAATGGAGGTGTGCGAAGTCATAGAATAGAGGTGTGTGAAGTCAGAATGGAGGTGTGTGAAGTCATAGTATGGAGGTGTGTGAAATCATAGAATGGAGTTTTGTGAAGTCACAGAATGGAGCTGTGTGAATTCAGAATGGAGGTGTGTGAAGTCATAGAATGGAGGTGTGTGAAGTCAGAATGGAGGTGTGTGAACTCATAGAATGGAGGTGTGTGACGTCACAATGGAAGTGTGTGAAGTCATAGAATGGAGATGTGTGAAGTCACAGAGTGGAGGTGTGTGAAGGCACAGAATGGAGGGGTGTGAAGTCAAAGAATGGAGGTGTGTAAAGTCACAGAGTGGAGGTGTGTGAAGTCACAGAATGGAGGTGTGTGAAGTCATACAATGGAGGTGTGTGAAGCCGGAATGGAGGTGTGTGAAGTCACAGAATGGAGGTGTGTGAACTCAGAATGGAGGTGTGTGAAGTCATAGTATGGAGATATGTGAAATCATAGAATGAAATTTTGTGAAGTCACAGAATGGAGTTGTGTGAGTCAGAATTGAGGAGTGTGAAGTCATAGAATGTAGATGTGGGAAGTCAAAGAATGGAGTATTGTGAAGTCACCGAAGGAAGGTTTGTGAAGTCATAGAATGGAGGTATGAGAAATCAAATTAGAGGGGTGTGAAGTTGGAGAATGGAGGTGTGTGAAGTCATAGAATGGAGGTGGGTGAACTCATAGAATGGAGGTGTGTGACGTCACAATGGAAGTTTGTGAATTCAGAGATAGGAGGTGTGTGAAGTCAAAGAATGGAGGTGGGCGAAGTCATACAATGGAGGTGTGTGAAGTCAGAATGGAGGTGTGTGAAGTCACAGAATGGAGGTGTGTGAACTCATAATGGAGTTGTGTGAAGTCATAGATGGAGGTGTGTGAAGTCATAGTATGGAGTATTGTGAAGTCACCGAAGTGAGGTTTGTGAAGTTATAGAATGGAGGTATGAGAAATCAAATTAGAGGGATGTGAAGTCGGAGAATGGAGGTGTGTGAAGTCATAGAATGGAGGTGGGTGAAGTCATTGAATGAAGGTGTGTGAAGTCACTGAATGGACGGGTTTAAAGTCATAGAATGGAGGTGTGTGAAGTCAGAGAATTGAGCTGATTGAAGTCATATATTTGAGGTGTGTGAAGTCAAAATGGATATGTGAAGTCATAGAATATAGGTGTGTGAAGTCATAGAATGGAGGTGTGTGAAGTCACAGAATGGAAGGGTGTGAAGTCATAGAATGGACGTGTGTGAAGTCAGAATGGAGGTGTGTTAAGTCACCAAATGGAGTTTTGTGAACTCAGTATGGAGGTGTGTGAACTCACAGAATGGAGGTTTGTGAAGGCATAGATGGAGGTGAGTGAGGTCATAGAATGGATGTTTCTGAAGTAAGAATGAAGGTGTGTGAAGTCATAGAATGGAGGTGTGTGAAGTCATTGAATGGAGGTGTGTGAAGTCACTGAATGGAAGTGTGTGAATTCAGAATGGAGGTGTGAAGTTATAGAATGAAGGTGGGTGAAGTCATAGAAAGGAGGTGTGGGAAGTCATAGAATGGAGGAGTGTGAAGTCATAGAGTGGAGTTGAGTGAAGTCACAGATTCGAGGTCTGTGAAGTCATAGATTGGAGGTGTGTGATGTCAGAATGGAGGTGTGCGAAGTCACAGAATAGAGGTTTGTGAAGTCAGAATGGAGGTGTGTGAAGTCATAGAATGGAGGTGTGTGAACTCATAGAATGGAGGTGTGTGACGTCACAATGGAAGTGTGTGAAGTCACAGAATGGAGGTGTGTGAATACATACAATGGAGGTGTTTGAAGTCAGAATGGAATTTTGTGAAGTCACAGAATTGAGCTGTGTGAATTCAGAATGGAGGTATGTGAAGTCAGAATGGAGGTGTGTGAAGTCAGAATGGAGGTGTTGAACTCATAGAATGGAGGTGTGTGTAGTCACAATGGAGGTGTTTGAAGTCATAGAATGGAGGTGTGTGAAGTCACAGAATGGAGGTGTGTGAAGTCATAGAATGGAGGTGTGTGAAGTCATAGAATGGGTGTTTGTGAATTAAGAATGAAGGTGTGTTAAGTCATAGAATGGAGGTGAATGAAGACACAGAATGGAGGTGTGGAAGTCACAGAATGGAGGTGTGTGAAGTCATAGAATGGAAGTGTGTTAAGTCATCGAATGGAGGTGTGTGATGTCACAGAATGGACGGTATGAAGTCATAGAATGGAGGTGTGTGAAGTCCCAGAATTGAGGTGTTTGAAGTCATATACTGGAGGTGTGTAAAATCAAAATGGATGTGTGAAGTCATAGAATGGAGGTGTGTGAAATCATAGAAAGAGGGTGTGTGAGGTCATAGAATGGAGGTGTGTGAAGTCACAGAATGGATGTGTGTGAAGTCATAGAATGGAGGTGTGTGAAGTCACAGTTTGGAGCTGTGTGAAGTCACAGATTGGAGGTGTGTGAAGTCACAGAATGGAGGTGTGTGAACTCAGAATGGAGGTGTGTGAAGTCACAGAATGGAGGTGTACGAAGTCATAGAATGGAAGTGTGTGAAGTCATAGAATGGAGGTGTGTGAAGTCAGAATGGAGGTGTGTGAAGTCAACGAATGGAGTTTTGTGAACTCAGAATGGAGGTGTGTGAAGTCACAGAATGGAGGTTTGTGAAGTCATAGAATGGAGGTGTGTGAAGTCATAGAATGGATGTTTCTGAAGTAAGAATGAAGGTGTGTGAAGTCATAGAATGGAGGTATGTGAACTCATAGATTGGGGGTGTGTGAAGTCACAGAATGGAGGTGTGTGAAGTCATAGAATGGAGGTGTGTGAAGTCATAGAATGGATGTTTCTGAAGTAAGAATGAAGGTGTGTGAAGTCATAGAATGGAGGTGTGTGAAGTCATAGAATGGAGGTGTGTGAAGTCACAGAATGGAGGTGTGTAGTCATAGATTGGAGGTGGGTGAAGTCATAGAAAGAGGTGTGGGTAGTCATAGAGTACAGGTGAGTGAAGTCACAGATTCGAGGTCTGTGAAATCATGGAATGGAGGTGTGTGATGTCAGATTGGAGGTGTGTGAATTCAAAGAATGTAGGTGTGCGAAGTCATAGAATGGAGGTGTGTGAAGTCAGAATGGAGGTGTATGAAGTCATAGAATGGAGTTGTGTGAAGTCAGAATAGAGGTGTGTGAAGTCATAGAATGGAGGTGTGTGAAGTCACAGAATGGAGGTGTGGGAAGTGACAGAATAGAGGTGTGTGACGTCACAGAATGGAGGTGTGTGAACTCAGAATGGAGGTGTGTAAAGGCACAGAATGGAGGTGTGTGAAGTCATAGAATGGAAGTGTGTGAAGTCATAGAATGGAGCTGTCTGAAGTCAAAGAATGGACGTTATGAAGTCATAGAATGGAGCTGTGTGAAGTCACAGAATTGAGGTGTTTGAAGTCATATATTGGAGGTGTGTGAAGTCAAAATGCATGTGTGAAGTCACAGAATGGAGGTTTGTGAAGTCATAGAATGGAGGTGTGTGAATGTTTCTAGAGTAAAAATGAAGGTGTGTGAAGTCATGGAATGGAGGTATGTGAAGTCACAGAATGGAGGTGTGTGAAGTCAGAATGGAGGTGTGTAGTCATAGATTGGAGGTGGGTGAAGTCATAGAAAGCAGGTGTGGGAACTCATAGAATGGAGGAGTGTGAAGTCAAAGAGTGCATGTGAGTGAAATCACAGATTCGAGGTCTGTGAAGTCATAGAATGGGGGTGTGTGATGTCAGAATGGAGATGTGCGAAGTCATAGAATAGAGGTGTGTGAAGTCAGAATGGAGGTGTGTGAAGTCATAGATGGAGTTGTGTGAAGTCATAGTATGGAGGTGTGTGAAATCATAGAATAGAGTTTTGTGAAGGCACAGAATGGAGCTGTGTGAATTCAGATTGGAGGTGTGTGAAGTCATAGAATGGAGGTGTGTGAAGTCAGATTGGAGGTGTGTGAACTCATAGAATGGAGGTGTGTGAAGTCACTGAATGGAGGTGTGTGAAGTCATAGAATGGAGGTGTGTAAAGTTATTGAATGGATGTTTGTAAAGTAAAAATGAAGGTGTGTGAAGTCACAGAATGGAGATGTGTGAAGTCAGAATGGAGGTGTGTGAAGTCACAGATTGGAGATGTGTCAACTCAGAATTTAGGTGTGTGAAGTCAAAGAATGGAGGTGTGTGAAGACATAGAATGGAGGTGTGTGAAGTCAAAGAATGGAGGTGTGTGAAGTCATAGAATATATGTTTGTGAAGTAAGAATGAAGGTGTGTGAAGGCATAGAATGGATGTGTGAAGTCACAGAATGGAGGTGTGTGGAGGCATAGAATGGAGGTGTGTGAAGTCAAGGAATGGAGGTGTGTGAAGTCATATAATGGAGGTGTGTGAAGTCACAGAATGGAGGTGTGTGAAGTCAGAATGGAGGTGTGAAGTCATAGAATGGAGTTGGGTGATGTCATAGAAAGGAGGTGTGTGAAGTCATAGAATGGAGCTCTGTGAAGTCATAGAATGGAGGTGTGTGAAGTCAGAATGGAGGTGTGTGTACTCATAGAATGGTAGTGTGTGTAGTCACAATGCAGGTGTGTGAAGTCATAGAATGGAGGTGTGTGAAGTCACAGAATGGACGTGTGTGAAGTCATAGAATGGAGGTGTGTGAAGTCACAGAATGGAGGTGTGTGAAGTCACAGAATGGAGGTGGTGGAAGTCACAGAATGGAGGTGTGTGAAGTCACAGAATGGAGGTGTGTAAAGTCACAGAATGGTGGTGTGTGAAGTCATAGAATGGAAGTTGTGAAGTCATAAAATGGAGGTGTGTGAAGTCACAGAATGGACGGTTTGAAATCATAGAATGGAGGTGTGTGAAGTCACAAAATTGAGGTGTTTGAAGTCATATATTGGAGGTGTGTGAAGTCAAAATGCATGCGTGAAGTCACAGAATGGAGGTTTGTGAAGTCATAGAATGGAGGTGTGTGAATGTCTCTGAAGGAAAAATGAAGGTGTGTGAAGTCATGGAATGGAGGTGTGTGAAGTCACAGAATGGAGGTGTGTGAAGTCAGAATGGAGGTGTGTAGTCATAGATTGGAGGTGGGTGAAGTCATAGAAAGGAGGTGTGGGTAGTCATAGAATGGAGGAGTGTGAAGTCATAGAGTGCATGTGAGTGAAATCACAGATTTGAGGTCTGTGAATTCATAGAATGGAGGTGTGTGATGTCAGAATGGAGGTGTGCAAAGTCATAGAATAGAGATGTGTGAAGTCAGAATGGAGGTGTGTGAAGTCATAGATGGTGTTGTGTGAAGTCATAGTATGGAGGTGTGTGAAATCATAGAATACAGTTTTGTGAAGGCACAGAATGGAGCTGAGTGAATTCAGAATGGAGGTGTGTGAAGTCACAGAGTGGAGGTGTGTGAAGGCACAGAATGGAGGTGTGTGTTCTCATAGAATGGAGGTGTGTGACGTCACAATGGAAGTGTGTGAAGTCATAGAATGGAGGTGTGTGAAGTCACAGAATGGAGGTGTGTGAAGTCATAGAATGGAGGTGTGTGAAGTCATAGAATGGAGGTGTGTGAAGTCACAGAATGGAGGTGTGTGAAGTCATAGAATGGAGGTGTGTGAAGTCACTGAATGGAGGTGTGTGAAGTCATAGAATGGAGGTGTGTGAAGTTATAGAATGGCTGTTTGTAAAGTAAAAATGAAGGTGTGTGAAGTCATAGAATGGAGATGTGTGAAGTCAGAATGGAGGAGTGTGAAGTCACAGAATGCAGATGTGTCAACTCAGAATTTAGGTGTGTGAAGTCAAAAAATGGAGGTGTGTGAAGACATAGAATGGAGGTGAGTGAAGTCAAAGAATGGAGGTGTGTGAAGGCATAGAATGGAGGTGTGTGAAGTCATAGAATGGAGGTGTGTGAAGTCATATAATGGAGGTGTGTGAAGTCACAGAATGGAGGTGTGTGAAGTCAGAATGGAGGTGTGAAGTCATAGAATGGAGTTGGGTGAAGTCATAGAAAGGAGGTGTGTGAAGTCATAGAATCGAGGTGTGTGAAGTCAGAATGGAGGTTTGTGAACTCATAGAATGGTAGTGTGTGTAGTCACAATGGAGGTGTGAGAAGTCATAGAATGGAGGTCTGTGAAGTCACAGAATGGACGTGTGTGAAGTCATAGAATGGAGGTGTGTGAAGTCATAAAATGGAGGTGTGTGAAGTCACAGAATGGAGGTGGGGGAAGTCACAGATTGGAGGTGTGTGAAGTCCCAGAACTGAGGTGTGTGAACTCAGAATGGAGGTGTGTAAAGTCACAGAATGGAGGTGTGTGAAGTCATAGAATGGAAGTGTGTGAAGTCATAAAATGGAGGTGTGTGAAGTCACAGAATGGACGGTTTGAAATCATAGAATGGAGGTGTGTGAAGTCACAGAATTGAGGTGTTTGAAGTCATATATTGGAGGTGTGTGAAGTACAAATGGATGTGTGAAGTCATAGAATGGAGATGTGTGAAATCATAGAATGAGGGTGTGTGAGGTCATAGAATGGAGGTTTGTGAAGTCACAGAATGGAGGTGTGTGAAATCATAGAATGAAGGTGTGTGAAGTCATAGATGGAAGTGTGTGAAGTCACAGAATGGAGGTGTGTGAAGTCACAGAATGGAGATGTGTGAAATCAGAGAATAGAGGTGTGTGAACTCAGAATGGAAGTGTGTGAAGAAGTCAGAGAATGGAGGTGTGTGAAGTCATAGAATGGAAGTGTGTGAAGTCATAGAATGGAAGTGTGTGAAGTCAGAATGGAGGTGTGTGAAGTCACAGAATGGAGGTTTGTGAAGTCATAGAATGGAGGTGTGTGAAGTCATAGAATGGATGTTTCTGAAGTAAGAATGAAGGTGTGTGAAGTCATAGAATGGAGGTGTGTGAAGTCATAGAATGGAGGTGTGTGAAGTCACAGAATGGAGGTTTGTGAAGTCAGAATGGAGGTGTGTAGTCATAGATTGGAGGTGGGTGAAGTCATAGAAAGGGGTGTGGGTAGTCATAGAGTGCAGGTGAGTGAAGTCACAGATTCGAGGTCTGTGAAATCATGGAATGGAGGTGTGTGATGTCAGATTGGAGGTGTGTGAAGTCAAAGAATGTAGGTGTGTGAAGTCATTGAATAGAGGTGTGTGAAGTCACAGAATGGAGGTGTGTGAAATCAGAAGAGAGGTGTGCGAAGTCATAGAATGGAGGTGTGTGAAGTCAGAATGGAGGTGTATGAAGTCATAGAATGGAGGTGTGTGAAGTCAGAATAGAGGTGTGTGAAGTCATAGAATGGAGGTGTGTGAAGTCACAGAATGGAGGTTTGGGAAGTGACAGAATAGAGGTGTGTGACGTCACAGAATGGAGGTGTGTGAACTCAGAATGGAGGTGTGTAAAGGCACAGAATGGAGGTGTGTGAAGTCATAGAATGGAAGTGTGTGAAGTCATAGAATGGAGCTGTGTGAAGTCACAGAATGGACGTTATGAAGTCATAGAATGGAGCTGTGTGAAGTCACAGAATTGAGGTGTTTGAAGTCATATATTGGAGGTGTGTGAAGTCAAAATGCATGTGTGAAGTCACAGAATGGAGGTTTGTGAAGTCATAGAATGGAGGTGTGTGAATGTTTCTGAAGTAAAAATGAAGGTGTGTGAAGTCATGGAATGGAGGTGTGTGAAGTCACAGAATGGAGGTGAGTGAAGTCAGAATGGAGGTGTGTAGTCATAGATTGGAGGTGGGTGAAGTCATAGAAAGCAGGTGTGGGAAGTCATAGAATGGAGGAGTGTGAAGTCAAAGAGTGCATGTGAGTGAAATCACAGATTCGAGGTCTGTGAAGTCATAGAATGGGGGTGTGTGATGTCAGCATGGAGATGTGCGAAGACATAGAATAGAGGTGTGTGAAGTCACAATGGAGGTGTGTGAAGTCATAGATGGAGTTGTGTGAAGTCATAGTATGGAGTTGTGTGAAATCATAGAAAAGAGTTTTGTGAAGGCACAGAATGGAGCTGTGTGAATTCAGAATGGAGGTGTGTGAAGTCATAGAATGGAGGTGTGTGAAGTCAGATTGGAGGTGTGTGAACTCATAGAATGGAGGTGTGTGACGTCACAATGGAAGTATGCGAAGTCATAGAATGGAGGTGTGAAGTCACAGAATGGAGGTGTGTGAAATCATAGAATGGAGGTGTGTGAAGTCACTGAATGGAGGTGTGTGAAGTCATAGAATGGAGGTGTGTGAAGTTATAGAATGGATGTTCGTAAAGTAAAAATGAAGGTGTGTGAAGTCATAGAATGGAGATGTGTGAAGTCAGAATGGAGGTGTGTGAAGTCACAGATTGGAGATGTGTCAACTCAGAATTTAGGTGTGTGAAGTCAAAGAATGGAGGTGTGTGAAGACATAGAATGGAGGTGTGTGAAGTCAAAGAATGGAGGTGTGTGAAGTCATAGAATATATGTTTGTGAACTAAGAATGAAGGTGTGTGAAGGCATAGAATGGATGTGTGAAGTCACAGAATGGAGGTGTGTGGAGGCATAGAATGGAGGTGTGTGAAGTCATAGAATGGAGGTGTGTGAAGTCATATAATGGAGGTGTGTGAAGTCACAGAATGGAGGTGTGTGAAGTCAGAATGGAGGTGTGAAGTCATAGAATGGAGTTGGGTGATGTCATAGAAAGGAGGTGTGTGAAGTCATAGAATGGAGCTCTGTGAAGTCATAGAATGGAGGTGTGTGAAGTCAGAATGGAGGTGTGTGTACTCATAGAATGGTAGTGTGTGTAGTCACAATGCAGGTGTGTGAAGTCATAGAATGGAGGTGTGTGAAGTCACAGAATGGACGTGTGTGAAGTCATAGAATGGAGGTGTGTGAAGTCACAGAATGGACGTTATGAAGTCATAGAATGGAGCTGTGTCAAGTCACAGAATTGAGGTGTTTGAAGTCATATATTGGAGGTGTGTGAAGTCAAAATGCATGTGTGAAGTCACAGAATGGAGGTGTGTG
Source organism: Megascapheus bottae (assembly GCA_024803745.1). Lineage (NCBI taxonomy): Eukaryota > Metazoa > Chordata > Mammalia > Rodentia > Geomyidae > Megascapheus > Megascapheus bottae. The sequence continues at coordinate 503,688 of JANJXV010000159.1, read as the reverse complement.
AACTCAGAATGGAGGTGTGTAAAGGCACAGAATGGAGGTGTGTGAAGTCATAGAATGGAAGTGTGTGAAGTCATAGAATGGAGCTGTGTGAAGTCACAGAATGGACGTTATGAAGTCATAGAATGAAGCTGTGTGAAGTCACAGAATTGAGGTGTTTGAAGTCATATATTGGAGGTGTGTGAAGTCAAAATGCATGTGTGAAGTCACAGAATGGAGGTTTGTGAAGTCAAAGAATGGAGGTGTGTGAATGTTTCTGAAGTAAAAATGAAGGTGTGTGAAGTCATGGAATGGAGGTGTGTGAAGTCACAGAATGGAGGTGTGTGAAGTCAGAATGGAGGTGTGTAGTCATAGATTGGAGGTGGGTGAAATCATAGAAAGGAGGTGTGGGAAGTCATAGAATGGAGAAGTGTGAAGTCATAGAGTGCATGTGAGTGAAGTCACAGATTCGAGGTCTGTGAAGTCATAGAATGGAGGTGTGTGATGTCAGAATGGAGGTGTGCGAAGTCATAGAATAGAGGTGTGTGAAGTCAGAATGGAGGTGTATGAAGTCATAGTATGGAGGTGTGTGAAATCATAGAATGGAGTTTTGTGAAGTCACAGAATGGAGCTGTGTGAATTCAGAATGGAGGTGTGTGAAGTCATAGAATGGAGGTGTGTGAAGTCAGAATGGAGGTGTGTGAACTCATAGAATGGAGGTGTGTGACGTCACAATGGAAGTGTGTGAAGTCATAGAATGGAGATGTGTGAAGTCACAGAGTGGAGGCGTGTGAAGGCACAGAATGGAGCGGTGTGAAGTCAAAGAATGGAGGTGTGTAAAGTCACAGAGTGGAGGTGTGTGAAGTCACAGAATGGAGGTGTGTGAAGTCATACAATGGAGGTGTGTGAAGCCGGAATGGAGGTGTGTGAAGTCACAGAATGGAGGTGTGTGAACTCAGAATGGAGGTGTGTGAAGTCATAGTATGGAGATATGTGAAATCATAGAATGAAATTTTGTGAAGTCACAGAATGGAGTTGTGTGAGTCAGAATTGAGGAGTGTGAAGTCATAGAATGTAGATGTGGGAAGTCAAAGAATGGAGTATTGTGAAGTCACCGAAGGAAGGTTTGTGAAGTCATAGAATGGAGGTATGAGAAATCAAATTAGAGGGGTGTGAAGTCGGAGAATGGAGGTGTGTGAAGTCATAGAATGGAGGTGGGTGAAGTCATAGAATGGAGGTGTGTGAATTCAGATGGAGGTGTGTGAAGTCATAGAATGGAGGTGTGTCAACTCAGAAAGGAGGTGTGTGAAGGCATAGAATGGAGGTGAGTGAAGTCATAGAATGGAGGTGTGTGAACTCATAGAATGGAGGTGTGTGACGTCACAATGGAAGTTTGTGAATTCAGAGATAGGAGGTGTGTGAAGTCAAAGAATGGAGGTGGGCGAAGTCATACAATGGAGGTGTGTGAAGTCAGAATGGAGGTGTGTGAAGTCACAGAATGGAGGTGTGTGAACTCATAATGGAGTTGTGTGAAGTCATAGATGGAGGTGTGTGAAGTCATAGTATGGAGTATTGTGAAGTCACCGAAGTGAGGTTTGTGAAGTTATAGAATGGAAGTATGAGAAATCAAATTAGAGGGATGTGAAGTCGGAGAATGGAGGTGTGTGAAGTCATAGAATGGAGGTGGGTGAAGTCATTGAATGAAGGTGTGTGAAGTCACTGAATGGACGGGTTTAAAGTCATAGAATGGAGGTGTGTGAAGTCAGAGAATTGAGCTGATTGAAGTCATATAATTGAGGTGTGTGAAGTCAAAATGGATGTGTGAAGTCATAGAATGTAGGTGTGTGAAGTCATAGAATGGAGGTGTGTGAAGTCACAGAATGGAAGGGTGTGAAGTCATAGAATGGACGTGTGTGAAGTCAGAATGGAGGTGTGTTAAGTCACCAAATGGAGTTTTGTGAACTCAGTATGGAGGTGTGTGAACTCACAGAATGGAGGTTTCTGAAGGCATAGATGGAGGTGAGTGAGGTCATAGAATGGATGTTTCTGAAGTAAGAATGAAGGTGTGTGAAGTCATAGAATGGAGGTGTGTGAAGTCATTGAATGGAGGTGTGTGAAGTCACTGAATGGAAGTGTGTGAATTCAGAATGGAGGTGTGAAGTCATAGAATGAAGGTGGGTGAAGTCATAGAAAGGAGGTGTGGGAAGTCATAGAATGGAGGAGTGTGAAGTCATAGAGTGGAGTTGAGTGAAGTCACAGATTCGAGGTCTGTGAAGTCATAGATTGGAGGTGTGTGATGTCAGAATGGAGGTGTGCGAAGTCACAGAATAGAGGTTTGTGAAGTCAGAATGGAGGTGTGTGAAGTCATAGAATGGAGGTGTGTGAACTCATAGAATGGAGGTGTGTGACGTCACAATGGAAGTGTGTGAAGTCACAGAATGGAGGTGTGTGAATACATACAATGGAGGTGTTTGAAGTCAGAATGGAATTTTGTGAAGTCACAGAATTGAGCTGTGTGAATTCAGAATGGAGGTATGTGAAGTCAGAATGGAGGTGTGTGAAGTCAGAATGGAGGTGTTGAACTCATAGAATGGAGGTGTGTGTAGTCACAATGGAGGTGTTTGAAGTCATAGAATGGAGGTGGGTGAAGTCACAGAATGGAGGTGTGTGAAGTCATAGAATGAAGGTGTGTTAAGTCATAGAATGGAGGTGAATGAAGACACAGAATGGAGGTGTGGAAGTCACAGAATGGAGGTGTGTGAGGTCATAGAATGGAAGTGTGTTAAGTCATCGAATGGAGATGTGTGATGTCACAGAATGGACGGTATGAAGTCATAGAATGGAGGTGTGTGAAGTCCCAGAATTGAGGTGTTTGAAGTCATATACTGGAGGTGTGTAAAATCAAAATGGATGTGTGAAGTCATAGAATGGAGGTGTGTGAAATCATAGAAAGAGGGTGTGTGAGGTCATAGAATGGAGGTGTGTGAAGTCACAGAATGGATGTGTGTGAAGTCATAGAATGGAGGTGTGTGAAGTCACAGTTTGGAGCTCTGTGAAGTCATAGATTGGAGGTGTGTGAAGTCACAGAATGGAGGTGTGTGAACTCAGAATGGAGGTGTGTGAAGTCACAGAATGGAGGTGTACGAAGTCATAGAATGGAAGTGTGTGAAGTCATAGAATGGAGGTGTGTGAAGTCAGAATGGAGGTGTGTGAAGTCAACGAATGGAGTTTTGTGAACTCAGAATGGAGGTGTGTGAAGTCACAGAATGGAGGTTTGTGAAGTCATAGAATGGAGGTGTGTGAAGTCATAGAATGGATGTTTCTGAAGTAAGAATGAAGGTGTGTGAAGTCATAGAATGGAGGTATGTGAACTCATAGATTGGGGGTGTGTGAAGTCACAGAATGGAGGTGTGTGAAGTCATAGAATGGAGGTGTGTGAAGTCATAGAATGGATGTTTCTGAAGTAAGAATGAAGGTGTGTGAAGTCATAGAATGGAGGTGTGTGAAGTCATAGAATGGAGGTGTGTGAAGTCACAGAATGGAGGTGTGTAGTCATAGATTGGAGGTGGGTGAAGTCATAGAAAGAGGTGTGGGTAGTCATAGAGTACAGGTGAGTGAAGTCACAGATTCGAGGTCTGTGAAATCATGGAATGGAGGTGTGTGATGTCAGAGTGGAGGTGTGTGAATTCAAAGAATGTAGGTGTGTGAAGTCATTGAATGGAGGTGTGTGAAGTCACAGAATGTAGGTGTGTGAAATCAGAAGAGAGGTGTGCGAAGTCATAGAATGGAGGTGCGTGAAGTCAGAATGGAGGTGTATGGAGTCATAGAATGGAGGTGTGTGAAGTCAGAATAGAGGTGTGTGAAGTCATAGAATGGAGGTGTGTGATGTCACAGAATGGAGGTGTGGGAAGTGACAGAATAGAGGTGTGTGACGTCACAGAATGGAGGTGTGTGAACTCAGAATGGAGGTGTGTAAAGGCACAGAATGGAGGTGTGTGAAGTCATAGAATGGAAGTGTGTGAAGTCATAGAATGGAGCTGTCTGAAGTCAAAGAATGGACGTTATGAAGTCATAGAATGGAGCTGTGTGAAGTCACAGAATTGAGGTGTTTGAAGTCATATATTGGAGGTGTGTGAAGTCAAAATGCATGTGTGAAGTCACAGAATGGAGGTTTGTGAAGTCATAGAATGGAGGTGTGTGAATGTTTCTAGAGTAAAAATGAAGGTGTGTGAAGTCATGGAATGGAGGTATGTGAAGTCACAGAATGGAGGTGTGTGAAGTCAGAATGGAGGTGTGTAGTCATAGATTGGAGGTGGGTGAAGTCATAGAAAGCAGGTGTGGGAACTCATAGAATGGAGGAGTGTGAAGTCAAAGAGTGCATGTGAGTGAAATCACAGATTCGAGGTCTGTGAAGTCATAGAATGGGGGTGTGTGATGTCAGAATGGAGATGTGCGAAGTCATAGAATAGAGGTGTGTGAAGTCAGAATGGAGGTGTGTGAAGTCATAGATGGAGTTGTGTGAAGTCATAGTATGGAGGTGTGTGAAATCATAGAATAGAGTTTTGTGAAGGCACAGAATGGAGCTGTGTGAATTCAGATTGGAGGTGTGTAAAGTCATACAATGGAGGTGTGTGAAGTCAGATTGGAGGTGTGTGAACTCATAGAATGGAGGTGTGTGAAGTCACTGAATGGAGGTGTGTGAAGTCATAGAATGGAGGTGTGTAAAGTTATTGAATGGATGTTTGTAAAGTAAAAATGAAGGTGTGTGAAGTCACAGAATGGAGATGTGTGAAGTCAGAATGGAGGTGTGTGAAGTCACAGATTGGAGATGTGTCAACTCAGAATTTAGGTGTGTGAAGTCAAAGAATGGAGGTGTGTGAAGACATAGAATGGAGGTGTGTGAAGTCAAAGAATGGAGGTGTGAAGTCATAGAATATATGTTTGTGAAGTAAGAATGAAGGTGTGTGAAGGCATAGAATGGATGTGTGAAGTCACAGAATGGAGGTGTGTGGAGGCATAGAATGGAGGTGCGTGAAGTCAAGGAATGGAGGTGTGTGAAGTCATATAATGGAGGTGTGTGAAGTCACAGAATGGAGGTGTGTGAAGTCAGAATGGAGGTGTGAAGTCATAGAATGGAGTTGGGTGATGTCATAGAAAGGAGGTGTGTGAAGTCATAGAATGGAGCTCTGTGAAGTCATAGAATGGAGGTGTGTGAAGTCAGAATGGAGGTGTGTGTACTCATAGAATGGTAGTGTGTGTAGTCACAATGCAGGTGTGTGAAGTCATAGAATGGAGGTGTGTGAAGTCACAGAATGGACGTGTGTGAAGTCATAGAATGGAGGTGTGTGAAGTCACAGAATGGAGGTGTGTGAAGTCACAGAATGGAGGTGGTGGAAGTCACAGAATGGAGGTGTGTGAAGTCACAGAATGGAGGTGTGTAAAGTCACAGAATGGTGGTGTGTGAAGTCATAGAATGGAAGTTGTGAAGTCATAAAATGGAGGTGTGTGAAGTCACAGAATGGACGGTTTGAAATCATAGAATGGAGGTGTGTGAAGTCACAAAATTGAGGTGTTTGAAGTCATATATTGGAGGTGTGTGAAGTCAAAATGGATGTGTGAAGTCATAGAATGGAGGTGTGTGAAATCATAGAATGAGGGTGTGTGAGGTCATAGAATGGAGGTTTGTGAAGTCACAGAATGGAGGTGTGTGAAATCATAGAATGAAGGTGTGTGAAGTCATAGAATGGAAGTGTGTGAAGTCACAGAATGGATGTGTGTGAAGTCACAGAATGGAGATGTGTGAAATCACAGAATAGAGGTGTGTGAACTCAGAATGGAAGTGTGTGAAGTCAGAGAATCGAGGTGTGTGAAGTCATAGAATGGAAGTGTGTGAAGTCATAGAATGGAAGTGTGTGAAGTCAGAATGGAGGTGTGTGAAGTCACAGAATGGAGGTTTGTGAAGTCACAGAATGGAGGTGTGTGAAGTCATAGAATGGATGTTTCTGAAGTAAGAATGAAGGTGTGTGAAGTCATAGAATGGAGGTGTGTGAAGTCATAGAATGGATGTGTGTGAAGTCACAGAATATAGGTGTGTGAAGTCAGAATGGAGGTGTGTAGTCATATATTGGAGGTGGGTGAAGTCATAGAAAGAGGTGTGGGTAGTCATAGAGTGCAGGTGAGTGAAGTCATTAGATTCGAGGTCTGTGAAATCATAGAATGGAGGTGTGTGATGTCAGATTGGAGGTGTGTGAAGTCAAAGAATGTGGGTGTGTGAAGTCATTGAATGTAGGTGTGTGAAGTCACAGAATGGAGGTGTGTGAAATCAGAAGAGAGGTGTGCGAAGTCATAGAATGGAAGTGTGTGAAGTCAGAATGGAGGTGTATGAAGTCATAGAATGGACGTGTGTGAAGTCACAGAATGGAGGTGTGGGAAGTGACAGAATAGAGGTGTGTGACGTCACAGAATGGAGGTGTGTGAACTCAGAATGGAGGTGTGTAAAGGCACAGAATGGAGGTGTGTGAAGTCATAGAATGGAAGTGTGTGAAGTCATAGAATGGAGCTGTGTGAAGTCACAGAATGGACGTTATGAAGTCATAGAATGGAGCTGTGTGAAGTCACAGAATTGAGGTGTTTGAAGTCATATATTGGAGGTGTGTGAAGTCAAAATGCATGTGTGAAGTCACAGAATGGAGGTTTGTGAAGTCAAAGAATGGAGGTGTGTGAATGTTTCTGAAGTAAAAATGAAGGTGTGTGAAGTCATGGAATGGAGGTGTGTGAAGTCACAGAATGGAGGTGTGCGAAGTCAGAATGGAGGTGTGTAGTCATAGATTGGAGGTGGGTGAAGTCATAGAAAGGAGGTGTGGGAAGTCATAGAATGGAGGAGTGTGAAGTCATAGAGTGCATGTGAGTGAAGTCACAGATTCGAGGTCTGTGAAGTCATAGAATGGAGGTGTGTGATGTCAGAATGGAGGTGTGCGAAGTCATAGATGGAGTTGTGTGAAGTCATAGTATGGAGGTGTGTGAAATCATTGAATGGAGTTTTGTGAAGTCACAGAATGGAGCTGTGTGAATTCAGAATGGAGGTGTGTGAAGTCATAGAATGGAGGTGTGTGAAGTCAGAATGGAGGTGTGTGAACTCATAGAATGGAGGTGTGTGACGTCACAATGGAAGTGTGTGAAGTCATAGAATGGAGATGTGTGAAGTCACAGAGTGGAGGTGTGTGAAGGCACAGAATGGAGGGGTGTGAAGTCATACAATGGAGGTGTGTGAAGCTGGAATGGAGGTGTGTGAAGTCACAGAATGGAGGTGTGTGAACTCAGAATGGAGGTTTGTGAAGTCATAGTATGGAGATATGTGAAATCATAGAATGAAGTTTTGTGAAGTCACAGAATGGAGTTGTGTGAGTCAGAATTGAGGAGTGTGAAGTCATAGAATGTAGATGTGGGAAGTCAAAGAATGGAGTATTGTGAAGTCACCGAAGGAAGTTTTGTGAAGTCATAGAATGGAGGATGAGAAATCAAATTAGAGGGGTGTGAAGTCGGAGAATGGAGGTGTGTGAAGTCATAGAATGGAGGTGGGTGAAGTCATAGAATGGAGGTGTGTGAATTCAGATTGGAGGTGTGTGAAGTCATAGATTGGAGGTGTGTCAACTCAGAAAGGAGGTGTGTGAAGTCATAGAATGGAGGTGAGTGAAGTCATAGAATGGAGGTGTGTGAACTCATAGAATGGAGGTGTGTGACGTCACAATGGAATTTTGTGAATTCAGAGATTGGAGGTGTGTGAAGTCAAAGAATGGAAGTGTGTAAAGTCACAGAGTGGAGGTGTGTGAAGTCATAGAATGGAGGTGTGTGAAGTCAAAGAATGGAGGTGGGTGAAGTCATACAATGGAGGTGTGTGAAGTCAGAATGGAGGTGTGTGAAGTCACAGAATGGAGGTGTGTGAACTCATAATGGAGGTGTGTGAAGTCATAGATGGAGGTGTGTGAAGTCATAGTATGGAGTATTGTGAAGTCCCCGAAGTGAGGTTTGTGAAGTTATAGAATGGAGGTATGAGAAATCAAATTAGAGGGATGTGAAGTCGGAGAATGGAGGTGTGTGAAGTCATAGAATGGAGGTTGGTGAAGTCATTGAATGGAGGTGTGTGAAGTCACTGAATGGACGGGTTTAAAGTCATAGAATGGAGGTGTGTGAAGTCAGAGAATTGAGCTGATTGAAGTCATATATTGGAGGTGTGTGAAGTCAAAATGGATGTGTGAAGTCATAGAATGTAGGTGTGTGAAGTCATAGAATGGAGGTGTGTGATGTCACAGAATGGAGGTGTGTGAACTCAGAATAGAGGTGTGTGAAGTCACAGAATGGAGGTGTGTGAAGTCACAGAATGGAAGGGTGTGAAGTCATAGAATGGACGTGTGTGAAGTCAGAATGGAGGTGTGTTAAGTCACCAAATGGAGTTTTGTGAACTCAGTATGGAGGTGTGTGAAGTCACAGAATGGAGGTTTGTGAAGGCATAGATGGAGGTGAGTGAGGTCATAGAATGGATGTTTCTGAAGTAAGAATGAAGGTGTGTGAAGTCATAGAATGGAGGTGTGTGAAGTCATTGAATGGAGGTGTGTGAAGTCACTGAATGGAAGTGTGTGAATTCAGAATGGAGGTGTGAAGTCATAGAATGAAGGTGGGTGAAGTCATAGAAAGGATGTGTGGGAAGTCATAGAATGGAGGAGTGTGAAGTCATAGAGTGGAGGTGAGGGAAGTCACAGATTCGAGGTCTGTGAAGTCATAGATTGGAGGTGTGTGATGTCAGAATGGAGGTGTGCGAAGTCATAGAATAGAGGTTTGTGAAGTCAGAATGGAGGTGTGTGAAGTCATAGAATGGAGGTGTGTGAACTCATAGAATGGAGGTGTGTGACGTCACAATGGAAGTGTGTGAAGTCACAGAATGGAGGTGTGTGAATACATACAATGGAGGTGTTTGAAGTCAGAATGGAATTTTGTGAAGTCACAGAATTGAGCTGTGTGAATTCAGAATGGAGGTATGTGAAGTCAGAATGGAGGTGTGTGAAGTCAGAATGGAGGTGTTGAACTCATAGAATGGAGGTGTGTGTAGTCACAATGGAGGTGTTTGAAGTCATAGAATGGAGGTGTGTGAAGTCACAGAATGGAGGTGTGTGAAGTCATAGAATGGAGGTGTGTGAAGTCATAGAATGGGTGTTTGTGAATTAAGAATGAAGGTGTGTTAAGTCATAGAATGGAGGTGAATGAAGACACAGAATGGAGGTGTGGAAGTCACAGATTGCAGGAATGTGAAGTCAAGTCACAGAATGGAGGTGTGTGAACCCAGAATGGAGGTGTGTAAAGTCACAGAATGGAGGTGTGTGAAGTCATAGAAGGGAAGTGTGTGAAGTCATAGAATGGAGGTGTGTGATGTCACAGAACGGACGGTATGAAGTCATAGAATGGAGGTGTGTGAAATCCCAGAATTGAGGTGTTTGAAGTCATATACTGGAGGTGTGTAAAATCAAAATGGATGTGTGAAGTCATAGAATGGAGGTGTGTGAAATCATAGAAAGAGGGTGTGTGAGGTCATAGAATGGAGGTGTGTGAAGTCACAGAATGGATGTGTGTGAAGTCATAGAATGGAGGTGTGTGAAGTCACAGTTTGGAGCTGTGTGAAGTCACAGATTGGAGGTGTGTGAAGTCACAGAATGGAGGTGTGTGAACTCAGAATGGAGGTGTGTGAAGTCACAGAATGGAGGTGTATGAAGTCATAGAATGGAAGTGTGTGAAGTCATAGAATGGAGGTGTGTGAAGTCAGAATGGAGGTGTGTGAAGTCAACGAATGGAGTTGTGTGAACTCAGAATGGAGGTGTGTGAAGTCACAGAATGGAGGTTTGTGAAGTCATAGAATGGAGGTGTGTGAAGTCATAGAATGGATGTTTCTGAAGTAAGAATGAAGGTGTGTGAAGTCATAGAATGGAGGTATGTGAACTCATAGATTGGGGGTGTGTGAAGTCACAGAATGGAGGTGTGTGAAGTCAGAATGGAGGTGTGTAGTCATCGAATGGAGGTGGGTGAAGTCATAGAAAGGAGGTGTGGGAAGTCATAGAATGGAGGAGTGTGAAGTCATAGAGTGCATGTGAGTGAAATCACAGATTCGAGATCTGTGAAGTCATAGAATGGAGGTGTGTGATGTCAGAATGGAGGTGTGCGAAGTCATAGAATAGAGGTGTGTGAAGTCAGAATGGAGGTGTGTGAAGTCATAGATGGAGTTGTGTGAAGTCATAGTATGGAGTTGTGTGAAATCATAGAATAGAGTTTTGTGAAGGCACAGAATGGAGCTGTGTGAATTCAGAATGGAGGTGTGTGAAGTCGTAGAATGGAGGTATGTGAAGTCACAATGGAGGTGTGTTAACTCATAGAATGGAGGTGTGTGACGTCACAATGGAAGTGTGTGAAGTCATAGAATGGAGGTGTGTGAAGTCACAGAATGGAGGTGTGTGAAGTCATAGAATGGAGGTGTGTGAAGTCACTGAATGGAGGTGTGTGAAGTCACTGAATGGAGGTGTGTGAAGTCAGAATGGAGGTGTGTGAACTCATAGAATGGTAGTGTGTGTAGTCACAATGGAGGTGTGTGAAGTCATAGAATGGAGGTGTGTGAAGTCACAGAATGGAGCTGGGGGAAGTCACAGATAGGAGGTGTGTGAAGTCCCAGAATTGAGGTGTGTGAAATCAGAATGGAGGTGTGTAAAGTCACAGAATGGAGTTGTGTGAAATCATAGAATAGAGTTTTGTGAAGGCACAGAATGGAGCTGTGTGAATTCAGAATGGAGGTGTGTGAAGTCGTAGAATGGAGGTATGTGAAGTCACAATGGAGGTGTGTGAACTCATAGAATGGAGGTGTGTGACGTCACAATGGAAGTGTGTGAAGTCATAGAATGGAGGTGTGTGAAGTCACAGAATGGAGGTGTGTGAAGTCATAGAATGGAGGTGTGTGAAGTCACTGAATGGAGGTGTGTGAAGTCACTGAATGGAGGTGTGTGAAGTCAGAATGGAGGTGTGTGAACTCATAGAATGGTAGTGTGTGTAGTCACAATGGAGGTGTGTGAAGTCATAGAATGGAGGTGTGTGAAGTCACAGAATGGAGCTGGGGGAAGTCACAGATAGGAGGTGTGTGAAGTCCCAGAATTGAGGTGTGTGAAATCAGAATGGAGGTGTGTAAAGTCACAGAATGGAGGTGTGTGAAATCATAGAATGAGGGTGTGTGAGGTCATAGAATGGAGGTTTGTGAAGTCACAGAATGGAGGTGTGTGAAATCATAGAATGATGGTGTGTGAAGTCATCGAATGGAAGTGTGTGAAGTCACAGAATGGAGGTGTGTGAAGTCACAGAATGGAGATGTGTGAAATCACAGAATAGAGGTGTATGAACTCAAAATGGTAGTGTGTGAAGTCAGAGAATGGAGGTGTGTGAAGTCAAAGAATGGAAGTGTGTGAAGTCATAGAATGGAAGTGTGTGAAGTCACAATGGAGGTGTGTGAAGTCACAGAATGGAGGTTTGTGAAGTCATAGAATGGAGGTGTGTGAAGTCATAGAATGGATGTTTCTGAAGTAAGAATGAAGGTGTGTGAAGGCATAGAATGGAGGTGTGTGAAGTCACAGAATGGAGGTGTGTGAAGGAATAGAATGGAGGTATGTGAAGTCATAGAATGGAGGTGTGTGAAGTCATATAATGGAGGTGTGTGAAGTCACAGAGTGGAGGTGTGTGAAGTCAGAATGGAGGTGTGAAGTCATAGAATGGAGTTGGGTGATGTCATAGAAAGGAGGTGTGTGAAGTCATAGAATGGAGGTGTGTGAAGTCATAGAATGGAGGTGTGTGAAGTCAGAATGGAGGTGTGTGAACTCATAGAATGGTAGTGTGTGTAGTCACAATGGAGGTGTGTGAAGTCATAGAATGGAGGTGTGTGAAGTCACAGAATGTACGTGTGTGAAGTCATACAATGGAGGTGTGTGAAGTCATAGAATGGAGGTGTGTGAAGTCACAGAATGGAGGTGGGGGAAGTCACAGATTGGAGGTGTGTGAAGTCCCAGAATTGAGGTGTGTGAACTCAGAATGGAGGTGTGTAAAGGCACAGAATGGAGATGTGTGAAGTCATAGAATGGAAGTGTGTGAAGTCATAAAATGCAGGTGTATGAAGTCACAGAATGGACGGTTTGAAATCATAGAATGGAGGTGTGTGAAGTCACAGAATTGAGGTGTTTGAAGTCATATATTGGAGGTGTGTGAAGTCAAAATGGATGTGTGAAGTCATACAATGGAGGTGTGTGAAATCATAGAATGAGGGTGTGTGAGGTCATAGAATGGAGGTTTGTGAAGTCACACAATGGAGGTGTGTGAAATCATAGAATGAAGGTGTGTGAATTCATAGAATGGAAGTGTGTGAAGTAACAGAATGGAGGTGTATGAAGTCACAGAATGGAGATGTGTGAAATCACAGAATAGAGGTGTGTGAACTCAGAATGGAAGTGTGTGAAGTCAGAGAATGGAGGTGTGTGAAGTCAGAATGGAGGTGTGTGAAGTCATAGAATGGAGGTGTGTGAAGTCAGAATGGAGGTGTGTGAACTCATAGAATTGTAGTGTGTGTAGTCAAAATGGAGGTGTGTGAAGTCATAGAATGGAGGTGTGTGAAGTCACAGAATGTACGTGTGTGAAGTCATAGAATGGAGGTGTGTGAAGTCATAGAATGGAGGTGTGTGAAGTCACAGAATGGAGGTGGGGGAAGTCACAGATAGGAGGTGTGTGAAGTCCCAGAATTGAGCTGTGTGAAATCAGAATGGAGGTGTGTAAAGTCACAGAATGGAGGTGTGTGAACTCATAGAATGGAAGTGTGTGAAGTCATAAAATGGAGGTGTTTGAACTCACAGAATGGACGGTTTGAAATCATAGAATGGAGGTGTGTGAAGTCACAGTATTGAGGTGTTTGAAGTCATATATTGGAGGTGTGTGAAGTCAAAATAGATATGTGAAGTCATAGAATGGAGGTGTGTGAAATCATAGAAAGAGGGTGTGTGAGATCATAGAATGGAGGTTTGTGAAGTCACAGAATGCAAGTGTGTCAAGTCACAGAATGGAGGTGTGTGAAGTCACAGAATGGAGATGTGTGAAATCACAGAATAGAGGTGTGTGAACTCAGAATGGTAGTGTGTGAAGTCAGAGAATGGAGGTGTGTGAAGTCATAGAATGGAAATGTGTGAAGTCATAGAATGGAAGTGTGTAAAGTCAGAATGGAGGTGTGTGAAGTCACAGAATGGAGGTTTGTGAAGTCATAGAATGGAGGTGTGTGAAGTCATAGAATGGAGGAGTGTGAAGTCACAGAATGGAGGTGTGTGAAGTCAGAATGGAGGTGTGTAGTCATAGATTGGAGGTGGGTGAAGTCATAGAAAGAGGTGTGGGTAGTCATAGAGTGCAGGTGAGTGAAGTCACAGATTCGAGGTCTGTGAAATCATGGAATGGAGGTGTGTGATGTCAGATTGGAGGTGTGTGAAGTCAAAGAATGTAGGTGTGTGAAGTCATTGAATGGAGGTGTGTGAAGTCACAGAATGGAGGTGTGTGAAATCAGAAGGGAGGTGTGCGAAGTCATAGAATGGAGGTGTGTGAAGTCAGAATGGAGGTGTATGAAGTCATAGAATGGAGGTGTGGTAAGTGACAGAATAGAGGTGTGTGACGTCACAGAATGGAGGTGTGTGAACTCACAATGGAGGTGTGTAAAGGCACAGAATGGAGGTGTTTGAAGTCATAGAATGGAAGTGTGTGAAGTCATAGTATGGAGCTGTGTGAAGTCACAGAATGGACGTTATGAAGTCATAGAATGGAGTTGTGTGAAGTCACAGAATTGAGGTGTTTGAAGTCATATATTGGAGGTGTGTGAAGTCAAAATGCATGTGTGAAGTCACAGAATGGAGGTTTGTGAAGTCATAGAATGGAGGTGTGTGAATGTTTCTGAAGTAAAAATGAAGGTGTGTGAAGTCATGGAATGGAGGTGTGTGAAGTCACGGAATGGAGGTGTGTGAAGTCAGAATGGAGGTGTGTAGTCATAGATTGGAGGTGGGTGAAGTCATAGAAAGGAGGTGTGGGAAGTCATAGAATGGAGGAGTGTGAAGTCATAGAGTGCATGTGAGTGAAATCACAGACTCGAGGTCTGTGAAGTCATAGAATGGAGGTGTGTGATGTCAGAATGGAGGTGTGCGAAGTCATAGAATAAAGGTGTGTGAAGTCAGAATGGAGGTGTGTGAAGTCATAGATGGAGTTGTGTGAAGTCATAGTATGGAGGTGTGTGAAATCATAGAATAGAGTTTTGTGAAGGCACAGAATGGAGCTGAGTGAATTCAGAATGGAGGTGTGTGAAGTCATAGAATGGAGGTGTGTGAAGTCAGAATGGAGGTGTGTGAACTCATAGAATGGAGGTGTGTGACGTCACAATTGAAGTGTGTGAAGTCATAGAATGGAGGTGTGTGAAGTCACTGAATGGAGGTGTGTGAAGTCATAAAATGGAGGTGTGTGAAGATATAGAATGGATGTTTGTAAAGTAAAAATGAAGGTGTGTGAAGTCATAGAATGGAGATGTGTGAAGTCAGAATGGAGGTGTGTGAAGTCACAGAATGGAGATGTGTCAACTCAGAATTTAGGTGTGTGAAGTCAAAGAATGGAGGTGTGTGAAGACATAGAATGGAGATGTGTGAAGTCATAGAATGGAGGTGTGTGAAGGCACAGAATGGAGGTGTGTGAAGTCACAGAATGGAGGTGTGTGAAGGCATAGAATGGAGGTATGTGAAGTCATAGAATGGAGGTGTGTGAAGTCTTATAATGGAGGTTTGTGAAGTCAGAATGGAGGTGTGTGAAGTCAGAATGGAGGTGTGAAGTCATAGAATGGAGTTGGGTGATGTCATAGAAAGGAGGTGTGTGAAGTCATAGAATGGAGGTGTGTGAAGTCATAGAATGGAGGTGTGTGAAGTCAGAATGGAGGTGTGTGAACTCATAGAATGGTAGTGTGTGTAGTCACAATGGAGGTGTGTGAAGTCATAGAATGGAGGTGTGTGAAGTCACAGAATGGACGTGTGTGAAGTCATAGAATGGAGGTGTGTGAAGTCATAGAATGGAGGTGTGTGAAGTCACAGAATGGATGTGGGGGAAGTCACAGATTGGAGGTGTGTGAAGTCCAAGAATTGAGGTGTGTGAACTCAGAATGGAGGTGTGTAAAGTCACAGAATGCAGATGTGTGAAGTCATAGAATGGAAGTGTGTGAAGTCATAAAATGGAGGTGTGTGAAGTCACAGAATGGACGGTTTGAAATCATAGAATGGAGGTGCGTGAAGTCACAGAATTGAGGTGCTTGAAGTCATATATTGGAGGTGTGTGAAGTCAAAATGGATGTGTGAAGTCATAGAATGGAGGTGTGTGACATCATAGAATGAGGGTGTATGAGGTCATAGAATGGAGGTTTGTGAAGTCACAGAATGGAGGTGTGTGAAATCATAGAATGAAGGTGTGTGAAGTCATAGAATGGAAGTGTGTGAAGTCACAGAATGGAGGTGTGTGAAGTCACAGAATGGAGATGTGTGAAATCACAGAATAGAGGTGTGTGAACTCAGAATGGAAGTGTGTGAAGTCAGAGAATGGAGGTGTGTGAAGTCAGAATGGAGGTGTGTGAAGTCATAGAATGGAGGTGTGTGAAGTCACAGAATGGACGTGTGTGAAGTCATAGAATGGAGGTGTGTGAAGTCATAGAATGGAGGTGTGTGAAGTCACAGAATGGAGGTGGGGGAAGTCACAGCTAGGAGGTGTGTGAAGTCCCAGAATTGAGGTGTGTGAAATCAGAATGGAGGTGTGTAAAGTCACAGAATGGAGGTGTGTGAAGTCATAGAATGGAAGTGGGTGAAGTCATAAAATGGAGGTGTTTGAACTCACAGAATGGACGGTTTGAAATCATAGCATGGAGGTGTGAGAAGTCACAGAATTGAGGTGTTTGAAGTCATATATTGGAGGTGTGTGAAGTCAAAATGGATGTGTGAAGTCACAGAATGGAGGTGTGTGAAATCATAGAAAGAGGTTGTGTGAGGTCATAGAATGGAGGTTTGTGAAGTCACAGAATGGAAGTGTGTGAAGTCACAGAATGGAGGTGTGTGAAGTCACAGAATGGAGATGTGTGAAATCTCAGAATAGAGGTGTGTGAACCCAGAATGGTAGTGTGTGAAGTCAGAGAATGGAGGTGTGTGAAGTCATAGAATGGAAATGTGTGAAGTCATAGAATGGAAGTGTGTGAAGTCAGAATGGAGGTGTGTGAAGTCACAATGGAGGTGTGTGAAGTCATAGAATGGAAGTGTGTGAAGTCATAAAGTGGAGGTGTTTGAACTCACAGAATGGACGGTTTGAAATCAGAGAATGGAGGTGTGTGAAGTCACAGAATTGAGGTGTTAGAAGTCATATATTGGAGGTGTGTGAAGTCAAAATGGATGTGTGAAATCACAGAATAGAGGTGTGTGAACTCAGAATGGTAGTGTGTGAAGTCAGAGAATGGAGGTGTGTGAAGTCATAGAATGGATGTGTGTGAAGTCACAGAATGGAGGTGTGTGAAGTCAGAATGGTAGTGTGTGAAGTCAGAGAATGGAGGTGTGTGAAGTCATAAATTGGAGGTGGGTGAAGTCATAGAAAGAG
Source organism: Megascapheus bottae (assembly GCA_024803745.1). Taxonomy (NCBI): domain Eukaryota; kingdom Metazoa; phylum Chordata; class Mammalia; order Rodentia; family Geomyidae; genus Megascapheus; species Megascapheus bottae. Next base: position 487,008 of record JANJXV010000159.1, on the reverse strand, counting down.
GTGTGGGTAGTCATAGAGTGCAGGTGAATGAAGTCACAGAATCGAGGTCTGTGAAATCATAGAATGGAGGTGTGTGATGTCAGATTGGAGGTGTGTGAAGTCAAAGAATGTAGGTGTGTGAAGTCATTGAATGGAGGTGTGTGAAGTCACAGAATGGAGGTGTGTGAAATCAGAAGAGAGGTGTGCGAAGTCATAGAATGGAGGTGTGTGAAGTCAGAATGGAGGTGTATGAAGTCATAGAATGGAGGTGTGTGAAGTCAGAATAGAGGTGTGTGAAGTCATAGAATGGAGGTGTGTGAAGTCACAGAATGGAGGTGTGGAAAGTGAGAGAATAGAGGTGTGTGACGTCACAGAATGGAGGTGTGTGAACTCAGAATGGAGGTGTGTAAACGCACAGAATGGAGGTGTGTGAAGTCATAGAATGGAAGTGTGTGAAGTCATAGAATGGAGCTGTGTGAAGTCACAGAATGGACGTTATGAAGTCATAGAATGGAGCTGTGTGAAGTCACAGAATTGAAGTGTTTGAAGTCATATATTGGAGGTGTGTGAAGTCAAAATGCATGTGTGAAGTCACAGAATGGAGGTTTGTGAAGTCATAGAATGGAGGTGTGTGAATGTTTCTGAAGTAAAAATGAAGGTGTGTGAAGTCATGGAATGGAGGTGTGTGAAGTCACAGAATGGAGGTGTGTGAAGTCAGAATGGAGGTGTGTAGTCATAGTTTGGAGGGGGGTGAAGTCATAGAAAGGAGGTGTGGGAAGTCATAGAATGGAGGAGTGTGAAGTCATAGAGTGCAGGTGAGTGAAGTCACAGATTCCAGGTCTGTGAAGTCATAGAATGGAGGTGTGTGATGTCAGAATGGAGGTGTGCGAAGTCATAGAATAGAGGTGTGTGAAGTCATATAATTTAGGTGTTTGAAGTCATAGATGGAGTTGTGTGAAGTCATAGTATGGAGGTGTGTGAAATCATAGAATGGAGTTTTGTGAAGTCACAGAATGGAGCTGTGTGAATTCAGAATAGAGGTGTGTGAAGTCATAGAATGGAGGTGTGTGACGTCACAATGGAAGTGTGTGAAGTCATAGAATGGATGTGTGTGAAGTCACAGAATGGAGGTGTGTGAAGTCATACAATGGAGATATGTGAACTCACAGAATGGAGGTGTGTAAAGTAAGAATGAAGGTGTGTGAAGTCATAGAATGGAGGTGTGTGATGTCAAAGAATGGAGGTTTGTGAAGTCATAGAATGGAGCTCTGTGAAGTCAGAATGGAGGTGTGTGAAGTCACAGAATGGAGGTGTGTCAACTCAGAATTTATGTGTGTGAAGTCAAAGAATGGAGGTGTGTGAAGTCATAGAATGGAGGTGTGTGAAGTCACAGAATGGAGGTGTGTGAAGTCAGAATGGAGGTGTGTAGTCATATTGGAGGTGGGTGAATTCATAGAAAGGAGGTGTGGGAAGTCATAGAATGGAGGAGTGGGAAGTCATAGAGTGCAGTTGAGTGAAGTCACAGATTCGAGGTCTGTGAAATCATAGAATGGAGGTGTGTGATGTCAGATTTGAGGTGTGTGAAGTCAAAGAATGTAGGTGTGTCAAGTCATTGATTGGGGGTGTGTGAAGTCACAGAAAGAAGGTGTGTGAACTCAGAATAGAGGTTTGTGAAGTCATAGATGGAGTTGTGTGAAGTCATAGTATGGAGGTGTGTGAAATCATAGAATAGAGTTTTGTGAAGGCACAGAATGGAGCTGAGTGAATTTAGAATGGAGGTCTGTGAAGTCATAGAATGGAGGTTAGTGAAGTCAGAATGGAGGTGTGGGAACTCACAGAATGGAGGTGTGTGACGTCACAATGGAAGTGTGTGAAGTCATAGAATGGAGGTGTGTGAAGTCACAGAATGGAGGTGTGTGAAGTCACTGAATGGAGGTGTGTGAAGTCATAGAATGGATGTTTGTAAAGTAAAAATGAAGGTGTGTGAAGTCATAGAATGGAGATGTGTGAAGTCAGAATGGAGGTGTGTGAAGTCACAGAATGGAGATGTGTCAACTCAGAATTTAGGTGTGTGAAGTCAAAGAATGGATGTGTGTGAAGACATAGAACGGAGGTGTGTGAAGTCAAAGAATGGAGGTGTGTGAAGTCATAGAATATATGTTTGTGAAGTAAGAATGAAGGTGTGTGAAGGCACAGAATGGAGGTGTGTGAAGTCACAGAATGGAGGTGTGTGAAGGCATAGAATGGAGGTATGTGAAGTCATAGAATGGAGGTGTGTGAAGTCATAGAATGGAGGTGTGTGAAGTCACAGAATGGAGGTGTGTGAAGTCAGAATGGAGGTGTGGAATCATAGAAGGGAGTTGGGTGATGTCATAGAAAGGAGGTGTGTGAAGTCATAGAATGGAGGTGTGTGAAATCATAGAATGGAGGTGTGTGAAGTCAGAATGGAGGTGTGTGAACTCATAGAATGGTAGTGTGTGTAGTCACAATGGAGGTGTGTGAAGTCATAGAATGGAGGTGTGTGAAGTCACAGAATGGAGGTGTGTGAAGTCACAGAATGGAGATGTGTGAAATCACAGAATAGAGGTGTGTGAACTCAGAATGGAAGTGTGTGAAGTCAGAGAATGGAGGTGTGTGAAGTCATAGAATGGATGTTTCTGAAGTTATAATGAATGTGTGTGAAGTCATAGAATGGAGGTGTGTGAAATCATAGAATGGAGGTGTGTGAAGTCACAGAATGGAGGTGTGTGAAGTCAGAATGGGGGTGTGTTGTCATAGATTGGAGGTGGGTGAAGTCATAGAAAGAGGTGTGGATATTCATAGAGTGCAGGTGAGTAAAGTCACAGATTCGAGGTCCGTGAAATCATAGAATGGAGGTGTGTGATGTCAGATTGGAGGTGTGTGAAGTCAAAGAATGTAGGTGTGTGAAGTCATTGAATGGAGGTGTGTGAAGTCACAGAATGGAGGTGTGTGAAATCAGAAGAGAGGTGTGCGAAGTCATAGAATGGAGGTGTGTGAAGTCAGAATGGAGGTGTATGAAGTCATAGAATGGAGGTGTGTGAAGTCAGAATAGAGGTGTGTGAAGTCATAGAATGGATGTGTGAAGTCACAGAATGGAGGTGTGGAAAGTGACAGAATAGAGGTGTGTGACGTCACAGAATTGAGGTGTGTGAACTCAGAATGGAGGTGTGTAAAGGCACAGAATGGAGGTGTGTGAAGTCATAGAATGGAAGTGTGTGAAGTCATAGAATGGAGCTGTGTGAAGTCACAGAATGGACGTTATGAAGTCATAGAATGGAGCTGTGTGAAGTCACAGAATTGAGGTGTTTGAAGTCATATATTGGAGGTGTGTGAAGTCAAAATGCATGTGTGAAGTCACAGAATGGAGGTTTGTGAAGTCATAGAATGGAGGTATGTGCATGTTTCTGAAGTAAAAATGAAGGTGTTTGAAGTCATGGAATGGAGGTCTGTGAAGTCACAGAATGGAGGTGTGTGAAGTCAGAATGGAGGTGTGTAGTCATAGATTGGAGGGGGGTGAAGTCATAGAAAGGAGGTGTGGGAAGTCATAGAATGGAGGAGTGTGAAGTCATAGAGTGCAGGTGAGTGAAGTCACAGATTCGAGGTCTGTGAAGTCATAGAATGGAGGTGTGAGATGTCAGAATGGAGGTGTGCGAAGTCATAGAATAGAGGTGTGTGAAGTCATATAATGGAGGTGTGTGAAGTCATAGATGGAGTTGTGTGAAGTCATAGTATGGAGCTTTGTGAAATCATAGAATGGAGTTTTATGAAGTCACAGAATGGAGCTGTGTGAATTCAGAATAGAGGTGTGTGAAGTCATAGAATGGAGGTGTGAAGTCAGAATGGAGGTGTGTGAACTCATAGAATGGAGGTGTGTGACGTCACAATGGAAGTGTGTGAAGTCATAGAATGGAGGTGTGTGAAGTCACAGAATGGAGGTGTGTGAAGTCATAGAATGGAGGTATGTGAACTCACAGAATGGAGGTGTGTAAAGTAAGAATGAAGGTGTGTGAAGTCATAGAATGGAGGTGTGTGATGTCAAAGAATGGAGGTTTGTGAAGTCATAGAATGGAGCTGTGTGAAGTCAGAATGGAGGTGTGTGAAGTCACAGAATGGAGGTGTGTAGTCATAGATTGGAGGTTGGTGAATTCATAGAAAGGAGGTGTGGGAAGTCATAGAATGGAGGAGTGGGAAGTCATAGAGTGCAGGTGAGTGAAGTCACAGATTCGAGGTCTGTGAAATCATAGAATGGAGGTGTGTGATGTCAGATTTGAGGTGTGTGAAGTCAAAGAATGTAGGTGTGTCAAGTCATTGAATGGGGGTGTGTGAAGTCACAGAAAGAAGGTGTGTGAACTCAGAATAGAGGTGTGTGAAGTCACAAAATGGAGGTGTGTGAAGTCACAGAATGGAAGGGTGTGAAGTCATAGAATGGACGTGTGTAAAGTCAGAATGGAGGTGTGTTAAATCACCGAATGGAGTTTTGTGAACTCAGTATGGAGGTGTGTGAAGTCACAGAATGGAGGTTTTTGAAGTCATAGATGGAGGTGAGTGAGGTCATAGAATGGATGTTTCTGAAGAAAGAATGAAGGTGTGTGAAGTCATAGAATAGAGGTGTGTGAAGTCATTGAATGGAGGTGTGTGAAGTCACTGAATGGAAGTGTGTGATGTCAGAATGGAGGTGTGAAGTCATAGAATGAAGGTGGGTGAAGTCATAGAAAGGAGGTGTGGGAAGTCATAGAATGGAGGAGTGTGAAGTCATAGAGTGGAGGTGAGGGAAGTCACAGATTCGAGGTCTGTGAAGTCATAGATTGGAGGTGTGTGATGTCAGAATGGAGGTGTGCGAAGTCATAGAATAGAGGTTTGTGAAGTCAGAATGGAGGTGTGTGAAGTCATAGAATGGAGGTGTGTGAACTCATAGAATGGAGGTGTGTGACGTCACAATGGAAGTCTGTGAAGTCACAGAATGGAGGTGTGTGAATACATAAAATGGAGGTGTTTGAAGTCAGAATGGAATTTTGTGAAGTCACAGAATTGAGCTGTGTGAATTCAGAATGGAGGTGTGTGAAGTCATAGAATGGAGGTGTGTGAAGTCAGAATGGAGGTGTTGAACTCATAGAATGGAGGAGTGTGTAGTCACAATGGAGGTGATTGAACTCATAGAATGGAGGTGTGTGAAGTCACAGAATGGAGGTGTGTGAAGTCATAGAATGGAGGTGTGTGAAGTCATAGAATGGGTGTTTGCGAAGTAAGAATGAAGGTGTGTTAAGTCATAGAATGGAGGCGTGCGAAGGCACAGAATGGAGGTGTGGGAAGTCACAGATTGCAGGAGTGTGAAGTCACAGAATGGAGGTGTGTGAACCCAGAATTGAGGTGTGTAAAGTCACAGAATGGAGGTGTGTGAAGTCATAGAATGGAAGTGTGTGAAGTCATAGAATGGAGGTGTGTGATGTCACAGAATGGACGGTATGAAGTCATAGAATGGAGGTGTGTGAAGTCACAGAATTGAGGTGTTTGAAGTCATATACTGGAGGTGTATAAAATCAACATGGATGTGTGAAGTCATAGAATGGAGGTGTGTGAAATCATAGAATGAGGGTGTGTGAGGTCATAGAATGGAGGTGTGTGAAGTCACAGAATGGAGGTGTGTGAAGTCATAGAATGGAGGTGTGTGAAGTCACAGTTTGGAGCTGTGTGAAGTCACAGAATCGAGATGTGAGAAGTCACAGAATGGAGGTGTGTGAACTCAGAATGGAGGTGTGTGAAGTCATAGAATGGAGGTGTGTGAAGTCATAGAATGGATGTTTCTGAAGTAAAAATGAAGGTGTGTGAAGTCATAGAATGGAGGTATGTGAACTCATAGATTGGGGGTGTGTGAAGTCACAGAATGGAGGTGTGTGAAGTCAGAATGGAGGTGTGTAGTCATAGACTGGAGGTGAGTGAAGTCATAGAAAGGAGGTGTGGGAAGTCATAGAATGGAGGAGTGTGAAGTCATAGAGTGCACGTGAGTGAAATCACAGATTCGAGGTCTGTGAAGTCATAGAATGGAGGTGTGTGATGTCAGAATGGAGGTGTGCGAAGTCATAGAATAGAGGTGTGTGAAGTCAGAATGGAGGTGTGTGAAGTCAGATGGAGTTGTGTGAAGTCATAGTATGGAGTTGTGTGAAATCATAGAATAGAGTTTTGTGAAGGCACAGAATGGAGCTGTGTGAATTCAGAATGGAGGTGTGTGAAGTCATAGAATGGAGGTGTGTGAAGTCAGAATGGAGGTGTGTGAACTCATAGAATGGAGGTGTGTGACGTCACAATGGAAGTGTTTGAAGTCATAGAATGGAGGTGTGTGAAGTCACAGAATGGAGGTGTGTGAAGACATAGAATGGAGGTGTGTGAAGTCACTGAATGGAGGTGTGTGAAGTCATAGAATGGAGGTGTGTGAAGTTATAAATGGATGTTTGTAAAGTAAAAATGAAGGTGTGTGAAGTCATAGAATGGAGATGTGTGAAGTCAGAATGGACGTGTGTGAAGTCACAGAATGGAGATATGTCAACTCAGAATTTAGGTGTGTGAAGTCAAAAAATGGAGGTGTGTGAAGACATAGAATGGAGGTGTGTGAAGTCAAAGAATGGAGGTGTGTGAAGGCATAGAATGGAGGTGTGTGAAGTCATAGAATGGAGGTGTGTGAAGTCATATAATGGAGGTGTGTGAAGTCACAGAATGGAGGTGTGTGAAGTCAGAATGGAGGTGTGAAGTCATAGAATGGAGGTGTGTGAAGTCATAGAATGGAGGTGTGTGAAGTCATAGAATGGAGGTGTGTGAAGTCATAGAATGGAGGTGTGTGAAGTCAGAATGGAGGTTTGTGAACTCATAGAATGGTAGTGTATGTAGTCACAATGGAGGTGTGTGAAGTCATAGAATGGAGGTGTGTGAAGTCACAGAATGGACCTGTGTGAAGTCATAGAATGGAGGTGTGTGAAGTCATAAAATTGAGGTATGTGAAGTCACAGAATGGAGGTGGGGGAAGTGACAGATTGGAGGTGTGTGAAGTCCAAGAATTTAGGTGTGTGAACTCAGAATGGAGGTGTGTAAAGTCACAGAATGGAGGTGTGTGAAGTCATAGAATGGAAGTGTGTGAAGTCATAAAATGGAGGTGTGTGAAGTCACAGAATGGACGGTTTGAAATCATAGAATGGAGGTGTGTGAAGTCACAGAATTGAGGTGTTTGAAGTCATATATTGGAGGTGTGTGAAGTCAAAATGGATGTGTGAAGTCATAGAATGGAGGTGTGTGAAATCATAGAATGAGGGTGTGTGAGGTCATAGAATGGAGGTTTGTGAAGTCACAGAATGGAGGTGTGTGAAATCATAGAATGAAGGTGTGTGAAGTCATAGAATGGAAGTGTGTGAAGTCACAGAATGGAGGTGTGTGAAGTCACAGAATGGAGATGTGTGAAATCACAGAATACAGGTGTGTGAACTCAGAATGGAAGTGTGTGAAGTCAGAGAATGGAAGTGTGTGAAGTCATAGAATGGAAGTGTGTGAAGTCATAGAATGGAAGTGGTTGAAGTCAGAATGGAGGTGTGTGAAGTCACAGAATGGAGGTTTGTGAAGTCATAGAATGGAGGTGTGTGAAGTCATAGAATGGATGTTTCTGAAGTAAGAATGAAGGTGTGTGAAGTCATAGAATGGAGGTGTGTGAAGTCATAGAATGGAGGTGTGTGAAGTCACAGAATGGAGGTGTGTGAAGTCAGAATGGAGGTGTGTAGTCATAGATTGGAGGTGGGTGAAGTCATAGAAAGAGGTGTGGGTAGTCATAGAGTGCAGGTGAGTGAAGTCACAGATTCGAGATCTGTGAAATCATGGAATGGAGGTGTGTGATGTCAGATTGGAGGTGTGTGAAGTCAAAGAATGTAGGTGTGTGAAGTCATTGAATGGAGGTGTGTGAAGTCACAGAATGGAGGTTTGTGAAGTCATAGAATGGAGGTGTGTGAAGTCATAGAATGGATGTTTCTGAAGTAAGAATGAAGGTGTGTGAAGTCATAGAATGGAGGTGTGTGAAGTCATAGAATGGAGGTATGTGAAGTCACAGAATGGAGGTGTGTGAAGTCAGAATGGAGGTGTGTAGTCATAGATTGGAGGTGGGTGAAGTCATAGAAAGAGGTGTGGGTGGTCATAGAGTGCAGGTGAGTGAAGTCACAGATTCGAGGTCTGTGAAATCATGGAATGGAGGTGTGTGATGTCAGATTGGAGGTGTGTGAAGTCAAAGAATGTAGGTGTGTGAAGTTATTGAATGGAGGTGTGTGAAGTCAAAGAATAGAGGTGCGTGACGTCACAGAATGGTGGTGTGTGAACTCAGAATGGAGGTGTGTAAGGCACAGAATGGAGGTGTGTGAAGTCATAGAATGGAAGTGTGTGAAGTCATAGAATGGAGCTGTGTGAAGTCACAGAATGGACGTTATGAAGTCATAGAATGGAGATGTGTGTATTCACAGAATTGAGGTGTTTGAAGTCATATATTGGAGGTGTGTGAAGTCAAAATGCATGTGTGAAGTCACAGAATGGAGGTTTGTGAAGTCATAGAATGGAGGTGTGTGAATGTTTCTGAAGTAAAAATGAAGGTGTGTGAAGTCATGGAATGGAGGTGTGTGAAGTCACAGAATGGAGGTGTGTGAAGTCAGAATGGAGGTGTGTAGTCATAGATTGGAGGTTGGTGAAGTCATAGAAAGGAGGTGTGGGAAGTCATAGAGTGGAGGAGTGTGAAGTCATAGAGTGCAGGTGAGTGAAGTCACAGATTCGAGGTCTGTGAAGTAATAGAATGGAGGTGTGTGATGTCAGAATGGAGGTGTGCGAAGTCATAGAATAGAGGTGTGTGAAGTCAGAATTGAGGTGTGTGAAGTCGTAGATGGAATTGTGTGAAGTCATAGTATGGAGGTGTGTAAAATCATAGAATGGAGTTTTGTGAAGTCACAGAATGGAGCTGTGTGAATTCAGAATGGAGGTGTGTGAACTCATAGAATGGAGGTGTGTGACGTCACAATGGAAGTGTGTGAAGTCATACAATGGAGGTGTGTGAAGTCACAGAATGGAGGTGTGTGAAGTCATAGAATGGAGGTATGTGAACTCACAGAATGGAGGTGTGTAAAGTAAGAATGAAGGTGTGTGAAGTCATAGAATGGAGGTGTCTGAAGTCATAGAATGGATGTTGCTGAAGTAAGAATGAAGGTGTGTGAACTCATAGAATGGAGGTGTGTGAACTCATAGAATGGAGGTGTGTGAATTCATGGAACGGAGGTGTGTGAAGTCAACGAATGGAGGTGTATGATGTCAAACAATGGAAGTGTGTGAAGTCATAGAATGGAGGTGAGTGATGTCTTAGAATGGAGGTGTGTGAAGTCATAGAATGGAAGTGTGTGAAGTCACAGAAGGGAGGTGTGTGAAGTCACAGAATGGAGGTGTGTAATGTCACAGAGTGGAGGTGTGTGAAGGCACAGAATGGAGGGGTGTGAAGTCAAAGAATGGAGGTGTGTACAGTCACAGAGTGGAGGTGTGTGAAGTCACAGAATGGAGGGGTGTGAAGTCAGAATAGAGGTTTGCGAAGTCATAGAATGGAGGTGTGTGAAGTCAGAATGGAGCTGTGTGAAACGTAGAATGGAGGTGTGTGAAGTCACAATGGAGATGTGTGAAGTCAAAGAATGGTGGTTTTTGAAGTCACAGAATGGAGGTGTGTGAAGTCACAGAATGGAGGTGTGTGAAGTCACAGAGTGGAGGTGTGTGAAGTCACAGAATGGAGGGGTGTGAAGTCAGAATAGAGGTTTGCGAAGGCATAGAATGGAGGTGTGTGAAGTCAGAATGGAGCTGTGTGAACTCATAGAATGGAGGTGTGTGAAGTCACAATGGAGATGTGTGAAGTCATAGAATGGTGGTTTTTGAAGTCACAGAATGGAGGTGTGTGAAGTCATAGAGTGGAGGTGTGTGAAGTCAGATTGGAGGTATGTGAAGTCACAGAATGGAGGTGTGTCAACTCAGAAATGAGGTATGTGAAGTCATAGAATGGAGGTGTGTGAAGTCACAGAATTGAGGTGTGTGAAGTCAGAATGGAGGTGTGTGAATACAGAATGGAGGTGTGTGAAGTCAGAGAATGGAGGTGTGTGAAGTCACGATGCAGGTGTGTGAACTGATAGAACATACGTGTGTGAAGTCACAATGTAGGTGTGTGAAGTCATAGAATGGAGGTGTGTGAAGTCATAGAATGGAGGTGTGTGAAGTCACAAAATAGAGGTGTGTGAAGTCATATCATGGAGGTGTGTGAAGTCACAGAATGGAGGTGTGTGAGCTCAGAATGGAGGTGTGTGAAGTCACAGAATGGAGATGTGTGAAGTCATAGAATGGAGATGTGTGAAGTCACAGAATGGAGGTGTGTGAAATCGTACAATGGAGGTGTGTGAAGTCAGAGAATCAAGGTGTGTGAAGTCACAGAATGGAGGTGCGTGAAGTCACAGAATGGAGGTGTGTGAAGTCATAGAATGGAGGTCTGTGAAGTCATAGAATGGAGGTGTGTGAAGTCACAGAATGAAGGTGTGTGAATCACAGAATGGAGGTATGTGAACTCACAATGGAGGTGGGTGAAGTCACAGAATGGAGGTGTGTGAAGTCACAGAATGGAGGTGTGTGAAATCATAGAATGGAGGTGTGTGAAGTCACAGAATGGAGGTGGGTGAAGTCAGAATGGAGGTGTGTGAAGTCATAGAATGGAGGTGTGTGAAGTCAGAATGGAGGTGTGAAGTCATAGAATGTAGATGGGTGAAGTCATAGAACTTAGGTGTGGGAAGTCATAGAATGGAGAAGTGTGAAGTCATAGAGTGGAGGTGAGTGAAGTCACAGATTCGAGGTCTGTGAAGTCATAGAATGGAGGTGTGTGAAGTCACAGAATGAAGTCATAGAATGGAGGTGTGTGAAGTCAAAATGGAGGTGTGTGAACTCATAGAATGGAGGTGTGTGAACTCATAGAATTGAGGTGTGTGAAGTCATGGAATGGAGGTGTGTGAAGTCCAAGAATGGAGGTGTGTGAAGTCAAAGAATGGAGGTGTGTGAACTCACAGAATGGAGGTTGCCGGGGCCAACCGGCGGCAAACCAGGGTTCGCAGATTGGGGTTCCTGAAATCGGGGGCAAGGACTAGCAAGAAAGAGAAGACAGACAAACACAGCGGGTCCGGGATGTCCCCAGTCCAGGTAAAGACTGCCGAGACTGCCTGTTTATTTTCCACTCCCCCTTTTTCCCCCTCCTGACCCAGGAATCTCCAGGTGTTACATTCATATGGTAATTCTCAGGTCATTTACATAGAATAGGGCCAGAAAGCAATAAGACAATAAAGCCATCATCTGATGCAAGCCAAGTTACAGATTGATTCCACTCTGGCTCACAACAGGAGGTGTGTGAAGTCACAGAATTGAAGTGTGTGAAGTCAAAATGGAGGTGTGTGAAGTCACAGAAAGGAGGTCTGTGAAGACACAGAATTGAGGTGTGTGAAGTCAGAATGGAGGTGTGTGAAGTCAGAATGGAGGTGTGTGAAGTCACAGAATGGAGGTGTGTGAAGTCATAGAATGGAGGTGTGTGAAAACATAGAATGGAGGTGTGTGAAGTCAGAATGGAGGTGTGTGAAGTCACAGAATTGAGGTGTGTTAATTCACAGAATAGAGGTGTGTGAAGTCAGAATGCAGGTGTGAATCACAGAGGGGAGGTGTGTGAAGTCACAGAATGGATGTTTGTGAAGTAAGAATGAAGGTGTTTGAAATCATAGAATGGAGGTTTGTGAAGTCACAGATTCGAGGTCTGTGAAGTCATAGAATGGAGGTGTCTGAAGTCACAGAATGAAGTCATAGAATGGAGGTGTGTGAAGTCAAAATGGAGGTGTGTGAACTCATAGAATGGAGGTGTGTGAACTCATAGAATTGAGGTGTGTGAAGTCATGGAATGGAGGTGTGTGAAGTCCAAGAATGGAGGTGTGTGAAGTCATACAATGAAGGTGTGTGAAGTCAGAATGGAGGTGTGTGAAGTCACAGAATGGAGGTGTGTGAACTCAGAATGGAGGTGTGTGAAGTCATAGATGGAGGTGTGTGAAGAAATAGTATGGAGTTGTGTGGAATCATAGAATGGAGTTTTGTGAAGTCACAGAATGGAGCTGTGTGAAGTCAGAATGGATTGTGTGTACTCATAGAATGGAGGTGTGTGAAGTCACAATGGAGGTGTGTGAAATCTTAGAATGGAGGTGTGTGAAGTCAAAAAATGGAGGTGTGTGAAGTCATAGAATGGAGGTGTGTGGAATCATAGAATGGAGATTTGTGAAGTCACAGAATGGAGCTGTGTGAAGTCAGAATGGAGTTGTGTGAACTCATAGAATGGAGGTGTGTGAAATCACAGAATGGATGTGTGTGAAGTCATAGAGTGGAGGTGTGTGATGTCATAGAATGGATTTTTGTGAAATAAGAAGGAAGGTGTGTGAAGTCATAGAATGGAGGTGTGTGACGTCACAGAATGGAGTTGTGTGAAGTCATAGAATGGAGGTGTGTCAACTCAGAATGGAGGTGTGTGAAGTCACAGAATGGATGTGTGTGAAGTCATAGAGTGGAGGTGTGTTATGTCATATAATGGAGGTGTGTGAAGTCAGAATGGAGGTGTGTGAAGTCACAGAATTGAGGTGTGTGAACACAGAATGCAGGTGTGTGAATCACAGAATGGAGGTGTGTGAAATCATAGAATGGAGGTGTGTGAAGTCATAGAATGGATGTTTGTGAAGTAAGAATGAAGGTGTGTGAAGTCATAGAATAGAGGTGTGTGAAGTCAAAGAATGGAGGTGTGTGAAGTCACAGAATGGAGGTGTGTGAAGTCACACAATGGAGGTGTGTGAAGTCTCGAATGGAGGTGTGCGGACATAGAAGGGAAGTGGTGAAGTCATAGAAAGAGGTGTGGGAAGTCATAGAATGGAAAAGTGTGAAGTCATACAGTGGAGGTGACTGAAGTCACAGATTCGAGGTCTGTGAAGTCAAAGAATGGAGGTGTGTAAAGTCAGAATGGAGGTGTGTGAAGTCATAGAATGGAGATTTGTGAATTCATAGAATGGAGGTGTGTGACGTCACAATTGAAGTGTGTGAAGTCATAGAATGGAGGTGTGTGAAGTCACAGAATGGAGGTGTGTGAAGTCATACAATGGAGGTGAGTGAAGTCAGAATGGAGGTGTGTGAAGTCACAGAATGGAGGTGTGTGAACTCAGAATGGAGGTGTGTGAAGTCATAGATGGAGGTGTGTGAAGTCATAGTATGGAGTTGTGTGAAATCATAGAATGGAGTTTTGTGAAGTCACACAATGGAGCTGTGTGAAGTCAGAATGGAGGTGTGTGAAGTCATAGAATGGCGGTGTGTGAAGTCAGAATGGAGGTATGTGAAATCATAAAATCGAGGTGTGTGAAGTCACAGAATGGAGGTGTGTGAAGTCATAGAATGGAGGTGCGTGAAGTCACAGAATGGAGGTGTGTGAAGTCACAGAATGGAGGTGTGTGAGCTCAGAATGGAGGTATGTGAAGTCACCGAATGGAGATGTGTGAAGTCATAGAATGGAGATGTGTGAAGTCACAGAATGGAGGTGTGTGAAATCGTACAATGGAGGTGTGTGAAGTCAGAGAATCAAGGTGTGTGAAGTCACAGACTGGAGGTGTGTGAAGTCACAGAATGGAGCTGTGTGAACTCACAATGGAGGTGAGTGAAGTCACAGAATGGTGGTGTGTGAAGTCAAAGAATGGAGGTGTGTGAAGTCACAAAATGGAGGTGTGTGAAATCATAGAATGGAGGTGTGTGAAGTCACAGAATGGAGGTGGGTGAAGTCAGAATGGAGGTGTGTGACGTCATAGAATGGAGGTGTGTGAAGTCAGAATGGAGGTGTGAAGTCATAGAATGTAGATGGGTGAAGTCATAGAACTTAGGTGTGGGAAGTCATAGAATGGGGAAGTGTGAAGTCATAGAGTGGAGGTGAGTGAAGTCACAGATTCGAGGTCTGTGAAGTCATAGAATGGAGGTGTGTGAAGTCACAGAATGAAGTCATAGAATGGAGGTGTGTGAAGTCAAAATGGAGGTGTGTGAACTCATAGAATGGAGGTGTTTGAACTCATAGAATTGAGGTGTGTGAAGTCATGGAATGGAGGTGTGTGAAGTCCAAGAATGGAGGTGTGTGAAGTCAAAGAATGGAGGTGTGTGAACTCACAGAATGGAGGTTGCCGGGGCCAACCGGCGGCAAACCAGGGTTCGCAGATTGGGGTTCCTGAAATCGGGGGCAAGGACTAGCAAGAAAGAGAAGAGAGACAAACACAGCGGGTCCGGGATGTCCCCAGTCAAGGTAAAGACTGCCGAGACTGCCTGTTTATTTTCCACTCCCCCTTCTTCCCTCCTCCTGACCCAGGAATCTCCAGGTGTTACATTCATATGGTAATTCTCAGGTCATTTACATAGAATAGGGCCAGAAAGCAATAAGACAATAAAGCCATCATCTGATGCAAGCCAAGTTACAGATTGATTCCACTCTGGCTCACAACAGGAGGTGTGTGAAGTCACAGAATTGAAGTGTGTGAAGTCAAAATGGAGGTGTGTGAAGTCACAGAATGGAGGTCTGTGAAGACACAGAATTGAGGTGTGTGAAGTCAGAATGGAGGTGTGTGAAGTCAGAATGGAGGTGTGTGAAGTCACAGAATGGAGGTGTGTGAAGTCATAGAATGGAGGTGTGTGAAAACATAGAATGGAGGTGTGTGAAATCAGAATGGAGGTGTGTGAAGTCACAGAATTGAGGTGTGTGAATTCACAGAATAGAGGTGTGTGAAGTCAGAATGCAGGTGTGAAGTCACAGAAGGGAGGTGTGTGAAGTCACAGAATGGATGTTTGTGAAGTAAGAATGAAGGTGTTTGAAATCATAGAATGGAGGTGTGTGACGTCACAGAATGGAGGTGTGTGAAGTTATAGAATGGAGGTGTGTGAAGTCATAGAATTGAGGTATGTGAAGTCATGCAATGAAGGTGTGTGAAGTCAGAATGGAGGTGTGTGAAGTCACAGAATGGAGGTGTGTGAACTCAGAATGGAGATGTGTGAAGTCATAGATGTAGGTGTGTGAAGACATAGTATGGAGTTGTGTGGAATCATAGAATGGAGTTTTGTGAAGTCACAGAATGGAGCTGTGTGAAGTCAGAATGGATTGTGTGAACTCATAGAATGGAGGTGTGTGAAGTCACAATGGAGGTGTGTGAAATCTTAGAATGGAGGTGTGTGAAGTCAAAAAATGGAGGTGTGTGAAGTCATAGAATGGAGGTGTGTGGAATCATAGAATGGAGATTTGTGAAGTCACAGAATGGAGCTGTGTGAAGTCAGAATGGAGTTGTGTGAACTCATAGAATGGAGGTGTGTGAAGTCACAGAATGGATGTGTGTGAAGTCATAGAGTGGAGGTGTGTGATGTCATAGAATGGATTTTTGTGAAATAAGAAGGAAGGTGTGTGAAGTCATAGAATGGAGGTGTGTGACGTCACAGAATGGAGTTGTGTGAAGTCATAGAATGGAGGTGTGTCAACTCAGAATGGAGGTGTGTGAAGTCACAGAATGGATGTGTGTGAAGTCATAGAGTGGAGGTGTGTGATGTCATAGAATGGAGGTGTGTGAAGTCAGAATGGAGGTGTGTGAAGTCACAGAATTGAGGTGTGTGAACACAGAATGCAGGTGTGTGAATCACAGAATGGAGGTGTGTGAAATCATAGAATGGAGGTGTGTGAAGTCATAGAATGGATGTTTGTGAAGTAAGAATGAAGGTGTGTGAAGTCATAGAATAGAGGTGTGTGAAGTCAAAGAATGGAGGTGTGTGAAGTCACAGAATGGAGGTGTGTGAAGTCACACAATGGAGGTGTGTGAAGTCTCGAATGGAGGTGTGCGGTCATAGAAGGGAAGTGGTGAAGTCATAGAAAGAGGTGTGGGAAGTCATAGAATGGAGGAGTCTCAAGTCATACAGTGGAGGTGACTGAAGTCACAGATTCGAGGTCTGTGAAGTCATAGAATGGAGGTGTGTAAAGTCAGAATGGAGGTGTGTGAAGTCATAGAATGGAGATTTGTGAATTCATAGAATGGAGGTGTGTGACATCACAATTGAAGTGTGTGAAGTCATAGAATGCAGGTGTGTGAAGTCACAGAATGGGGGTGTGTGAAGTCATACAATGGAGGTGAGTGAAGTCAGAATGGAGGTGTGTGAAGTCACAGAATGGAGGTGTGTGAACTCAGAATGGAGGTGTGTGAAGTCATAGATGGAGGTGTGTGAAGTCATAGTATGGAGGTGTGTGAAATCATAGAATGGAGTTTTGTGAAGTCACACAATGGAGCTGTGTGAAGTCAGAATGGAGGTGTGTGAAGTCATAGAATGGAGGTGTGTGAAGTCAGAATGGAGGTATGTGAAATCATAGAATCAAGGTGTGTGAAGTCACAGAATGGAGGTGTGTGAAGTCATAGAATGGAGGTGCGTGAAGTCACAGAATGGAGGTGTGTGAATCATAGAATTTAGGTGTGTGAAGTCACAAAATGGAGGTGTGTGAAGGCATCGAATGGAGGTGTGTGAAGTCACAGAATGTAGGTGTGTGAAGTCACAGAATTGAGGTGTGTGCAGTCACAGAATAGAGGTGTGTGAAGTCAGATTGCAGGTGTGAAGTCAAAGAAGGGAGGTGTGTGTAGTCACAGAATGGATGTTTGTGAAGAAAGAATGAAGGTGTTTGAAGTCATAGAATGGAGGTGTGTGACGTCACAGAATGGAGGTGTGTGAAGTTATAGAATGGAGGTGTGTGAAATCATACAATTGAGGTGTATGAAGTCATAAAATGAAGGTGTGTGAAGTCAGAATGGAGGTGTGTGAAGTCACAGAAAGGAGGTGTGTGAACTCAGAATGGAGGTGTGTGAAGTCATAGATGGAGGTGTGTGAAGACATAGTATGGAGGTGGGTGGAATCATAGAATGGAGTTTTGTGAAGTCACAGAATGGAGCTGTGTGAAGTCAGAATGGAGGTGTGTGAACTCATAGAATGGAGGTGTGTGAAGTCACAATGGAGGTGTGTGAAATCTTAGAATGGAGGTGTGTGAAGTCAACAAATGGAGGTGTGTGAAGTCATAGAATGGAGGTGTGTGAAGTCAGAATGGAGGTATGTGAAATCATAGAATCAAGGTGTGTGAAGTCACAGAATGGAGGTGTGTGAAGTCATAGAATGGAGGTGCGTGAAGTCACAGAATGGAGGTGTGTGAAGTCATTAAAAGGAGGTCTGTGAAGTCATAGAATGGAGGTGTGTGAAGTCACAGAATGAAGGTGTGTGAATCACAGAATGGAGGTATTTGAACTCACAATGGAGGTGGGTGAAGTCACAGAATGGAGGTGTGTGAAGTCATAGAATGCAGGTGTGTGAAGTCACAGAATGGAGGTGTGTGAATTCATAGAATGGAGGTGTGTGAAGTCATAGAATGGAGGTGTGTGAAGTCATAGAATGGAGGTTTGTGAATTCATAGAATGGAGGTGTGTGAAGTCACAGAATGGAGGTTTGTGTACTCAAAATGGAGGTGTGTGAAGTCACAGAAGGGAGGTGTGTGAAGTCACAGAATGGAGGTGTGTGAAGTCAGAATGGAGGTGTGTGAAGTCACAGAATTGAGGTGTGTGAACACAGAATGCAGGTGTGTGAATCACAGAATGGAGTTGTGTGAAATCATAGAATGGAGGTGTGTGAAGTCATAGAATGGATGTTTGTGAAGTACGAATGAAGGTGTGTGAAGTCATAGAATGGAGGTGTGTGAAGTCACACAATGGAGGTGTGTGAAGTCTCGAATGGAGGTGTGCGGTCATGGAAGGGAAGTGGTGAAGTCATAGGAAGAGGTGTGGGAAGTCATAGAATGGAGGAGTGTGAAGTCATACAGTGGAGGTGACTGAAGACACAGATTCGAGGTCTGTGAAGTCATAGAATGGAGGTGTGTAAAGTCGGAATGGAGGTGTGTGAAGTAATAGAATGGATATTTGTGAATTCATAGAATGGAGGTGTGTGACGTCACAATTGAAGTGTGTGAAGTCATAGAATGGAGGTGTGTGAAGTCACAGAATGGGGGTGTGTGAAGTCACAGAATGGAGGTGTGTGAATTCATAGAATGGTGTGTGTGAAGTCATAGAATGGAGGTGTGTGAAGTCATAGAATGGAGGTTTGTGAATTCATAGAATGGAGGTGTGTGAAGTCCCAGAATGGAGGTTTGTGTACTCAAAATGGAGGTGTTTGAAGTCAAAGAATGGAGGTGTGTGAAGTCATAGAATGGAAGTGTGTGAAGTCATAGAATGGAGGTGTGTGGAATCATAGAATGGAGATTTGTGAAGTCACAGAATGGAGCTGTGTGAAGTCAGAATGGAGTTGTGTGAACTCATAGAATGGAGGTGTGTGAAGTCACAATGGAGGTGTGTGAAATCTTAGAATGGAGGTGTGTGAAGTCAAAAAATGGAGGTGTGTGAAGTCATAGAATGGAGGTGTGTGAAGTCAGAGAATGGATTTTTGTGAAATAAGAATGAAGGGGTGTGAAGTCATAGAATGGAGGTGTGTGAAGTCACAGAAGGGAGGTGTGTGAAGTCACAGAATGGAGGTGTGTAAAGTCACAGAGTGGAGGTGTGTGAAGTCACAGAATGGAGGGGTGTGAAGTCAGAATAGAGGTGTGCGAAGGCGTAGAATGGAGGTGTGTGAAGTCAGAATGTAGCTGTGTGAACTCATAGAATGGAGGTGTGTGACGTCACAATGGAGATGTGTGAAGTCATAGAATGGTGGTTTTTGAAGTCACAGAATGGAGGTGTGTGAAGTCATAGAATGGAGGTGTGTGAAGTCAGATTGGAGGTATGTGAAGTCACAGAATGGAGGTGTGTCAACTCAGAAATGAGGTATGTGAAGTCATAGAATGGAGGTGTGTGAAGTCACAGAATTGAGGTGTGTGAAGTCAGAATGGAGGTGTGTGAATAGAGAATGGAGGTGTGTGAAGTCAGACAATGGAGGTGTGTGAAGTAACAATGCAGGTGTGTGAACTGATAGAACATACGTGTGTGAAGTCACAATGTAGGTGTGTGAAGTCATAGAATGGAGGTGTGTGAAGTCACAAAATAGAGGTGTGTGAAGTCATATCATGGAGGTGTGTGAAGTCACAAAATGGAGGTGTGTGAGCTCAGAATGGAGGTGTGTGAAGTCACAGAATGGAGATGTGTGAAGTCATAGAATGGAGATGTGTGAAGTCACAGAATGGAGGTGTGTGAAATCGTACAATGGAGGTGTGTGAAGTCAGAGAATCAAGGTGTGTGAAGTCACAGAATGGAGGTGTGTGAAGTCACAGAATGGAGCTGTGTGAACTCACAATGGAGGTGAGTGAAGTCACAGAATGGAGGTGTGTGAAGTCAAAGAATGGAGGTGTGTGAAGTCACAGAATGGAGGTGTGTGAAATCATAGAATGGAGGTGTGTAAAGTCACAGACTGGAGGTGGGTGAAGTCAGAATGGAGGTGTGTGAAGTCATAGAATGGAGGTGTGTGAAGTCAGAATGGAGGTGTGAAGTCATAGAATGTAGATGGGTGAAGTCATAGAACTTAATTGTGGGAAGTGATAGAATGGAGAAGTGTGAAGTCATAGAGTGGAGGTGAGTGAAGTCACAGATTCGAGGTCTGTGAAGTCATAGAATGGAGGTGTCTGAAGTCACAGAATGAAGTCATAGAATGGAGGTGTGTGAAGTCAAAATGGAGGTGTGTGAACTCATAGAATGGAGGTGTGTGAACTCATAGAATTGAGGTGTGTGAAGTCATGGAATGGAGGTGTGTGAAGTCCAAGAATGGAGGTGTGTGAAGTCAAAGAATGGAGGTGTGTGAACTCACAGAATGAAGGTTGCCGGGGCCAACCGGCGGCAAACCAGGCTTCGCAGATTGGGGTTCCTGAAATCGGGGGCAAGGACTAGCAAGAAAGAGAAGAGAGACAAACACAGCGGGTCCGGTATGTCCCCAGTCCAGGTAAAGACTGCCGAGACTGCCTGTTTATTTTCCACTCCCCCTTCTTCCCTCCTCCTGACCCAGGAATCTCCAGGTGTTACATTCATATGGTAATTCTCAGGTCATTTACATAGAATAGGGCCAGAAAGCAATAAGACAATAAAGCCATCATCTGATGCAAGACAAGTTACAGATTGATTCCACTCTGGCTCACAACAGGAGGTGTGTGAAGTCACAGAATTGAAGTGTGTGAAGTGAAAATGGAGGTGTGTGAAGTCACAGAATGGAGGTCTGTGAAGACACAGAATTGAGGTGTGTGAAGTCAGAATGGAGGTGTGTGAAGTCAGAATGGAGGTGTGTGAAGTCACAGAATGGAGGTGTGTGAAGTCATAGAATGGAGGTGTGTGAAAACATAGAATGGAGGTGTGTGAAGTCAGAATGGAGTTGTGTGAAGTCACAGAATTGAGGTGTGTGAATTCACAGAATTGAGGTGTGTGAAGTCAGAATGCAGGTGTGAAGTCACAGAAGGGAGGTGTGTGAAGTCACAGAATGGATGTTTGTGAAGTAAGAATGAAGGTGTTTGAAATCATAGAATGGAGGTGTGTGACGTCACAGAATGGAGGTGTGTGAAGTCATAGAATGGAGGTGTGTGACGTCACAGAATGGAGTTGTGTGAAGTCATAGAATGGAGGTGTGTCAACTCAGAATGGAGGTGTGTGAAGTCACAGAATGGATGTGTGTGAAGTCATAGAGTGGAGGTGTGTGATGTCATAGAATGGAGGTGTGTGAAGTCACAGAATGGATGTGTGTGAACTCAGAATGGAGGTGTGTGAAGTCATAGATGGAGGTGTGTGAAGACATAGTATGGAGTTGTGTGGAATCATAGAATGGAGTTTTGTGAAGTCACAGAATGGAGCTGTGTGAAGTCAGAATGGATTGTGTGAACTCATAGAATGGAGGTGCGTGAAGTCACAATGGAGGTGTGTGAAATCTTAGAATGGAGGTGTGTGAAGTCAACAAATGGAGGTGTGTGAAGTCATAGAATGGAGGTGTGTGAAGTCATAGAATGAATTTTTGTGAAATAAGAAGGAAGGTGTGTGAAGTCATAGAATGGAGTTGTGTGACATCACAGAAAGGAGTTGTGTGAAGTCATAGAATGGAGGTGTGTCAACTCAGAATGGAGGTGTGTGAAGTCACAGAATGGATGTGTGTGAAGTCATAGAATGGAGGTGTGTGATGTCATGGAATGGAGGTGTGTGAAGTCAGAATGGAGGTGTGTGAAGTCACAGAATTGAGGTGTGTGAACACAGAATGCAGGTGTGTGAATCACAGAATGGAGGTGTGTGAAATCATAGAATGGAGGTGTGTTAAGTCATAGAATGGATGTTTGTGAAGTAAGAATGAAGGTGTGTGAAGTCATAGAATAGAGGTGTGTGAAGTCAAAGAATGGAGGTGTGTGAAGTCACAGAATGGAGGTGTGTGAAGTCACACAATGGAGGTGTGTGAAGTCTCGAATGGAGGTGTGCGGTCATAGAAGGGAAGTGGTGAAGTCATAGAAAGAGGTGTGGGAAGTCATAGAATGGAGGAGTGTGAAGTCATACAGTGGAGGTGACTGAAGACACAGATTCGAGGTCTGTGAAGTCATAGAATGGAGGTGTGTAAAGTCAGAATGGAGGTGTGTGAAGTCATAGAATGGAGATTTGTGAATTCATAGAATGGAGGTGTGTGACGTCACAATTGAAGTGTGTGAAGTCATAGAATGGAGGTGTGTGAAGTCACAGAATGGGGGTGTGTGAAGTCATACAATGGAGGTGAGTGAAGTCAGAATGGAGGTGTGTGAGGTCACAGAATGGAGGTGTGTGAACTCAGAATGGAGGTGTGTGAAGTCATAGATGGAGGTGTGTGAAGTCATAGTATGGAGGTGTGTGAAATCATAGAATGGAGTTTTGTGAAGTCACACAATGGAGCTGTGTTAAGTCAGACTGGAGGTGTGTGAAGTCATAGAATGGAGGTGTGTGAAGTCAGAATGGAGGTATGTGAAATCATAGAATCAAGGTGTGTGAAGTCACAGAATGGAGGTGTGTGAAGTCATAGAATGGAGGGGCGTGAAGTCACAGAATGGAGTTGTGTGAATCATAGAATTTAGGTGTGTGAAGTCACAAAATGGAGGTGTGTGAAGGCATCGAATGGAGGTGTGTGAAGTCACAGAATGGAGGTGTGTGAAGTCAGAATGGAGGTGTGTGAAGTCACAGAATTGAGGTGTGTGAAGTCACAGAATATAGGTGTGTGAAGTCAGAATGCAGGTGTGAAGTCAAAGAAGGGAGGTGTGTATAGTCACAGAATGGATGTTTGTGAAGAAAGAATGAAGGTGTTTGAAGTCATAGAAAGGAGGTGTGTGACGTCACAGAATGGAGGTGTGTGAAGTTATAGAATGGAGGTGTGTGAAATCATAGAATTGAGGTGTGTGAAGTCATACAATGAAGGTGTGTGAAGTCAGAATGGAGGTGTGTGAAGTCACAGAATGGAGGTTTGTGAACTCAGAATGGAGGTGTGTGAAGTCATAGATGGAGGTGTGTGAAGACATAGTATGGAGGTGGGTGGAATCATAGAATGGAGTTTTGTGAAGTCACAGAATGGAGCTCTGTGAAGTCAGAAAGGAGGTGTGTGAACTCATAGCATGGAGGTGTGTGAAGTCACAATAGAGGTGTGTGAAATCTTAGAATGGAGGTGTGTGAAGTCAAAAAATGGAGGGGTGTGAAGTCATAGAATGGAGGTGTGTGAAGACACAATGGAGTTGTGTGAAGTCATAGAATGGTTGTTTTTGATGTCAACGCATGGAGGTGTGTGAAGTCAGAATGGGGGTATGTGAAATCATAGAATCAAGATGTGTGAAGTCACAGAATGGAGGTGTGTGAAGTCATAGAATGGAGGTGTGTGAAGTCACAGAATTGAGGTGTGTGAAGTCAGAATGGAGGTGTGTGAATAGAGAATGGAGGTGTGTGAAGTCAGACAATGGAGGTGTGTGAAGTAACAATGCAGGTGTGTGAACTGATAGAACATACGTGTGTGAAGTCACAATGTAGGTGTGTGAAGTCATAGAATGGAGGTGTGTGAAGTCACAAAATAGAGGTGTGTGAAGTCATATCATGGAGGTGTGTGAAGTCACAAAATGGAGGTGTGTGAGCTCAGAATGGAGGTGTGTGAAGTCACAGAATGGAGATGTGTGAAGTCATAGAATGGAGATGTGTGAAGTCACAGAATGGAGGTGTGTGAAATCGTACAATGGAGGTGTGTGAAGTCAGAGAATCAAGGTGTGTGAAGTCACAGAATGGAGGTGTGTGAAGTCACAGAATGGAGCTGTGTGAACTCACAATGGAGGTGAGTGAAGTCACAGAATGGAGGTGTGTGAAGTCAAAGAATGGAGGTGTGTGAAGTCACAGAATGGAGGTGTGTGAAATCATAGAATGGAGGTGTGTAAAGTCACAGACTGGAGGTGGGTGAAGTCAGAATGGAGGTGTGTGAAGTCATAGAATGGAGGTGTGTGAAGTCAGAATGGAGGTGTGAAGTCATAGAATGTAGATGGGTGAAGTCATAGAACTTAATTGTGGGAAGTGATAGAATGGAGAAGTGTGAAGTCATAGAGTGGAGGTGAGTGAAGTCACAGATTCGAGGTCTGTGAAGTCATAGAATGGAGGTGTCTGAAGTCACAGAATGAAGTCATAGAATGGAGGTGTGTGAAGTCAAAATGGAGGTGTGTGAACTCATAGAATGGAGGTGTGTGAACTCATAGAATTGAGGTGTGTGAAGTCATGGAATGGAGGTGTGTGAAGTCCAAGAATGGAGGTGTGTGAAGTCAAAGAATGGAGGTGTGTGAACTCACAGAATGAAGGTTGCCGGGGCCAACCGGCGGCAAACCAGGCTTCGCAGATTGGGGTTCCTGAAATCGGGGGCAAGGACTAGCAAGAAAGAGAAGAGAGACAAACACAGCGGGTCCGGTATGTCCCCAGTCCAGGTAAAGACTGCCGAGACTGCCTGTTTATTTTCCACTCCCCCTTCTTCCCTCCTCCTGACCCAGGAATCTCCAGGTGTTACATTCATATGGTAATTCTCAGGTCATTTACATAGAATAGGGCCAGAAAGCAATAAGACAATAAAGCCATCATCTGATGCAAGACAAGTTACAGATTGATTCCACTCTGGCTCACAACAGGAGGTGTGTGAAGTCACAGAATTGAAGTGTGTGAAGTGAAAATGGAGGTGTGTGAAGTCACAGAATGGAGGTCTGTGAAGACACAGAATTGAGGTGTGTGAAGTCAGAATGGAGGTGTGTGAAGTCAGAATGGAGGTGTGTGAAGTCACAGAATGGAGGTGTGTGAAGTCATAGAATGGAGGTGTGTGAAAACATAGAATGGAGGTGTGTGAAGTCAGAATGGAGTTGTGTGAAGTCACAGAATTGAGGTGTGTGAATTCACAGAATTGAGGTGTGTGAAGTCAGAATGCAGGTGTGAAGTCACAGAAGGGAGGTGTGTGAAGTCACAGAATGGATGTTTGTGAAGTAAGAATGAAGGTGTTTGAAATCATAGAATGGAGGTGTGTGACGTCACAGAATGGAGGTGTGTGAAGTCATAGAATGGAGGTGTGTGACGTCACAGAATGGAGTTGTGTGAAGTCATAGAATGGAGGTGTGTCAACTCAGAATGGAGGTGTGTGAAGTCACAGAATGGATGTGTGTGAAGTCATAGAGTGGAGGTGTGTGATGTCATAGAATGGAGGTGTGTGAAGTCACAGAATGGATGTGTGTGAACTCAGAATGGAGGTGTGTGAAGTCATAGATGGAGGTGTGTGAAGACATAGTATGGAGTTGTGTGGAATCATAGAATGGAGTTTTGTGAAGTCACAGAATGGAGCTGTGTGAAGTCAGAATGGATTGTGTGAACTCATAGAATGGAGGTGCGTGAAGTCACAATGGAGGTGTGTGAAATCTTAGAATGGAGGTGTGTGAAGTCAACAAATGGAGGTGTGTGAAGTCATAGAATGGAGGTGTGTGAAGTCATAGAATGAATTTTTGTGAAATAAGAAGGAAGGTGTGTGAAGTCATAGAATGGAGTTGTGTGACATCACAGAATGGAGTTGTGTGAAGTCATAGAATGGAGGTGTGTCAACTCAGAATGGAGGTGTGTGAAGTCACAGAATGGATGTGTGTGAAGTCATAGAATGGAGGTGTGTGATGTCATGGAATGGAGGTGTGTGAAGTCAGAATGGAGGTGTGTGAAGTCACAGAATTGAGGTGTGTGAACACAGAATGCAGGTGTGTGAATCACAGAATGGAGGTGTGTGAAATCATAGAATGGAGGTGTGTTAAGTCATAGAATGGATGTTTGTGAAGTAAGAATGAAGGTGTGTGAAGTCATAGAATAGAGGTGTGTGAAGTCAAAGAATGGAGGTGTGTGAAGTCACAGAATGGAGGTGTGTGAAGTCACACAATGGAGGTGTGTGAAGTCTCGAATGGAGGTGTGCGGTCATAGAAGGGAAGTGGTGAAGTCATAGAAAGAGGTGTGGGAAGTCATAGAATGGAGGAGTGTGAAGTCATACAGTGGAGGTGACTGAAGACACAGATTCGAGGTCTGTGAAGTCATAGAATGGAGGTGTGTAAAGTCAGAATGGAGGTGTGTGAAGTCATAGAATGGAGATTTGTGAATTCATAGAATGGAGGTGTGTGACGTCACAATTGAAGTGTGTGAAGTCATAGAATGGAGGTGTGTGAAGTCACAGAATGGGGGTGTGTGAAGTCATACAATGGAGGTGAGTGAAGTCAGAATGGAGGTGTGTGAGGTCACAGAATGGAGGTGTGTGAACTCAGAATGGAGGTGTGTGAAGTCATAGATGGAGGTGTGTGAAGTCATAGTATGGAGGTGTGTGAAATCATAGAATGGAGTTTTGTGAAGTCACACAATGGAGCTGTGTTAAGTCAGACTGGAGGTGTGTGAAGTCATAGAATGGAGGTGTGTGAAGTCAGAATGGAGGTATGTGAAATCATAGAATCAAGGTGTGTGAAGTCACAGAATGGAGGTGTGTGAAGTCATAGAATGGAGGGGCGTGAAGTCACAGAATGGAGTTGTGTGAATCATAGAATTTAGGTGTGTGAAGTCACAAAATGGAGGTGTGTGAAGGCATCGAATGGAGGTGTGTGAAGTCACAGAATGGAGGTGTGTGAAGTCAGAATGGAGGTGTGTGAAGTCACAGAATTGAGGTGTGTGAAGTCACAGAATATAGGTGTGTGAAGTCAGAATGCAGGTGTGAAGTCAAAGAAGGGAGGTGTGTATAGTCACAGAATGGATGTTTGTGAAGAAAGAATGAAGGTGTTTGAAGTCATAGAAAGGAGGTGTGTGACGTCACAGAATGGAGGTGTGTGAAGTTATAGAATGGAGGTGTGTGAAATCATAGAATTGAGGTGTGTGAAGTCATACAATGAAGGTGTGTGAAGTCAGAATGGAGGTGTGTGAAGTCACAGAATGGAGGTTTGTGAACTCAGAATGGAGGTGTGTGAAGTCATAGATGGAGGTGTGTGAAGACATAGTATGGAGGTGGGTGGAATCATAGAATGGAGTTTTGTGAAGTCACAGAATGGAGCTCTGTGAAGTCAGAAAGGAGGTGTGTGAACTCATAGCATGGAGGTGTGTGAAGTCACAATAGAGGTGTGTGAAATCTTAGAATGGAGGTGTGTGAAGTCAAAAAATGGAGGGGTGTGAAGTCATAGAATGGAGGTGTGTGAAGACACAATGGAGTTGTGTGAAGTCATAGAATGGTTGTTTTTGATGTCAACGCATGGAGGTGTGTGAAGTCAGAATGGGGGTATGTGAAATCATAGAATCAAGATGTGTGAAGTCACAGAATGGAGGTGTGTGAAGTCATAGAATGGAGGTGCGTGAAGTCACAGAATGGAGGTGTGTGAAGTCATAGAATGGAGGTGTGTGAAGTCATAGAATGGAGGTGTGTGAAGTCACAGAATGAGGGTGTGTGAATCACAGAATGGAGTTATGTGAACTCACAATGGAGGTGGGTGAAGTCACAGAATGGAGGTGTGTGAAGTCATAGAATGCAGGTGTGTGAAGTCACAGAATGGAGGTGTGTGAATTCATAGAATGGAGGTGTGTGAAGTCATAGAATGGAGGTGTGTGAAGTCATAGAATGGAGGTTTGTGAATTCATAGAATGGAGGTGTGTGAAGTCACAGAATGGAGGTTTGTGTACTCAAAATGGAGGTGTTTGAAGTCAAAGAATGGAGGTGTGTGAAGTCATAGAATGGAAGTGTGTGAAGTCATAGAATGGAGGTGTGTGGAATCATAGAATGGAGATTTGTGAAGTCACAGAATGGAGCTGTGTGAAGTCAAAGAATGGAGGTGGGTGAAGTCATAGAATGGAAGTGTGTGAAGTCATAGAATGGAGGTGTGTGGAATCATAGTATGGAGATTTGTGAAGTCACAGAATGGAGTTGTGTGAAGTCATAGAATGGAGGTGTGTCAACTCAGAATGGAGGTGTGTGAAGTCACAGAATGGATGTGTGTGAAGTCATAGAATGGAGGTGTGTGAAGTCATAGAATGGAGGTGTGTGAAGTCAGAATGGAGGTGTGTGAAGTCACAGAATTGAGGTGTGTGAACACAGAATGCAGGTGTGTGAATCACAGAATGGAGGTGTGTGAAATCATAGAATGGAGGTGTGTGAAGTCATAGAATGGATGTTTGTGAAGTAAGAATGAAGGTGTGTGAAGTCATAGAATAGAGGTGTGTGAAGTCAAAGAATGGAGGTGTGTGAAGTCACAGAATGGAGGTGTGTGAAGTCACACAATGGAGGTGTGTGAAGTCATAGAATGGAGGTGTGTGAAGTCAGATTGGAGGTATGTGAAGTCACAGAATGGAGGTGTGTCAACTCAGAAATGAGGTATGTGAAGTCATAGAATGGAGGTGTGTGAAGTCACAGAATTGAGGTGTGTGAAGTCAGAATGGAGGTGTGTGAATAGAGAATGGAGGTGTGTGAAGTCAGACAATGGAGGTGTGTGAAGTAACAATGCAGGTGTGTGAACTGATAGAACATACGTGTGTGAAGTCACAATGTAGGTGTGTGAAGTCATAGAATGGAGGTGTGTGAAGTCACAAAATAGAGGTGTGTGAAGTCATATCATGGAGGTGTGTGAAGTCACAAAATGGAGGTGTGTGAGCTCAGAATGGAGGTGTGTGAAGTCACAGAATGGAGATGTGTGAAGTCATAGAATGGAGATGTGTGAAGTCACAGAATGGAGGTGTGTGAAATCGTACAATGGAGGTGTGTGAAGTCAGAGAATCAAGGTGTGTGAAGTCACAGAATGGAGGTGTGTGAAGTCACAGAATGGAGCTGTGTGAACTCACAATGGAGGTGAGTGAAGTCACAGAATGGAGGTGTGTGAAGTCAAAGAATGGAGGTGTGTGAAGTCACAGAATGGAGGTGTGTGAAATCATAGAATGGAGGTGTGTGAAGTCACAGACTGGAGGTGGGTGAAGTCAGAATGGAGGTGTGTGAAGTCATAGAATGGAGGTGTGTGAAGTCAGAATGGAGGTGTGAAGTCATAGAATGTAGATGGGTGAAGTCATAGAACTTAATTGTGGGAAGTGATAGAATGGAGAAGTGTGAAGTCATAGAGTGGAGGTGAGTGAAGTCACAGATTCGAGGTCTGTGAAGTCATAGAATGGAGGTGTCTGAAGTCACAGAATGAAGTCATAGAATGGAGGTGTGTGAAGTCAAAATGGAGGTGTGTGAACTCATAGAATGGAGGTGTGTGAACTCATAGAATTGAGGTGTGTGAAGTCATGGAATGGAGGTGTGTGAAGTCCAAGAATGGAGGTGTGTGAAGTCAAAGAATGGAGGTGTGTGAACTCACAGAATGAAGGTTGCCGGGGCCAACCGGCGGCAAACCAGGCTTCGCAGATTGGGGTTCCTGAAATCGGGGGCAAGGACTAGCAAGAAAGAGAAGAGAGACAAACACAGCGGGTCCGGTATGTCCCCAGTCCAGGTAAAGACTGCCGAGACTGCCTGTTTATTTTCCACTCCCCCTTCTTCCCTCCTCCTGACCCAGGAATCTCCAGGTGTTACATTCATATGGTAATTCTCAGGTCATTTACATAGAATAGGGCCAGAAAGCAATAAGACAATAAAGCCATCATCTGATGCAAGCCAAGTTACAGATTGATTCCACTCTGGCTCACAACAGGAGGTGTGTGAAGTCACAGAATTGAAGTGTGTGAAGTGAAAATGGAGGTGTGTGAAGTCACAGAATGGAGGTCTGTGAAGACACAGAATTGAGGTGTGTGAAGTCAGAATGGAGGTGTGTGAAGTCAGAATGGAGGTGTGTGAAGTCACAGAATGGAGGTGTGTGAAGTCATAGAATGGAGGTGTGTGAAAACATAGAATGGAGGTGTGTGAAGTCAGAATGGAGTTGTGTGAAGTCACAGAATTGAGGTGTGTGAATTCACAGAATTGAGGTGTGTGAAGTCAGAATGCAGGTGTGAAGTCACAGAAGGGAGGTGTGTGAAGTCACAGAATGGATGTTTGTGAAGAAAGAATGAAGGTGTTTGAAATCATAGAATGGAGGTGTGTGACGTCACAGAATGGAGGTGTGTGAAGTCATAGAATGGAGGTGTGTGACGTCACAGAATGGAGTTGTGTGAAGTCATAGAATGGAGGTGTGTCAACTCAGAATGGAGGTGTGTGAAGTCACAGAATGGATGTGTGTGAAGTCATAGAGTGGAGGTGTGTGATGTCATAGAATGGAGGTGTGTGAAGTCACAGAATGGATGTGTGTGAACTCAGAATGGAGGTGTGTGAAGTCATAGATGGAGGTGTGTGAAGACATAGTATGGAGTTGTGTGGAATCATAGAATGGAGTTTTGTGAAGTCACAGAATGGAGCTGTGTGAAGTCAGAATGGATTGTGTGAACTCATAGAATGGAGGTGCGTGAAGTCACAATGGAGGTGTGTGAAATCTTAGAATGGAGGTGTGTGAAGTCAACAAATGGAGGTGTGTGAAGTCATAGAATGGAGGTGTGTGAAGTCATAGAATGAATTTTTGTGAAATAAGAAGGAAGGTGTGTGAAGTCATAGAATGGAGTTGTGTGACATCACAGAATGGAGTTGTGTGAAGTCATAGAATGGAGGTGTGTCAACTCAGAATGGAGGTGTGTGAAGTCACAGAATGGATGTGTGTGAAGTCATAGAATGGAGGTGTGTGATGTCATGGAATGGAGGTGTGTGAAGTCAGAATGGAGGTGTGTGAAGTCACAGAATTGAGGTGTGTGAACACAGAATGCAGGTGTGTGAATCACAGAATGGAGGTGTGTGAAATCATAGAATGGAGGTGTGTTAAGTCATAGAATGGATGTTTGTGAAGTAAGAATGAAGGTGTGTGAAGTCATAGAATAGAGGTGTGTGAAGTCAAAGAATGGAGGTGTGTGAAGTCACAGAATGGAGGTGTGTGAAGTCACACAATGGAGGTGTGTGAAGTCTCGAATGGAGGTGTGCGGTCATAGAAGGGAAGTGGTGAAGTCATAGAAAGAGGTGTGGGAAGTCATAGAATGGAGGAGTGTGAAGTCATACAGTGGAGGTGACTGAAGACACAGATTCGAGGTCTGTGAAGTCATAGAATGGAGGTGTGTAAAGTCAGAATGGAGGTGTGTGAAGTCATAGAATGGAGATTTGTGAATTCATAGAATGGAGGTGTGTGACGTCACAATTGAAGTGTGTGAAGTCATAGAATGGAGGTGTGTGAAGTCACAGAATGGGGGTGTGTGAAGTCATACAATGGAGGTGAGTGAAGTCAGAATGGAGGTGTGTGAGGTCACAGAATGGAGGTGTGTGAACTCAGAATGGAGGTGTGTGAAGTCATAGATGGAGGTGTGTGAAGTCATAGTATGGAGGTGTGTGAAATCATAGAATGGAGTTTTGTGAAGTCACACAATGGAGCTGTGTTAAGTCAGACTGGAGGTGTGTGAAGTCATAGAATGGAGGTGTGTGAAGTCAGAATGGAGGTATGTGAAATCATAGAATCAAGGTGTGTGAAGTCACAGAGTGGAGGTGTGTGAAGTCATAGAATGGAGGGGCGTGAAGTCACAGAATGGAGTTGTGTGAATCATAGAATTTAGGTGTGTGAAGTCACAAAATGGAGGTGTGTGAAGGCATCGAATGGAGGTGTGTGAAGTCACAGAATGGAGGTGTGTGAAGTCAGAATGGAGGTGTGTGAAGTCACAGAATTGAGGTGTGTGAAGTCACAGAATAGAGGTGTGTGAAGTCAGAATGCAGGTGTGAAGTCAAAGAAGGGAGGTGTGTATAGTCACAGAATGGATGTTTGTGAAGAAAGAATGAAGGTGTTTGAAGTCATAGAAAGGAGGTGTGTGACGTCACAGAATGGAGGTGTGTGAAGTTATAGAATGGAGGTGTGTGAAATCATAGAATTGAGGTGTGTGAAGTCATACAATGAAGGTGTGTGAAGTCAGAATGGAGGTGTGTGAAGTCACAGAATGGAGGTTTGTGAACTCAGAATGGAGGTGTGTGAAGTCATAGATGGAGGTGTGTGAAGACATAGTATGGAGGTGGGTGGAATCATAGAATGGAGTTTTGTGAAGTCACAGAATGGAGCTCTGTGAAGTCAGAAAGGAGGTGTGTGAACTCATAGCATGGAGGTGTGTGAAGTCACAATAGAGGTGTGTGAAATCTTAGAATGGAGGTGTGTGAAGTCAAAAAATGGAGGGGTGTGAAGTCATAGAATGGAGGTGTGTGAAGACACAATGGAGTTGTGTGAAGTCATAGAATGGTTGTTTTTGATGTCAACGCATGGAGGTGTGTGAAGTCAGAATGGGGGTATGTGAAATCATAGAATCAAGGTGTGTGAAGTCACAGAATGGAGGTGTGTGAAGTCATAGAATGGAGGTGCGTGAAGTCACAGAATGGAGGTGTGTGAAGTCATAGAATGGAGGTGTGTGAAGTCATAGAATGGAGGTGTGTGAAGTCACAGAATGAGGGTGTGTGAATCACAGAATGGAGTTATGTGAACTCACAATGGAGGTGGGTGAAGTCACAGAATGGAGGTGTGTGAAGTCATAGAATGCAGGTGTGTGAAGTCACAGAATGGAGGTGTGTGAATTCATAGAATGGAGGTGTGTGAAGTCATAGAATGGAGGTGTGTGAAGTCATAGAATGGAGGTTTGTGAATTCATAGAATGGAGGTGTGTGAAGTCACAGAATGGAGGTTTGTGTACTCAAAATGGAGGTGTTTGAAGTCAAAGAATGGAGGTGTGTGAAGTCATAGAATGGAAGTGTGTGAAGTCATAGAATGGAGGTGTGTGGAATCATAGAATGGAGATTTGTGAAGTCACAGAATGGAGCTGTGTGAAGTCAAAGAATGGAGGTGGGTGAAGTCATAGAATGGAAGTGTGTGAAGTCATAGAATGGAGGTGTGTGGAATCATAGTATGGAGATTTGTGAAGTCACAGAATGGAGTTGTGTGAAGTCATAGAATGGAGGTGTGTCAACTCAGAATGGAGGTGTGTGAAGTCACAGAATGGATGTGTGTGAAGTCATAGAATGGAGGTGTGTGAAGTCATAGAATGGAGGTGTGTGAAGTCAGAATGGAGGTGTGTGAAGTCACAGAATTGAGGTGTGTGAACACAGAATGCAGGTGTGTGAATCACAGAATGGAGGTGTGTGAAATCATAGAATGGAGGTGTGTGAAGTCATAGAATGGATGTTTGTGAAGTAAGAATGAAGGTGTGTGAAGTCATAGAATAGAGGTGTGTGAAGTCAAAGAATGGAGGTGTGTGAAGTCACAGAATGGAGGTGTGTGAAGTCACACAATGGAGGTGTGTGAAGTCTCGAATGGAGGTGTGCGGTCATAGAAGGAAAGTGGTGAAGTCATAGAAAGAGGTGTGGGAAGTCATAGAATAGAGGAGTGTGAAGTCATACAGTGGAGGTGACTGAAGACACAGATTCGAGGTCTGTGAAGTCATAGAGTGGAGGTGTGTAAAGTCAGAATGGAGGTGTGTGAAGTCATAGAATGGATATTTGTGAATTCATAGAATGGAGGTGTGTGACGTCACAATTGAAGTGTGTGAAGTCATAGAATGGAGGTGTGTGAAGTCACAGAATGGGGCTGTGTGAAGTCATACAATGGAGGTGAGTGAAGTCAGAATGGAGGTGTGTGAAGTCACAGAATGGAGGTGTGTGAGCTCAGAATGGAGGTGTGTGAAGTCATAGATGGAGGTGTGTGAAGTCATAGTATGGAGGTGTGTGAAATCATAGAATGGAGTTTTGTGAAGTCACACAATGGAGCTGTGTGAAGTCAGAATGGAGGTGTGTGAAGTCATAGAATGGAGGTGTGTGAAGTCAGAATGGAGGTATGTGAAATCATAGAATCAAGGTGTGTGAAGTCACAGAATGGAGGTGTGTGAAGTCATAGAATGGAGGTGCGTGAAGGCACAGAATGGAGGTGTGTGAATCATAGAATTTAGGTGTGTGAAGTCACAAAATGGAGGTTTGTGAAGGCATCGAATGGAGGTGTGTGAAGTCACAGAATGGAGGTGTGTGAAGTCATAATGGAGGTGTGTGAAGTCACAGAATTGAGGTGTGTGAAGTCACAGAATAGAGGTGTGTGAAGTCAGAATGCAGGTGTGAAGTCAAAGAAGGGAGGTGTGTGAAGTCACAGAATGGATGTTTGTGAAGAAAGAATGAAGGTGTTTGAAGTCATAGAATGGAGATGTGTGACGTCACAGAATGCAGGTGTGTGAAGTTATAGAATGGAGGTGTGTGAAATCATAGAATTGAGGTGTGTGAAGTCATACAATGAAGGTGTGTGAAGTCAGAATGGAGGTGTGTGAAGTCACAGAATGGAGGTGTGTGAACTCAGAATGGAGGTGTGTGAAGTCATAGATGGAGGTGTGTGAATACATAGTATGGAGGTGGGTGGAATCATAAAATGGAGTTTTGTGAAGTCACAGAATGGAGCTGTGTGAAGTCAGAAAGGAGGTGTTTGAACTCATAGAATGGATGTGTGTGAAATCACAATGGAGGTGTGTGAAATCTTAGAATGGAGGTGTTTGAAGTCAAAAAATGGAGGGGTGTGAAGTCATAGAATGGAGGTGTGTGAAGACAGAATGGGGGTATGTGAAATCATAGAATCAAGGTGTGTGAAGTCACAGAATGGAGGTGTGTGAAGTCATAGAATGGAGGTGCGTGAAGTCACAGAATGGAGGTGTGTGAAGTCATAGAATGGAGGTGTGTGAAGTCACAGAATGAGGGTGTGTGAATCACAGAATGGTGGTATGTGAACTCACAATGGAGGTGGGTGAAGTCACAGAATGGAGGTGTGTGAAGTCATAGAATGCAGGTGTGTGAAGTCACAGAATGGAGGTGTGTGAATTCATAGAATGGAGGTGTGTGAAGTCATAGAATGGAGGTGTGTGAAGTCATAGAATGGAGGTTTGTGAATTCATAGAATGGAGGTGTGTGAAGTCACAGAATGGAGGTTTGTGTACTCAAAATGGAGGTGTTTGAAGTCAAAGAATGGAGGTGTGTGAAGTCATAGAATGGAAGTGTGTGAAGTCATAGAATGGAGGTGTGTGGAATCATAGAATGGAGATTTGTGAAGTCACAGAATGGAGCTGTGTGAAGTCAAAGAATGGAGGTGTGTGAAGTCATAGAATGGAGGTGTGTGAAGTCATAGAATGGAGGTGTGTGGAATCATAGAATGGAGATTTGTGAAGTCACAGAATGGAGTTGTGTGAAGTCATAGAATGGAGTTGTGTCAACTCAGAATGGAGGTGTGTGAAGTCACAGAATGGATGTGTGTGAAGTCATAGAATGGAGGTGTGTGAAGTCATAGAATGGAGGTGTGTGAAGTCAGAATGGAGGTTTGTGAAGTCACAGAATTGAGGTGTGTGAACACAGAATGGAGGTGTGTGAAATCACAGAATGGAGGTGTGTGAAATCATAGAATGGAGGTGTGTGAAGTGATAGAATGGATGTTTGTGAAGTAAGAATGAAGGTGTGTGAAGTCATAGAATAGAGGTGTGTGAAGTCAAAGAATGGAGGTGTGTGAAGTCACAGAATGGAGGTGTGTGTAGTCACACAATGGAGGTGTGTGAAGTCTCGAATGGAGGTGTGCGGTCATAGAAGGGAAGTGGTGAAGTCATAGAAAGAGGTGTGGAAAGTCATACAATGGAGGAGTGTGAAGTCATACAGTGGAGGTGACTGAAGACACAGATTCGAGGTCTGTGAAGTCATAGAATGGAGGTGTGTAAAGTCAGAATGGAGGTGTGTGAAGTCATAGAATGGAGATTCATAGAATGGAGGTGTGTGACATCACAATTGAAGTGTGTGAAGTCATAGAATGGAGGTGTGTGAAGTCACAGAATGGGGCTGTGTGAAGTCATACAATGGAGGTGAGTGAAGTCAGAATGGAGGTGTGTGAAGTCACAGAATGGAGGTGTGTGAACTCAGAATGGAGGTGTGTGAAGTCATAGATGGAGGTGTGTGAAGTCATAGTATGGAGGTGTGTGAAATCATAGAATGGAGTTTTGTGAAGTCACACAATGGAGTTGTGTGAAGTCAGAATGGAGGTGTGTGAAGTCATAGAATGGAGGTGTGTGAAGTCAGAATGGAGGTATGTGAAATCATAGAATCAAGGTGTATGAAGTCACAGAATGGAGGTGTGTGAAGTCATAGAATGGAGGTGCGTGAAGGCACAGAATGGAGGTGTGTGAATCATAGAATTTAGGTGTGTGAAGTCACAAAATGGAGGTGTGTGAAGTCAAAGAAGGGAGGTGTGTGAAGTCACAGAATGGATGTTTGTGAAGAAAGAATGAAGGTGTTTGAAGTCATAGAATGGAGATGTGTGACGTCACAGAATGGAGGTGTGTGAAGTTATAGAATGGAGGTGTGTGAAATCATAGAATTGAGGTGTGTGAACTCAGAATGGAGGTGTGTGAAGTCACAGAATGGAGGTGTGTGAACTCAGAATCGAGGTGTGTGAAGTCATAGATGGAGATGTGTGAAGACATAGTATGGAGGTGGGTGGAATCATAGAATGGAGTTTTGTGAAGTCACAGAATGGAGCTGTGTGAAGTCAGAATGGAGGTGCGTGAAGTCACAGAATGGAGGTGTGTGAAGTCATAGAATGGAGGTGTGTGAAGTCATAGAATGGAGGTGTGTGAAGTCACAGAATGAAGGTGTGTGAATCACAGAATGGAGGTATGTGAAGTCACAATGGAGGTGGGTGAAGTCACAGAATGGAGGTGTGTGATGTCATAGAATGGAGGTGTGTGAAGTCACAGAATGGAGGTGTGTGAATTCATAGAATGGAGGTGAGTGAAGTCATAGAATGGAGGTGTGTGAAGTCATAGAATGGAGGTGTGTGAAGTCAAAGAATGGAGGTGTGTGAAGTCACAGAATGGAGGTCTGTGTACTCAAAATGGAGGTGTTTGAAGTCAAAGAATGGAGGTGTGTGAAGTCATAGAATGGAAGTGTGTGAAGTCATAAAATGGAGGTGTGTGAATTCATAGAATGGAGGTGTGTGAAGACACAATGGAGTTGTGTGAAGTCATAGAATGGTTGTTTTTGATGTCAACGCATGGAGGTGTGTGAAGTCATAGAATGGAGGTGTGTGAAGTCAGATTGGAGGTGTGTGAAATCACAGGATGGAGGTGTGTCAACTCAGAAATGAGGTGTGTGAAGTCATAGAATGGAGGTGTGTGAAGTCATAGAATGGAGGTATGTGAAATCATAGAATGGAGGTGTGTGAAGTCAAAGAATTGAGGTGTGTGAAGTCAGAATGGAGGTGTGTGAAGTCAGAATGGAGGTGTGTGAACTCATAGAAAGGAAGTGTGTGAAGTCATAGAATGGAGGTCTGTGAACTCAGAATGGGGGTTTGTGAAGTCATAGAATGGAGGTGTGTGAACTCAGAATGGAGGTGTGTGAAGTCACAGAATGGAGGTGTGTGAAGTCATAGAATGGAGGTGTGTGAAATCACAGAATGGAGGTGTGTGAATTCATAGAATGGAGGTGTGTGAAGTCATAGGATCGAGGTGTGTGAAGTCACAGAATGGAGGTGTGTGAAGTCACAGAATGGAGGTGTGTGAACTCATAGAATGGAGGTGTGTGAAGTGAAAATGGAGTTGTGTAAAGTCATAGAATGGTGTTTTTTGATGTCAACGAATGGAGGTGTGTGAAGTCATATAATGGAGGTTTGTGAAATCACAGAATGGAGGTGTGTGAAGTCATAGAATGGAGGTGTGTGAAGTCATAGAATAAAGGTGTGTGAAGTCATACAATGGAGTTGTGTGAAGTCACAGAATGGAGGTGTGTGAATTCATAGAATGGAGGTGTGTGAAGTCATAGAATGGAGGTGTGTGAAGTCATAGAATATAGGTGTGTGAAGTCACAGAATGGAGGTGTGTGAAGTCACAGAATGGAGGTGTGTGAACTCACAATGGAGGTGTGTGAAGTCACAGAATGGAGGTGTGTGAAGTCATAGAATTGAAGTGTGTGAAGTCATAGAATGGAGGTGTGTGAAGTCAAAATGGAGGTGTGTGAAGTCACAGAATGGAGGTGTGTGAACTCAGAATGGAGGTGTGTGAAGTCACAGAAGGGAGGTTTATGAAGTCATATAATGGAGGTGTGTGAAGTCATAGAATGGAGGTGTGTGAATTCATAGAATGGAGGTGTGTGAAGTCACAGAATGGAGGTTTGTGTACTCAAAATGGAGGTGTTTGAAGTCAAAGAATGGTGGTGTGTGAAGTCATAGAATGGAAGTGTGTGAAGTCATAGAATGGAGGTGTGGGAATTCATAGAATGGAGGTGTGTGAAGTCACAGAATGGAGGTTTGTGTACTCAAAATGGAGGTGTTTGAAGTCAAAGAATGGAGGTGTGTGAAGTCATAGAATGGAAGTGTGTGAAGTCATAAAATGGAGGTGTGTGAATTCATAGAATGGAGGTGTGTGAAGTCACAATGGAGTTGTGTGAAGTCATAGAATGGTTGTTTTTGATGTCAACGCATGGAGGTGTGTGAAGTCATAGAATGGAGGTGTGTGAAGTCAGATTGGAGGTGTGTGAAATCACAGGATGGAGGTGTGTCAACTCAGAAATGAGGTGTGTGAAGTCATAGAATGGAGGTGTGTGAAGTCATAGAATGGAGTTATGTGAAATCATAGAATAGAGGTGTGTGAAGTCAAAGAATTGAGGTGTGTGAAGTCAGAATGGAGGTGTGTGAAGTCAGAATGGAGGTGTGTGAAGTCATAGAATGGAGGTGTGTGAAGTCATAGAATGGAGGTCTGTGAACTCAGAAGGGGGTTTGTGAAGTCATAGAATGGAGGTGTGTGAACTCAGAATGGAGGTGTGTGAAGTCACAGAATGGAGGTGTGTGAACTCATAGAATGGAGGTGTGTGAAATCACAGAATGGAGGTGTGTGAAGTCATAGAATGGAGGTGTGTGAAGTCATAGGATCGAGGTGTGTGAAGTGACAGAATAGAGGTGTGTGAAGTCACAGAATGGAGGTGTGTGAAGTCACAGAATGGAGGTGTGTGATGTCATAGAATGGAGGTGTGTGAATTCACAGAATGGAGGTGTGTGAATTCATAGAATGGAGGTGAGTGAAGTCATAGAATGGAGGTGTGTGAAGTCATAGAATGGAGGTGTGTGAAGTCATAGAATGGAGGTGTGTGAAGTCACAGAATGGAGGTTTGTGTACTCAAAATGGAGGTGTTTGAAGTCAAAGAATGGAGGTGTGTGAAGTCATAGAATGGAAGTGTGTGAAGTCATAAAATGGAGGTGTGTGAATTCATAGAATGGAGGTGTGTGAAGACACAATGGAGTTGTGTGAAGTCATAGAATGGTTGTTTTTGATGTCAACGCATGGAGGTGTGTGAAGTCATAGAATGGAGGTGTGTGAAGTCAGATTGGAGGTGTGTGAAATCACAGGATGGAGGTGTGTCAACTCAGAAATGAGGTGTGTGAAGTCATAGAATGGAGGTGTGTGAAGTCATAGAATGGAGGTATGTGAAATCATAGAATGGAGGTGTGTGAAGTCAAAGAATTGAGGTGTGTGAAGTCAGAATGGAGGTGTGCGAAGTCAGAATGGAGGTGTGTGAACTCATAGAAAGGAAGTGTGTGAAGTCATAGAATGGAGGTCTGTGAACTCAGAATGGGGGTTTGTGAAGTCATAGAATGGAGGTGTGTGAACTCAGAATGGAGGTGTGTGAAATCACAGAATGGAGGTGTGTGAAGTCATAGAATGGAGGTGTGTGAAATCACAGAATGGAGGTGTGTGAATTCATAGAATGGAGGTGTGTGAAGTCATAGGATCGAGGTGTGTGAAGTCAGAGAATGGAGGTGTGTGAAGTCACAGAATGGAGGTGTGTGAACTCATAGAATGGAGGTGTGTGAAGTGAAAATGGAGTTGTGTAAAGTCATAGAATGGTGTTTTTTGATGTCAACGAATGGAGGTGTGTGAAGTCATATAATGGAGGTTTGTGAAATCACAGAATGGAGGTGTGTGAAGTCATAGAATGGAGGTGTGTGAAGTCATAGAATGGAGGTGTGTGAAGTCATACAATGGAGTTGTGTGAAGTCACAGAATGGAGGTGTGTGAATTCATAGAATGGAGGTGTGTGAAGTCATAGAATGGAGGTGTGTGAACTCATAGAATGGAGGTGTGTGAAGTCACAGAATGGAGGTGTGTGAAGTCACAGAATGGAGGTGTGTGAACTCACAATGGAGGTGTGTGAAGTCACAGAATGGAGGTGTGTGAAGTCATAGAATTGAAGTGTGTGAAGTCATAGAATGGAGGTGTGTGAAGTCAAAATGGAGGTGTGTGAAGTCACAGAATGGAGGTGTGTGAACTCAGAATGGAGGTGTGTGAAGTCACAGAAGGGAGGTTTATGAAGTCATATAATGGAGGTGTGTGAAGTCATAGAATGGAGGTGTGTGAATTCATAGAATGGAGGTGTGTGAAGTCACAGAATGGAGGTTTGTGTACTCAAAATGGAGGTGTTTGAAGTCAAAGAATGGTGGTGTGTGAAGTCATAGAATGGAAGTGTGTGAAGTCATAGAATGGAGGTGTGGGAATTCATAGAATGGAGGTGTGTGAAGTCACAGAATGGAGGTTTGTGTACTCAAAATGGAGGTGTTTGAAGTCAAAGAATGGAGGTGTGTGAAGTCATAGAATGGAAGTGTGTGAAGTCATAAAATGGAGGTGTGTGAATTCATAGAATGGAGGTGTGTGAAGTCACAATGGAGTTGTGTGAAGTCATAGAATGGTTGTTTTTGATGTCAACGCATGGAGGTGTGTGAAGTCATAGAATGGAGGTGTGTGAAGTCAGATTGGAGGTGTGTGAAATCACAGGATGGAGGTGTGTCAACTCAGAAATGAGGTGTGTGAAGTCATAGAATGGAGGTGTGTGAAGTCATAGAATGGAGTTATGTGAAATCATAGAATAGAGGTGTGTGAAGTCAAAGAATTGAGGTGTGTGAAGTCAGAATGGAGGTGTGTGAAGTCAGAATGGAGGTGTGTGAAGTCATAGAATGGAGGTGTGTGAAGTCATAGAATGGAGGTCTGTGAACTCAGAAGGGGGTTTGTGAAGTCATAGAATGGAGGTGTGTGAACTCAGAATGGAGGTGTGTGAAGTCACAGAATGGAGGTGTGTGAACTCATAGAATGGAGGTGTGTGAAATCACAGAATGGAGGTGTGTGAAGTCATAGAATGGAGGTGTGTGAAGTCATAGGATCGAGGTGTGTGAAGTGACAGAATAGAGGTGTGTGAAGTCACAGAATGGAGGTGTGTGAAGTCACAGAATGGAGGTGTGTGATGTCATAGAATGGAGGTGTGTGAATTCACAGAATGGAGGTGTGTGAATTCATAGAATGGAGGTGAGTGAAGTCATAGAATGGAGGTGTGTGAAGTCATAGAATGGAGGTGTGTGAAGTCATAGAATGGAGGTGTGTGAAGTCACAGAATGGAGGTTTGTGTACTCAAAATGGAGGTGTTTGAAGTCAAAGAATGGAGGTGTGTGAAGTCATAGAATGGAAGTGTGTGAAGTCATAAAATGGAGGTGTGTGAATTCATAGAATGGAGGTGTGTGAAGACACAATGGAGTTGTGTGAAGTCATAGAATGGTTGTTTTTGATGTCAACGCATGGAGGTGTGTGAAGTCATAGAATGGAGGTGTGTGAAGTCAGATTGGAGGTGTGTGAAATCACAGGATGGAGGTGTGTCAACTCAGAAATGAGGTGTGTGAAGTCATAGAATGGAGGTGTGTGAAGTCATAGAATGGAGGTATGTGAAATCATAGAATGGAGGTGTGTGAAGTCAAAGAATTGAGGTGTGTGAAGTCAGAATGGAGGTGTGCGAAGTCAGAATGGAGGTGTGTGAACTCATAGAAAGGAAGTGTGTGAAGTCATAGAATGGAGGTCTGTGAACTCAGAATGGGGGTTTGTGAAGTCATAGAATGGAGGTGTGTGAACTCAGAATGGAGGTGTGTGAAATCACAGAATGGAGGTGTGTGAAGTCATAGAATGGAGGTGTGTGAAATCACAGAATGGAGGTGTGTGAATTCATAGAATGGAGGTGTGTGAAGTCATAGGATCGAGGTGTGTGAAGTCAGAGAATGGAGGTGTGTGAAGTCACAGAATGGAGGTGTGTGAACTCATAGAATGGAGGTGTGTGAAGTGAAAATGGAGTTGTGTAAAGTCATAGAATGGTGTTTTTTGATGTCAACGAATGGAGGTGTGTGAAGTCATATAATGGAGGTTTGTGAAATCACAGAATGGAGGTGTGTGAAGTCATAGAATGGAGGTGTGTGAAGTCATAGAATGGAGGTGTGTGAAGTCATACAATGGAGTTGTGTGAAGTCACAGAATGGAGGTGTGTGAATTCATAGAATGGAGGTGTGTGAAGTCATAGAATGGAGGTGTGTGAACTCATAGAATGGAGGTGTGTGAAGTCACAGAATGGAGGTGTGTGAAGTCACAGAATGGAGGTGTGTGAACTCACAATGGAGGTGTGTGAAGTCACAGAATGGAGGTGTGTGAAGTCATAGAATTGAAGTGTGTGAAGTCATAGAATGGAGGTGTGTGAAGTCAAAATGGAGGTGTGTGAAGTCACAGAATGGAGGTGTGTGAACTCAGAATGGAGGTGTGTGAAGTCACAGAAGGGAGGTTTATGAAGTCATATAATGGAGGTGTGTGAAGTCATAGAATGGAGGTGTGTGAATTCATAGAATGGAGGTGTGTGAAGTCACAGAATGGAGGTTTGTGTACTCAAAATGGAGGTGTTTGAAGTCAAAGAATGGTGGTGTGTGAAGTCATAGAATGGAAGTGTGTGAAGTCATAGAATGGAGGTGTGGGAATTCATAGAATGGAGGTGTGTGAAGTCACAGAATGGAGGTTTGTGTACTCAAAATGGAGGTGTTTGAAGTCAAAGAATGGAGGTGTGTGAAGTCATAGAATGGAAGTGTGTGAAGTCATAAAATGGAGGTGTGTGAATTCATAGAATGGAGGTGTGTGAAGTCACAATGGAGTTGTGTGAAGTCATAGAATGGTTGTTTTTGATGTCAACGCATGGAGGTGTGTGAAGTCATAGAATGGAGGTGTGTGAAGTCAGATTGGAGGTGTGTGAAATCACAGGATGGAGGTGTGTCAACTCAGAAATGAGGTGTGTGAAGTCATAGAATGGAGG
Organism: Megascapheus bottae; assembly: GCA_024803745.1. Taxonomy (NCBI): domain Eukaryota; kingdom Metazoa; phylum Chordata; class Mammalia; order Rodentia; family Geomyidae; genus Megascapheus; species Megascapheus bottae. Next base: position 444,231 of record JANJXV010000159.1, on the reverse strand, counting down.
TGTGTGAAGTCATAGAATGGAGTTATGTGAAATCATAGAATAGAGGTGTGTGAAGTCAAAGAATTGAGGTGTGTGAAGTCAGAATGGAGGTGTGTGAAGTCAGAATGGAGGTGTGTGAAGTCATAGAATGGAGGTGTGTGAAGTCATAGAATGGAGGTCTGTGAACTCAGAAGGGGGTTTGTGAAGTCATAGAATGGAGGTGTGTGAACTCAGAATGGAGGTGTGTGAAGTCACAGAATGGAGGTGTGTGAACTCATAGAATGGAGGTGTGTGAAATCACAGAATGGAGGTGTGTGAAGTCATAGAATGGAGGTGTGTGAAGTCATAGGATCGAGGTGTGTGAAGTGACAGAATAGAGGTGTGTGAAGTCACAGAATGGAGGTGTGTGAAGTCACAGAATGGAGGTGTGTGATGTCATAGAATGGAGGTGTGTGAATTCACAGAATGGAGGTGTGTGAATTCATAGAATGGAGGTGAGTGAAGTCATAGAATGGAGGTGTGTGAAGTCATAGAATGGAGGTGTGTGAAGTCATAGAATGGAGGTGTGTGAAGTCACAGAATGGAGGTTTGTGTACTCAAAATGGAGGTGTTTGAAGTCAAAGAATGGAGGTGTGTGAAGTCATAGAATGGAAGTGTGTGAAGTCATAAAATGGAGGTGTGTGAATTCATAGAATGGAGGTGTGTGAAGACACAATGGAGTTGTGTGAAGTCATAGAATGGTTGTTTTTGATGTCAACGCATGGAGGTGTGTGAAGTCATAGAATGGAGGTGTGTGAAGTCAGATTGGAGGTGTGTGAAATCACAGGATGGAGGTGTGTCAACTCAGAAATGAGGTGTGTGAAGTCATAGAATGGAGGTGTGTGAAGTCATAGAATGGAGGTATGTGAAATCATAGAATGGAGGTGTGTGAAGTCAAAGAATTGAGGTGTGTGAAGTCAGAATGGAGGTGTGCGAAGTCAGAATGGAGGTGTGTGAACTCATAGAAAGGAAGTGTGTGAAGTCATAGAATGGAGGTCTGTGAACTCAGAATGGGGGTTTGTGAAGTCATAGAATGGAGGTGTGTGAACTCAGAATGGAGGTGTGTGAAATCACAGAATGGAGGTGTGTGAAGTCATAGAATGGAGGTGTGTGAAATCACAGAATGGAGGTGTGTGAATTCATAGAATGGAGGTGTGTGAAGTCATAGGATCGAGGTGTGTGAAGTCAGAGAATGGAGGTGTGTGAAGTCACAGAATGGAGGTGTGTGAACTCATAGAATGGAGGTGTGTGAAGTGAAAATGGAGTTGTGTAAAGTCATAGAATGGTGTTTTTTGATGTCAACGAATGGAGGTGTGTGAAGTCATATAATGGAGGTTTGTGAAATCACAGAATGGAGGTGTGTGAAGTCATAGAATGGAGGTGTGTGAAGTCATAGAATGGAGGTGTGTGAAGTCATACAATGGAGTTGTGTGAAGTCACAGAATGGAGGTGTGTGAATTCATAGAATGGAGGTGTGTGAAGTCATAGAATGGAGGTGTGTGAACTCATAGAATGGAGGTGTGTGAAGTCACAGAATGGAGGTGTGTGAAGTCACAGAATGGAGGTGTGTGAACTCACAATGGAGGTGTGTGAAGTCACAGAATGGAGGTGTGTGAAGTCATAGAATTGAAGTGTGTGAAGTCATAGAATGGAGGTGTGTGAAGTCAAAATGGAGGTGTGTGAAGTCACAGAATGGAGGTGTGTGAACTCAGAATGGAGGTGTGTGAAGTCACAGAAGGGAGGTTTATGAAGTCATATAATGGAGGTGTGTGAAGTCATAGAATGGAGGTGTGTGAATTCATAGAATGGAGGTGTGTGAAGTCACAGAATGGAGGTTTGTGTACTCAAAATGGAGGTGTTTGAAGTCAAAGAATGGTGGTGTGTGAAGTCATAGAATGGAAGTGTGTGAAGTCATAGAATGGAGGTGTGTGAATTCATAGAATGGAGGTGTGTGAAGTCACAGAATGGAGGTTTGTGTACTCAAAATGGAGGTGTTTGAAGTCAAAGAATGGAGGTGTGTGAAGTCATAGAATGGAAGTGTGTGAAGTCATAAAATGGAGGTGTGTGAATTCATAGAATGGAGGTGTGTGAAGTCACAATGGAGTTGTGTGAAGTCATAGAATGGTTGTTTTTGATGTCAACGCATGGAGGTGTGTGAAGTCATAGAATGGAGGTGTGTGAAGTCAGATTGGAGGTGTGTGAAATCACAGGATGGAGGTGTGTCAACTCAGAAATGAGGTGTGTGAAGTCATAGAATGGAGGTGTGTGAAGTCATAGAATGGAGTTATGTGAAATCATAGAATAGAGGTGTGTGAAGTCAAAGAATTGAGGTGTGTGAAGTCAGAATGGAGGTGTGTGAAGTCAGAATGGAGGTGTGTGAAGTCATAGAAAGGTGTGTGAAGTCATAGAATGGAGGTCTGTGAACTCAGAAGGGGGTTTGTGAAGTCATAGAATGGAGGTGTGTGAACTCAGAATGGAGGTGTGTGAAGTCACAGAATGGAGGTGTGTGAACTCATAGAATGGAGGTGTGTGAAATCACAGAATGGAGGTGTGTGAAGTCATAGAATGGAGGTGTGTGAAGTCATAGGATCGAGGTGTGTGAAGTCACAGAATAGAGGTGTGTGAAGTCACAGAATGGAGGTGTGTGAAGTCACAGAATGGAGGTGTGTGAACTCAGAATGGAGGTGTGTGAAGCCACAGAATGGAGGTGTGTGAAGTCCTAGAATGGAGGTGTGTGAACTCACAGAATGGAGGTTTGCGAAGTCATAGAATGGAGGTGTGTGAAGTCAGAGAATGGATATTTCTGAAGTAAGAATGAAGGTGTGTGAACTCATAGAATGAAGGTGTGTGAAGTCATGGAATGGAGGTGTGTGAAGTCAAAGATTGGGGGTGTGTGAAGTGAAACAATAGAGGTGTGTGAAGTCACAGAATGGAGGTGTGTGAAGTCACAGAATGGAAGTGTGTGAAGTCAAAACGGAGGTGTGTGAAGTCACAGAATGGAGGTGTGTGAAGTCACAGAATGGAGGGGTGTGAACACAGAGTGGAGGTAGGTGAAGTCAAAGAATGGAGGTGTGTGAAGTCATACAATGTAGGTGTGTGAAGTCACAGATTGGAGGTGTGTGAATTCATAGAATGGAGGTGTGTGAAGTCATAGAATGGAGGTGTGTGAAGTCATAGAATGGAGGAGTGTGAAGTCACAGAATGGAGGTGTGTGAATTCACAGAATGGAGGTGTGTGAACTCACAATGGAGGTGTGTGAAGTCACAGAATGGAGGTGTGTGAAGTCATAGAATTGAAGTGTGTGAAGTCATAGAATGGAGGTGTGTGAAGTCAAAATGGAGGTGTGTGAAGTCACAGAATGGAGGTGTGTGAACTCAGAATGGAGGTGTGTGAAGTCACAGAAGGGAGGTTTATGAAGTCATATAATGGAGGTGTGTGAAGTCATAGAATGGATGTTTGTGAAGTAAGAATGAAGGTGTGTGAAGTCATAGAATGGAGGTGTGTGAAGTCATAGAATGGAGGTGTGTGAATTCATAGAATGGAGGTGTGTGAAGTCACAGAATGGAGGTTTGTGTACTCAAAATGGAGGTGTTTGAAGTCAAAGAATGGAGGTGTGTGAAGTCATAGAATGGAAGTGTGTGAAGTCATAGAATGGAGGTGTGTGAATTCATAGAATGGAGGTGTGTGAAGTCACAGAATGGAGGTTTGTGTACTCAAAATGGAGGTGTTTGAAGTCAAAGAATGGAGGTGTGTGAAGTCATAGAATGGAAGTGTGTGAAGTCATAAAATGGAGCTGTGTGAATTCATAGAATGGAGGTGTGTGAAGTCACAATGGAGTTGTGTGAAGTCATAGAATGGTTGTTTTTGATGTCAACGCATTTGGTGTGTGAAGTCATAGAATGGAGGTGTGTGAAGTCAGATTGGAGGTGTGTGAAATCACAGGATGGAGGTGTGTCAACTCAGAAATGAGGTGTGTGAAGTCACAGAATGGAGGTGTGTGAAGTCATAGAATGGAGGTATGTGAAATCATAGAATGGAGGTGTGTGAAGTCAAAGAATTGAGGTGTGTGAAGTCAGAATGGAGGTGTGTGAAGTCATAGAATGGAAGTGTGTGAAGTCATAGAATGGAGGTCTGTGAACTCAGAATGGGGGTTTGTGAAGTCATAGAATGGAGGTGTGTGAACTCAGAATGGAGGTGTGTGAAGTCACAGAATGGAGTTGTGTGAAGTCATAGAATGGAGGTGTGTGAAATCACAGAATGGAGATGTGTGAATTCATAGAATGGAGGTGTGTGAAGTCTTAGGATCGAGGTGTGTGAAGTCACAGAATGGAGGTGTGTGAAGTCACAGAATGGAGGTGTGTGAAGTCACAGAATGGAGGTGTGTGAACTCAGAATGGAGGTGTGTGAAGCCACAGAATGGAGGTGTGTTAAGTCCTAGAATGGAGTTGTGTGAACTCACAGAATGGAGGTTTGTGAAGTCATAGAATGGAGGTGTGTGAAGTCAGACAATGGATGTTTCTGAAGTAAGAATGAAGGTGTGTGAAGTCATAGAATGGAGGTGTGTGAAGTCAAATTGGAGGTGTGTGAACTCATAGAATGGAGGTGTGTGAACTCATAGAATGGAGGTGTGTGAAGTCATGGAATGGAGGTGTGTGAAGTCAAAGAATGGGGGTGTGTGAAGTGAAACAATAGAGGTGTGTGAAGTCACAGAATGGAGGTGTGTGAAGTCACAGAATGGAAGTGTGTGAAGTCAAAACGGAGGTGTGTGAAGTCACAGAATGGAGGTGTGTGAAGTCAAAAAGGTGGTGTGTGAAGTCAAAGAATGGAGGTGTGTGAAGTCATAGAATGGAGGTGTGTGAAGTCATAGAATGGAGGTGTGTGAAGTCAGAATGAACGTGTGTGAAGTCACAGAATGGAGGTGTGTGAAGTCACAGAATGGATGTTTGTGAAGTAAGAATGAAGGTGTTAGAAGTCATAGAGTGGAGGTGTGTGAAGTCACAGAATGTAGGTGTGTGAAGTCATAGATTGGAGGTGTGTGAAGTCATTGAATTGAGGTGTGTGAAGTCATAGAATGGAGGTGTGTGAAGCCATAAAATGGAGGTGTGTGAACTCATAGAATGGAGGTGTGTGAAGTCAAAATGGAGTTGTGTGAAGTCACAGAATGGAGGTGTGTGAACTCAGAATGGAGGTGTGTGAAGTCACAGAAGGGAGGTTTATGAAGTCATATAATGGAGGTGTGTGAAGTCATAGAATGGATGTTTGTGAAGTAAGAATGAAGGTGTGTGAAGTCATAGAATGGAGGTGTGTGAAGTCATAGAATGGAGGTGTGTGAAGTCACAGAATGGAGGTTTGTGTACTCAAAATGGAGGTGTTTGAAGTCAAAGAATGGAGGTATGTGAAGTCATAGAATGGAAGTGTGTGAAGTCATATAATGGAGGTGTGTGAATTCATAGAAGGGAGGTGTGTGAAGTCACAGAATGGAGGTTTGTGTACTCAAAATGGAGGTGTTTGAAGTCAAAGAATGGAGGTGTGTGAATTCATATAATGGAAGTGTGTGAAGTCATAAAATGGAGGTGTGTGAATTCATAGAATGGAGGTGTGTGAAGTCACAATGGAGTTGTGTGAAGTCATAGAATGGTTGTTCTTGATGTCAAAGCATGGAGGTGTGTGAAGTCATAGAATTGAGGTGTGTGAAGTCAGATTGGAGGTGTGTGAAATCACAGGATGGAGGTGTGTCAACTCAGAAATGAGGTGTGTGAAGTCATAGAATGGAGGTGTGTGAAGTCATAGAATGGAGGTATGTGAAATCATAGAATGGAGGTGTGTGAAGTCAAAGAATTGAGGTGTGTGTAGTCAGAATGGAGGTGTGTGAAGTCATAGAATGGAAGTGTGTGAAGCCATAGAATGGAGGTCTGTGAACTCAGAATGGGGGTTTGTGAAGTCATAGAATGGAGGTGTGTGAACTCAGAATGGAGGTGTGTGAAGTCACAGAATGGAGGTGTGTGAAGTCATAGAATGGAGGTGTGTGAAATCACAGAATGGAGGTGTGTGAATTCATAGAATGGAGGTGTGTGAAGTCATAGGATCGAGGTGTGTGAAGTCACAGAATGGAGGTGTGTGAAGTCACAGAATGGAGGTGTGTGAAGTCACAGAATGGAGGTGTGTGAACTCAGAATGGAGGTGTGTGAAGCCACAGAATGGAGGTGTGTGAAGTCCTAGAATGGAGGTGTGTGAACTCACAGAATGGAGGTTTGTGAAGTCATAGAATGGATGTCTGTGAAGTCAAATTGGAGGTGTGTGAACTCATGGAATGGAGGTGTGTGAAGTCATGGAATGGAGGTGTGTGAAGTGAAAGAATAGGGGTGTGTGAAGTGAAACAATAGAGGTGTGTGAAGTCACAGAATGGAGGTGTGTGAAGTCACAGAATGGAAGTGTGTGAAGTCAAAACGGAGGTGTGTGAAGTCACAGAATGGAGGTGTGTGAAGTCACAGAATGGAGGTGTGTGAAGTCACAGAATGGAGGTTTGCGAAGTCATAGAATGGAGGTGTGAAGTCAGAGAATGGGTTTTTCTGAAGTAAGAATGAAGGTGTGTGAACTCATAGAATGGAGGTGTGTGAAGTCATGGAATGGAGGTGTGTGAAGTCAAAGAATGGGGGTGTGTGAAGTGAAACAATAGAGGTGTGTGAAGTCACAGAATGGAGGTGTGTGAAGTCACAGAATGGAAGTGTGTGAAGTCAAAACGGAGGTGTGTGAAGTCACAGAATGGAGGTGTGTGAAGTCACAGAATGGAGGGGTGTGAACTCAGAATGGAGGTAGGTGAAGTCAAAGAATGGAGGTGTGTGAAGTCATACAATGTAGGTGTGTGAAGTCACAGAATGGAGGTGTGTGAATTCATAGAATGGAGGTGTGTGAAGTCATAGAATGGAGGTGTGTGAAGTCATAGAATTGAGGTGTGTGAAGTCACAGAATGGAGGTGTGTGAATTCACAGAATGGAGGTGTGTGAACTCACAATGGAGGTGTGTGAAGTCACAGAATGGAGGTGTGTGAAGTCATAGAATTGAAGTGTGTGAAGTCATAGAATGGAGGTGTGTGAATTCATAGAATGGAGGTGTGTGAAGTCACAGAATGGAGGTTTGTGTACTCAAAATGGAGGTGTTTGAAGTCAAAGAATGGAGGTGTGTGAAGTCATAGAATGGAAGTGTGTGAAGTCATAAAATGGAGCTGTGTGAATTCATAGAATGGAGGTGTGTGAAGTCACAATGGAGTTGTGTGAAGTCATAGAATGGTTGTTTTTGATGTCAACGCATTTAGGTGTGTGAAGTCATAGAATGGAGGTGTGTGAAGTCAGATTGGAGGTGTGTGAAATCACAGGATGGAGGTGTGTCAACTCAGAAATGAGGTGTGTGAAGTCATAGAATGGAGGTGTGTGAAGTCATAGAATGGAGGTATGTGAAATCATAGAATGGAGGTGTGTGAAGTCAAAGAATTGAGGTGTGTGAAGTCAGAATGGAGGTGTGTGAAGTCATAGAATGGAAGTGTGTGAAGTCATAGAATGGAGGCAGAATGGGGGTTTGTGAAGTCATAGAATGGAGGTGTGTGAACTCAGAATGGAGGTGTGTGAATTCATAGAATGGAGGTGTGTGAAGTCTTAGGATCGAGGTGTGTGAAGTCACAGAATGGAGGCGTGTGAAGTCACAGAATGGAGGTGTGTGAAGTCACAGAATGGAGGTGTGTGAACTCAGAATGGAGGTGTGTGAAGTCACAGAATGGAAGTGTGTGAAGTCAAAACGGAAGAGTGTGAAGTCACAGAATGGAGCTGTGTGAAGTCACAGAATGGAGGTGTGTGAAGTCAAAAAGGTGATGTGTGAAGTCAAAGAATGGAGGTGTGTGAAGTCATAGAATGGAGGTGTGTGAAGTCATAGAATGGAGGTGTGTGAAGTCAGAATGAAGGTGTGTGAAGTCACAGAATGGAGGTGTGTGAAGTCACAGAATGGATGTTTGTGAAGTAAGAATGAAGGTGTTAGAAGTCATAGAGTGGAGGTGTGTGAAGTCACAGAATGGATGTGTGAAGTCATAGATTGGAGGTGTGTGAAGTCATAGAATTGAGGTGTGTGAAGTCATAGGATGGAGGTGTGTGAAGCCATAAAATGGAGGTGTGTGAACTCATAGAATGGAGATGTGTGAAGTCAAAATGGAGTTGTGTGAAGTCACAGAATGGAGGTGTGTGAACTCAGAATGGAGGTGTGTGAAGTCACAGAAGGGAGGTTTATGAAGTCATATAATGGAGGTGTGTGAAGTCATAGAATGGATGTTTGTGAAGTAAGAATGAAGGTGTGTGAAGTCATAGAATGGAGGTGTGTGAAGTCATAGAATGGAGGTTTGTGTACTCAAAATGGAGGTGTTTGAAGTCAAAGAATGGAGGTGTGTGAAGTCATAGAATGGAAGTGTGTGAAGTCATAGAATGGAGGTGTGTGAATTCATAGAAGGGAGGTGTGTGAAGTCACAGAATGGAGGTTTGTGTACTCAAAATGGAGGTGTTTGAAGTCAAAGAATGGAGGTGTGTGAAGTCATAGAATGGAAGTGTGTGAAGTCATAGAATGGAGGTGTGTGAATTCATAGAAGGGAGGTGTGTGAAGTCACAGAATGGAGGTTTGTGTACTCAAAATGGGGGTGTTTGAAGTCAAAGAATGGAGGTGTGTGAAGTCATATAATGGAAGTGTATGAAGTCATAAAATGGAGGTGTGTGAATTCATAGAATGGAGGTGTGTGAAGTCACAATGGAGTTGTGTGAAGTCATAGAATGGTTGTTCTTGATGTCAAAGCATGGAGGTGTGTGAAGTCATAGAATGGAGGTGTGTGAAGTCAGATTGGAGGTGTGTGAAATCATAGGATGGAGGTGTGTCAACTCAGAAATGAGGTGTGTGAAGTCATAGAATGGAGGTGTGTGAAGTCATAGAACGGAGGTGTGTGAAATCATAGAATGGAGGTGTGTGAAGTCAAAGAATTGAGGTGTGTGAAGTCAGAATGGAGGTGTGTGAAGTCATAGAATGGAAGTGTGTGAAGCCATAGAATGGAGGTCTGTGACCCCAGAATGGGGGTTTGTGAAGTCATAGAATGGAGGTGTGTGAACTCAGAATGGAGGTGTCTGAAGTCACAGAATGGAGGTGTGTGAAGTCATAGAATGGAGGTGTGTGAAATCACAGAATGGAGGTGTGTGAATTCATAGAATGGAGGTGTGTGAAGTCATAGGATCGAGGTGTGTGAAGTCACAGAATGGAGGTGTGTGAAGTCACAGAATGGAGGTGTGTGAAGTCACAGAATGGAGGTGTGTGAACTCAGAATGGAGGTGTGTGAAGCCACAGAATGGAGGTGTGTGAAGTCCTAGAATGGAGGTGTGTGAAGTCATGGAATGGAGGTTTGTGAAGTCAAAGAATGGAGGTGTGTGAAGTCAAATTGGAGGTGTGTGAACTCAGAGAATGGAGGTGTGTGAACTCATAGAATGGAGGTGTGTGAAGTCATGGAATGGAGGTGTGTGAAGTCAAAGAATGGGGGTGTGTGAAGTGAAACAATAGAGGTGTGTGAAGTCACAGAATGGAGGTGTGTGAAGTCACAGAATGGAAGTGTGTGAAGTCAAAACGGAGGTGTGTGAAGTCACAGAATGGAGGTGTGTGAAGTCACAGAATGGAGGTGTGTGAAGTCAAAAAGGTGGTGTGTGCAGTCAAAGAATGGAGGTGTGTGAAGTCATAGAATGGAGGTGTGTGAAGTCACAGAATGAGGGTGTGTGAATCACAGAATGGTGGTATGTGAACTCACAATGGAGGTGGGTGAAGTCACAGAATGGAGGTGTGTGAAGTCATAGAATGCAGGTGTGTGAAGTCACAGAATGGAGGTGTGTGAATTCATAGAATGGAGGTGTGTGAAGTCATAGAATGGAGGTGTGTGAAGTCATAGAATGGAGGTTTGTGAATTCATAGAATGGAGGTGTGTGAAGTCACAGAATGGAGGTTTGTGTACTCAAAATGGAGGTGTTTGAAGTCAAAGAATGGAGGTGTGTGAAGTCATAGAATGGAAGTGTGTGAAGTCATAGAATGGAGGTGTGAGGAATCATAGAATGGAGATTTGTGAAGTCACAGAATGGAGCTGTGTGAAGTCAAAGAATGGAGGTGTGTGAAGTCATAGAATGGAGGTGTGTGAAGTCATAGAATGGAGGTGTGTGGAATCATAGAATGGAGATTTGTGAAGTCACAGAATGGAGTTGTGTGAAGTCATAGAATGGAGTTGTGTCAACTCAGAATGGAGGTGTGTGAAGTCACAGAATGGATGTGTGTGAAGTCATAGAATGGAGGTGTGTGAAGTCATAGAATGGAGGTGTGTGAAGTCAGAATGGAGGTTTGTGAAGTCACAGAATTGAGGTGTGTGAACACAGAATGGAGGTGTGTGAAATCACAGAATGGAGGTGTGTGAAATCATAGAATGGAGGTGTGTGAAGTGATAGAATGGATGTTTGTGAAGTAAGAATGAAGGTGTGTGAAGTCATAGAATAGAGGTGTGTGAAGTCAAAGAATGGAGGTGTGTGAAGTCACAGAATGGAGGTGTGTGTAGTCACACAATGGAGGTGTGTGAAGTCTCGAATGGAGGTGTGCGGTCATAGAAGGGAAGTGGTGAAGTCATAGAAAGAGGTGTGGAAAGTCATACAATGGAGGAGTGTGAAGTCATACAGTGGAGGTGACTGAAGACACAGATTCGAGGTCTGTGAAGTCATAGAATGGAGGTGTGTAAAGTCAGAATGGAGGTGTGTGAAGTCATAGAATGGAGATTCATAGAATGGAGGTGTGTGACATCACAATTGAAGTGTGTGAAGTCATAGAATGGAGGTGTGTGAAGTCACAGAATGGGGCTGTGTGAAGTCATACAATGGAGGTGAGTGAAGTCAGAATGGAGGTGTGTGAAGTCACAGAATGGAGGTGTGTGAACTCAGAATGGAGGTGTGTGAAGTCATAGATGGAGGTGTGTGAAGTCATAGTATGGAGGTGTGTGAAATCATAGAATGGAGTTTTGTGAAGTCACACAATGGAGTTGTGTGAAGTCAGAATGGAGGTGTGTGAAGTCATAGAATGGAGGTGTGTGAAGTCAGAATGGAGGTATGTGAAATCATAGAATCAAGGTGTATGAAGTCACAGAATGGAGGTGTGTGAAGTCATAGAATGGAGGTGCGTGAAGGCACAGAATGGAGGTGTGTGAATCATAGAATTTAGGTGTGTGAAGTCACAAAATGGAGGTGTGTGAAGTCAAAGAAGGGAGGTGTGTGAAGTCACAGAATGGATGTTTGTGAAGAAAGAATGAAGGTGTTTGAAGTCATAGAATGGAGATGTGTGACGTCACAGAATGGAGGTGTGTGAAGTTATAGAATGGAGGTGTGTGAAATCATAGAATTGAGGTGTGTGAACTCAGAATGGAGGTGTGTGAAGTCACAGAATGGAGGTGTGTGAACTCAGAATCGAGGTGTGTGAAGTCATAGATGGAGATGTGTGAAGACATAGTATGGAGGTGGGTGGAATCATAGAATGGAGTTTTGTGAAGTCACAGAATGGAGCTGTGTGAAGTCAGAATGGAGGTGCGTGAAGTCACAGAATGGAGGTGTGTGAAGTCATAGAATGGAGGTGTGTGAAGTCATAGAATGGAGGTGTGTGAAGTCACAGAATGAAGGTGTGTGAATCACAGAATGGAGGTATGTGAAGTCACAATGGAGGTGGGTGAAGTCACAGAATGGAGGTGTGTGATGTCATAGAATGGAGGTGTGTGAAGTCACAGAATGGAGGTGTGTGAATTCATAGAATGGAGGTGAGTGAAGTCATAGAATGGAGGTGTGTGAAGTCATAGAATGGAGGTGTGTGAAGTCAAAGAATGGAGGTGTGTGAAGTCACAGAATGGAGGTCTGTGTACTCAAAATGGAGGTGTTTGAAGTCAAAGAATGGAGGTGTGTGAAGTCATAGAATGGAAGTGTGTGAAGTCATAAAATGGAGGTGTGTGAATTCATAGAATGGAGGTGTGTGAAGACACAATGGAGTTGTGTGAAGTCATAGAATGGTTGTTTTTGATGTCAACGCATGGAGGTGTGTGAAGTCATAGAATGGAGGTGTGTGAAGTCAGATTGGAGGTGTGTGAAATCACAGGATGGAGGTGTGTCAACTCAGAAATGAGGTGTGTGAAGTCATAGAATGGAGGTGTGTGAAGTCATAGAATGGAGGTATGTGAAATCATAGAATGGAGGTGTGTGAAGTCAAAGAATTGAGGTGTGTGAAGTCAGAATGGAGGTGTGTGAAGTCAGAATGGAGGTGTGTGAACTCATAGAAAGGAAGTGTGTGAAGTCATAGAATGGAGGTCTGTGAACTCAGAATGGGGGTTTGTGAAGTCATAGAATGGAGGTGTGTGAACTCAGAATGGAGGTGTGTGAAGTCACAGAATGGAGGTGTGTGAAGTCATAGAATGGAGGTGTGTGAAATCACAGAATGGAGGTGTGTGAATTCATAGAATGGAGGTGTGTGAAGTCATAGGATCGAGGTGTGTGAAGTCACAGAATGGAGGTGTGTGAAGTCACAGAATGGAGGTGTGTGAACTCATAGAATGGAGGTGTGTGAAGTGAAAATGGAGTTGTGTAAAGTCATAGAATGGTGTTTTTTGATGTCAACGAATGGAGGTGTGTGAAGTCATATAATGGAGGTTTGTGAAATCACAGAATGGAGGTGTGTGAAGTCATAGAATGGAGGTGTGTGAAGTCATAGAATAAAGGTGTGTGAAGTCATACAATGGAGTTGTGTGAAGTCACAGAATGGAGGTGTGTGAATTCATAGAATGGAGGTGTGTGAAGTCATAGAATGGAGGTGTGTGAAGTCATAGAATATAGGTGTGTGAAGTCACAGAATGGAGGTGTGTGAAGTCACAGAATGGAGGTGTGTGAACTCACAATGGAGGTGTGTGAAGTCACAGAATGGAGGTGTGTGAAGTCATAGAATTGAAGTGTGTGAAGTCATAGAATGGAGGTGTGTGAAGTCAAAATGGAGGTGTGTGAAGTCACAGAATGGAGGTGTGTGAACTCAGAATGGAGGTGTGTGAAGTCACAGAAGGGAGGTTTATGAAGTCATATAATGGAGGTGTGTGAAGTCATAGAATGGAGGTGTGTGAATTCATAGAATGGAGGTGTGTGAAGTCACAGAATGGAGGTTTGTGTACTCAAAATGGAGGTGTTTGAAGTCAAAGAATGGTGGTGTGTGAAGTCATAGAATGGAAGTGTGTGAAGTCATAGAATGGAGGTGTGGGAATTCATAGAATGGAGGTGTGTGAAGTCACAGAATGGAGGTTTGTGTACTCAAAATGGAGGTGTTTGAAGTCAAAGAATGGAGGTGTGTGAAGTCATAGAATGGAAGTGTGTGAAGTCATAAAATGGAGGTGTGTGAATTCATAGAATGGAGGTGTGTGAAGTCACAATGGAGTTGTGTGAAGTCATAGAATGGTTGTTTTTGATGTCAACGCATGGAGGTGTGTGAAGTCATAGAATGGAGGTGTGTGAAGTCAGATTGGAGGTGTGTGAAATCACAGGATGGAGGTGTGTCAACTCAGAAATGAGGTGTGTGAAGTCATAGAATGGAGGTGTGTGAAGTCATAGAATGGAGTTATGTGAAATCATAGAATAGAGGTGTGTGAAGTCAAAGAATTGAGGTGTGTGAAGTCAGAATGGAGGTGTGTGAAGTCAGAATGGAGGTGTGTGAAGTCATAGAATGGAGGTGTGTGAAGTCATAGAATGGAGGTCTGTGAACTCAGAAGGGGGTTTGTGAAGTCATAGAATGGAGGTGTGTGAACTCAGAATGGAGGTGTGTGAAGTCACAGAATGGAGGTGTGTGAACTCATAGAATGGAGGTGTGTGAAATCACAGAATGGAGGTGTGTGAAGTCATAGAATGGAGGTGTGTGAAGTCATAGGATCGAGGTGTGTGAAGTGACAGAATAGAGGTGTGTGAAGTCACAGAATGGAGGTGTGTGAAGTCACAGAATGGAGGTGTGTGATGTCATAGAATGGAGGTGTGTGAATTCACAGAATGGAGGTGTGTGAATTCATAGAATGGAGGTGAGTGAAGTCATAGAATGGAGGTGTGTGAAGTCATAGAATGGAGGTGTGTGAAGTCATAGAATGGAGGTGTGTGAAGTCACAGAATGGAGGTTTGTGTACTCAAAATGGAGGTGTTTGAAGTCAAAGAATGGAGGTGTGTGAAGTCATAGAATGGAAGTGTGTGAAGTCATAAAATGGAGGTGTGTGAATTCATAGAATGGAGGTGTGTGAAGACACAATGGAGTTGTGTGAAGTCATAGAATGGTTGTTTTTGATGTCAACGCATGGAGGTGTGTGAAGTCATAGAATGGAGGTGTGTGAAGTCAGATTGGAGGTGTGTGAAATCACAGGATGGAGGTGTGTCAACTCAGAAATGAGGTGTGTGAAGTCATAGAATGGAGGTGTGTGAAGTCATAGAATGGAGGTATGTGAAATCATAGAATGGAGGTGTGTGAAGTCAAAGAATTGAGGTGTGTGAAGTCAGAATGGAGGTGTGCGAAGTCAGAATGGAGGTGTGTGAACTCATAGAAAGGAAGTGTGTGAAGTCATAGAATGGAGGTCTGTGAACTCAGAATGGGGGTTTGTGAAGTCATAGAATGGAGGTGTGTGAACTCAGAATGGAGGTGTGTGAAATCACAGAATGGAGGTGTGTGAAGTCATAGAATGGAGGTGTGTGAAATCACAGAATGGAGGTGTGTGAATTCATAGAATGGAGGTGTGTGAAGTCATAGGATCGAGGTGTGTGAAGTCAGAGAATGGAGGTGTGTGAAGTCACAGAATGGAGGTGTGTGAACTCATAGAATGGAGGTGTGTGAAGTGAAAATGGAGTTGTGTAAAGTCATAGAATGGTGTTTTTTGATGTCAACGAATGGAGGTGTGTGAAGTCATATAATGGAGGTTTGTGAAATCACAGAATGGAGGTGTGTGAAGTCATAGAATGGAGGTGTGTGAAGTCATAGAATGGAGGTGTGTGAAGTCATACAATGGAGTTGTGTGAAGTCACAGAATGGAGGTGTGTGAATTCATAGAATGGAGGTGTGTGAAGTCATAGAATGGAGGTGTGTGAACTCATAGAATGGAGGTGTGTGAAGTCACAGAATGGAGGTGTGTGAAGTCACAGAATGGAGGTGTGTGAACTCACAATGGAGGTGTGTGAAGTCACAGAATGGAGGTGTGTGAAGTCATAGAATTGAAGTGTGTGAAGTCATAGAATGGAGGTGTGTGAAGTCAAAATGGAGGTGTGTGAAGTCACAGAATGGAGGTGTGTGAACTCAGAATGGAGGTGTGTGAAGTCACAGAAGGGAGGTTTATGAAGTCATATAATGGAGGTGTGTGAAGTCATAGAATGGAGGTGTGTGAATTCATAGAATGGAGGTGTGTGAAGTCACAGAATGGAGGTTTGTGTACTCAAAATGGAGGTGTTTGAAGTCAAAGAATGGTGGTGTGTGAAGTCATAGAATGGAAGTGTGTGAAGTCATAGAATGGAGGTGTGGGAATTCATAGAATGGAGGTGTGTGAAGTCACAGAATGGAGGTTTGTGTACTCAAAATGGAGGTGTTTGAAGTCAAAGAATGGAGGTGTGTGAAGTCATAGAATGGAAGTGTGTGAAGTCATAAAATGGAGGTGTGTGAATTCATAGAATGGAGGTGTGTGAAGTCACAATGGAGTTGTGTGAAGTCATAGAATGGTTGTTTTTGATGTCAACGCATGGAGGTGTGTGAAGTCATAGAATGGAGGTGTGTGAAGTCAGATTGGAGGTGTGTGAAATCACAGGATGGAGGTGTGTCAACTCAGAAATGAGGTGTGTGAAGTCATAGAATGGAGGTGTGTGAAGTCATAGAATGGAGTTATGTGAAATCATAGAATAGAGGTGTGTGAAGTCAAAGAATTGAGGTGTGTGAAGTCAGAATGGAGGTGTGTGAAGTCAGAATGGAGGTGTGTGAAGTCATAGAATGGAGGTGTGTGAAGTCATAGAATGGAGGTCTGTGAACTCAGAAGGGGGTTTGTGAAGTCATAGAATGGAGGTGTGTGAACTCAGAATGGAGGTGTGTGAAGTCACAGAATGGAGGTGTGTGAACTCATAGAATGGAGGTGTGTGAAATCACAGAATGGAGGTGTGTGAAGTCATAGAATGGAGGTGTGTGAAGTCATAGGATCGAGGTGTGTGAAGTGACAGAATAGAGGTGTGTGAAGTCACAGAATGGAGGTGTGTGAAGTCACAGAATGGAGGTGTGTGATGTCATAGAATGGAGGTGTGTGAATTCACAGAATGGAGGTGTGTGAATTCATAGAATGGAGGTGAGTGAAGTCATAGAATGGAGGTGTGTGAAGTCATAGAATGGAGGTGTGTGAAGTCATAGAATGGAGGTGTGTGAAGTCACAGAATGGAGGTTTGTGTACTCAAAATGGAGGTGTTTGAAGTCAAAGAATGGAGGTGTGTGAAGTCATAGAATGGAAGTGTGTGAAGTCATAAAATGGAGGTGTGTGAATTCATAGAATGGAGGTGTGTGAAGACACAATGGAGTTGTGTGAAGTCATAGAATGGTTGTTTTTGATGTCAACGCATGGAGGTGTGTGAAGTCATAGAATGGAGGTGTGTGAAGTCAGATTGGAGGTGTGTGAAATCACAGGATGGAGGTGTGTCAACTCAGAAATGAGGTGTGTGAAGTCATAGAATGGAGGTGTGTGAAGTCATAGAATGGAGGTATGTGAAATCATAGAATGGAGGTGTGTGAAGTCAAAGAATTGAGGTGTGTGAAGTCAGAATGGAGGTGTGCGAAGTCAGAATGGAGGTGTGTGAACTCATAGAAAGGAAGTGTGTGAAGTCATAGAATGGAGGTCTGTGAACTCAGAATGGGGGTTTGTGAAGTCATAGAATGGAGGTGTGTGAACTCAGAATGGAGGTGTGTGAAATCACAGAATGGAGGTGTGTGAAGTCATAGAATGGAGGTGTGTGAAATCACAGAATGGAGGTGTGTGAATTCATAGAATGGAGGTGTGTGAAGTCATAGGATCGAGGTGTGTGAAGTCAGAGAATGGAGGTGTGTGAAGTCACAGAATGGAGGTGTGTGAACTCATAGAATGGAGGTGTGTGAAGTGAAAATGGAGTTGTGTAAAGTCATAGAATGGTGTTTTTTGATGTCAACGAATGGAGGTGTGTGAAGTCATATAATGGAGGTTTGTGAAATCACAGAATGGAGGTGTGTGAAGTCATAGAATGGAGGTGTGTGAAGTCATAGAATGGAGGTGTGTGAAGTCATACAATGGAGTTGTGTGAAGTCACAGAATGGAGGTGTGTGAATTCATAGAATGGAGGTGTGTGAAGTCATAGAATGGAGGTGTGTGAACTCATAGAATGGAGGTGTGTGAAGTCACAGAATGGAGGTGTGTGAAGTCACAGAATGGAGGTGTGTGAACTCACAATGGAGGTGTGTGAAGTCACAGAATGGAGGTGTGTGAAGTCATAGAATTGAAGTGTGTGAAGTCATAGAATGGAGGTGTGTGAAGTCAAAATGGAGGTGTGTGAAGTCACAGAATGGAGGTGTGTGAACTCAGAATGGAGGTGTGTGAAGTCACAGAAGGGAGGTTTATGAAGTCATATAATGGAGGTGTGTGAAGTCATAGAATGGAGGTGTGTGAATTCATAGAATGGAGGTGTGTGAAGTCACAGAATGGAGGTTTGTGTACTCAAAATGGAGGTGTTTGAAGTCAAAGAATGGTGGTGTGTGAAGTCATAGAATGGAAGTGTGTGAAGTCATAGAATGGAGGTGTGTGAATTCATAGAATGGAGGTGTGTGAAGTCACAGAATGGAGGTTTGTGTACTCAAAATGGAGGTGTTTGAAGTCAAAGAATGGAGGTGTGTGAAGTCATAGAATGGAAGTGTGTGAAGTCATAAAATGGAGGTGTGTGAATTCATAGAATGGAGGTGTGTGAAGTCACAATGGAGTTGTGTGAAGTCATAGAATGGTTGTTTTTGATGTCAACGCATGGAGGTGTGTGAAGTCATAGAATGGAGGTGTGTGAAGTCAGATTGGAGGTGTGTGAAATCACAGGATGGAGGTGTGTCAACTCAGAAATGAGGTGTGTGAAGTCATAGAATGGAGGTGTGTGAAGTCATAGAATGGAGTTATGTGAAATCATAGAATAGAGGTGTGTGAAGTCAAAGAATTGAGGTGTGTGAAGTCAGAATGGAGGTGTGTGAAGTCAGAATGGAGGTGTGTGAAGTCATAGAAAGGTGTGTGAAGTCATAGAATGGAGGTCTGTGAACTCAGAAGGGGGTTTGTGAAGTCATAGAATGGAGGTGTGTGAACTCAGAATGGAGGTGTGTGAAGTCACAGAATGGAGGTGTGTGAACTCATAGAATGGAGGTGTGTGAAATCACAGAATGGAGGTGTGTGAAGTCATAGAATGGAGGTGTGTGAAGTCATAGGATCGAGGTGTGTGAAGTCACAGAATAGAGGTGTGTGAAGTCACAGAATGGAGGTGTGTGAAGTCACAGAATGGAGGTGTGTGAACTCAGAATGGAGGTGTGTGAAGCCACAGAATGGAGGTGTGTGAAGTCCTAGAATGGAGGTGTGTGAACTCACAGAATGGAGGTTTGCGAAGTCATAGAATGGAGGTGTGTGAAGTCAGAGAATGGATATTTCTGAAGTAAGAATGAAGGTGTGTGAACTCATAGAATGAAGGTGTGTGAAGTCATGGAATGGAGGTGTGTGAAGTCAAAGATTGGGGGTGTGTGAAGTGAAACAATAGAGGTGTGTGAAGTCACAGAATGGAGGTGTGTGAAGTCACAGAATGGAAGTGTGTGAAGTCAAAACGGAGGTGTGTGAAGTCACAGAATGGAGGTGTGTGAAGTCACAGAATGGAGGGGTGTGAACACAGAGTGGAGGTAGGTGAAGTCAAAGAATGGAGGTGTGTGAAGTCATACAATGTAGGTGTGTGAAGTCACAGATTGGAGGTGTGTGAATTCATAGAATGGAGGTGTGTGAAGTCATAGAATGGAGGTGTGTGAAGTCATAGAATGGAGGAGTGTGAAGTCACAGAATGGAGGTGTGTGAATTCACAGAATGGAGGTGTGTGAACTCACAATGGAGGTGTGTGAAGTCACAGAATGGAGGTGTGTGAAGTCATAGAATTGAAGTGTGTGAAGTCATAGAATGGAGGTGTGTGAAGTCAAAATGGAGGTGTGTGAAGTCACAGAATGGAGGTGTGTGAACTCAGAATGGAGGTGTGTGAAGTCACAGAAGGGAGGTTTATGAAGTCATATAATGGAGGTGTGTGAAGTCATAGAATGGATGTTTGTGAAGTAAGAATGAAGGTGTGTGAAGTCATAGAATGGAGGTGTGTGAAGTCATAGAATGGAGGTGTGTGAATTCATAGAATGGAGGTGTGTGAAGTCACAGAATGGAGGTTTGTGTACTCAAAATGGAGGTGTTTGAAGTCAAAGAATGGAGGTGTGTGAAGTCATAGAATGGAAGTGTGTGAAGTCATAGAATGGAGGTGTGTGAATTCATAGAATGGAGGTGTGTGAAGTCACAGAATGGAGGTTTGTGTACTCAAAATGGAGGTGTTTGAAGTCAAAGAATGGAGGTGTGTGAAGTCATAGAATGGAAGTGTGTGAAGTCATAAAATGGAGCTGTGTGAATTCATAGAATGGAGGTGTGTGAAGTCACAATGGAGTTGTGTGAAGTCATAGAATGGTTGTTTTTGATGTCAACGCATTTGGTGTGTGAAGTCATAGAATGGAGGTGTGTGAAGTCAGATTGGAGGTGTGTGAAATCACAGGATGGAGGTGTGTCAACTCAGAAATGAGGTGTGTGAAGTCACAGAATGGAGGTGTGTGAAGTCATAGAATGGAGGTATGTGAAATCATAGAATGGAGGTGTGTGAAGTCAAAGAATTGAGGTGTGTGAAGTCAGAATGGAGGTGTGTGAAGTCATAGAATGGAAGTGTGTGAAGTCATAGAATGGAGGTCTGTGAACTCAGAATGGGGGTTTGTGAAGTCATAGAATGGAGGTGTGTGAACTCAGAATGGAGGTGTGTGAAGTCACAGAATGGAGTTGTGTGAAGTCATAGAATGGAGGTGTGTGAAATCACAGAATGGAGATGTGTGAATTCATAGAATGGAGGTGTGTGAAGTCTTAGGATCGAGGTGTGTGAAGTCACAGAATGGAGGTGTGTGAAGTCACAGAATGGAGGTGTGTGAAGTCACAGAATGGAGGTGTGTGAACTCAGAATGGAGGTGTGTGAAGCCACAGAATGGAGGTGTGTGAAGTCCTAGAATGGAGTTGTGTGAACTCACAGAATGGAGGTTTGTGAAGTCATAGAATGGAGGTGTGTGAAGTCAGACAATGGATGTTTCTGAAGTAAGAATGAAGGTGTGTGAAGTCATAGAATGGAGGTGTGTGAAGTCAAATTGGAGGTGTGTGAACTCATAGAATGGAGGTGTGTGAACTCATAGAATGGAGGTGTGTGAAGTCATGGAATGGAGGTGTGTGAAGTCAAAGAATGGGGGTGTGTGAAGTGAAACAATAGAGGTGTGTGAAGTCACAGAATGGAGGTGTGTGAAGTCACAGAATGGAAGTGTGTGAAGTCAAAACGGAGGTGTGTGAAGTCACAGAATGGAGGTGTGTGAAGTCAAAAAGGTGGTGTGTGAAGTCAAAGAATGGAGGTGTGTGAAGTCATAGAATGGAGGTGTGTGAAGTCATAGAATGGAGGTGTGTGAAGTCAGAATGAACGTGTGTGAAGTCACAGAATGGAGGTGTGTGAAGTCACAGAATGGATGTTTGTGAAGTAAGAATGAAGGTGTTAGAAGTCATAGAGTGGAGGTGTGTGAAGTCACAGAATGTAGGTGTGTGAAGTCATAGATTGGAGGTGTGTGAAGTCATTGAATTGAGGTGTGTGAAGTCATAGAATGGAGGTGTGTGAAGCCATAAAATGGAGGTGTGTGAACTCATAGAATGGAGGTGTGTGAAGTCAAAATGGAGTTGTGTGAAGTCACAGAATGGAGGTGTGTGAACTCAGAATGGAGGTGTGTGAAGTCACAGAAGGGAGGTTTATGAAGTCATATAATGGAGGTGTGTGAAGTCATAGAATGGATGTTTGTGAAGTAAGAATGAAGGTGTGTGAAGTCATAGAATGGAGGTGTGTGAAGTCATAGAATGGAGGTGTGTGAAGTCACAGAATGGAGGTTTGTGTACTCAAAATGGAGGTGTTTGAAGTCAAAGAATGGAGGTATGTGAAGTCATAGAATGGAAGTGTGTGAAGTCATATAATGGAGGTGTGTGAATTCATAGAAGGGAGGTGTGTGAAGTCACAGAATGGAGGTTTGTGTACTCAAAATGGAGGTGTTTGAAGTCAAAGAATGGAGGTGTGTGAATTCATATAATGGAAGTGTGTGAAGTCATAAAATGGAGGTGTGTGAATTCATAGAATGGAGGTGTGTGAAGTCACAATGGAGTTGTGTGAAGTCATAGAATGGTTGTTCTTGATGTCAAAGCATGGAGGTGTGTGAAGTCATAGAATTGAGGTGTGTGAAGTCAGATTGGAGGTGTGTGAAATCACAGGATGGAGGTGTGTCAACTCAGAAATGAGGTGTGTGAAGTCATAGAATGGAGGTGTGTGAAGTCATAGAATGGAGGTATGTGAAATCATAGAATGGAGGTGTGTGAAGTCAAAGAATTGAGGTGTGTGTAGTCAGAATGGAGGTGTGTGAAGTCATAGAATGGAAGTGTGTGAAGCCATAGAATGGAGGTCTGTGAACTCAGAATGGGGGTTTGTGAAGTCATAGAATGGAGGTGTGTGAACTCAGAATGGAGGTGTGTGAAGTCACAGAATGGAGGTGTGTGAAGTCATAGAATGGAGGTGTGTGAAATCACAGAATGGAGGTGTGTGAATTCATAGAATGGAGGTGTGTGAAGTCATAGGATCGAGGTGTGTGAAGTCACAGAATGGAGGTGTGTGAAGTCACAGAATGGAGGTGTGTGAAGTCACAGAATGGAGGTGTGTGAACTCAGAATGGAGGTGTGTGAAGCCACAGAATGGAGGTGTGTGAAGTCCTAGAATGGAGGTGTGTTAACTCACAGAATGGAGGTTTGTGAAGTCATAGAATGGATGTCTGTGAAGTCAAATTGGAGGTGTGTGAACTCATGGAATGGAGGTGTGTGAAGTCATGGAATGGAGGTGTGTGAAGTGAAAGAATAGGGGTGTGTGAAGTGAAACAATAGAGGTGTGTGAAGTCACAGAATGGAGGTGTGTGAAGTCACAGAATGGAAGTGTGTGAAGTCAAAACGGAGGTGTGTGAAGTCACAGAATGGAGGTGTGTGAAGTCACAGAATGGAGGTGTGTGAAGTCACAGAATGGAGGTTTGCGAAGTCATAGAATGGAGGTGTGAAGTCAGAGAATGGGTTTTTCTGAAGTAAGAATGAAGGTGTGTGAACTCATAGAATGGAGGTGTGTGAAGTCATGGAATGGAGGTGTGTGAAGTCAAAGAATGGGGGTGTGTGAAGTGAAACAATAGAGGTGTGTGAAGTCACAGAATGGAGGTGTGTGAAGTCACAGAATGGAAGTGTGTGAAGTCAAAACGGAGGTGTGTGAAGTCACAGAATGGAGGTGTGTGAAGTCACAGAATGGAGGGGTGTGAACTCAGAATGGAGGTAGGTGAAGTCAAAGAATGGAGGTGTGTGAAGTCATACAATGTAGGTGTGTGAAGTCACAGAATGGAGGTGTGTGAATTCATAGAATGGAGGTGTGTGAAGTCATAGAATGGAGGTGTGTGAAGTCATAGAATTGAGGTGTGTGAAGTCACAGAATGGAGGTGTGTGAATTCACAGAATGGAGGTGTGTGAACTCACAATGGAGGTGTGTGAAGTCACAGAATGGAGGTGTGTGAAGTCATAGAATTGAAGTGTGTGAAGTCATAGAATGGAGGTGTGTGAATTCATAGAATGGAGGTGTGTGAAGTCACAGAATGGAGGTTTGTGTACTCAAAATGGAGGTGTTTGAAGTCAAAGAATGGAGGTGTGTGAAGTCATAGAATGGAAGTGTGTGAAGTCATAAAATGGAGCTGTGTGAATTCATAGAATGGAGGTGTGTGAAGTCACAATGGAGTTGTGTGAAGTCATAGAATGGTTGTTTTTGATGTCAACGCATTTAGGTGTGTGAAGTCATAGAATGGAGGTGTGTGAAGTCAGATTGGAGGTGTGTGAAATCACAGGATGGAGGTGTGTCAACTCAGAAATGAGGTGTGTGAAGTCATAGAATGGAGGTGTGTGAAGTCATAGAATGGAGGTATGTGAAATCATAGAATGGAGGTGTGTGAAGTCAAAGAATTGAGGTGTGTGAAGTCAGAATGGAGGTGTGTGAAGTCATAGAATGGAAGTGTGTGAAGTCATAGAATGGAGGCAGAATGGGGGTTTGTGAAGTCATAGAATGGAGGTGTGTGAACTCAGAATGGAGGTGTGTGAATTCATAGAATGGAGGTGTGTGAAGTCTTAGGATCGAGGTGTGTGAAGTCACAGAATGGAGGCGTGTGAAGTCACAGAATGGAGGTGTGTGAAGTCACAGAATGGAGGTGTGTGAACTCAGAATGGAGGTGTGTGAAGTCACAGAATGGAAGTGTGTGAAGTCAAAACGGAAGAGTGTGAAGTCACAGAATGGAGCTGTGTGAAGTCACAGAATGGAGGTGTGTGAAGTCAAAAAGGTGATGTGTGAAGTCAAAGAATGGAGGTGTGTGAAGTCATAGAATGGAGGTGTGTGAAGTCATAGAATGGAGGTGTGTGAAGTCAGAATGAAGGTGTGTGAAGTCACAGAATGGAGGTGTGTGAAGTCACAGAATGGATGTTTGTGAAGTAAGAATGAAGGTGTTAGAAGTCATAGAGTGGAGGTGTGTGAAGTCACAGAATGGATGTGTGAAGTCATAGATTGGAGGTGTGTGAAGTCATAGAATTGAGGTGTGTGAAGTCATAGGATGGAGGTGTGTGAAGCCATAAAATGGAGGTGTGTGAACTCATAGAATGGAGATGTGTGAAGTCAAAATGGAGTTGTGTGAAGTCACAGAATGGAGGTGTGTGAACTCAGAATGGAGGTGTGTGAAGTCACAGAAGGGAGGTTTATGAAGTCATATAATGGAGGTGTGTGAAGTCATAGAATGGATGTTTGTGAAGTAAGAATGAAGGTGTGTGAAGTCATAGAATGGAGGTGTGTGAAGTCATAGAATGGAGGTTTGTGTACTCAAAATGGAGGTGTTTGAAGTCAAAGAATGGAGGTGTGTGAAGTCATAGAATGGAAGTGTGTGAAGTCATAGAATGGAGGTGTGTGAATTCATAGAAGGGAGGTGTGTGAAGTCACAGAATGGAGGTTTGTGTACTCAAAATGGAGGTGTTTGAAGTCAAAGAATGGAGGTGTGTGAAGTCATAGAATGGAAGTGTGTGAAGTCATAGAATGGAGGTGTGTGAATTCATAGAAGGGAGGTGTGTGAAGTCACAGAATGGAGGTTTGTGTACTCAAAATGGGGGTGTTTGAAGTCAAAGAATGGAGGTGTGTGAAGTCATATAATGGAAGTGTATGAAGTCATAAAATGGAGGTGTGTGAATTCATAGAATGGAGGTGTGTGAAGTCACAATGGAGTTGTGTGAAGTCATAGAATGGTTGTTCTTGATGTCAAAGCATGGAGGTGTGTGAAGTCATAGAATGGAGGTGTGTGAAGTCAGATTGGAGGTGTGTGAAATCATAGGATGGAGGTGTGTCAACTCAGAAATGAGGTGTGTGAAGTCATAGAATGGAGGTGTGTGAAGTCATAGAACGGAGGTGTGTGAAATCATAGAATGGAGGTGTGTGAAGTCAAAGAATTGAGGTGTGTGAAGTCAGAATGGAGGTGTGTGAAGTCATAGAATGGAAGTGTGTGAAGCCATAGAATGGAGGTCTGTGACCCCAGAATGGGGGTTTGTGAAGTCATAGAATGGAGGTGTGTGAACTCAGAATGGAGGTGTCTGAAGTCACAGAATGGAGGTGTGTGAAGTCATAGAATGGAGGTGTGTGAAATCACAGAATGGAGGTGTGTGAATTCATAGAATGGAGGTGTGTGAAGTCATAGGATCGAGGTGTGTGAAGTCACAGAATGGAGGTGTGTGAAGTCACAGAATGGAGGTGTGTGAAGTCACAGAATGGAGGTGTGTGAACTCAGAATGGAGGTGTGTGAAGCCACAGAATGGAGTTGTGTGAAGTCCTAGAATGGAGGTGTGTGAAGTCATGGAATGGAGGTTTGTGAAGTCAAAGAATGGAGGTGTGTGAAGTCAAATTGGAGGTGTGTGAACTCAGAGAATGGAGGTGTGTGAACTCATAGAATGGAGGTGTGTGAAGTCATGGAATGGAGGTGTGTGAAGTCAAAGAATGGGGGTGTGTGAAGTGAAACAATAGAGGTGTGTGAAGTCACAGAATGGAGGTGTGTGAAGTCACAGAATGGAAGTGTGTGAAGTCAAAACGGAGGTGTGTGAAGTCACAGAATGGAGGTGTGTGAAGTCACAGAATGGAGGTGTGTGAAGTCAAAAAGGTGGTGTGTGCAGTCAAAGAATGGAGGTGTGTGAAGTCATAGAATGGAGGTGTGTGAAGTCACAGAATGGAGGTGTGTGAAGTCAGAATGAAAGTGTGTGAAGTCACAGAATGGAGGTGTGTGAAGTCACAGAATGGATGTTTGTGAAGTAAGAATGAAGGTGTTAGAAGACATAGAGTGGAGGTGTGTGAAGTCACAGAATGGAGGTGTGTGAAGTCATAGATTGGAGGTGTGTGAATTCATAGAATGGAGGTGTGTGAAGTCACAGAATGGAGGTTTGTGTACTCAAAATGGAGGTGTTTGAAGTCAAAGAATGGAGGTGTGTGAAGTCATAGAATGGAAGTGTGTGAAGTCATAAAATGGAGCTGTGTGAATTCATAGAATGGAGGTGTGTGAAGTCACAATGGAGTTGTGTGAAGTCATAGAATGGTTGTTTTTGATGTCAACGCATGGAGGTGTGTGAAGTCATAGAATGGAGGTGTGTGAAGTCAGATTGGAGGTGTGTGAAATCACAGGATGGAGGTGTGTCAACTCAGAAATGAGGTGTGTGAAGTCATAGAATGGAGGTGTGTGAAGTCATAGAATGGAGGTATGTGAAATCATAGAATGGAGGTGTGTGAAGTCAAAGAATTGAGGTGTGTGAAGTCAGAATGGAGGTGTGTGAAGTCATAGAATGGAAGTGTGTGAAGTCATAGAATGGAGGCAGAATGGGGGTTTGTGAAGTCATAGAATGGAGGTGTGTGAACTCAGAATGGAGGTGTGTAAAGTCACAGAATGGAGGTGTGTGAAGTCATAGAATGGAGGTGTGTGAAATCACAGAATGGAGGTGTGTGAATTCATAGAATGGAGGTGTGTGAAGTCTTAGGATCGAGGTGTGTGAAGTCACAGAATGGAGGCGTGTGAAGTCACAGAATGGAGGTGTGTGAAGTCACAGAATGGAGGTGAGTGAACTCAGAATGGAGGTGTGTGAAGCCACAGAATGGAGGTGTGTGAAGTCCTAGAATGGAGTTGTGTGAACTCACAGAATGGAGGTTTGTGAAGTCATAGAATGGAGGTGTGTGAAGTCAGAGAATGGATGTTTCTGAAGTAAGAATGAAGGTGTGTGAAGTCATAGAATGGAGGTGTGTGAAGTCAAATTGGAGGTGTGTGAACTCATAGAATGGAGGTGTGTGAAGTCATGGAATGGAGGTGTGTGAAGTCAAAGAATGGGGGTGTGTGAAGTGAAACAGTAGAGGTGTGTGAAGTCACAGAATGGAGGTGTGTGAAGTCACAGAATGGAAGTGTGTGAAGTCAAAACGGAAGTGTGTGAAGTCACAGAATGGAGCTGTGTGAAGTCACAGAATGGAGGTGTGTGAAGTCAAAAAGGTGGTGTGTGAAGTCAAAGAATGGAGGTGTGTGAAGTCATAGAATGGAGGTGTGTGAAGTCATAGAATGGAGGTGTGTGAAGTCAGAATGAAGGTGTGTGAAGTCACAGAATGGAGGTGTGTGAAGTCACAGAATGGATGTTTGTGAAGTAAGAATGAAGGTGTTTGAAGTCAAAGAATGGAGGTGTGTGAAATCATAGAATGGAAGTGTGTGAAGTCATAGAATGGAGGTGTGTGAATTCATAGAATGGAGGTGTGTGAAGTCACAGAATGGAGGTTTGTGTACTCAAAATTGAGGTGTTTGAAGTCAAAGAATGGAGGTGTGTGAAGTCATAGAATGGAAGTGTGTGAAGTCATAAAATGGAGCTGTGTGAATTCACAGAATGGAGGTGTGTGAAGTCACAATGGAGTTGTGTGAAGTCACAGAATGGAGGTGTGTGAAGTCACAGAATGGAGGTGTGTGAAGTCAAAAAGGTGGTGTGTGCAGTCAAAGAATGGAGGTGTGTGAAGTCATAGAATGGAGGTGTGTGAAGTCACAGAATGGAGGTGTGTGAAGTCAGAATGAAAGTGTGTGAAGTCACAGAATGGAGGTGTGTGAAGTCACAGAATGGATGTTTGTGAAGTAAGAATGAAGGTGTTAGAAGACATAGAGTGGAGGTGTGTGAAGTCACAGAATGGAGGTGTGTGAAGTCATAGATTGGAGGTGTGTGAATTCATAGAATGGAGGTGTGTGAAGTCACAGAATGGAGGTTTGTGTACTCAAAATGGAGGTGTTTGAAGTCAAAGAATGGAGGTGTGTGAAGTCATAGAATGGAAGTGTGTGAAGTCATAAAATGGAGCTGTGTGAATTCATAGAATGGAGGTGTGTGAAGTCACAATGGAGTTGTGTGAAGTCATAGAATGGTTGTTTTTGATGTCAACGCATTTAGGTGTGTGAAGTCATAGAATGGAGGTGTGTGAAGTCAGATTGGAGGTGTGTGAAATCACAGGATGGAGGTGTGTCAACTCAGAAATGAGGTGTGTGAAGTCATAGAATGGAGGTGTGTGAAGTCATAGAATGGAGGTATGTGAAATCATAGAATGGAGGTGTGTGAAGTCAAAGAATTGAGGTGTGTGAAGTCAGAATGGAGGTGTGTGAAGTCATAGAATGGAAGTGTGTGAAGTCATAGAATGGAGGCAGAATGGGGGTTTGTGAAGTCATAGAATGGAGGTGTGTGAACTCAGAATGGAGGTGTGTAAAGTCACAGAATGGAGGTGTGTGAAGTCATAGAATGGAGGTGTGTGAAATCACAGAATGGAGGTGTGTGAATTCATAGAATGGAGGTGTGTGAAGTCTTAGGATCGAGGTGTGTGAAGTCACAGAATGGAGGCGTGTGAAGTCACAGAATGGAGGTGTGTGAAGTCACAGAATGGAGGTGAGTGAACTCAGAATGGAGGTGTGTGAAGCCACAGAATGGAGGTGTGTGAAGTCCTAGAATGGAGTTGTGTGAACTCACAGAATGGAGGTTTGTGAAGTCATAGAATGGAGGTGTGTGAAGTCAGAGAATGGATGTTTCTGAAGTAAGAATGAAGGTGTGTGAAGTCATAGAATGGAGGTGTGTGAAGTCAAATTGGAGGTGTGTGAACTCATAGAATGGAGGTGTGTGAAGTCATGGAATGGAGGTGTGTGAAGTCAAAGAATGGGGGTGTGTGAAGTGAAACAGTAGAGGTGTGTGAAGTCACAGAATGGAGGTGTGTGAAGTCACAGAATGGAAGTGTGTGAAGTCAAAACGGAAGTGTGTGAAGTCACAGAATGGAGCTGTGTGAAGTCACAGAATGGAGGTGTGTGAAGTCAAAAAGGTGGTGTGTGAAGTCAAAGAATGGAGGTGTGTGAAGTCATAGAATGGAGGTGTGTGAAGTCATAGAATGGAGGTGTGTGAAGTCAGAATGAAGGTGTGTGAAGTCACAGAATGGAGGTGTGTGAAGTCACAGAATGGATGTTTGTGAAGTAAGAATGAAGGTGTTTGAAGTCAAAGAATGGAGGTGTGTGAAATCATAGAATGGAAGTGTGTGAAGTCATAGAATGGAGGTGTGTGAATTCATAGAATGGAGGTGTGTGAAGTCACAGAATGGAGGTTTGTGTACTCAAAATTGAGGTGTTTGAAGTCAAAGAATGGAGGTGTGTGAAGTCATAGAATGGAAGTGTGTGAAGTCATAAAATGGAGCTGTGTGAATTCACAGAATGGAGGTGTGTGAAGTCACAATGGAGTTGTGTGAAGTCACAGAATGGAGGTGTGTGAAGTCACAGAATGGAGGTGTGTGAAGTCAAAAAGGTGGTGTGTGCAGTCAAAGAATGGAGGTGTGTGAAGTCATAGAATGGAGGTGTGTGAAGTCACAGAATGGAGGTGTGTGAAGTCAGAATGAAAGTGTGTGAAGTCACAGAATGGAGGTGTGTGAAGTCACAGAATGGATGTTTGTGAAGTAAGAATGAAGGTGTTAGAAGACATAGAGTGGAGGTGTGTGAAGTCACAGAATGGAGGTGTGTGAAGTCATAGATTGGAGGTGTGTGAATTCATAGAATGGAGGTGTGTGAAGTCACAGAATGGAGGTTTGTGTACTCAAAATGGAGGTGTTTGAAGTCAAAGAATGGAGGTGTGTGAAGTCATAGAATGGAAGTGTGTGAAGTCATAAAATGGAGCTGTGTGAATTCATAGAATGGAGGTGTGTGAAGTCACAATGGAGTTGTGTGAAGTCATAGAATGGTTGTTTTTGATGTCAACGCATTTAGGTGTGTGAAGTCATAGAATGGAGGTGTGTGAAGTCAGATTGGAGGTGTGTGAAATCACAGGATGGAGGTGTGTCAACTCAGAAATGAGGTGTGTGAAGTCATAGAATGGAGGTGTGTGAAGTCATAGAATGGAGGTATGTGAAATCATAGAATGGAGGTGTGTGAAGTCAAAGAATTGAGGTGTGTGAAGTCAGAATGGAGGTGTGTGAAGTCATAGAATGGAAGTGTGTGAAGTCATAGAATGGAGGCAGAATGGGGGTTTGTGAAGTCATAGAATGGAGGTGTGTGAACTCAGAATGGAGCTGTGTAAAGTCACAGAATGGAGGTGTGTGATGTCATAGAATGGAGGTGTGTGAAATCACAGAATGGAGGTGTGTGAATTCATAGAATGGAGGTGTGTGAAGTCTTAGGATCGAGGTGTGTGAAGTCACAGAATGGAGGCGTGTGAAGTCACAGAATGGAGGTGTGTGAAGTCACAGAATGGAGGTGAGTGAACTCAGAATGGAGGTGTGTGAAGCCACAGAATGGAGGTGTGTGAAGTCCTAGAATGGAGTTGTGTGAACTCACAGAATGGAGGTTTGTGAAGTCATAGAATGGAGGTGTGTGAAGTCAGAGAATGGATGTTTCTGAAGTAAGAATGAAGGTGTGTGAAGTCATAGAATGGAGGTGTGTGAAGTCAAATTGGAGGTGTGTGAACT
The DNA here is from genome assembly GCA_024803745.1 of Megascapheus bottae. NCBI lineage: Eukaryota > Metazoa > Chordata > Mammalia > Rodentia > Geomyidae > Megascapheus > Megascapheus bottae. The sequence continues at coordinate 413,731 of JANJXV010000159.1, read as the reverse complement.
CATAGAATGGAGGTGTGTGAAGTCATGGAATGGAGGTGTGTGAAGTCAAAGAATGGGGGTGTGTGAAGTGAAACAGTAGAGGTGTGTGAAGTCACAGAATGGAGGTGTGTGAAGTCACAGAATGGAAGTGTGTGAAGTCAAAACGGAAGTGTGTGAAGTCACAGAATGGAGCTGTGTGAAGTCACAGAATGGAGGTGTGTGAAGTCAAAAAGGTGGTGTGTGAAGTCAATGAATGGAGGTGTGTGAAGTCATAGAATGGAGGTGTGTGAAGTCATAGAATGGAGGTGTGTGAAGTCAGAATGAAGGTGTGTGAAGTCACAGAATGGAGGTGTGTGAAGTCACAGAATGGATGTTTGTGAAGTAAGAATGAAGGTGTTTGAAGTCAAAGAATGGAGGTGTGTGAAATCATAGAATGGAAGTGTGTGAAGTCATAGAATGGAGGTGTGTGAATTCATAGAATGGAGGTGTGTGAAGTCACAGAATGGAGGTTTGTGTACTCAAAATTGAGGTGTTTGAAGTCAAAGAATGGAGGTGTGTGAAGTCATAGAATGGAAGTGTGTGAAGTCATAAAATGGAGCTGTGTGAATTCATAGAATGGAGGTGTGTGAAGTCACAATGGAGTTGTGTGAAGTCATAGAATGGTTGTTTTTGATGTCAACGCATTTAGGTGTGTGAAGTCATAGAATGGAGGTGTGTGAAGTCAGATTGGAGGTATGTGAAATCACAGGATGGAGGTGTGTCAACTCAGAAATGAGTTGTGTGAAGTCATAGAATGGAGGTGTGTGAAGTCATAGAATGGAGGTATGTGAAATCATAGAATGGAGGTGTGTGAAGTCAAAGAATTGAGGTGTGTGAAGTCAGAATGGAGGTGTGTGAAGTCATAGAATGGAAGTGTGTGAAGTCATAGAATGGAGGCAGAATGGGGGTTTGTGAAGTCATAGAATGGAGGTGTGTGAACTCAGAATGGAGGTGTGTGAAGTCACAGAATAGAGGTGTGTGAAGTCATAGAATGGAGGTGTGTGAAATCACAGAATGGAGGTGTGTGAATTCATAGAATGGAGGTGTGTGAAGTCTTAGGATCGAGGTGTGTGAAGTCACAGAATGGAGGCGTGTGAAGTCACAGGATGGAGGTGTGTGAAGTCACAGAATGGAGGTGTGTGAACTCAGAATGGAGGTGTGTGAAGCCACAGAATGGAGGTGTGTGAAGTCCTAGAATGGAGTTGTGTGAACTCACAGAATGGAGGTTTTTGAAGTCATAGAATGGTGGTGTGTGAAGTCAGAGAATGGATGTTTCTGAAGTAAGAATGAAGGTGTGTGAAGTCATAGAATGGAGGTGTGTGAAGTCAAATTGGAGGTGTGTGAACTCATAGAATGGAGGTGTGTGAAGTCATGGAATGGAGGTGTGTGAAGTCAAAGAATGGGGGTGTGTGAAGTGAAACAGTAGAGGTGTGTGAAGTCACAGAATGGAGGTGTGTGAAGTCACAGAATGGAAGTGTGTGAAGTCAAAATGGAAGTGTGTGAAGTCACAGAATGGAGCTGTGTGAAGTCACAGAATGGAAGTGTGTGAAGTCAAAAAGGTGGTGTGTGAAGTCAAAGAATGGAGGTGTGTGAAGTCATAGAATGGAGGTGTGTGAAGTCATAGAATGGAGGTGTGTGAAGTCAGAATGAAGGTGTGTGAAGTCACAGAATGGAGGTGTGTGAAGTCACAGAATGGATGTTTGTGAAGTAAGAATGAAGGTGTTAGAAGTCATAGAGTGGAGGTGTGTGAAGTCACAGAATGGATGTGTGAAGTCATAGATTGGAGGTGTGTGAAGTCATAGAATTGAGGTGTGTGAAGTCATAGGATGGAGGTGTGTGAAGCCATAAAATGGAGGTGTGTGAACTCATAGAATGGAGATGTGTGAAGTCAAAATGGAGTTGTGTGAAGTCACAGAATGGAGGTGTGTGAACTCAGAATGGAGGTGTGTGAAGTCACAGAAGGGAGGTTTATGAAGTCATATAATGGAGGTGTGTGAAGTCATAGAATGGATGTTTGTGAAGTAAGAATGAAGGTGTGTGAAGTCATAGAATGGAGGTGTGTGAAGTCATAGAATGGAGGTGTGTGAAGTCATAGAATGGAGGTTTGTGTACTCAAAATGGAGGTGTTTGAAGTCAAAGAATGGAGGTGTGTGAAGTCATAGAATGGAAGTGTGTGAAGTCATAGAATGGAGGTGTGTGAATTCATAGAAGGGAGGAGTGTGAAGTCACAGAATGGAGGTTTGTGTACTCAAAATGGGGGTGTTTGAAGTCAAAGAATGGAGGTGTGTGAAGTCATATAATGGAAGTGTATGAAGTCATAAAATGGAGGTGTGTGAATTCATAGAATGGAGGTGTGTGAAGTCACAATGGAGTTGTGTGAAGTCATAGAATGGTTGTTCTTGATGTCAAAGCATGGAGGTGTGTGAAGTCATAGAATGGATGTTGTGAAGTAAGAATGAAGGTGTTAGAAGACATAGAGTGGAGGTGTGTGAAGTCACAGAATGGAGGTGTGTGAAGTCATAGAATGGTTGTTCTTGATGTCAAAGCATGGAGGTGTGTGAAGTCATAGAATGGAGGTGTGTGAAGTCAGATTGGAGGTGTGTGAAATCATAGGATGGAGGTGTGTCAACTCAGAAATGAGGTGTGTGAAGTCATAGAATGGAGGTGTGTGAAGTCATAGAACGGAGGTGTGTGAAATCATAGAATGGAGGTGTGTGAAGTCAAAGAATTGAGGTGTGTGAAGTCAGAATGGAGGTGTGTGAAGTCATAGAATGGAAGTGTGTGAAGCCATAGAATGGAGGTCTGTGACCCCAGAATGGGGGTTTGTGAAGTCATAGAATGGAGGTGTGTGAAGTCACAGAATGGAGGTGTGTGAAGTCACAGAATGGAGGTGTGTGAAGTCATAGAATGGAGGTGTGTGAAATCACAGAATGGAGGTGTGTGAATTCATAGAATGGAGGTGTGTGAAGTCATAGGATCGAGGTGTGTGAAGTCATAGAATGGAGGTGTGTGAAGTCACAGAATGGAGGTGTGTGAAGTCACAGAATGGAGGTGTGTGAACTCAGAATGGAGGTGTGTGAAGCCACAGAATGGAGGTGTGTGAAGTCCTAGAATGGAGGTGTGTGAACTCACAGAATGGAGGTTTGTGAAGTCAAAGAATGGAGGTGTGTGAAGTCAAATTGGAGGTGTGTGAACTCATAGAATGGAGGTGTGTGAACTCATAGAATGGAGGTGTGTGAAGTCATGGAATGGAGGTGTGTGAAGTCAAAGAATGGGGGTGTGTGAAGTGAAACAATAGAGGTGTGTGAAGTCACAGAATGGAGGTGTGTGAAGTCACAGAATGGAAGTGTGTGAAGTCAAAACGGAGGTGTGTGAAGTCACAGAATGGAGGTGTGTGAAGTCACAGAATGGAGGTGTGTGAAGTCAAAAAGGTGGTGTGTGCAGTCAAAGAATGGAGGTGTGTGAAGTCATAGAATGGAGGTGTGTGAAGTCACAGAATGGAGGTGTGTGAAGTCAGAATGAAAGTGTGTGAAGTCACAGAATGGAGGTGTGTGAAGTCACAGAATGGATGTTTGTGAAGTAAGAATGGAGGTGTTAGAAGACATAGAGTGGAGGTGTGTGAAGTCACAGAATGGAGGTGTGTGAAGTCATAGATTGGAGGTGTGAATTCATAGAATGGAGGTGTGTGAAGTCACAGAATGGAGGTTTGTGTACTCAAAATGGAGGTGTTTGAAGTCAAAGAATGGAGGTGTGTGAAGTCATAGAATGGAAGTGTGTGAAGTCATAAAATGGAGCTGTGTGAATTCATAGAATGGAGGTGTGTGAAGTCACAATGGAGTTGTGTGAAGTCATAGAATGGTTGTTTTTGATGTCAACGCATTTAGGTGTGTGAAGTCATAGAATGGAGGTGTGTGAAGTCAGATTGGAGGTGTGTGAAATCACAGGATGGAGGTGTGTCAACTCAGAAATGAGGTGTGTGAAGTCATAGAATGGAGGTGTGTGAAGTCATAGAATGGAGGTATGTGAAATCATAGAATGGAGGTGTGTGAAGTCAAAGAATTGAGGTGTGTGAAGTCAGAATGGAGGTGTGTGAAGTCATAGAATGGAAGTGTGTGAAGTCATAGAATGGAGGCAGAATGGGGGTTTGTGAAGTCATAGAATGGAGGTGTGTGAACTTAGAATGGAGGTGTGTGAAGTCACAGAATGGAGGTGTGTGAAGTCATAGAATGGAGGTGTGTGAAATCACAGAATGGAGGTGTGTGAATTCATAGAATGGAGGTGTGTGAAGTCTTAGGATCGAGGTGTGTGAAGTCACAGAATGGAGGCGTGTGAAGTCACAGAATGGAGGTGTGTGAAGTCACAGAATGGAGGTGAGTGAACTCAGAATGGAGGTGTGTGAAGCCACAGAATGGAGGTGTGTGAAGTCCTAGAATGGAGTTGTGTGAACTCACAGAATGGAGGTTTGTGAAGTCATAGAATGGAGGTGTGTGAAGTCAGAGAATGGATGTTTCTGAAGTAAGAATGAAGGTGTGTGAAGTCATAGAATGGAGGTGTGTGAAGTCAAATTGGAGGTGTGTGAACTCATAGAATGGAGGTGTGTGAAGTCATGGAATGGAGGTGTGTGAAGTCAAAGAATGGGGGTGTGTGAAGTGAAACAGTAGAGGTGTGTGAAGTCACAGAATGGAGGTGTGTGAAGTCACAGAATGGAAGTGTGTGAAGTCAAAACGGAAGAGTGTGAAGTCACAGAATGGAGCTGTGTGAAGTCACAGAATGGAGGTGTGTGAAGTCAAAAAGGTGGTGTGTGAAGTCAAAGAATGGAGGTGTGTGAAGTCATAGAATGGAGGTGTGTGAAGTCATAGAATGGAGGTGTGTGAAGTCAGAATGAAGGTGTGTGAAGTCACAGAATGGAGGTGTGTGAAGTCACAGAATGGATGTTTGTGAAGTAAGAATGAAGGTGTTTGAAGTCAAAGAATGGAGGTGTGTGAAATCATAGAATGGAAGTGTGAAGTCATAGAATGGAGGTGTGTGAATTCATAGAATGGAGGTGTGTGAAGTCACAGAATGGAGGTTTGTGTACTCAAAATTGAGGTGTTTGAAGTCAAAGAATGGAGGTGTGTGAAGTCATAGAATGGAAATGTGTGAAGTCATAAAATGGAGCTGTGTGAATTCATAGAATGGAGGTGTGTGAAGTCACAATGGAGTTGTGTGAAGTCATAGAATGGTTGTTTTTGATGTCAACGCATTTAGGTGTGTGAAGTCATAGAATGGAGGTGTGTGAAGTCAGATTGGAGGTGTGTGAAATCACAGGATGGAGGTGTGTCAACTCAGAAATGAGGTGTGTGAAGTCATAGAATGGAGGTGTGTGAAGTCATAGAATGGAGGTATGTGAAATCATAGAATGGAGGTGTGTGAAGTCAAAGAATTGAGGTGTGTGAAGTCAGAATGGAGGTGTGTGAAGTCATAGAATGGAAGTGTGTGAAGTCATAGAATGGAGGCAGAATGGGGGTTTGTGAAGTCATAGAATGGAGGTGTGTGAACTCAGAATGGAGGTGTGTGAAGTCACAGAATGGAGGTGTGTGAAGTCATAGAATGGAGGTGTGTGAAATCACAGAATGGAGGTGTGTGAATTCATAGAATGGAGGTGTGTGAAGTCTTAGGATCGAGGTGTGTGAAGTCACAGAATGGAGGCGTGTGAAGTCACAGAATGGAGGTGTGTGAAGTCACAGAATGGAGGTGTGTGAACTCAGAATGGAGGTGTGTGAAGCCACAGAATGGAGGTGTGTGAAGTCCTAGAATGGAGTTGTGTGAACTCACAGAATGGAGGTTTTTGAAGTCATAGAATGGAGGTGTGTGAAGTCAGAGAATGGATGTTTCTGAAGTAAGAATGAAGGTGTGTGAAGTCATAGAATGGAGGTGTGTGAAGTCAAATTGGAGGTGTGTGAACTCATAGAATAGAGGTGTGTGAAGTCATGGAATGGAGGTGTGTGAAGTCAAAGAATGGGGGTGTGTGAAGTGAAACAGTAGAGGTGTGTGAAGTCACAGAATGGAGGTGTGTGAAGTCACAGAATGGAAGTGTGTGAAGTCAAAATGGAAGTGTGTGAAGTCACAGAATGGAGCTGTGTGAAGTCACAGAATGGAAGTGTGTGAAGTCAAAAAGGTGGTGTGTGAAGTCAAAGAATGGAGGTGTGTGAAGTCATAGAATGGAGGTGTGTGAAGTCATAGAATGGAGGTGTGTGAAGTCAGAATGAAGGTGTGTGAAGTCACAGAATGGAGGTGTGTGAAGTCACAGAATGGATGTTTGTGAAGTAAGAATGAAGGTGTTAGAAGTCATAGAGTGGAGGTGGGTGAAGTCACAGAATGGATGTGTGAAGTCATAGATTGGAGGTGTGTGAAGTCATAGAATTGAGGTGTGTGAAGTCATAGGATGGAGGTGTGTGAAGCCATAAAATGGAGGTGTGTGAACTCATAGAATGGAGATGTGTGAAGTCAAAATGGAGTTGTGTGAAGTCACAGAATGGAGGTGTGTGAACTCAGAATGGAGGTGTGTGAAGTCACAGAAAGGAGGTTTATGAAGTCATATAATGGAGGTGTGTGAAGTCATAGAATGGATGTTTGTGAAGTAAGAATGAAGGTGTGTGAAGTCATAGAATGGAGGTGTGTGAAGTCATAGAATGGAGGTGTGTGAAGTCACAGAATGGAGGTTTGTGTACTCAAAATGGAGGTGTTTGAAGTCAAAGAATGGAGGTGTGTGAAGTCATAGAATGGAAGTGTGTGAAGTCATAGAATGGAGGTGTGTGAATTCATAGAAGGGAGGAGTGTGAAGTCACAGAATGGAGGTTTGTGTACTCAAAATGGGGGTGTTTGAAGTCAAAGAATGGAGGTGTGTGAAGTCATATAATGGAAGTGTATGAAGTCATAAAATGGAGGTGTGTGAATTCATAGAATGGAGGTGTGTGAAGTCACAATGGAGTTGTGTGAAGTCATAGAATGGTTGTTCTTGATGTCAAAGCATGGAGGTGTGTGAAGTCATAGAATGGATGTTGTGAAGTAAGAATGAAGGTGTTAGAAGACATAGAGTGGAGGTGTGTGAAGTCACAGAATGGAGGTGTGTGAAGTCATAGATTGGAGGTGTGTGAATTCATAGAATGGAGGTGTGTGAAGTCACAGATTGGAGGTTTGTGTACTCAAAATGGAGGTGTTTGAAGTCAAAGAATGGAGGTGTGTGAAGTCATAGAATGGAAGTGTGTGAAGTCATAAAATGGAGCTGTGTGAATTCATAGAATGGAGGTGTGTGAAGTCACAATGGAGTTGTGTGAACTCATAGAATGGTTGTTTTTGATGTCAACGCATTTAGGTGTGTGAAGTCATAGAATGGAGGTGTGTGAAGTCAGATTGGAGGTGTGTGAAATCACAGGATGGAGGTGTGTCAACTCAGAAATGAGGTGTGTGAAGTCATAGAATGGAGGTGTGTGAAGTCATAGAATGGAGGTATGTGAAATCATAGAATGGAGGTGTGTGAAGTCAAAGAATTGAGGTGTGTGAAGTCAGAATGGAGGTGTGTGAAGTCATAGAATGGAAGTGTGTGAAGTCATAGAATGGAGGCAGAATGGGGGTTTGTGAAGTCATAGAATGGAGGTGTGTGAACTCAGAATGGAGGTGTGTGAAGTCACAGAATGGAGGTGTGTGAAGTCATAGAATGGAGGTGTGTGAAATCACAGAATGGAGGTGTGTGAATTCATAGAATGGAGGTGTGTGAAGTCTTAGGATCGAGGTGTGTGAAGTCACAGAATGGAGGCGTGTGAAGTCACAGAATGGAGGTGAGTGAACTCAGAATGGAGGTGTGTGAAGCCACAGAATGGAGGTGTGTGAAGTCCTAGAATGGAGTTGTGTGAACTTACAGAATGGAGGTTTGTGAAGTCATAGAATGGAGGTGTGTGAAGTCAGAGAATGGATGTTTCTGAAGTAAGAATGAAGGTGTGTGAAGTCATAGAATGGAGGTGTGTGAAGTCAAATTGGAGGTGTGTGAACTCATAGAATGGAGGTGTGTGAAGTCATGGAATGGAGGTGTGTGAAGTCAAAGAATGGGGGTGTGTGAAGTGAAACAGTAGAGGTGTGTGAAGTCACAGAATGGAGGTGTGTGAAGTCACAGAATGGAAGTGTGTGAAGTCAAACCGAAGTGTGTGAAGTCACAGAATGGAGCTGTGTGAAGTCACAGAATGGAGGTGTGTGAAGTCAAAAAGGTGGTGTGTGAAGTCAAAGAATGGAGGTGTGTGAAGTCATAGAATGGAGGTGTGTGAAGTCATAGAATGGAGGTGTGTGAAGTCAGAATGAAGGTGTGTGAAGTCACAGAATGGAGGTGTGTGAAGTCACAGAATGGATGTTTGTGAAGTAAGAATGAAGGTGTTTGAAGTCAAAGAATGGAGGTGTGTGAAATCATAGAATGGAAGTGTGTGAAGTCATAGAATGGAGGTGTGTGAATTCATAGAATGGAGGTGTGTGAAGTCACAGAATGGAGGTTTGTGTACTCAAAATGGAGGTGTTTGAAGTAAAAGAATGGAGGTGTGTGAAGTCATAGAATGGAAGTGTGTGAAGTCATAAAATGGAGCTGTGTGAATTCATAGAATGGAGGTGTGTGAAGTCACAATGGAGTTGTGTGAAGTCATAGAATGGTTGTTTTTGGATGTCAACGCATTTAGGTGTGTGAAGTCATAGAATGGAGGTGTGTGAAGTCAGATTGGAGGTCTGTGAAATCACAGGATGGAGGTGTGTCAACTCAGAAATGAGGTGTGTGAAGTCATAGAATGGAGGTGTGTGAAGTCATAGAATGGAGGTATGTGAAATCATAGAATGGAGGTGTGTGAAGTCAAAGAATTGAGGTGTGTGAAGTCAGAATGGAGGTGTGTGAAGTCATAGAATGGAAGTGTGTGAAGTCATAGAATGGAGGCAGAATGGGGGTTTGTGTAGTCATAGAATGGAGGTGTGTGAACTCAGAATGGAGGTGTGTGAAGTCACAGAATGGAGGTGTGTGAAGTCATAGAATGGAGGTGTGTGAAATCACAGAATGGAGGTGTGTGAATTCATAGAATGGAGGTGTGTGAAGTCTTAGGATCGAGGTGTGTGAAGTCACAGAATGGAGGCGTGTGAAGTCACAGAATGGAGGTGTGTGAAGTCACAGAATGGAGGTGAGTGAACTCAGAATGGAGGTGTGTGAAGCCACAGAATGGAGGTGTGTGAAGTCCTAGCATGGAGTTGTGTGAACTCACAGAATGGAGGTTTGTGAAGTCATAGAATGGAGGTGTGTGAAGTCAGAGAATGGATGTTTCTGAAGTAAGAATGAAGGTGTGTGAAGTCATAGAATGGAGGTGTGTGAAGTCAAATTGGAGGTGTGTGAACTCATAGAATGGAGGTGTGTGAAGTCATGGAATGGAGGTGTGTGAAGTCAAAGAATGGGGGTGTGTGAAGTGAAACAGTAGAGGTGTGTGAAGTCACAGAATGGAGGTGTGTGAAGTCACAGAATGGAAGTGTGTGAAGTCAAAACGGAAGTGTGTGAAGTCACAGAATGGAGCTGTGTGAAGTCACAGAATGGAGGTGTGTGAAGTCAAAAAGGTGGTGTGTGAAGTCAAAGAATGGAGGTGTGTGAAGTCATAGAATGGAGGTGTGTGAAGTCATAGAATGGAGGTGTGTGAAGTCAGAATGAAGGTGTGTGAAGTCACAGAATGGAGGTGTGTGAAGTCACAGAATGGATGTTTGTGAAGTAAGAATGAAGGTGTTTGAAGTCAAAGAATGGAGGTGTGTGAAATCATAGAATGGAAGTGTGTGAAGTCATAGAATGGAGGTGTGTGAATTCATAGAATGGAGGTGTGTGAAGTCACAGAATGGAGGTTTGTGTACTCAAAATGGAGGTGTTTGAAGTAAAAGAATGGAGGTGTGTGAAGTCATAGAATGGAAGTGTGTGAAGTCATAAAATGGAGCTGTGTGAATTCATAGAATGGAGGTGTGTGAAGTCACAATGGAGTTGTGTGAAGTCATAGAATGGTTGTTTTTGATGTCAACGCATTTAGGTGTGTGAAGTCATAGAATGGAGGTGTGTGAAGTCAGATTGGAGGTGTGTGAAATCACAGGATGGAGGTGTGTCAACTCAGAAATGAGGTGTGTGAAGTCATAGAATGGAGGTGTGTGAAGTCATAGAATGGAGGTATGTGAAATCATAGAATGGAGTTGTGTGAAGTCAAAGAATTGAGGTGTGTGAAGTCAGAATGGAGGTGTGTGAAGTCATAGAATGGAAGTGTGTGAAGTCATAGAATGGAGGCAGAATGGGGGTTTGTGAAGTCATAGAATGGAGGTGTGTGAACTCAGAATGGAGGTGTGTGAAGTCACAGAATGGAGGTGTGTGAAGTCATAGAATGGAGGTGTGTGAAATCACAGAATGGAGGTGTGTGAATTCATAGAATGGAGGTGTGTGAAGTCTTAGGATCGAGGTGTGTGAAGTCACAGAATGGAGGCGTGTGAAGTCACAGAATGGAGGTGTGTGAAGTCACAGAATGGAGGTGTGTGAACTCAGAATGGAGGTGTGTGAAGCCACAGAATGGAGGTGTGTGAAGTCCTAGAATGGAGTTGTGTGAACTCACAGAATGGAGGTTTTTGAAGTCATAGAATGGAGGTGTGTGAAGTCAGAGAATGGATGTTTCTGAAGTAAGAATGAAGGTGTGTGAAGTCATAGAATGGAGGTGTGTGAAGTCAAATTGGAGGTGTGTGAACTCATAGAATGGAGGTGTGTGAAGTCATGGAATGGAGGTGTGTGAAGTCAAAGAATGGGGGTGTGTGAAGTGAAACAGTAGAGGTGTGTGAAGTCACAGAATGGAGGTGTGTGAAGTCACAGAATGGAAGTGTGTGAAGTCAAAATGGAAGTGTGTGAAGTCACAGAATGGAGCTGTGTGAAGTCACAGAATGGAAGTGTGTGAAGTCAAAAAGGTGGTGTGTGAAGTCAAAGAATGGAGGTGTGTGAAGTCATAGAATGGAGGTGTGTGAAGTCATAGAATGAAGGTGTGTGAAGTCAGAATGAAGGTGTGTGAAGTCACAGAATGGAGGTGTGTGAAGTCACAGAATGGATGTTTGTGAAGTAAGAATGAAGGTGTTAGAAGTCATAGAGTGGAGGTGGGTGAAGTCACAGAATGGATGTGTGAAGTCATAGATTGGATGTGTGTGAAGTCATAGAATTGAGGTGTGTGAAGACATAGGATGGAGGTGTGTGAAGCCATAAAATGGAGGTGTGTGAACTCATAGAATGGAGATGTGTGAAGTCAAAATGGAGTTGTGTGAAGTCACAGAATGGAGGTGTGTGAACTCAGAATGGAGGTGTGTGAAGTCACAGAAGGGAGGTTTATGAAGTCATATAATGGAGGTGTGTGAAGTCATAGAATGGATGTTTGTGAAGTAAGAATGAAGGTGTGTGAAGTCATAGAATGGAGGTGTGTGAAGTCATAGAATGGAGGTGTGTGAAGTCACAGAATGGAGGTTTGTGTACTCAAAATGGAGGTGTTTGAAGTCAAAGAATGGAGGTGTGTGAAGTCATAGAATGGAAGTTTGTGAAGTCATAGAATGGAGGTGTGTGAATTCATAGAAGGGAGGAGTGTGAAGTCACAGAATGGAGGTTTGTGTACTCAAAATGGGGGTGTTTGAAGTCAAAGAATGGAGGTGTGTGAAGTCATATAATGGAAGTGTATGAAGTCATAAAATGGAGGTGTGTGAATTCATAGAATGGAGGTGTGTGAAGTCACAATGGAGTTGTGTGAAGTCATAGAATGGTTGTTCTTGATGTCAAAGCATGGAGGTGTGTGAAGTCATAGAATGGAGGTGTGTGAAATCATAGAATGGAGGTGTGTGAAGTCAAAGAAGTGAGGTGTGTGAAGTCAGAATTGAGGTGTGTGAAGTCATAGAATGGAAGTGTGTGAAGCCATAGAATGGAGGTCTGTGACCCCAGAATGGGGGTTTGTGAAGTCATAGAATGGAGGGGTGTGAACTCAGAATGGAGGTGTGTGAAGTCACAGAATGGAGGTGTGTGAAGTCATAGAATGGAGGTGTGTGAAATCACAGAGTGGAGGTGTGTGAATTCATAGAATGGAGGTGTGTGAAGTCATAGGATAGAGGTGTGTGAAGTCACAGTATGGAGGTGTGTGAAGTCACAGAATGGAGGTGTGTGAAGTCACAGAATGGAGGTGTGTGAACTCAGAATGGAGGTGTGTGAAGCCACAGAATGGAGGTGTGTGAAGTCCTAGAATGGAGGTGTGTGAACTCACAGAATGGAGGTTTGTGAAGTCATAGAATGGAGGTGTGTGAAGTCAAATTGGAGGTGTGTGAACTCATAGAATGGAGGTGTGTGAACTCATAGAATGGACGTGTGTGAAGTCATGGAATGGAGGTGTGTGAAGTCAAAGAATGGGGGTGTGTGAAGTGAAACAATAGAGGTGTGTGAAGTCACAGAATGGAGGTGTGTGAAGTCACAGAATGGAAGTGTGTGAAGTCAAAACGGAGGTGTGTGAAGTCACAGAATGGAGGTGTGTGAAGTCACAGAATGGAGGTGTGTGAAGTCAAAAAGGTGGTGTGTGCAGTCAAAGAATGGAGGTGTGTGAAGTCATAGAATGGAGGTGTGTGAAGTCACAGAATGGAGGTGTGTGAAGTCAGAATGAAGGTGTGTGAAGTCACAGAATGGAGGTGTGTGAAGTCACAGAATGGATGTTTGTGAAGTAAGAATGAAGGTGTTAGAAGACATAGAGTGGAGGTGTGTGAAGTCACAGAATGGAGGTGTGTGAAGTCATAGATTGGAGGTGTGTGAAGTCATAGAATTGAGGTGTGTGAAGTCATAGAATGGAGGTGTGTGAAGTCATAAAATGGTGGTGTGTGAACTCATAGAATGGAGGTGTGTGAAGTCAAAATGGAGTTGTGTGAAGTCATAGAATGGTGTTTTTTGATGTCAACGAATGGAGCTGTGTGAAGTCATAGAATGGAGGTATGTGAAGTCAGATTGGAAGTGTGTGAAATCACAGAATGGAGGTGTGTGAAGTCCCAGAATGGAGGTGTGTGAACTCAGAATGTAGGTGTGTGAAGCGACAGAATGGAGGTGTGTGAATTCATAGAATGAAAGTGTGTGAAATATTAGAATGGAGGTGTGTGAAGTCACAGAATTAAGGTGTGTGAAGTCAGAATGGAGGTTTGTGAAGTCAGAATGGAGGTGTGTGAAGTCATAGAATGGAGGTGTGTGAAGTCATAGAATGGAGGTGTGTGAACTCAGAATGGAGGTTTGTGAAGTCATAGAATGGAGGTGTGTGAACTCAGAATGGAGGTGTGTGAAGTCACAGAATAGAGGTGGGTGAAGTCATAGAATGGAGGTTTGTGAAATCACAGAATGGAGGTGTGTTAATTCATTGAAAGGAGGTATGTGAAGTCATAGGATCGAGGTGTGTGAAGTCACAGAATGGAGGTGTGTGAAGTCACAGAATGGAGGTGTGTGAAGTCACAGAATGGAGGTGTGTGAACTCAGAATGTAGGTGTGTGAAGCCACAGAATGGAAGTGTATGAAGTCATAGAATGGAAGTGTGTGAAGTCATAGAAAGGAGGTGTGTGAACTCAGAAATGAGGTGTGTGAAGTCACAGAATGGAGGTTTGTGAAGTCATAGAATGGAGGTGTGTGAAGTCACAGAATGGAGGTTTGTGAAGACATACAAAGGAGGTGTGTGAAGTCATAGAATGGATGTTTCTAAAGTAAGACTGAATGTGTGTGAAGTCATAGAATGGAGGTGTGTGAAGTGAAAATTAAGGTATGTGAACTCATAGAATGGAGGTGTGTGAACTCATAGATTGGAGGTGTGAAGTCATGGAATGGAGGTGTGTGAAGTCAAAGAATGGAGGTGTGTGAAGTCAAAAAATAGAGGTGTGTGAAGTCACAGAATGGAGGTGTGGGAAGTCACAGATTGGAAGTGTGTGAAGTCAAAACGGGGGAGTATGAAGTCAAAAAGGTGGTGTGTGAAGTCACAAATGGAGGTGTGTGAAGTCACAGAATGGAGGTATGTGAACTCAGAATGGAGGTGTGTGAAGTCATAGATGGAGGTGTGGGAAGTCATAGCATGGAGGTGTGTGAAATTATAGAAAGGAGTTTTGTAAACTCACAGAATGGACTGTGTGAAGTCAGAATGGAGGTGTGTGAAGTCATAGAATGGAGGTGTGTGAAGTCAGAATGGAGGTGTGTGAACTCATAGAATGGAGGTGTGTGAAATCACAATGGAGGTGTGTGAAATCATAGAATGGAGGTGTGTGAAGTCACAAAATGGAGGTGTGTGAAATGATAGAATGTATGTGTGTGAAGTCATAGAATGGATGTTTGAGAAGTACGAATGAAGGTGTGTGAAGTCAAAGAATTAAGGTGTGTGACGTCACAGAATGGAGTTGTGTGAAGTCATAGAATGGATCTGTGTGAAGTCACAGAATGGAGGTGTGTGAAGTCACATAATGGAGGTGTGTGAAGTCGTAGAATGGAGGTGTGTGAAGTCATAGAATGGATGTTTGTGAAGTAAGAATGAAGGTGTGTGAAGTCATAGAATAGTGGTGTGTGAAGTCAAAGAATGGAGGTGTGTGAAGTCATAGAATGGAGGTGTGTGAAGTCATAGATTGGAGGTGTGTGAAGTCACAGTCGATGTCTATGAAGTCATAGAATGGAGGTGTGTGAAGTCAGAATGGAGGTGTGTGAAGTCATAGAATGGAGATGTGTTAACTCATAGAATGGAGGTGTGTGACGTCACAATGGAAGTGTGTGAAGTCATAGAATGGAGGTGTGTAGTCACAGAAGGGAGGTGTGTGAAGTCATAGAATGGAGGTGTGTGAAGTCAGAATGGAGGTGTGTGAAGTCATAGATGGACGTGTGTGAAATCATAGTATGGAGGTGTGTGAAATCATAGAATGGAGGTTTGTGAAGTCTCAGAATGAAGCTGTGTGAAGTCAGAATGGCAGTGAGTGAAGGCATAGAATGGAGGTGTGTGAAGTCAAAATGGAAGTGTGTGAAATCATAGAATCGTGGTGTGTGAGGTCACAATGGAGGTGTGTGAAGTCATAGAATGGAGGTGTGTGAAATCACAGAATGGAGGTGTGTGAAGTCATAGAATGGAGGTGTGTGAAGTCATAGAATGGAGGTGTGTGAAGTCACAGAATGAAGGTGTGTTAAGTCACAGAACGGAGGGGTGTGAACTCAGAATGGAGGTAGGTGAAGGCAAAGAATGGAGGTGTGTGAAGTCATACAATGTAGGAGTGTGAAGTCACAGAATGGAGGTGTGTGAAGTCACAGAATGGAGGTGTGTGAACTCAGAATGGAGGTGTGTGAAGTCACAGAATGGAGGTGTGTGAAGTCCTAGAATGGAGGTGTGTGAACTCACAGAATGGAGGTTTGCGAAGTCATAGAATGGAGGTGTGTGAAGTCAGAGAATGGATGTTTCTGAAGTAAGAATGAAGGTGTGTGAACTCATAGAATGGAGGTGTGTGAAGTCATGGAATGGAGGTGTGTGAAGTCAAAGAATGGGGGTGTGTGAAGTGAAACAATAGAGGTGTGTGAAGTCACAGAATGGAGGTGTGTGAAGTCACAGAATGGAGGTGTGTGAAGTCACAGAATGGAGGTGTGTGAACTCAGAATGTAGGTGTGTGAAGCCACAGAATGGAAGTGTATGAAGTCATAGAATGGAAGTGTGTGAAGTCATAGAAAGGAGGTGTGTGAACTCAGAAATGAGGTGTGTGAAGTCACAGAATGGAGGTTTGTGAAGTCATAGAATGGAGGTGTGTGAAGTCACAGAATGGAGGTTTGTGAAGACATACAAAGGAGGTGTGTGAAGTCATAGAATGGATGTTTCTAAAGTAAGACTGAATGTGTGTGAAGTCATAGAATGGAGGTGTGTGAAGTGAAAATTAAGGTATGTGAACTCATAGAATGGAGGTGTGTGAACTCATAGATTGGAGGTGTGAAGTCATGGAATGGAGGTGTGTGAAGTCAAAGAATGGAGGTGTGTGAAGTCAAAAAATAGAGGTGTGTGAAGTCACAGAATGGAGGTGTGGGAAGTCACAGATTGGAAGTGTGTGAAGTCAAAACGGGGGAGTGTGAAGTCAAAAAGGTGGTGTGTGAAGTCACAAATGGAGGTGTGTGAAGTCACAGAATGGAGGTATGTGAACTCAGAATGGAGGTGTGTGAAGTCATAGATGGAGGTGTGGGAAGTCATAGCATGGAGGTGTGTGAAATTATAGAAAGGAGTTTTGTAAACTCACAGAATGGACTGTGTGAAGTCAGAATGGAGGTGTGTGAAGTCATAGAATGGAGGTGTGTGAAGTCAGAATGGAGGTGTGTGAACTCATAGAATGGAGGTGTGTGAAATCACAATGGAGGTGTGTGAAATCATAGAATGGAGGTGTGTGAAGTCACAAAATGGAGGTGTGTGAAATGATAGAATGTATGTGTGTGAAGTCATAGAATGGATGTTTGAGAAGTACGAATGAAGGTGTGTGAAGTCAAAGAATTGAGGTGTGTGACGTCACAGAATGGAGTTGTGTGAAGTCATAGAATGGATCTGTGTGAAGTCACAGAATGGAGGTGTGTGAAGTCACATAATGGAGGTGTGTGAAGTCGTAGAATGGAGGTGTGTGAAGTCATAGAATGGATGTTTGTGAAGTAAGAATGAAGGTGTGTGAAGTCATAGAATAGTGGTGTGTGAAGTCAAAGAATGGAGGTGTGTGAAGTCATAGAATGGAGGTGTGTGAAGTCATAGATTGGAGGTGTGTGAAGTCACAGTCGATGTCTATGAAGTCATAGAATGGAGGTGTGTGAAGTCAGAATGGAG
Source organism: Megascapheus bottae (assembly GCA_024803745.1). NCBI lineage: Eukaryota > Metazoa > Chordata > Mammalia > Rodentia > Geomyidae > Megascapheus > Megascapheus bottae. Next base: position 396,848 of record JANJXV010000159.1, on the reverse strand, counting down.
GTGTGTGAAGTCATAGAATGGAGATGTGTTAACTCATAGAATGGAGGTGTGTGACGTCACAATGGAAGTGTGTGAAGTCATAGAATGGAGGTGTGTAGTCACAGAAGGGAGGTGTGTGAAGTCATAGAATGGAGGTGTGTGAAGTCAGAATGGAGGTGTGTGAAGTCATAGATGGACGTGTGTGAAATCATAGTATGGAGGTGTGTGAAATCATAGAATGGAGGTTTGTGAAGTCTCAGAATGAAGCTGTGTGAAGTCAGAATGGCAGTGAGTGAAGGCATAGAATGGAGGTGTGTGAAGTCAAAATGGAAGTGTGTGAAATCATAGAATCTTGGTGTGTGAGGTCACAATGGAGGTGTGTGAAGTCATAGAATGGAGGTGTGTGAAATCACAGAATGGAGGTGTGTGAAGTCATAGAATGGAGGTGTGTGAAGTCATAGAATGGAGGTGTGTGAAGTCACAGAATGAAGGTGTGTGAAGTCACAGAACGGAGGGGTGTGAACTCAGAATGGAGGTAGGTGAAGGCAAAGAATGGAGGTGTGTGAAGTCATACAATGTAGGAGTGTGAAGTCACAGAATGGAGGTGTGTGAAGTCACAGAATGGAGGTGTGTGAACTCAGAATGGAGGTGTGTGAAGTCACAGAATGGAGGTGTGTGAAGTCCTAGAATGGAGGTGTGTGAACTCACAGAATGGAGGTTTGCGAAGTCATAGAATGAAGGTGTGTGAACTCATAGAATGGAGGTGTGTGAAGTCATGGAATGGAGGTGTGTGAAGTCAAAGAATGGGGGTGTGTGAAGTGAAACAATAGAGGTGTGTGAAGTCACAGAATGGAGGTGTGTGAAGTCACAGAATGGAAGTGTGTGAAGTCAAAATGGAGGTGTTTGAAGTCAAAGAATGGAGGTGTGTGAAGTCATAGAATGGAAGTGTGTGAAGTCATAAAATGGAGCTGTGTGAATTCATAGAATGGAGGTGTGTGAAGTCACAATGGAGTTGTGTGAAGTCATAGAATGGTTGTTTTTGATGTCAACGCATTTAGGTGTGTGAAGTCATAGAATGGAGGTGTGTGAAGTCAGATTGGAGGTGTGTGAAATCACAGGATGGAGGTGTGTCAACTCAGAAATGAGGTGTGTGAAGTCATAGAATGGAGGTGTGTGAAGTCATAGAATGGAGGTATGTGAAATCATAGAATGGAGGTGTGTGAAGTCAAAGAATTGAGGTGTGTGAAGTCAGAATGGAGGTGTGTGAAGTCATAGAATGGAGGTGTGTGAAATCATAGAATGGAGGTGTGTGACGTCAAAGAATTGAGGTGTGTGAAGTCAGAATGGAGGTGTGTGAAGTCATAGAATGGAGGTGTGTGAAATCATAGAATGGAGGTGTGTGAAGTCAAAGAATTGAGGTGTGTGAAGTCAGAATGGAGGTGTGTGAAGTCATAGAATGGAGGTGTGTGAAATCCTAGAATGGAGGTGTGTGAAGTCAAAGAATTGAGGTGTGTGAAGTCAGAATGGAGGTGTGTGAAGTCATAGAATGGAAGTGTGTGAAGCCATAGAATGGAGGTCTGTGAACTCACAATGGGGATTTGTGAAGTCATAGAATGGAGGTGTGTGAAGTCAGAATGGAGGTGTGTGAAGTCACAGAATGGAGGTGTGTGAAGTCATAGAATGGAGGTGTGTGAAATCACAGAATGGAGGTGTGTGAATTCATAGAATGGAGGTGTGTGAAGTCATAGGATCGAGGTGTGTGAAGTCACAGAATGGAGGTGTGTGAAGTCACAGAATGGAGGTGTGTGAAGTCACAGAATGGAGGTGTGTGAACTCACAGAATGGAGGTTTGTGAAGTCATAGAATGGAGGTGTGTGAAGTCAGAGAATGGATGTTTCTGAAGAAAGAATGAAGGTGTGTGAAGTCATAGAATGGAGGTGTGTGAAGTCAAATTGGAGGTGTGTGAACTCATAGAATGGAGGTGTGTGAACTCATAGAATGGAGGTTTGTGAAGTCATAGAATGGAGGTGTGTGAAGTCAAATTGGAGGTGTGTGAACTCATAGAATGGAGGTGTGTGAACTCATAGAATGGAGGTGTGTGAAGTCACAGAATGGAGGTGTGTGAAGTCAAAGAATGGGGGTGTGTGAAGTGAAACAATAGAGGTGTGTGAAGTCACAGAATGGAGGTGTGTGAAGTCACAGAATGGAAGTGTGTGAAGTCAAAACGGAGGTGTGTGAAGTCACAGAATGGAGGTGTGTGAAGTCACAGAATGGAGGTGTGTGAAGTCAAAAAGGTGGTGTGTGAAGTCAAAGAATGGAGGTGTGTGAAGTCATAGAATGGAGGTGTGTGAAGTCATAGAATGGAGGTGTGTGAAGTCAGAATGGAGGTGTGTGAACTCATATAATGGAGGTGTGTGAAATCACAATGGAGGTGTGTGAAATCATAGAATGGAGGTGTGTGAAGTCACAAAATGGAGGTGTGTGAAATGATAGAATGTATGTGTGTGAAGTCATAGAATGGATGTTTGAGAAGTAAGAATGAAGGTGTGTGAAGTCAAAGAATTGAGGTGTGTGACGTCACAGAATGGAGTTGTGTGAAGTCATAGAATGGATCTGTGTGAAGTCACAGAATGGAGGTGTGTGAAGTCGTAGAATGGAGGTGTGTGAAGTCATAGAATGGAGGTTTGAGAAGTAAGAATGAAGGTGTGTGAAGTCAAAGAATTGAGGTGTGTGACGTCACAGAATGGAGGTGTGTGAACTCAGAATGGAGGTGTGTGAAGTCACAGAATGGAGGTGTGTGAAGTCCTAGAATGGAGGTGTGTGAACTCACAGAATGGAGGTTTGCGAAGTCATAGAATGGAGGTGTGTGAAGTCAGAGAATGGATGTTTCTGAAGTAAGAATGAAGGTGTGTGAACTCATAGAATGGAGGTGTGTGAAGTCATGGAATGGAGGTGTGTGAAGTCAAAGAATGGGGGTGTGTGAAGTGAAACAATAGAGGTGTGTGAAGTCACAGAATGGAGGTGTGTGAAGTCACAGAATGGAGGTGTGTGAAGTCACAGAATGGAGGTGTGTGAACTCAGAATGTAGGTGTGTGAAGCCACAGAATGGAAGTGTATGAAGTCATAGAATGGAAGTGTGTGAAGTCATAGAAAGGAGGTGTGTGAACTCAGAAATGAGGTGTGTGAAGTCACAGAATGGAGGTTTGTGAAGTCATAGAATGGAGGTGTGTGAAGTCACAGAATGGAGGTTTGTGAAGACATACAAAGGAGGTGTGTGAAGTCATAGAATGGATGTTTCTAAAGTAAGACTGAATGTGTGTGAAGTCATAGAATGGAGGTGTGTGAAGTGAAAATTAAGGTATGTGAACTCATAGAATGGAGGTGTGTGAACTCATAGATTGGAGGTGTGAAGTCATGGAATGGAGGTGTGTGAAGTCAAAGAATGGAGGTGTGTGAAGTCAAAAAATAGAGGTGTGTGAAGTCACAGAATGGAGGTGTGGGAAGTCACAGATTGGAAGTGTGTGAAGTCAAAACGGGGGAGTGTGAAGTCAAAAAGGTGGTGTGTGAAGTCACAAATGGAGGTGTGTGAAGTCACAGAATGGAGGTATGTGAACTCAGAATGGAGGTGTGTGAAGTCATAGATGGAGGTGTGGGAAGTCATAGCATGGAGGTGTGTGAAATTATAGAAAGGAGTTTTGTAAACTCACAGAATGGACTGTGTGAAGTCAGAATGGAGGTGTGTGAAGTCATAGAATGGAGGTGTGTGAAGTCAGAATGGAGGTGTGTGAACTCATAGAATGGAGGTGTGTGAAATCACAATGGAGGTGTGTGAAATCATAGAATGGAGGTGTGTGAAGTCACAAAATGGAGGTGTGTGAAATGATAGAATGTATGTGTGTGAAGTCATAGAATGGATGTTTGAGAAGTACGAATGAAGGTGTGTGAAGTCAAAGAATTGAGGTGTGTGACGTCACAGAATGGAGTTGTGTGAAGTCATAGAATGGATCTGTGTGAAGTCACAGAATGGAGGTGTGTGAAGTCACATAATGGAGGTGTGTGAAGTCGTAGAATGGAGGTGTGTGAAGTCATAGAATGGATGTTTGTGAAGTAAGAATGAAGGTGTGTGAAGTCATAGAATAGTGGTGTGTGAAGTCAAAGAATGGAGGTGTGTGAAGTCATAGAATGGAGGTGTGTGAAGTCATAGATTGGAGGTGTGTGAAGTCACAGTCGATGTCTATGAAGTCATAGAATGGAGGTGTGTGAAGTCAGAATGGAGGTGTGTGAAGTCATAGAATGGAGATGTGTTAACTCATAGAATGGAGGTGTGTGACGTCACAATGGAAGTGTGTGAAGTCATAGAATGGAGGTGTGTAGTCACAGAAGGGAGGTGTGTGAAGTCATAGAATGGAGGTGTGTGAAGTCAGAATGGAGGTGTGTGAAGTCATAGATGGACGTGTGTGAAATCATAGTATGGAGGTGTGTGAAATCATAGAATGGAGGTTTGTGAAGTCTCAGAATGAAGCTGTGTGAAGTCAGAATGGCAGTGAGTGAAGGCATAGAATGGAGGTGTGTGAAGTCAAAATGGAAGTGTGTGAAATCATAGAATCGTGGTGTGTGAGGTCACAATGGAGGTGTGTGAAGTCATAGAATGGAGGTGTGTGAAATCACAGAATGGAGGTGTGTGAAGTCATAGAATGGAGGTGTGTGAAGTCATAGAATGGAGGTGTGTGAAGTCACAGAATGAAGGTGTGTGAAGTCACAGAACGGAGGGGTGTGAACTCAGAATGGAGGTAGGTGAAGGCAAAGAATGGAGGTGTGTGAAGTCATACAATGTAGGAGTGTGAAGTCACAGAATGGAGGTGTGTGAAGTCACAGAATGGAGGTGTGTGAACTCAGAATGGAGGTGTGTGAAGTCACAGAATGGAGGTGTGTGAAGTCCTAGAATGGAGGTGTGTGAACTCACAGAATGGAGGTTTGCGAAGTCATAGAATGAAGGTGTGTGAACTCATAGAATGGAGGTGTGTGAAGTCATGGAATGGAGGTGTGTGAAGTCAAAGAATGGGGGTGTGTGAAGTGAAACAATAGAGGTGTGTGAAGTCACAGAATGGAGGTGTGTGAAGTCACAGAATGGAAGTGTGTGAAGTCAAAATGGAGGTGTTTGAAGTCAAAGAATGGAGGTGTGTGAAGTCATAGAATGGAAGTGTGTGAAGTCATAAAATGGAGCTGTGTGAATTCATAGAATGGAGGTGTGTGAAGTCACAATGGAGTTGTGTGAAGTCATAGAATGGTTGTTTTTGATGTCAACGCATTTAGGTGTGTGAAGTCATAGAATGGAGGTGTGTGAAGTCAGATTGGAGGTGTGTGAAATCACAGGATGGAGGTGTGTCAACTCAGAAATGAGGTGTGTGAAGTCATAGAATGGAGGTGTGTGAAGTCATAGAATGGAGGTATGTGAAATCATAGAATGGAGGTGTGTGAAGTCAAAGAATTGAGGTGTGTGAAGTCAGAATGGAGGTGTGTGAAGTCATAGAATGGAGGTGTGTGAAATCATAGAATGGAGGTGTGTGACGTCAAAGAATTGAGGTGTGTGAAGTCAGAATGGAGGTGTGTGAAGTCATAGAATGGAGGTGTGTGAAATCATAGAATGGAGGTGTGTGAAGTCAAAGAATTGAGGTGTGTGAAGTCAGAATGGAGGTGTGTGAAGTCATAGAATGGAGGTGTGTGAAATCCTAGAATGGAGGTGTGTGAAGTCAAAGAATTGAGGTGTGTGAAGTCAGAATGGAGGTGTGTGAAGTCATAGAATGGAAGTGTGTGAAGCCATAGAATGGAGGTCTGTGAACTCACAATGGGGATTTGTGAAGTCATAGAATGGAGGTGTGTGAAGTCAGAATGGAGGTGTGTGAAGTCACAGAATGGAGGTGTGTGAAGTCATAGAATGGAGGTGTGTGAAATCACAGAATGGAGGTGTGTGAATTCATAGAATGGAGGTGTGTGAAGTCATAGGATCGAGGTGTGTGAAGTCACAGAATGGAGGTGTGTGAAGTCACAGAATGGAGGTGTGTGAAGTCACAGAATGGAGGTGTGTGAACTCACAGAATGGAGGTTTGTGAAGTCATAGAATGGAGGTGTGTGAAGTCAGAGAATGGATGTTTCTGAAGAAAGAATGAAGGTGTGTGAAGTCATAGAATGGAGGTGTGTGAAGTCAAATTGGAGGTGTGTGAACTCATAGAATGGAGGTGTGTGAACTCATAGAATGGAGGTTTGTGAAGTCATAGAATGGAGGTGTGTGAAGTCAAATTGGAGGTGTGTGAACTCATAGAATGGAGGTGTGTGAACTCATAGAATGGAGGTGTGTGAAGTCACAGAATGGAGGTGTGTGAAGTCAAAGAATGGGGGTGTGTGAAGTGAAACAATAGAGGTGTGTGAAGTCACAGAATGGAGGTGTGTGAAGTCACAGAATGGAAGTGTGTGAAGTCAAAACGGAGGTGTGTGAAGTCACAGAATGGAGGTGTGTGAAGTCACAGAATGGAGGTGTGTGAAGTCAAAAAGGTGGTGTGTGAAGTCAAAGAATGGAGGTGTGTGAAGTCATAGAATGGAGGTGTGTGAAGTCATAGAATGGAGGTGTGTGAAGTCAGAATGGAGGTGTGTGAACTCATATAATGGAGGTGTGTGAAATCACAATGGAGGTGTGTGAAATCATAGAATGGAGGTGTGTGAAGTCACAAAATGGAGGTGTGTGAAATGATAGAATGTATGTGTGTGAAGTCATAGAATGGATGTTTGAGAAGTAAGAATGAAGGTGTGTGAAGTCAAAGAATTGAGGTGTGTGACGTCACAGAATGGAGTTGTGTGAAGTCATAGAATGGATCTGTGTGAAGTCACAGAATGGAGGTGTGTGAAGTCGTAGAATGGAGGTGTGTGAAGTCATAGAATGGATGTTTGTGAAGTAAGAATGAAGGTGTGTGAAGTCATAGAATAGTGGTGTGTGAAGTCAAAGAATGGAGGTGTGTGAAGTCATAGAATGGAGGTGTGTGAAGTCATAGAATAGAGGTGTGTGAAGTCACAGCATGGAGGTGTGTGAAGTCAGAATAGAGGTGTGAAGTCGCTGAATGGAGTTGGGTGAAGTCATAGAAATTAGGTGTGGGAAGTCATAGAATGGAGGAGTGTGAAGTCATAGAGTGGAGGTGAGTGAAGTCACATTCGATGTCTATGAAGTCATAGAATGGAGGTGTGTGAAGTCAGAATGGAGGTGTGTGAAGTCATAGATTGGAGGTGTGTGAAGTCATAGAATTGAGGTGTGTGAAGTCATGGAATGGAGGTGTGTGAAGTCAAAGAATGGGGGTGTGTGAAGTGAAACAATAGAGGTGTGTGAAGTCACAGAATGGAGGTGTGTGAAGTCACAGAATGGAAGTGTGTGAAGTCAAAACGGAGGTGTGTGAAGTCACAGAATGGAGGTGTGTGAAGTCACAGAATGGAGGTGTGTGAAGTCAAAAAGGTGGTGTGTGCAGTCAAAGAATGGAGGTGTGTGAAGTCATAGAATGGAGGTGTGTGAAGTCACAGAATGGAGGTGTGTGAAGTCAGAATGAAGGTATGTGAAGTCACAGAATGGAGGTGTGTGAAGTCACAGAATGGATGTTTGTGAAGTAAGAATGAAGGTGTTAGAAGACATAGAGTGGAGGTGTGTGAAGTCACAGAATGGAGGTGTGTGAAGTCATAAATTGGAGGTGTGTGAAGTCATAGAATTGAGGTGTGTGAAGTCATAGAATGGAGGTGTGTGAAGTCATAAAATGGAGGTGTGTGAACTCATAGAATGGAGGTGTGTGAAGTCAAAATGGAGTTGTGTGAAGTCATAGAATGGTGTTTTTTGATGTCAACGAATGGAGCTGTGTGAAGTCATAGAATGGAGGTGTGTGAAGTCGTAGAATGGAGGTGTGTGAAGTCATAGAATGGATGTTTGTGAAGTAAGAATGAAGGTGTTAGAAGACATAGAGTGGAGGTGTGTGAAGTCACAGAATGGAGGTGTGTGAAGTCATAGATTGGAGGTGTGTGAAGTCATAGAATTGAGGTGTGTGAAGTCATAGAATGGAGGTGTGTGAAGTCATAAAATGGTGGTGTGTGAACTCATAGAATGGAGGTGTGTGAAGTCAAAATGGAGTTGTGTGAAGTCATAGAATGGTGTTTTTTGATGTCAACGAATGGAGCTGTGTGAAGTCATAGAATGGAGGTATGTGAAGTCAGATTGGAAGTGTGTGAAATCACAGAATGGAGGTGTGTGAAGTCCCAGAATGGAGGTGTGTGAACTCAGAATGTAGGTGTGTGAAGCGACAGAATGGAGGTGTGTGAATTCATAGAATGAAAGTGTGTGAAATATTAGAATGGAGGTGTGTGAAGTCACAGAATTAAGGTGTGTGAAGTCAGAATGGAGGTTTGTGAAGTCAGAATGGAGGTGTGTGAAGTCATAGAATGGAGGTGTGTGAAGTCATAGAATGGAGGTGTGTGAACTCAGAATGGAGGTTTGTGAAGTCATAGAATGGAGGTGTGTGAACTCAGAATGGAGGTGTGTGAAGTCACAGAATAGAGGTGGGTGAAGTCATAGAATGGAGGTTTGTGAAATCACAGAATGGAGGTGTGTTAATTCATTGAAAGGAGGTATGTGAAGTCATAGGATCGAGGTGTGTGAAGTCACAGAATGGAGGTGTGTGAAGTCACAGAATGGAGGTGTGTGAAGTCACAGAATGGAGGTGTGTGAACTCAGAATGTAGGTGTGTGAAGCCACAGAATGGAAGTGTATGAAGTCATAGAATGGAAGTGTGTGAAGTCATAGAAAGGAGGTGTGTGAACTCAGAAATGAGGTGTGTGAAGTCACAGAATGGAGGTTTGTGAAGTCATAGAATGGAGGTGTGTGAAGTCACAGAATGGAGGTTTGTGAAGACATACAAAGGAGGTGTGTGAAGTCATAGAATGGATGTTTCTAAAGTAAGACTGAATGTGTGTGAAGTCATAGAATGGAGGTGTGTGAAGTGAAAATTAAGGTATGTGAACTCATAGAATGGAGGTGTGTGAACTCATAGATTGGAGGTGTGAAGTCATGGAATGGAGGTGTGTGAAGTCAAAGAATGGAGGTGTGTGAAGTCAAAAAATAGAGGTGTGTGAAGTCACAGAATGGAGGTGTGGGAAGTCACAGATTGGAAGTGTGTGAAGTCAAAACGGGGGAGTATGAAGTCAAAAAGGTGGTGTGTGAAGTCACAAATGGAGGTGTGTGAAGTCACAGAATGGAGGTATGTGAACTCAGAATGGAGGTGTGTGAAGTCATAGATGGAGGTGTGGGAAGTCATAGCATGGAGGTGTGTGAAATTATAGAAAGGAGTTTTGTAAACTCACAGAATGGACTGTGTGAAGTCAGAATGGAGGTGTGTGAAGTCATAGAATGGAGGTGTGTGAAGTCAGAATGGAGGTGTGTGAACTCATAGAATGGAGGTGTGTGAAATCACAATGGAGGTGTGTGAAATCATAGAATGGAGGTGTGTGAAGTCACAAAATGGAGGTGTGTGAAATGATAGAATGTATGTGTGTGAAGTCATAGAATGGATGTTTGAGAAGTACGAATGAAGGTGTGTGAAGTCAAAGAATTAAGGTGTGTGACGTCACAGAATGGAGTTGTGTGAAGTCATAGAATGGATCTGTGTGAAGTCACAGAATGGAGGTGTGTGAAGTCACATAATGGAGGTGTGTGAAGTCGTAGAATGGAGGTGTGTGAAGTCATAGAATGGATGTTTGTGAAGTAAGAATGAAGGTGTGTGAAGTCATAGAATAGTGGTGTGTGAAGTCAAAGAATGGAGGTGTGTGAAGTCATAGAATGGAGGTGTGTGAAGTCATAGATTGGAGGTGTGTGAAGTCACAGTCGATGTCTATGAAGTCATAGAATGGAGGTGTGTGAAGTCAGAATGGAGGTGTGTGAAGTCATAGAATGGAGATGTGTTAACTCATAGAATGGAGGTGTGTGACGTCACAATGGAAGTGTGTGAAGTCATAGAATGGAGGTGTGTAGTCACAGAAGGGAGGTGTGTGAAGTCATAGAATGGAGGTGTGTGAAGTCAGAATGGAGGTGTGTGAAGTCATAGATGGACGTGTGTGAAATCATAGTATGGAGGTGTGTGAAATCATAGAATGGAGGTTTGTGAAGTCTCAGAATGAAGCTGTGTGAAGTCAGAATGGCAGTGAGTGAAGGCATAGAATGGAGGTGTGTGAAGTCAAAATGGAAGTGTGTGAAATCATAGAATCGTGGTGTGTGAGGTCACAATGGAGGTGTGTGAAGTCATAGAATGGAGGTGTGTGAAATCACAGAATGGAGGTGTGTGAAGTCATAGAATGGAGGTGTGTGAAGTCATAGAATGGAGGTGTGTGAAGTCACAGAATGAAGGTGTGTGAAGTCACAGAACGGAGGGGTGTGAACTCAGAATGGAGGTAGGTGAAGGCAAAGAATGGAGGTGTGTGAAGTCATACAATGTAGGAGTGTGAAGTCACAGAATGGAGGTGTGTGAAGTCACAGAATGGAGGTGTGTGAACTCAGAATGGAGGTGTGTGAAGTCACAGAATGGAGGTGTGTGAAGTCCTAGAATGGAGGTGTGTGAACTCACAGAATGGAGGTTTGCGAAGTCATAGAATGGAGGTGTGTGAAGTCAGAGAATGGATGTTTCTGAAGTAAGAATGAAGGTGTGTGAACTCATAGAATGGAGGTGTGTGAAGTCATGGAATGGAGGTGTGTGAAGTCAAAGAATGGGGGTGTGTGAAGTGAAACAATAGAGGTGTGTGAAGTCACAGAATGGAGGTGTGTGAAGTCACAGAATGGAGGTGTGTGAAGTCACAGAATGGAGGTGTGTGAACTCAGAATGTAGGTGTGTGAAGCCACAGAATGGAAGTGTATGAAGTCATAGAATGGAAGTGTGTGAAGTCATAGAAAGGAGGTGTGTGAACTCAGAAATGAGGTGTGTGAAGTCACAGAATGGAGGTTTGTGAAGTCATAGAATGGAGGTGTGTGAAGTCACAGAATGGAGGTTTGTGAAGACATACAAAGGAGGTGTGTGAAGTCATAGAATGGATGTTTCTAAAGTAAGACTGAATGTGTGTGAAGTCATAGAATGGAGGTGTGTGAAGTGAAAATTAAGGTATGTGAACTCATAGAATGGAGGTGTGTGAACTCATAGATTGGAGGTGTGAAGTCATGGAATGGAGGTGTGTGAAGTCAAAGAATGGAGGTGTGTGAAGTCAAAAAATAGAGGTGTGTGAAGTCACAGAATGGAGGTGTGGGAAGTCACAGATTGGAAGTGTGTGAAGTCAAAACGGGGGAGTGTGAAGTCAAAAAGGTGGTGTGTGAAGTCACAAATGGAGGTGTGTGAAGTCACAGAATGGAGGTATGTGAACTCAGAATGGAGGTGTGTGAAGTCATAGATGGAGGTGTGGGAAGTCATAGCATGGAGGTGTGTGAAATTATAGAAAGGAGTTTTGTAAACTCACAGAATGGACTGTGTGAAGTCAGAATGGAGGTGTGTGAAGTCATAGAATGGAGGTGTGTGAAGTCAGAATGGAGGTGTGTGAACTCATAGAATGGAGGTGTGTGAAATCACAATGGAGGTGTGTGAAATCATAGAATGGAGGTGTGTGAAGTCACAAAATGGAGGTGTGTGAAATGATAGAATGTATGTGTGTGAAGTCATAGAATGGATGTTTGAGAAGTACGAATGAAGGTGTGTGAAGTCAAAGAATTGAGGTGTGTGACGTCACAGAATGGAGTTGTGTGAAGTCATAGAATGGATCTGTGTGAAGTCACAGAATGGAGGTGTGTGAAGTCACATAATGGAGGTGTGTGAAGTCGTAGAATGGAGGTGTGTGAAGTCATAGAATGGATGTTTGTGAAGTAAGAATGAAGGTGTGTGAAGTCATAGAATAGTGGTGTGTGAAGTCAAAGAATGGAGGTGTGTGAAGTCATAGAATGGAGGTGTGTGAAGTCATAGATTGGAGGTGTGTGAAGTCACAGTCGATGTCTATGAAGTCATAGAATGGAGGTGTGTGAAGTCAGAATGGAGGTGTGTGAAGTCATAGAATGGAGATGTGTTAACTCATAGAATGGAGGTGTGTGACGTCACAATGGAAGTGTGTGAAGTCATAGAATGGAGGTGTGTAGTCACAGAAGGGAGGTGTGTGAAGTCATAGAATGGAGGTGTGTGAAGTCAGAATGGAGGTGTGTGAAGTCATAGATGGACGTGTGTGAAATCATAGTATGGAGGTGTGTGAAATCATAGAATGGAGGTTTGTGAAGTCTCAGAATGAAGCTGTGTGAAGTCAGAATGGCAGTGAGTGAAGGCATAGAATGGAGGTGTGTGAAGTCAAAATGGAAGTGTGTGAAATCATAGAATCTTGGTGTGTGAGGTCACAATGGAGGTGTGTGAAGTCATAGAATGGAGGTGTGTGAAATCACAGAATGGAGGTGTGTGAAGTCATAGAATGGAGGTGTGTGAAGTCATAGAATGGAGGTGTGTGAAGTCACAGAATGAAGGTGTGTGAAGTCACAGAACGGAGGGGTGTGAACTCAGAATGGAGGTAGGTGAAGGCAAAGAATGGAGGTGTGTGAAGTCATACAATGTAGGAGTGTGAAGTCACAGAATGGAGGTGTGTGAAGTCACAGAATGGAGGTGTGTGAACTCAGAATGGAGGTGTGTGAAGTCACAGAATGGAGGTGTGTGAAGTCCTAGAATGGAGGTGTGTGAACTCACAGAATGGAGGTTTGCGAAGTCATAGAATGAAGGTGTGTGAACTCATAGAATGGAGGTGTGTGAAGTCATGGAATGGAGGTGTGTGAAGTCAAAGAATGGGGGTGTGTGAAGTGAAACAATAGAGGTGTGTGAAGTCACAGAATGGAGGTGTGTGAAGTCACAGAATGGAAGTGTGTGAAGTCAAAATGGAGGTGTTTGAAGTCAAAGAATGGAGGTGTGTGAAGTCATAGAATGGAAGTGTGTGAAGTCATAAAATGGAGCTGTGTGAATTCATAGAATGGAGGTGTGTGAAGTCACAATGGAGTTGTGTGAAGTCATAGAATGGTTGTTTTTGATGTCAACGCATTTAGGTGTGTGAAGTCATAGAATGGAGGTGTGTGAAGTCAGATTGGAGGTGTGTGAAATCACAGGATGGAGGTGTGTCAACTCAGAAATGAGGTGTGTGAAGTCATAGAATGGAGGTGTGTGAAGTCATAGAATGGAGGTATGTGAAATCATAGAATGGAGGTGTGTGAAGTCAAAGAATTGAGGTGTGTGAAGTCAGAATGGAGGTGTGTGAAGTCATAGAATGGAGGTGTGTGAAATCATAGAATGGAGGTGTGTGACGTCAAAGAATTGAGGTGTGTGAAGTCAGAATGGAGGTGTGTGAAGTCATAGAATGGAGGTGTGTGAAATCATAGAATGGAGGTGTGTGAAGTCAAAGAATTGAGGTGTGTGAAGTCAGAATGGAGGTGTGTGAAGTCATAGAATGGAGGTGTGTGAAATCCTAGAATGGAGGTGTGTGAAGTCAAAGAATTGAGGTGTGTGAAGTCAGAATGGAGGTGTGTGAAGTCATAGAATGGAAGTGTGTGAAGCCATAGAATGGAGGTCTGTGAACTCACAATGGGGATTTGTGAAGTCATAGAATGGAGGTGTGTGAAGTCAGAATGGAGGTGTGTGAAGTCACAGAATGGAGGTGTGTGAAGTCATAGAATGGAGGTGTGTGAAATCACAGAATGGAGGTGTGTGAATTCATAGAATGGAGGTGTGTGAAGTCATAGGATCGAGGTGTGTGAAGTCACAGAATGGAGGTGTGTGAAGTCACAGAATGGAGGTGTGTGAAGTCACAGAATGGAGGTGTGTGAACTCACAGAATGGAGGTTTGTGAAGTCATAGAATGGAGGTGTGTGAAGTCAGAGAATGGATGTTTCTGAAGAAAGAATGAAGGTGTGTGAAGTCATAGAATGGAGGTGTGTGAAGTCAAATTGGAGGTGTGTGAACTCATAGAATGGAGGTGTGTGAACTCATAGAATGGAGGTTTGTGAAGTCATAGAATGGAGGTGTGTGAAGTCAAATTGGAGGTGTGTGAACTCATAGAATGGAGGTGTGTGAACTCATAGAATGGAGGTGTGTGAAGTCACAGAATGGAGGTGTGTGAAGTCAAAGAATGGGGGTGTGTGAAGTGAAACAATAGAGGTGTGTGAAGTCACAGAATGGAGGTGTGTGAAGTCACAGAATGGAAGTGTGTGAAGTCAAAACGGAGGTGTGTGAAGTCACAGAATGGAGGTGTGTGAAGTCACAGAATGGAGGTGTGTGAAGTCAAAAAGGTGGTGTGTGAAGTCAAAGAATGGAGGTGTGTGAAGTCATAGAATGGAGGTGTGTGAAGTCATAGAATGGAGGTGTGTGAAGTCAGAATGGAGGTGTGTGAACTCATATAATGGAGGTGTGTGAAATCACAATGGAGGTGTGTGAAATCATAGAATGGAGGTGTGTGAAGTCACAAAATGGAGGTGTGTGAAATGATAGAATGTATGTGTGTGAAGTCATAGAATGGATGTTTGAGAAGTAAGAATGAAGGTGTGTGAAGTCAAAGAATTGAGGTGTGTGACGTCACAGAATGGAGTTGTGTGAAGTCATAGAATGGATCTGTGTGAAGTCACAGAATGGAGGTGTGTGAAGTCGTAGAATGGAGGTGTGTGAAGTCATAGAATGGAGGTTTGAGAAGTAAGAATGAAGGTGTGTGAAGTCAAAGAATTGAGGTGTGTGACGTCACAGAATGGAGGTGTGTGAACTCAGAATGGAGGTGTGTGAAGTCACAGAATGGAGGTGTGTGAAGTCCTAGAATGGAGGTGTGTGAACTCACAGAATGGAGGTTTGCGAAGTCATAGAATGGAGGTGTGTGAAGTCAGAGAATGGATGTTTCTGAAGTAAGAATGAAGGTGTGTGAACTCATAGAATGGAGGTGTGTGAAGTCATGGAATGGAGGTGTGTGAAGTCAAAGAATGGGGGTGTGTGAAGTGAAACAATAGAGGTGTGTGAAGTCACAGAATGGAGGTGTGTGAAGTCACAGAATGGAGGTGTGTGAAGTCACAGAATGGAGGTGTGTGAACTCAGAATGTAGGTGTGTGAAGCCACAGAATGGAAGTGTATGAAGTCATAGAATGGAAGTGTGTGAAGTCATAGAAAGGAGGTGTGTGAACTCAGAAATGAGGTGTGTGAAGTCACAGAATGGAGGTTTGTGAAGTCATAGAATGGAGGTGTGTGAAGTCACAGAATGGAGGTTTGTGAAGACATACAAAGGAGGTGTGTGAAGTCATAGAATGGATGTTTCTAAAGTAAGACTGAATGTGTGTGAAGTCATAGAATGGAGGTGTGTGAAGTGAAAATTAAGGTATGTGAACTCATAGAATGGAGGTGTGTGAACTCATAGATTGGAGGTGTGAAGTCATGGAATGGAGGTGTGTGAAGTCAAAGAATGGAGGTGTGTGAAGTCAAAAAATAGAGGTGTGTGAAGTCACAGAATGGAGGTGTGGGAAGTCACAGATTGGAAGTGTGTGAAGTCAAAACGGGGGAGTGTGAAGTCAAAAAGGTGGTGTGTGAAGTCACAAATGGAGGTGTGTGAAGTCACAGAATGGAGGTATGTGAACTCAGAATGGAGGTGTGTGAAGTCATAGATGGAGGTGTGGGAAGTCATAGCATGGAGGTGTGTGAAATTATAGAAAGGAGTTTTGTAAACTCACAGAATGGACTGTGTGAAGTCAGAATGGAGGTGTGTGAAGTCATAGAATGGAGGTGTGTGAAGTCAGAATGGAGGTGTGTGAACTCATAGAATGGAGGTGTGTGAAATCACAATGGAGGTGTGTGAAATCATAGAATGGAGGTGTGTGAAGTCACAAAATGGAGGTGTGTGAAATGATAGAATGTATGTGTGTGAAGTCATAGAATGGATGTTTGAGAAGTACGAATGAAGGTGTGTGAAGTCAAAGAATTGAGGTGTGTGACGTCACAGAATGGAGTTGTGTGAAGTCATAGAATGGATCTGTGTGAAGTCACAGAATGGAGGTGTGTGAAGTCACATAATGGAGGTGTGTGAAGTCGTAGAATGGAGGTGTGTGAAGTCATAGAATGGATGTTTGTGAAGTAAGAATGAAGGTGTGTGAAGTCATAGAATAGTGGTGTGTGAAGTCAAAGAATGGAGGTGTGTGAAGTCATAGAATGGAGGTGTGTGAAGTCATAGATTGGAGGTGTGTGAAGTCACAGTCGATGTCTATGAAGTCATAGAATGGAGGTGTGTGAAGTCAGAATGGAGGTGTGTGAAGTCATAGAATGGAGATGTGTTAACTCATAGAATGGAGGTGTGTGACGTCACAATGGAAGTGTGTGAAGTCATAGAATGGAGGTGTGTAGTCACAGAAGGGAGGTGTGTGAAGTCATAGAATGGAGGTGTGTGAAGTCAGAATGGAGGTGTGTGAAGTCATAGATGGACGTGTGTGAAATCATAGTATGGAGGTGTGTGAAATCATAGAATGGAGGTTTGTGAAGTCTCAGAATGAAGCTGTGTGAAGTCAGAATGGCAGTGAGTGAAGGCATAGAATGGAGGTGTGTGAAGTCAAAATGGAAGTGTGTGAAATCATAGAATCGTGGTGTGTGAGGTCACAATGGAGGTGTGTGAAGTCATAGAATGGAGGTGTGTGAAATCACAGAATGGAGGTGTGTGAAGTCATAGAATGGAGGTGTGTGAAGTCATAGAATGGAGGTGTGTGAAGTCACAGAATGAAGGTGTGTGAAGTCACAGAACGGAGGGGTGTGAACTCAGAATGGAGGTAGGTGAAGGCAAAGAATGGAGGTGTGTGAAGTCATACAATGTAGGAGTGTGAAGTCACAGAATGGAGGTGTGTGAAGTCACAGAATGGAGGTGTGTGAACTCAGAATGGAGGTGTGTGAAGTCACAGAATGGAGGTGTGTGAAGTCCTAGAATGGAGGTGTGTGAACTCACAGAATGGAGGTTTGCGAAGTCATAGAATGAAGGTGTGTGAACTCATAGAATGGAGGTGTGTGAAGTCATGGAATGGAGGTGTGTGAAGTCAAAGAATGGGGGTGTGTGAAGTGAAACAATAGAGGTGTGTGAAGTCACAGAATGGAGGTGTGTGAAGTCACAGAATGGAAGTGTGTGAAGTCAAAATGGAGGTGTTTGAAGTCAAAGAATGGAGGTGTGTGAAGTCATAGAATGGAAGTGTGTGAAGTCATAAAATGGAGCTGTGTGAATTCATAGAATGGAGGTGTGTGAAGTCACAATGGAGTTGTGTGAAGTCATAGAATGGTTGTTTTTGATGTCAACGCATTTAGGTGTGTGAAGTCATAGAATGGAGGTGTGTGAAGTCAGATTGGAGGTGTGTGAAATCACAGGATGGAGGTGTGTCAACTCAGAAATGAGGTGTGTGAAGTCATAGAATGGAGGTGTGTGAAGTCATAGAATGGAGGTATGTGAAATCATAGAATGGAGGTGTGTGAAGTCAAAGAATTGAGGTGTGTGAAGTCAGAATGGAGGTGTGTGAAGTCATAGAATGGAGGTGTGTGAAATCATAGAATGGAGGTGTGTGACGTCAAAGAATTGAGGTGTGTGAAGTCAGAATGGAGGTGTGTGAAGTCATAGAATGGAGGTGTGTGAAATCATAGAATGGAGGTGTGTGAAGTCAAAGAATTGAGGTGTGTGAAGTCAGAATGGAGGTGTGTGAAGTCATAGAATGGAGGTGTGTGAAATCCTAGAATGGAGGTGTGTGAAGTCAAAGAATTGAGGTGTGTGAAGTCAGAATGGAGGTGTGTGAAGTCATAGAATGGAAGTGTGTGAAGCCATAGAATGGAGGTCTGTGAACTCACAATGGGGATTTGTGAAGTCATAGAATGGAGGTGTGTGAAGTCAGAATGGAGGTGTGTGAAGTCACAGAATGGAGGTGTGTGAAGTCATAGAATGGAGGTGTGTGAAATCACAGAATGGAGGTGTGTGAATTCATAGAATGGAGGTGTGTGAAGTCATAGGATCGAGGTGTGTGAAGTCACAGAATGGAGGTGTGTGAAGTCACAGAATGGAGGTGTGTGAAGTCACAGAATGGAGGTGTGTGAACTCACAGAATGGAGGTTTGTGAAGTCATAGAATGGAGGTGTGTGAAGTCAGAGAATGGATGTTTCTGAAGAAAGAATGAAGGTGTGTGAAGTCATAGAATGGAGGTGTGTGAAGTCAAATTGGAGGTGTGTGAACTCATAGAATGGAGGTGTGTGAACTCATAGAATGGAGGTTTGTGAAGTCATAGAATGGAGGTGTGTGAAGTCAAATTGGAGGTGTGTGAACTCATAGAATGGAGGTGTGTGAACTCATAGAATGGAGGTGTGTGAAGTCACAGAATGGAGGTGTGTGAAGTCAAAGAATGGGGGTGTGTGAAGTGAAACAATAGAGGTGTGTGAAGTCACAGAATGGAGGTGTGTGAAGTCACAGAATGGAAGTGTGTGAAGTCAAAACGGAGGTGTGTGAAGTCACAGAATGGAGGTGTGTGAAGTCACAGAATGGAGGTGTGTGAAGTCAAAAAGGTGGTGTGTGAAGTCAAAGAATGGAGGTGTGTGAAGTCATAGAATGGAGGTGTGTGAAGTCATAGAATGGAGGTGTGTGAAGTCAGAATGGAGGTGTGTGAACTCATATAATGGAGGTGTGTGAAATCACAATGGAGGTGTGTGAAATCATAGAATGGAGGTGTGTGAAGTCACAAAATGGAGGTGTGTGAAATGATAGAATGTATGTGTGTGAAGTCATAGAATGGATGTTTGAGAAGTAAGAATGAAGGTGTGTGAAGTCAAAGAATTGAGGTGTGTGACGTCACAGAATGGAGTTGTGTGAAGTCATAGAATGGATCTGTGTGAAGTCACAGAATGGAGGTGTGTGAAGTCGTAGAATGGAGGTGTGTGAAGTCATAGAATGGATGTTTGTGAAGTAAGAATGAAGGTGTGTGAAGTCATAGAATAGTGGTGTGTGAAGTCAAAGAATGGAGGTGTGTGAAGTCATAGAATGGAGGTGTGTGAAGTCATAGAATAGAGGTGTGTGAAGTCACAGCATGGAGGTGTGTGAAGTCAGAATAGAGGTGTGAAGTCGCTGAATGGAGTTGGGTGAAGTCATAGAAATTAGGTGTGGGAAGTCATAGAATGGAGGAGTGTGAAGTCATAGAGTGGAGGTGAGTGAAGTCACATTCGATGTCTATGAAGTCATAGAATGGAGGTGTGTGAAGTCAGAATGGAGGTGTGTGAAGTCATAGATTGGAGGTGTGTGAAGTCATAGAATTGAGGTGTGTGAAGTCATGGAATGGAGGTGTGTGAAGTCAAAGAATGGGGGTGTGTGAAGTGAAACAATAGAGGTGTGTGAAGTCACAGAATGGAGGTGTGTGAAGTCACAGAATGGAAGTGTGTGAAGTCAAAACGGAGGTGTGTGAAGTCACAGAATGGAGGTGTGTGAAGTCACAGAATGGAGGTGTGTGAAGTCAAAAAGGTGGTGTGTGCAGTCAAAGAATGGAGGTGTGTGAAGTCATAGAATGGAGGTGTGTGAAGTCACAGAATGGAGGTGTGTGAAGTCAGAATGAAGGTATGTGAAGTCACAGAATGGAGGTGTGTGAAGTCACAGAATGGATGTTTGTGAAGTAAGAATGAAGGTGTTAGAAGACATAGAGTGGAGGTGTGTGAAGTCACAGAATGGAGGTGTGTGAAGTCATAAATTGGAGGTGTGTGAAGTCATAGAATTGAGGTGTGTGAAGTCATAGAATGGAGGTGTGTGAAGTCATAAAATGGAGGTGTGTGAACTCATAGAATGGAGGTGTGTGAAGTCAAAATGGAGTTGTGTGAAGTCATAGAATGGTGTTTTTTGATGTCAACGAATGGAGCTGTGTGAAGTCATAGAATGGAGGTGTGTGAAGTCGTAGAATGGAGGTGTGTGAAGTCATAGAATGGATGTTTGTGAAGTAAGAATGAAGGTGTGTGAAGTCATAGAATAGTGGTGTGTGAAGTCAAAGAATGGAGGTGTGTGAAGTCATAGAATGGAGGTGTGTGAAGTCATGGAATGGAGGTGTGTGAAGTCAAAGAATGGGGGTGTGTGAAGTGAAACAATAGAGGTGTGTGAAGTCACAGAATGGAGGTGTGTGAAGTCACAGAATGGAAGTGTGTGAAGTCAAAACGGAGGTGTGTGAAGTCACAGAATGGAGGTGTGTGAAGTCACAGAATGGAGGTGTGTGAAGTCAAAAAGGTGGTGTGTGCAGTCAAAGAATGGAGGTGTGTGAAGTCATGGAATGGAGGTGTGTGAAGTCACAGAATGGAGGTGTGTGAAGTCAGAATGAAGGTGTGTGAAGTCACAGAATGGAGGTGTGTGAAGTCACAGAATGGATGTTTGTGAAGTAAGAATGAAGGTGTTAGAAGACATAGAGTGGAGGTGTGTGAAGTCACAGAATGGAGGTGTGTGAAGTCATAGATTGGAGGTGTGTGAAGTCATAGAATTGAGGTGTGTGAAGTCATAGAATGGAGGTGTGTGAAGTCATAAAATGGAGGTGTGTGAACTCATAGAATGGAGGTGTGTGAAGTCAAAATGGAGTTGTGTGAAGTCATAGAATGGTGTTTTTTGATGTCAACGAATGGAGCTGTGTGAAGTCATAGAATGGAGGTGTGTGAAGTCAGATTGGAAGTGTGTGAAATCACAGAATGGAGGTGTGTGAAGTCCCAGAATGGAGGTGTGTGAACTCAGAATGTAGGTGTGTGAAGCGACAGAATGGAGGTGTGTGAATTCATAGAATGAAAGTGTGTGAAATCATAGAATGGTGGTGTGTGAAGTCACAGAATTAAGGTGTGTGAAGTCAGAATGGAGGTTTGTGAAGTCAGAATGGAGGTGAGTGAAGTCATAGAATGGAGGTGTGTGAAGTCATAGAATGGAGGTGTGTGAACTCAGAATGGAGGTTTGTGAAGTCATAGAATGGAGGTGTGTGAACTCAGAATGGAGTTGTGTGAAGTCACAGAATAGAGGTGGGTGAAGTCATAGAATGGAGGTTTGTGAAATCACAGAATGGAGGTGTGTTAATTCATTGAATGGAGGTATGTGAAGTCATAGGATCGAGGTGTGTGAAGTCACAGAATGGAGGTGTGTGAAGTCACAGAATGGAGGTGTGTGAAGTCACAGAATGGAGGTGTGTGAACTCAGAATATAGGTGTGTGAAGCCACAGAATGGAAGTGTATGAAGTCATAGAATGGAAGTGTGTGAAGTCATAGAAAGGAGGTGTGTGAACTCAGAAATGAGGTGTGTGAAGTCACAGAATGGAGGTTTGTGAAGTCATAGAATGGAGGTGTGTGAAGTCACAGAATGGAGGTTTGTGAAGACATGCAAAGGAGGTGTGTGAAGTCATAGAATGGATGTTTCTAAAGTAAGACTGAATGTGTGTGAAGTCATAGAATGGAGGTGTGTGAAGTGAAAATTAAGGTATGTGAACTCATAGAATGGAGGTGTGTGAACTCATAGATTGGAGGTGTGAAGTCATGGAATGGAGGTGTGTGAAGTCAAAGAATGGAGGTGTGTGAAGTCAAAAAATAGAGGTGTGTGAAGTCACAGAATGGAGGTGTGGGAAGTCACAGATTGGAAGTGTGTGAAGTCAAAACGGGGGAGTGTGAAGTCAAAAAGGTGGTGTGTGAAGTCACAAATGGAGGTGTGTGAAATCACAGAATGGAGGTGTGTGAAGTCCCAGAATGGAGGTGTGTGAACTCAGAATGTAGGTGTGTGAAGCGACAGAATGGAGGTGTGTGAATTCATAGAATGAAAGTGTGTGAAATCATAGAATGGAGGTGTGTGAAGTCACAGAATTAAGGTGTGTGAAGTCAGAATGGAGGTTTGTGAAGTCAGAATGGAGGTGAGTGAAGTCATAGAATGGAGGTGTGTGAAGTCATAGAATGGAGGTGTGTGAACTCAGAATGGAGGTTTGTGAAGTCATAGAATGGAGGTGTGTGAACTCAGAATGGAGGTGTGTGAAGTCACAGAATAGAGGTGGGTGAAGTCATAGAATGGAGGTTTGTGAAATCACAGAATGGAGGTGTGTTAATTCATTGAATGGAGGTATGTGAAGTCATAGGATCGAGGTGTGTGAAGTCACAGAATGGAGGTGTGTGAAGTCACAGAATGGAGGTGTGTGAAGTCACAGAATGGAGGTGTGTGAACTCAGAATGTAGGTGTGTGAAGCCACAGAATGGAAGTGTATGAAGTCATAGAATGGAAGTGTGTGAAGTCATAGAAAGGAGGTGTGTGAACTCAGAAATGAGGTGTGTGAAGTCACAGAATGGAGGTTTGTGAAGTCATAGAATGGAGGTGTGTGAAGTCACAGAATGGAGGTTTGTGAAGACATACAAAGGAGGTGTGTGAAGTCATAGAATGGATGTTTCTAAAGTAAGACTGAATGTGTGTGAAGTCATAGAATGGAGGTGTGTGAAGTGAAAATTAAGGTATGTGAACTCATAGAATGGAGGTGTGTGAACTCATAGATTGGAGGTGTGAAGTCATGGAATGGAGGTGTGTGAAGTCAAAGAATGGAGGTGTGTGAAGTCAAAAAATAGAGGTGTGTGAAGTCACAGAATGGAGGTGTGGGAAGTCACAGATTGGAAGTGTGTGAAGTCAAAACGGGGGAGTGTGAAGTCAAAAAGGTGGTGTGTGAAGTCACAAATGGAGGTGTGTGAAGTCACAGAATGGAGGTATGTGAACTCAGAATGGAGGTGTGTGAAGTCATAGATGGAGGTGTGGGAAGTCATAGCATGGAGGTGTGTGAAATTATAGAAAGGAGTTTTGTAAACTCACAGAATGGACTGTGTGAAGTCAGAATGGAGGTGTGTGAAGTCATAGAATGGAGGTGTGTGAAGTCAGAATGGAGGTGTGTGAACTCATAGAATGGAGGTGTGTGAAATCACAATGGAGGTGTGTGAAATCATAGAATGGAGGTGTGTGAAGTCACAAAATGGAGGTGTGTGAAATGACAGAATGTATGTGTGTGAAGTCATAGAATGGATGTTTGAGAAGTAAGAATGAAGGTGTGTGAAGTCAAAGAATTGAGGTGTGTGACGTCACAGAATGGAGTTGTGTGAAGTCATAGAATGGATCTGTGTGAAGTCACAGGATGGAGGTGTGTGAAGTCACATAATGGAGGTGTGTGAATT
Source organism: Megascapheus bottae (assembly GCA_024803745.1). NCBI lineage: Eukaryota > Metazoa > Chordata > Mammalia > Rodentia > Geomyidae > Megascapheus > Megascapheus bottae. Next base: position 373,631 of record JANJXV010000159.1, on the reverse strand, counting down.
CATAGAATGGAGGTGAGTGAAGTCATAGAATGGAGGTGTGTGAAGTCATAGAATGGAGGTGTGTGAATTCATAGAATGGAGGTGTGTGAAGTCACAGAATGGAGGTTTGTGTACTCAAAATGGAGGTGTTTGAAGTCAAAGAATGGAGGTGCGTGAAGTCATAGAATGGAAGTGTGTGAAGTCATAAAATGGAGGTGTGTGAATTCATAGAATGGAGGTGTGTGAAGTCACAGAATGGAGGTTTGTGTACTCAAAATGGAGGTGTTTGAAGTCAAAGAATGGAGGTGTGTGAAGTCATAGAATGGAAGTGTGTGAAGTCATAAAATGGAGGTGTGTGAATTCATAGAATGGAGGTGTGTGAAGACACAATGGAGTTGTGTGAAGTCATAGAATGGTTGTTTTTGATGTCAACGCATGGAGGTGTGTGAAGTCATAGAATGGAGGTGTGTGAAGTCAGATTGGAGGTGTGTGAAATCACAGGATGGAGGTGTGTCAACTCAGAAATGAGGTGTGTGAAGTCATAGAATGGAGGTGTGTGAAGTCATAGAATGGAGGTATGTGAAATCATAGAATGGAGGTGTGTGAAGTCAAAGAATTGAGGTGTGTGAAGTCAGAATGGAGGTGTGTGAAGTCAGAATGGAGGTGTGTGAACTCATAGAAAGGAAGTGTGTGAAGTCATAGAATGGAGGTCTGTGAACTCAGAATGGGGCTTTGTGAAGTCATAGAATGGAGGTGTGTGAACTCAGAATGGAGGTGTGTGAAGTCACAGAATGGAGGTGTGTGAAGTCATAGAATGGAGGTGTGTGAAATCACAGAATGGAGGTGTGTGAATTCATAGAATGGAGGTGTGTGAAGTCATAGGATCGAGGTGTGTGAAGTCACAGAATGGAGGTGTTTGAAGTCACAGAATGGAGGTGTGTGAACTCATAGAATGGAGGTGTGTGAAGTGAAAATGGAGTTGTGTAAAGTCATAGAATGGTGTTTTTTGATGTCAACGAATGGAGGTGTGTGAAGTCATATAATGGAGGTTTGTGAAATCACAGAATGGAGGTGTGTGAAGTTATAGAATGGAGGTATGTGAACTCAGAATGGAGGTGTGTGAAGTCATAGATGGAGGTGTGGGAAGTCATAGCATGGAGGTGTGTGAAATTATAGAAAGGAGTTTTGTAAACTCACAGAATGGACTGTGTGAAGTCAGAATGGAGGTGTGTGAAGTCATAGAATGGAGGTGTGTGAAGTCAGAATGGAGGTGTGTGAACTCATAGAATGGAGGTGTGTGAAATCACAATGGAGGTGTGTGAAATCATAGAATGGAGGTGTGTGAAGTCACAAAATGGAGGTGTGTGAAATGACAGAATGTATGTGTGTGAAGTCATAGAATGGATGTTTGAGAAGTAAGAATGAAGGTGTGTGAAGTCAAAGAATTGAGGTGTGTGACGTCACAGAATGGAGTTGTGTGAAGTCATAGAATGGATCTGTGTGAAGTCACAGGATGGAGGTGTGTGAAGTCACATAATGGAGGTGTGTGAATTCATAGAATGGAGGTGAGTGAAGTCATAGAATGGAGGTGTGTGAAGTCATAGAATGGAGGTGTGTGAATTCATAGAATGGAGGTGTGTGAAGTCACAGAATGGAGGTTTGTGTACTCAAAATGGAGGTGTTTGAAGTCAAAGAATGGAGGTGCGTGAAGTCATAGAATGGAAGTGTGTGAAGTCATAAAATGGAGGTGTGTGAATTCATAGAATGGAGGTGTGTGAAGTCACAGAATGGAGGTTTGTGTACTCAAAATGGAGGTGTTTGAAGTCAAAGAATGGAGGTGTGTGAAGTCATAGAATGGAAGTGTGTGAAGTCATAAAATGGAGGTGTGTGAATTCATAGAATGGAGGTGTGTGAAGACACAATGGAGTTGTGTGAAGTCATAGAATGGTTGTTTTTGATGTCAACGCATGGAGGTGTGTGAAGTCATAGAATGGAGGTGTGTGAAGTCAGATTGGAGGTGTGTGAAATCACAGGATGGAGGTGTGTCAACTCAGAAATGAGGTGTGTGAAGTCATAGAATGGAGGTGTGTGAAGTCATAGAATGGAGGTATGTGAAATCATAGAATGGAGGTGTGTGAAGTCAAAGAATTGAGGTGTGTGAAGTCAGAATGGAGGTGTGTGAAGTCAGAATGGAGGTGTGTGAACTCATAGAAAGGAAGTGTGTGAAGTCATAGAATGGAGGTCTGTGAACTCAGAATGGGGCTTTGTGAAGTCATAGAATGGAGGTGTGTGAACTCAGAATGGAGGTGTGTGAAGTCACAGAATGGAGGTGTGTGAAGTCATAGAATGGAGGTGTGTGAAATCACAGAATGGAGGTGTGTGAATTCATAGAATGGAGGTGTGTGAAGTCATAGGATCGAGGTGTGTGAAGTCACAGAATGGAGGTGTTTGAAGTCACAGAATGGAGGTGTGTGAACTCATAGAATGGAGGTGTGTGAAGTGAAAATGGAGTTGTGTAAAGTCATAGAATGGTGTTTTTTGATGTCAACGTATGGAGGTGTGTGAAGTCATATAATGGAGGTTTGTGAAATCACAGAATGGAGGTGTGTGAAGTTATAGAATGGAGGTGTGTAAAGTCATAGAATGGAGGTGTGTGAAGTCATACAATGGAGTTGTGTGAAGTCACAGAATGGAGGTGTGTGAATTCATAGAATGGAGGTGTGTGAAGTCATAGAATGGAGGTGTGTGAAGTCATAGAATGGAGGTGTGTGAAGTCACAGAATGGAGGTGTGTGAAGTCACAGAATGGAGGTGTGTGAACTCACAATGGAGGTGTGTGAAGTCACAGAATGGAGGTGTGTGAAGTCATTGAATTGAAGTGTGTGAAGTCATAGAATGAAGGTGTGTGAAGTCAAAATCGAGGTGTGTGAAGTCACAGAATGGAGGTGTGTGAACTCAGAATGGAGGTGTGTGAAGTCACAGAAGGGAGGTTTATGAAGTCATATAATGGAGGTGTGTGAAGTCATAGAATGGAGGTGTGTGAATTCATACAATGGAGGTGTGTGAAGTCACAGAATGGAGGTTTGTGTACTCAAAATGGAGGTGTTTGAAGTCAAAGAATGGAGGTGTGTGAAGTCATAGAATGGAAGTGTGTGAAGTCATAAAATGGAGGTGTGTGAATGCATAGAATGGAGGTGTGTGAAGTCACAATGGAGTTGTGTGAAGTCATAGAATGGTTGTTTTTGATGTCAACGCATGGAGGTGTGTGAAGTCATAGAATGGAGGTGTGTAAAGTCAGATTGGAGGTGTGTGAAATCACAGGATGGAGGTGTGTCAACTCAGAAATGAGGTGTGTGAAGTCATAGAATGGAGGTGTGTGAAGTCATAGAATGGAGTTATGTGAAATCATAGAATAGACGTGTGTGAAGTCAAAGAATTGAGGTGTGTGAAGTCAGAATGGAGGTGTGTGAAGTCAGAATGGAGGTGTGTGAAGTCAGAATGGAGGTGTGTGAAGTCATAGAATGGAGGTCTGTGAACTCAGAAGGGGGTTTGTGAAGTCATAGAATGGAGGTGTGTGAACTCAGAATGGAGGTGCGTGAAGTCACAGAATGGAGGTGTGTGAACTCATAGAATGGAGGTGTGTGAAATCACAGAATGGAGGTGTGTGAAGTCATAGAATGGAGGTGTGTGAAGTCATAGGATCGAGGTGTGTGAAGTCACAGAATAGAGGTGTGTGAAGTCACAGAATGGAGGTGTGTGAAGTCACAGAATGGAGGTGTGTGAACTCAGAATGGAGGTGTGTGAAGCCACAGAATGGAGGTGTGTGAAGTCCTAGAATGGAGGTGTGTGAACTCACAGAATGGAGGTTTGCGAAGTCATAGAATGGAGGTGTGTGAAGTCAGAGAATGGATGTTTCTGAAGTAAGAATGAAGGTGTGTGAACTCATAGAATGGAGGTGTGTGAAGTCATGGAATGGAGGTGTGTGAAGTCAAAGAATGGGGGTGTGTGAAGTGAAACAATAGAGGTGTGTGAAGTCACAGAATGGAGGTGTGTGAAGTCACAGAATGGAAGTGTGTGAAGTCAAAACGGAGGTGTGTGAAGTCACAGAATGGAGGTGTGTGAAGTCACAGAATGGAGGGGTGTGAACTCAGAATGGAGGTAGGTGAAGTCAAAGAATGGAGGTGTGTGAAGTCATACAATGTAGGTGTGTGAAGTCACAGAATGGAGGTGTGTGAATTCATAGAATGGAGGTGTGTGAAGTCATAGAATGGAGGTGTGTGAAGTCATAGAATGGAGGAGTGTGAAGTCACAGAATGGAGGTGTGTGAATTCACAGAATGGAGGTGTGTGAACTCCCAATGGAGGTGTGTGAAGTCACAAAAGGGAGGTGTGTGAAGTCATAGAATTGAAGTGTGTGAAGTCATAGAATGGAGGTGTGTGAAGTCAAAATGGAGGTGTGTGAAGTCACAGAATGGAGGTGTGTGAACTCAGAATGGAGGTGTGTGAAGTCACAGAAGGGAGGTTTATGAAGTCATATAATGGAGGTGTGTGAAGTCATAGAATGGATGTTTGTGAAGTAAGAATGAAGGTGTGTGAAGTCATAGAATGGAGGTGTGTGAAGACATAGAATGGAGGTGTGTGAATTCATAGAATGGAGGTGTGTGAAGTCACAGAATGGAGGTTTGTGTACTCAAAATGGAGGTGTTTGAAGTCAAAGAATGGAGGTGTGTGAAGTCATAGAATGGAAGTGTGTGAAGTCATAGAATGGAGGTGTGTGAATTCATAGAATGGAGGTGTGTGAAGTCACAGAATGGAGGTTTGTGTACTCAAAATGGAGGTGTTTGAAGTCAAAGAATGGAGGTGTGTGAAGTCATAGAATGGAAGTGTGTGAAGTCATAAAATGGAGCTGTGTGAATTCATAGAATGGAGGTGTGTGAAGTCACAATGGAGTTGTGTGAAGTCATAGAATGGTTGTTTTTGATGTCAACGCATTTAGGTGTGTGAAGTCATAGAATGGAGGTGTGTGAAGTCAGATTGGAGGTGTGTGAAATCACAGGATGGAGGTGTGTCAACTCAGAAATGAGGTGTGTGAAGTCACAGAATGGAGGTGTGTGAAGTCATAGAATGGAGGTATGTGAAATCATAGAATGGAGGTGTGTGAAGTCAAAGAATTGAGGTGTGTGAAGTCAGAATGGAGGTGTGTGAAGTCATAGAATGGAAGTGTGTGAAGTCATAAAATGGAGGTCTGTGAACTCAGAATGGGGGTTTGTGAAGTCATAGAATGGAGGTGTGTGAACTCAGAATGGAGGTGTGTGAAGTCACAGAATGGAGTTGTGTGAAGTCATAGAATGGAGGTGTGTGAAATCACAGAATGGAGGTGTGTGAATTCATAGAATGGAGGTGTGTGAAGTCTTAGGATCGAGGTGTGTGAAGTCACAGAATGGAGGTGTGTGAAGTCACAGAATGGAGGTGTGTGAAGTCACAGAATGGAGGTGTGTGAACTCAGAATGGAGGTGTGTGAAGCCACAGAATGGAGGTGTGTGAAGTCCTAGAATGGAGTTGTTTGAACTCACAGAATGGAGGTTTGTGAAGTCATAGAATGGAGGTGTGTGAAGTCAGAGAATGGATGTTTCTGAAGTAAGAATGAAGGTGTGTGAAGTCATAGAATGGAGGTGTGTGAAGTCATAGAATGGAGGTGTGTGAAGTCACAGAATGGAGGTGTGTGAAGTCAGAATAGAGGTGTGAAGTCGCTGAATGGAGTTGGGTGAAGTCATAGAAAGTAGGTGTGGGAAGTCATAGAATGGAGGAGTGTGAAGTCATAGAGTGGAGGTGAGTGAAGTCACATTCGATGTCTATGAAGTCATAGAATGGAGGTGTGTGAAGTCAGAATGGAGGTGTGTGAAGTCATAGAATGGAGATGTGTTAACTCATAGAATGGAGGTGTGTGACGTCACAATGGAAGTGTGTGAAGTCATAGAATGGAGGTGTGTAGTCACAGAAGGGAGGTGTGTGAAGTCATAGAATGGAGGTGTGTGAAGTCAGAATGGAGGTGTGTGAAGTCATAGATGGACGTGTGTGAAATCATAGTATGGAGGTGTGTGAAATCATAGAATGGAGGTTTGTGAAGTCTCAGAATGAAGCTGTGTGAAGTCAGAATGGCAGTGAGTGAAGGCATAGAATGGAGGTGTGTGAAGTCAAAATGGAAGTGTGTGAAATCATAGAATCGTGGTGTGTGAGGTCACAATGGAGGTGTGTGAAGTCATAGAATGGAGGTGTGTGAAATCACAGAATGGAGGTGTGTGAAGTCATAGAATGGAGGTGTGTGAAATCACAGAATGGAGGTGTGTGAAGTCATAGAATGGAGGTGTGTGAAGTCATAGAATGGAGGTGTGTGAAGTCACAGAATGAAGGTGTGTGAAGTCACAGAACGGAGGGGTGTGAACTCAGAATGGAGGTAGGTGAAGGCAAAGAATGGAGGTGTGTGATGTCATACAATGTAGGAGTGTGAAGTCACAGAATGGAGGTGTGTGAAGTCACAGAATGGAGGTGTGTGAACTCAGAATGGAGGTGTGTGAAGCCACAGAATGGAGGTGTGTGAAGTCCTAGAATGGAGGTGTGTGAACTCACAGAATGGAGGTTTGCGAAGTCATAGAATGGAGGTGTGTGAAGTCAGAGAATGGATGTTTCTGAAGTAAGAATGAAGGTGTGTGAACTCATAGAATGGAGGTGTGTGAAGTCATGGAATGGAGGTGTGTGAAGTCAAAGAATGGGGGTGTGTGAAGCGAAACAATAGAGGTGTGTGAAGTCACAGAATGGAGGTGTGTGAAGTCACAGAATGAAGGTGTGTGAAGTCACAGAACGGAGGGGTGTGAACTCAGAATGGAGGTAGGTGAAGGCAAAGAATGGAGGTGTGTGAAGTCATACAATGTAGGAGTGTGAAGTCACAGAATGGAGGAGTGTGAAGTCACAGAATGGAGGTGTGTGAACTCAGAATGGAGGTGTGTGAAGCCACAGAATGGAGGTGTGTGAAGTCCTAGAATGGAGGTGTGTGAACTCACAGAATGGAGGTTTGCGAAGTCATAGAATGGAGGTGGGTGAAGTCAGAGAATGGATGTTTCTGAAGTAAGAATGAAGGTGTGTGAACTCATAGAATGGAGGTGTGTGAAGTCATGGAATGGAGGTGTGTGAAGTCAAAGAATGGGGGTGTGTGAAGTGAAAGAATAGAGGTGTGTGAAGTCACAGAATGGAGGTGTGTGAAGTCACAGAAGGGAAGTGTGTGAAGTCAAAACGGAGGTGTGTGAAGTCACAGAATGGAGGTGTGTGAAGTCACAGAATGGAGGGGTGTGATCTCAGAATGGAGGTAGGTGAAGTCAAAGAATGGAGGTGTGTGAAGTCATACAATGTAGGTGTGTGAAGTCACAGAATGGAGGTGTGTGAATTCATAGAATGGAGGTGTGTGAAGTCAAAGAATGGAGGTGTGTGAAGTCATAGAATGGAGGTGTGTGAAGTCACAGAATGGAGGTGTGTGAAGTCACAGAATGGAGGTGTGTGAACTCACAATGGAGGTGTGTGAAGTCACAGAATGGAGGTGTGTGAAGTCATAGAATTGAAGTGTGTGAAGTCATAGAATGGAGGTGTGTGAAGTCAAAATGGAGGTGTGTGAAGTCACAGAATGGAGGTGTGTGAACTCAGAATGGAGGTGTGTGAAGTCACAGAAGGGAGGTTTATGAAGTCATATAATGGAGGTGTGTGAAGTCATAAAATGGAGGTGTGTGAATTCATAGAATGGAGGTGTGTGAAGTCACAATGGAGTTGTGTGAAGTCATAGAATGGTTGTTTTTGATGTCAACGCATTTAGGTATGTGAAGTCATAGAATGGAGTTGTGTGAAGTCAGATTGGAGGTGTGTGAAATCACAGGATGGAGGTGTGTCAACTCAGAAATGAGGTGTGTGAAGTCATAGAATGGAGGTGTGTGAAGTCATAGAATGGAGGTATGTGAAATCATAGAATGGAGGTGTGTGAAGTCAAAGAATTGAGGTGTGTGAAGTCAGAATGGAGGTGTGTGAAGTCATAGAATGGAGGTGTGTGAAATCATAGAATGGAGGTGTGTGAAGTCAAAGAATTGAGGTGTGTGAAGTCAGAATGGAGGTGTGTGAAGTCATAGAATGGAATTGTGTGAAGCCATAGAATGGAGGTCTGTGAACTCACAATGGGGGTTTGTGAAGTCATAGAATGGAGGTGTGTGAACTCAGAATGGAGGTTTGTGAAGTCACAGAATGGAGGTGTGTGAAGTCATAGAATGGAGGTGTGTGAAATCACAGAATGGAGGTGTGTGAATTCATAGAATGGAGGTGTGTGAAGTCATAGGATCGAGGTGTGTGAAGTCACAGAATGGAGGTGTGTGAAGTCACAGAATGGAGGTGTGTGAAGTCACAGAATGGAGGTGTGTGAACTCAGAATGGAGGTGTGTGAAGCCACAGAATGGAGGTGTGTGAAGTCCTACAATGGAGGTGTGTGAACTCACAGAATGGAGGTTTGTGAAGTCATAGAATGGAGGTGTGTGAAGTCAGAGAATGGATGTTTCTGAAGTAAGAATGAAGGTGTGTGAAGTCATAGAATGGAGGTGTGTGAAGTCAAATTGGAGGTGTGTGAACTCATAGAATGGAGGTGTGTGAACTCATAGAATGGAGGTGTGTGAAGTCATGGAAAGGAGGTGTGTGAAGTCAAAGAGTGGGGGTGTGTGAAGTGAAACAATAGAGGTGTGTGAAGTCACAGAATGGAGGTGTGTGAAGTCACAGAATGGAAGTGTGTGAAGTCAAAACGGAGGTGTGTGAAGTCACAGAATGGAGGTGTGTGAAGTCACAGAATGGAGGTGTGTGAAGTCAAAGAATGGAGGTGTGTGAAGTCATAGAATGGAGGTGTGTGAAGTCACAGAATGGAGGTGTGTGAAGTCAGAATGAAGGTGTGTGAAGTCACAGAATGGAGGTGTGTGAAGTCACAGAATGGATGTTTGTGAAGTAAGAATGAAGGTGTTAGAAGTCATAGAGTGGAGGTGTGTGAAGTCACAGAATGGAGGTGTGTGAAGTCATAGATTGGAGGAGTGTGAAGTCATAGAATTGAGGTGTGTGAAGTCATAGAATGGAGGTGTGGGAAGTCATAAAATGGAGGTGTGTGAACTCATAGAATGGAGGTGTGTGAAGTCAAAATGGAGTTGTGTGAAGTCATAGAATGGTGCTTTTTGATGTCAACGAATGGAGGTGTGTGAAGTCATAGAATGGAGGTGTGTGAAGTCAGATTGGAAGTGTGTGAAATCACAGAATGGAGGTGTGTGAAGTCACAGAATGGAGGTGTGTGAACTCAGAATGTAGGTGTGTGAAGCGACAGAATGGAGGTGTGTGAAGTCATAGAATGAAAGTGTGTGAAATCATAGAATGGAGGTGTGTGAAGTCACAGAATTAAGGTGTGTGAAGTCAGAATGGAGGTGTGTGAAGTCAGAATGGAGGTGAGTGAAGTCATAGAATGGAGGTGTGTGAAGTCATAGAATGGAGGTGTGTGAACTCAGAATGGAGGTTTGTGAAGTCATAGAATGGAGGTGTCTGAACTCAGAATGGAGGTGTGTGAAGTCACAGAATAGAGGTGGGTGAAGTCATAGAATGGAGGTTTGTGAAATCACAGAATGGAGGTGTGTTAATTCATTGAATGGAGGTATGTGAAGTCATAGGATCGAGGTGTGTGAAGTCACAGAATGGAGGTGTGTGAAGTCACAGAATGGAGGTGTGTGAAGTCACAGAATGGAGGTGTGTGAACTCAGAATGTAGGTGTGTGAAGCCACAGAATGGAGGTGTATGAAGTCATAGAATGGAAGTGTGTGAAGTCATAGAAAGGAGGTGTGTGAACTCAGAATGGAGGTGTGTGAAGTCACAGAATGGAGGTTTGTGAAGTCATAGAATGGAGGTGTGTGAAGTCACAGAATGGTGGTTTGTGAAGACATACAAAGGAGGTGTGTGAAGTCATAGAATGGATGTTTCTAAAGTAAGACTGAATGTGTGTGAAGTCATAGAATGGAGGTGTGTGAAGTGAAAATTAAGGTGTGTGAACTCATAGAATGGAGGTGTGTGAACTCATAGATTGGAGGTGTGAAGTCATGGAATGGAGGTGTGTGAAGTCAAAGAATGGAGGTGTGTGAAGTCAAACAACAGAGGTGTGTGAAGTCACAGAATGGAGTTGTGGGAAGTCACAGATTGGAAGTGTGTGAAGTCAAAACGGGGGAGTGTGAAGTCAAAAAGGTGGTGTGTGAAGTCACGAATGGAGGTGTGTGAAGTCACAGAATGGAGGTATGTGAAGTCAGAATGGAGGTGTGTGAAGTCATAGATGGAGGTGTGGGAAGTCATAGCATGGAGGTGTGTGAAATTATAGAAAGGAGTTTTGTAAACTCACAGAATGGACTGTGTGAAGTCAGAATGGAGGTGTGTGAAGTCATAGAATGGAGGTGTGTGAAGTCAGAATGGAGGTGTGTAAACTCATAGAATGGAGGTGTGTGAAATCACAATGGAGGTGTGTGAAATCATAGAATGGAGGTGTGTGAAGTCACAAAATGGAGGTGTGTGAATTGATAGAATGTATGTATGTGAAGTCATAGAATGGATGTTTGTGAAGTAAGAATGAAGGTGTGTGAAGTCAAAGAATTGAGGTGTGTGACGTCACAGAATGGAGTTGTGTGAAGTCATAGAATGGATCTGTGTGAAGTCACAGAATGGAGGTGTGTGAAGTCACATAATGGAGGTGTGTGAAGTCGTAGAATGGAGGTGTGTGAAGTCATAGAATGGATCTGTGTGAAGTCACAGAATGGAGGTGTGTGAAGTCACATAATGGAGGTGTGTGACGTCACAGAATGGAGTTGTGTGAAGTCATAGAATGGATCTGTGTGAAGTCACAGAATGGAGGTGTGTGAAGTCACATAATGGAGGTGTGTGAAGTCACAGAATGGAGGTGTGTGAAGTCAGAATAGAGGTGTGAAGTCGCTGAATGGAGTTGGGTGAAGTCATAGAAAGGAGGTGTGGGAAGTCACAGAATGGAGGAGTGTGAAGTCATAGAGTGGAGGTGAGTGAAGTCACATTCGATGTCTATGAGGTCATAGAATGGAGGTGTGTGAAGTCAGAATGGAGTTGTGTGAAGTCATAGAATGGAGATGTGTTAACTCATAGAATGGAGGTGTGTGACGTCACAATGGAAGTGTGTGAAGTCATAGAATGGAGGTGTGTGAAGTCACAGAAGGGAGGTGTGTGAAGTCATAGAATGGAGGTGTGTGAAGTCAGAATGGAGGTGTGTGAAGTCATAGATGGACGTGTGTGAAATCATAGTATGGAGGTGTGTGAAATCATAGAATGGAGGTTTGTGCAGTCTCAGAATGAAGCTGTGTGAAGTCAGAATGACAGTGAGTGAAGGCATAGAATGGAGGTGTGTGAAGTCAAAATGGAAGTGTGTGAAATCATAGAATCGTGGTGTGTGAGGTCACAATGGAGGTGTGTGAAGTCATAGAATAGAGGTGTGTGAAATCACAGAATGGAGGTGTGTGAAGTCATAGAATGGAGGTGTGTGAAGTCATAGAATGGAGGTGTGTGAAGTCACAGAATGAAGGTGTGTGAAGTCACAGAATGGAGGGGTGTGAACTCAGAATGGAGGTAGGTGAAGGCAAATAATGGAGGTGTGTGAAGTCATACAATGTAGGTGGGTGAAGTCACAGAATGGAGGTGTGTGAATTCATAGAATGGAGGTGTGTGAAGTCATAGAATGGAGGTGTGTGAAGTCATAGAATGGAGGTGTGTGAAGTCACAGAATGGAGGTGTGTGAAGTCACAGAATGGAGGTGTGTGAACTCACAATGGAGGTGTGTGAAGTCACAGAATGGAGGTGTGTGAAGTCATAGAAATGAAGTGTGTGAAGTCATAGAATGGAGGTGTGTGAAGTCAAAATGGAGGTGTGTGAAGTCACAGAATGGAGGTGTGTGAACTCAGAATGGAGGTGTATGAAGTCACAGAAGGGAGGTTTATGAAGTCATATAATGGAGGTGTGTGAACTCATAGAATGGAGGTGTGTGAAGTCATAGAATGGAAGTGTGTGAAGTCATAGAATGGAGGTGTGTGAATTCATAGAATGGAGGTGTGTGAAGTCACAGAATGGAGGTTTTTGTACTCAAAATGGAGGTGTTTGAAGTCAAAGAATGGAGGTGCGTGAAGTCATAGAATGGAAGTGTGTGAAGTCATAAAATGGAGGTGTGTGAATTCATAGAATGGAGGTGTGTGAAGACACAATGGAGTTGTGTGAAGTCATAGAATGGTTGTTTTTGATGTCAACGCATGGAGGTGTGTGAAGTCATAGAATGGAGGTGTGTGAAGTCAGATTGGAGGTGTGTGAAATCACAGGATGGAGGTGTGTCAACTCAGAAATGATGTGTGTGAAGTCATAGAATGGAGGTGTGTGAAGTCATAGAATGGAGGTATGTGAAATCATAGAATGGAGGTGTGTGAAGTCAAAGAATTGAGGTGTGTGAAGTCAGAATGGAGGTGTGTGAAGTCAGAATGGAGGTGTGTGAACTCATAGAAAGGAAGTGTGTGAAGTCATAGAATGGAGGTCTGTGAACTCAGAATGGGGCTTTGTGAAGTCATAGAATGGAGGTGTGTGAACTCAGAATGGAGGTGTGTGAAGTCACAGAATGGAGGTGTGTGAAGTCATAGAATGGAGGTGTGTGAAATCACAGAATGGAGGTGTGTGAATTCATAGAATGGAGGTGTGTGAAGTCATAGGATCGAGGTGTGTGAAGTCACAGAATGGAGGTGTTTGAAGTCACAGAATGGAGGTGTGTGAACTCATAGAATGGAGGTGTGTGAAGTGAAAATGGAGTTGTGTAAAGTCATAGAATGGTGTTTTTTGATGTCAACGAATGGAGGTGTGTGAAGTCATATAATGGAGGTTTGTGAAATCACAGAATGGAGGTGTGTGAAGTTATAGAATGGAGGTATGTGAACTCAGAATGGAGGTGTGTGAAGTCATAGATGGAGGTGTGGGAAGTCATAGCATGGAGGTGTGTGAAATTATAGAAAGGAGTTTTGTAAACTCACAGAATGGACTGTGTGAAGTCAGAATGGAGGTGTGTGAAGTCATAGAATGGAGGTGTGTGAAGTCAGAATGGAGGTGTGTGAACTCATAGAATGGAGGTGTGTGAAATCACAATGGAGGTGTGTGAAATCATAGAATGGAGGTGTGTGAAGTCACAAAATGGAGGTGTGTGAAATGACAGAATGTATGTGTGTGAAGTCATAGAATGGATGTTTGAGAAGTAAGAATGAAGGTGTGTGAAGTCCAAGAATTGAGGTGTGTGACGTCACAGAATGGAGTTGTGTGAAGTCATAGAATGGATCTGTGTGAAGTCACAGGATGGAGGTGTGTGAAGTCACATAATGGAGGTGTGTGAATTCATAGAATGGAGGTGAGTGAAGTCATAGAATGGAGGTGTGTGAAGTCATAGAATGGAGGTGTGTGAATTCATAGAATGGAGGTGTGTGAAGTCACAGAATTGAGGTTTGTGTACTCAAAATGGAGGTGTTTGAAGTCAAAGAATGGAGGTGCGTGAAGTCATAGAATGGAAGTGTGTGAAGTCATAGAATGGAGGTGTGTGAATTCATAGAATGGAGGTGTGTGAAGTCACAGAATGGAGGTTTGTGTACTCAAAATGGAGGTGTTTGAAGTCAAAGAATGGAGGTGTGTGAAGTCATAGAATGGAAGTGTGTGAAGTCATAAAATGGAGGTGTGTGAATTCATAGAATGGAGGTGTGTGAAGACACAATGGAGTTGTGTGAAGTCATAGAATGGTTGTTTTTGATGTCAACGCATGGAGGTGTGTGAAGTCATAGAATGGAGGTGTGTGAAGTCAGATTGGAGGTGTGTGAAATCACAGGATGGAGGTGTGTCAACTCAGAAATGAGGTGTGTGAAGTCATAGAATGGAGGTGTGTGAAGTCATAGAATGGAGGTATGTGAAATCATAGAATGGAGGTGTGTGAAGTCAAAGAATTGAGGTGTGTGAAGTCAGAATGGAGGTGTGTGAAGTCAGAATGGAGGTGTGTGAACTCATAGAAAGGAAGTGTGTGAAGTCATAGAATGGAGGTCTGTGAACTCAGAATGGGGCTTTGTGAAGTCATAGAATGGAGGTGTGTGAACTCAGAATGGAGGTGTGTGAAGTCACAGAATGGAGGTGTGTGAAGTCATAGAATGGAGGTGTGTGAAATCACAGAATGGAGGTGTGTGAATTCATAGAATGGAAGTGTGTGAAGTCATAGGATCGAGGTGTGTGAAGTCACAGAATGGAGGTGTTTGAAGTCACAGAATGGAGGTGTGTGAACTCATAGAATGGAGGTGTGTGAAGTGAAAATGGAGTTGTGTAAAGTCATAGAATGGTGTTTTTTGATGTCAACGTATGGAGGTGTGTGAAGTCATATAATGGAGGTTTGTGAAATCACAGAATGGAGGTGTGTGAAGTTATAGAATGGAGGTGTGTAAAGTCACAGAATGGAGGTGTGTGAAGTCATACAATGGAGTTGTGTGAAGTCACAGAATGGAGGTGTGTGAATTCATAGAATGGAGGTGTGTGAAGTCATAGAATGGAGGTGTGTGAAGTCATAGAATGGAGGTGTGTGAAGTCACAGAATGGAGGTGTGTGAAGTCACAGAATGGAGGTGTGTGAACTCACAATGGAGGTGTGTGAAGTCACAGAATGGAGGTGTGTGAAGTCATAGAATTGAAGTGTGTGAAGTCATAGAATGAAGGTGTGTGAAGTCAAAATCGAGGTGTGTGAAGTCACAGAATGGAGGTGTGTGAACTCAGAATGGAGGTGTGTGAAGTCACAGAAGGGAGGTTTATGAAGTCATATAATGGAGGTGTGTGAAGTCATAGAATGGAGGTGTGTGAATTCATACAATGGAGGTGTGTGAAGTCACAGAATGGAGGTTTGTGTACTCAAAATGGAGGTGTTTGAAGTCAAAGAATGGAGGTGTGTGAAGTCATAGAATGGAAGTGTGTGAAGTCATAAAATGGAGGTGTGTGAATGCATAGAATGGAGGTGTGTGAAGTCACAATGGAGTTGTGTGAAGTCATAGAATGGTTGTTTTTGATGTCAACGCATGGAGGTGTGTGAAGTCATAGAATGGAGGTGTGTAAAGTCAGATTGGAGGTGTGTGAAATCACAGGATGGAGGTGTGTCAACTCAGAAATGAGGTGTGTGAAGTCATAGAATGGAGGTGTGTGAAGTCATAGAATGGAGTTATGTGAAATCATAGAATAGACGTGTGTGAAGTCAAAGAATTGAGGTGTGTGAAGTCAGAATGGAGGTGTGTGAAGTCAGAATGGAGGTGTGTGAAGTCATAGAATGGAGGTGTGTGAAGTCATAGAATGGAGGTCTGTGAACTCAGAAGGGGGTTTGTGAAGTCATAGAATGGAGGTGTGTGAACTCAGAATGGAGGTGCGTGAAGTCACAGAATGGAGGTGTGTGAACTCATAGAATGGAGGTGTGTGAAATCACAGAATGGAGGTGTGTGAAGTCATAGAATGGAGGTGTGTGAAGTCATAGGATCGAGGTGTGTGAAGTCACAGAATAGAGGTGTGTGAAGTCACAGAATGGAGGTGTGTGAAGTCACAGAATGGAGGTGTGTGAACTCAGAATGGAGGTGTGTGAAGCCACAGAATGGAGGTGTGTGAAGTCCTAGAATGGAGGTGTGTGAACTCACAGAATGGAGGTTTGCGAAGTCATAGAATGGAGGTGTGTGAAGTCAGAGAATGGATGTTTCTGAAGTAAGAATGAAGGTGTGTGAACTCATAGAATGGAGGTGTGTGAAGTCATGGAATGGAGGTGTGTGAAGTCAAAGAATGGGGGTGTGTGAAGTGAAACAATAGAGGTGTGTGAAGTCACAGAATGGAGGTGTGTGAAGTCACAGAATGGAAGTGTGTGAAGTCAAAACGGAGGTGTGTGAAGTCACAGAATGGAGGTGTGTGAAGTCACAGAATGGAGGGGTGTGAACTCAGAATGGAGGTAGGTGAAGTCAAAGAATGGAGGTGTGTGAAGTCATACAATGTAGGTGTGTGAAGTCACAGAATGGAGGTGTGTGAATTCATAGAATGGAGGTGTGTGAAGTCATAGAATGGAGGTGTGTGAAGTCATAGAATGGAGGAGTGTGAAGTCACAGAATGGAGGTGTGTGAATTCACAGAATGGAGGTGTGTGAACTCCCAATGGAGGTGTGTGAAGTCACAAAAGGGAGGTGTGTGAAGTCATAGAATTGAAGTGTGTGAAGTCATAGAATGGAGGTGTGTGAAGTCAAAATGGAGGTGTGTGAAGTCACAGAATGGAGGTGTGTGAACTCAGAATGGAGGTGTGTGAAGTCACAGAAGGGAGGTTTATGAAGTCATATAATGGAGGTGTGTGAAGTCATAGAATGGATGTTTGTGAAGTAAGAATGAAGGTGTGTGAAGTCATAGAATGGAGGTGTGTGAAGACATAGAATGGAGGTGTGTGAATTCATAGAATGGAGGTGTGTGAAGTCACAGAATGGAGGTTTGTGTACTCAAAATGGAGGTGTTTGAAGTCAAAGAATGGAGGTGTGTGAAGTCATAGAATGGAAGTGTGTGAAGTCATAGAATGGAGGTGTGTGAATTCATAGAATGGAGGTGTGTGAAGTCACAGAATGGAGGTTTGTGTACTCAAAATGGAGGTGTTTGAAGTCAAAGAATGGAGGTGTGTGAAGTCATAGAATGGAAGTGTGTGAAGTCATAAAATGGAGCTGTGTGAATTCATAGAATGGAGGTGTGTGAAGTCACAATGGAGTTGTGTGAAGTCATAGAATGGTTGTTTTTGATGTCAACGCATTTAGGTGTGTGAAGTCATAGAATGGAGGTGTGTGAAGTCAGATTGGAGGTGTGTGAAATCACAGGATGGAGGTGTGTCAACTCAGAAATGAGGTGTGTGAAGTCACAGAATGGAGGTGTGTGAAGTCATAGAATGGAGGTATATGAAATCATAGAATGGAGGTGTGTGAAGTCAAAGAATTGAGGTGTGTGAAGTCAGAATGGAGGTGTGTGAAGTCATAGAATGGAAGTGTGTGAAGTCATAAAATGGAGGTCTGTGAACTCAGAATGGGGGTTTGTGAAGTCATAGAATGGAGGTGTGTGAACTCAGAATGGAGGTGTGTGAAGTCACAGAATGGAGTTGTGTGAAGTCATAGAATGGAGGTGTGTGAAATCACAGAATGGAGGTGTGTGAATTCATAGAATGGAGGTGTGTGAAGTCTTAGGATCGAGGTGTGTGAAGTCACAGAATGGAGGTGTGTGAAGTCACAGAATGGAGGTGTGTGAAGTCACAGAATGGAGGTGTGTGAACTCAGAATGGAGGTGTGTGAAGCCACAGAATGGAGGTGTGTGAAGTCCTAGAATGGAGTTGTTTGAACTCACAGAATGGAGGTTTGTGAAGTCATAGAATGGAGGTGTGTGAAGTCAGAGAATGGATGTTTCTGAAGTAAGAATGAAGGTGTGTGAAGTCATAGAATGGAGGTGTGTGAAGTCATAGAATGGAGGTGTGTGAAGTCACAGAATGGAGGTGTGTGAAGTCAGAATAGAGGTGTGAAGTCGCTGAATGGAGTTGGGTGAAGTCATAGAAAGTAGGTGTGGGAAGTCATAGAATGGAGGAGTGTGAAGTCATAGAGTGGAGGTGAGTGAAGTCACATTCGATGTCTATGAAGTCATAGAATGGAGGTGTGTGAAGTCAGAATGGAGGTGTGTGAAGTCATAGAATGGAGATGTGTTAACTCATAGAATGGAGGTGTGTGACGTCACAATGGAAGTGTGTGAAGTCATAGAATGGAGGTGTGTAGTCACAGAAGGGAGGTGTGTGAAGTCATAGAATGGAGGTGTGTGAAGTCAGAATGGAGGTGTGTGAAGTCATAGATGGACGTGTGTGAAATCATAGTATGGAGGTGTGTGAAATCATAGAATGGAGGTTTGTGAAGTCTCAGAATGAAGCTGTGTGAAGTCAGAATGGCAGTGAGTGAAGGCATAGAATGGAGGTGTGTGAAGTCAAAATGGAAGTGTGTGAAATCATAGAATCGTGGTGTGTGAGGTCACAATGGAGGTGTGTGAAGTCATAGAATGGAGGTGTGTGAAATCACAGAATGGAGGTGTGTGAAGTCATAGAATGGAGGTGTGTGAAATCACAGAATGGAGGTGTGTGAAGTCATAGAATGGAGGTGTGTGAAGTCATAGAATGGAGGTGTGTGAAGTCACAGAATGAAGGTGTGTGAAGTCACAGAACGGAGGGGTGTGAACTCAGAATGGAGGTAGGTGAAGGCAAAGAATGGAGGTGTGTGATGTCATACAATGTAGGAGTGTGAAGTCACAGAATGGAGGTGTGTGAAGTCACAGAATGGAGGTGTGTGAACTCAGAATGGAGGTGTGTGAAGCCACAGAATGGAGGTGTGTGAAGTCCTAGAATGGAGGTGTGTGAACTCACAGAATGGAGGTTTGCGAAGTCATAGAATGGAGGTGTGTGAAGTCAGAGAATGGATGTTTCTGAAGTAAGAATGAAGGTGTGTGAACTCATAGAATGGAGGTGTGTGAAGTCATGGAATGGAGGTGTGTGAAGTCAAAGAATGGGGGTGTGTGAAGCGAAACAATAGAGGTGTGTGAAGTCACAGAATGGAGGTGTGTGAAGTCACAGAATGAAGGTGTGTGAAGTCACAGAACGGAGGGGTGTGAACTCAGAATGGAGGTAGGTGAAGGCAAAGAATGGAGGTGTGTGAAGTCATACAATGTAGGAGTGTGAAGTCACAGAATGGAGGAGTGTGAAGTCACAGAATGGAGGTGTGTGAACTCAGAATGGAGGTGTGTGAAGCCACAGAATGGAGGTGTGTGAAGTCCTAGAATGGAGGTGTGTGAACTCACAGAATGGAGGTTTGCGAAGTCATAGAATGGAGGTGGGTGAAGTCAGAGAATGGATGTTTCTGAAGTAAGAATGAAGGTGTGTGAACTCATAGAATGGAGGTGTGTGAAGTCATGGAATGGAGGTGTGTGAAGTCAAAGAATGGGGGTGTGTGAAGTGAAACAATAGAGGTGTGTGAAGTCACAGAATGGAGGTGTGTGAAGTCACAGAATGGAAGTGTGTGAAGTCAAAACGGAGGTGTGTGAAGTCACAGAATGGAGGTGTGTGAAGTCACAGAATGGAGGGGTGTGATCTCAGAATGGAGGTAGGTGAAGTCAAAGAATGGAGGTGTGTGAAGTCATACAATGTAGGTGTGTGAAGTCACAGAATGGAGGTGTGTGAATTCATAGAATGGAGGTGTGTGAAGTCAAAGAATGGAGGTGTGTGAAGTCATAGAATGGAGGTGTGTGAAGTCACAGAATGGAGGTGTGTGAAGTCATAGAATGGAGGTGTGTGAACTCACAATGGAGGTGTGTGAAGTCACAGAATGGAGGTGTGTGAAGTCATAGAATTGAAGTGTGTGAAGTCATAGAATGGAGGTGTGTGAAGTCAAAATGGAGGTGTGTGAAGTCACAGAATGGAGGTGTGTGAACTCAGAATGGAGGTGTGTGAAGTCACAGAAGGGAGGTTTATGAAGTCATATAATGGAGGTGTGTGAAGTCATAAAATGGAGGTGTGTGAATTCATAGAATGGAGGTGTGTGAAGTCACAATGGAGTTGTGTGAAGTCATAGAATGGTTGTTTTTGATGTCAACGCATTTAGGTGTGTGAAGTCATAGAATGGAGTTGTGTGAAGTCAGATTGGAGGTGTGTGAAATCACAGGATGGAGGTGTGTCAACTCAGAAATGAGGTGTGTGAAGTCATAGAATGGAGGTGTGTGAAGTCATAGAATGGAGGTATGTGAAATCATAGAATGGAGGTGTGTGAAGTCAAAGAATTGAGGTGTGTGAAGTCAGAATGGAGGTGTGTGAAGTCATAGAATGGAGGTGTGTGAAATCATAGAATGGAGGTGTGTGAAGTCAAAGAATTGAGGTGTGTGAAGTCAGAATGGAGGTGTGTGAAGTCATAGAATGGAATTGTGTGAAGCCATAGAATGGAGGTCTGTGAACTCACAATGGGGGTTTGTGAAGTCATAGAATGGAGGTGTGTGAACTCAGAATGGAGGTTTGTGAAGTCACAGAATGGAGGTGTGTGAAGTCATAGAATGGAGGTGTGTGAAATCACAGAATGGAGGTGTGTGAATTCATAGAATGGAGGTGTGTGAAGTCATAGGATCGAGGTGTGTGAAGTCACAGAATGGAGGTGTGTGAAGTCACAGAATGGAGGTGTGTGAAGTCACAGAATGGAGGTGTGTGAACTCAGAATGGAGGTGTGTGAAGCCACAGAATGGAGGTGTGTGAAGTCCTACAATGGAGGTGTGTGAACTCACAGAATGGAGGTTTGTGAAGTCATAGAATGGAGGTGTGTGAAGTCAGAGAATGGATGTTTCTGAAGTAAGAATGAAGGTGTGTGAAGTCATAGAATGGAGGTGTGTGAAGTCAAATTGGAGGTGTGTGAACTCATAGAATGGAGGTGTGTGAACTCATAGAATGGAGGTGTGTGAAGTCATGGAAAGGAGGTGTGTGAAGTCAAAGAGTGGGGGTGTGTGAAGTGAAACAATAGAGGTGTGTGAAGTCACAGAATGGAGGTGTGTGAAGTCACAGAATGGAAGTGTGTGAAGTCAAAACGGAGGTGTGTGAAGTCACAGAATGGAGGTGTGTGAAGTCACAGAATGGAGGTGTGTGAAGTCAAAGAATGGAGGTGTGTGAAGTCATAGAATGGAGGTGTGTGAAGTCACAGAATGGAGGTGTGTGAAGTCAGAATGAAGGTGTGTGAAGTCACAGAATGGAGGTGTGTGAAGTCACAGAATGGATGTTTGTGAAGTAAGAATGAAGGTGTTAGAAGTCATAGAGTGGAGGTGTGTGAAGTCACAGAATGGAGGTGTGTGAAGTCATAGATTGGAGGAGTGTGAAGTCATAGAATTGAGGTGTGTGAAGTCATAGAATGGAGGTGTGGGAAGTCATAAAATGGAGGTGTGTGAACTCATAGAATGGAGGTGTGTGAAGTCAAAATGGAGTTGTGTGAAGTCATAGAATGGTGCTTTTTGATGTCAACGAATGGAGGTGTGTGAAGTCATAGAATGGAGGTGTGTGAAGTCAGATTGGAAGTGTGTGAAATCACAGAATGGAGGTGTGTGAAGTCACAGAATGGAGGTGTGTGAACTCAGAATGTAGGTGTGTGAAGCGACAGAATGGAGGTGTGTGAAGTCATAGAATGAAAGTGTGTGAAATCATAGAATGGAGGTGTGTGAAGTCACAGAATTAAGGTGTGTGAAGTCAGAATGGAGGTGTGTGAAGTCAGAATGGAGGTGAGTGAAGTCATAGAATGGAGGTGTGTGAAGTCATAGAATGGAGGTGTGTGAACTCAGAATGGAGGTTTGTGAAGTCATAGAATGGAGGTGTCTGAACTCAGAATGGAGGTGTGTGAAGTCACAGAATAGAGGTGGGTGAAGTCATAGAATGGAGGTTTGTGAAATCACAGAATGGAGGTGTGTTAATTCATTGAATGGAGGTATGTGAAGTCATAGGATCGAGGTGTGTGAAGTCACAGAATGGAGGTGTGTGAAGTCACAGAATGGATGTGTGAAGTCACAGAATGGAGGTGTGTGAACTCAGAATGTAGGTGTGTGAAGCCACAGAATGGAGGTGTATGAAGTCATAGAATGGAAGTGTGTGAAGTCATAGAAAGGAGGTGTGTGAACTCAGAATGGAGGTGTGTGAAGTCACAGAATGGAGGTTTGTGAAGTCATAGAATGGAGGTGTGTGAAGTCACAGAATGGTGGTTTGTGAAGACATACAAAGGAGGTGTGTGAAGTCATAGAATGGATGTTTCTAAAGTAAGACTGAATGTGTGTGAAGTCATAGAATGGAGGTGTGTGAAGTGAAAATTAAGGTGTGTGAACTCATAGAATGGAGGTGTGTGAACTCATAGATTGGAGGTGTGAAGTCATGGAATGGAGGTGTGTGAAGTCAAAGAATGGAGGTGTGTGAAGTCAAACAATAGAGGTGTGTGAAGTCACAGAATGGAGTTGTGGGAAGTCACAGATTGGAAGTGTGTGAAGTCAAAACGGGGGAGTGTGAAGTCAAAAAGGTGGTGTGTGAAGTCACGAATGGAGGTGTGTGAAGTCACAGAATGGAGGTATGTGAAGTCAGAATGGAGGTGTGTGAAGTCATAGATGGAGGTGTGGGAAGTCATAGCATGGAGGTGTGTGAAATTATAGAAAGGAGTTTTGTAAACTCACAGAATGGACTGTGTGAAGTCAGAATGGAGGTGTGTGAAGTCATAGAATGGAGGTGTGTGAAGTCAGAATGGAGGTGTGTAAACTCATAGAATGGAGGTGTGTGAAATCACAATGGAGGTGTGTGAAATCATAGAATGGAGGTGTGTGAAGTCACAAAATGGAGGTGTGTGAATTGATAGAATGTATGTATGTGAAGTCATAGAATGGATGTTTGTGAAGTAAGAATGAAGGTGTGTGAAGTCAAAGAATTGAGGTGTGTGACGTCACAGAATGGAGTTGTGTGAAGTCATAGAATGGATCTGTGTGAAGTCACAGAATGGAGGTGTGTGAAGTCACATAATGGAGGTGTGTGAAGTCGTAGAATGGAGGTGTGTGAAGTCATAGAATGGATCTGTGTGAAGTCACAGAATGGAGGTGTGTGAAGTCACATAATGGAGGTGTGTGACGTCACAGAATGGAGTTGTGTGAAGTCATAGAATGGATCTGTGTGAAGTCACAGAATGGAGGTGTGTGAAGTCACATAATGGAGGTGTGTGAAGTCACAGAATGGAGGTGTGTGAAGTCAGAATAGAGGTGTGAAGTCGCTGAATGGAGTTGGGTGAAGTCATAGAAAGGAGGTGTGGGAAGTCACAGAATGGAGGAGTGTGAAGTCATAGAGTGGAGGTGAGTGAAGTCACATTCGATGTCTATGAGGTCATAGAATGGAGGTGTGTGAAGTCAGAATGGAGTTGTGTGAAGTCATAGAATGGAGATGTGTTAACTCATAGAATGGAGGTGTGTGACGTCACAATGGAAGTGTGTGAAGTCATAGAATGGAGGTGTGTGAAGTCACAGAAGGGAGGTGTGTGAAGTCATAGAATGGAGGTGTGTGAAGTCAGAATGGAGGTGTGTGAAGTCATAGATGGACGTGTGTGAAATCATAGTATGGAGGTGTGTGAAATCATAGAATGGAGGTTTGTGCAGTCTCAGAATGAAGCTGTGTGAAGTCAGAATGACAGTGAGTGAAGGCATAGAATGGAGGTGTGTGAAGTCAAAATGGAAGTGTGTGAAATCATAGAATCGTGGTGTGTGAGGTCACAATGGAGGTGTGTGAAGTCATAGAATAGAGGTGTGTGAAATCACAGAATGGAGGTGTGTGAAGTCATAGAATGGAGGTGTGTGAAGTCATAGAATGGAGGTGTGTGAAGTCACAGAATGAAGGTGTGTGAAGTCACAGAATGGAGGGGTGTGAACTCAGAATGGAGGTAGGTGAAGGCAAAGAATGGAGGTGTGTGAAGTCATACAATGTAGGTGGGTGAAGTCACAGAATGGAGGTGTGTGAATTCATAGAATGGAGGTGTGTGAAGTCATAGAATGGAGGTGTGTGAAGTCATAGAATGGAGGTGTGTGAAGTCACAGAATGGAGGTGTGTGAAGTCACAGAATGGAGGTGTGTGAACTCACAATGGAGGTGTGTGAAGTCACAGAATGGAGGTGTGTGAAGTCATAGAAATGAAGTGTGTGAAGTCATAGAATGGAGGTGTGTGAAGTCAAAATGGAGGTGTGTGAAGTCACAGAATGGAGGTGTGTGAACTCAGAATGGAGGTGTATGAAGTCACAGAAGGGAGGTTTATGAAGTCATATAATGGAGGTGTGTGAACTCATAGAATGGAGGTGTGTGAAGTCATGGAATGGAGGTTTGTGAAGTCAGAATGGAGGTGTGAGAAGTCACAGAATGGAGGTGTGTGAATTCAGAATGGAGGTGAGTGAAGTCATAGAATGGAGGTGTGTGAAGTCAGAATGGAGGTGTGAGAAGTCACAGAATGGAGGTGTGTGAATTCAGAATGGAGGTGAGTGAAGTCATAGAATGGAGGTGTGTGAAGTCATAGAATGGAGGTGTGTGAAATCATACAAAGGAGGTGTCTGAAATCATAGAATGGAGGTGTTTGAAGTCACAGAATGGAGGTGTGTGAAGTCAGAATGGAGGTGTGTGAAGTCATAGAATTGAGGTGTTTGAAATCAGAACGGAGGTGTGTGAACTCATAGAACGGAGGTGTGTGAAATCACAATGGAGGTGTGTGAAGTCATAGAATGGAGGTGTGTGAAGTTACAGAATGCAGGTGTGTGAAGTCATAGAATGGAGGTGTGTGAAGTCATAGAATGGAGGTGTGTGAAGTCAGAATATAGGTGTGTGAAATCACAGAATTGAGGTGTGTGAACACAGAATGGAGGTTTGTGAAGTCACATAATGGATGTGTGTGAAGTCATAGAATGGAGGTGTGTGAAGTCACAGAAGGGAGGTGTGTGAAATCATAGAATGGAGGTGTGTGAAGTCAGAATGGAGGTGTGTGAAGTCATAGATGGACGTGTGTGAAATCATAGTATGGAGGTGTGTGAAATCATAGAATGGAGGTTTGTGCAGTCTCAGAATGAAGCTGTGTGAAGTCAGAATGACAGTGAGTGAATGCATAGAATGGAGGTGTGTGAAGTCAAAATGGAAGTGTGTGAAATCATAGAATCGTGGTGTGTGAGGTCACAATGGAGGTGTGTGAAGTCATAGAATAGAGGTGTGTGAAATCACAGAATGGAGGTGTGTGAAGTCATAGAATGGAGGTGTGTGAAGTCATAGTTGGAGGTGTGTGAAGTCACAGAATGAAGGTGTGTGAAGTCACAGAATGGAGGGGTGTGAACTCAGAATGGAGGTAGGTGAAGGCAAAGAATGGAGGTGTGTGAAGTCATACAATGTAGGTGGGTGAAGTCACAGAATGGAGGTGTGTGAATTCATAGAATGGAGGTGTGTGAAGTCATAGAATGGAGGTGTGTGAAGTCATAGAATGGAGGTGTGTGAAGTCACAGAATGGAGGTGTGTGAAGTCACAGAATGGAGGTGTGTGAACTCAGAATGTAGGTGTGTGAAGCCACAGAATGGAGGTGTATGAAGTCATAGAATGGAAGTGTGTGAAGTCATAGAAAGGAGGTGTGTGAACTCAGAATGGAGGTGTGTGAAGTCACAGAATGGAGGTTTGTGAAGTCATAGAATGGAGGTGTGTGAAGTCACAGAATGGTGGTTTGTGAAGACATACAAAGGAGGTGTGTGAAGTCATAGAATGGATGTTTCTAAAGTAAGACTGAATGTGTGTGAAGTCATAGAATGGAGGTGTGTGAAGTGAAAATTAAGGTGTGTGAACTCATAGAATGGAGGTGTGTGAACTCATAGATTGGAGGTGTGAAGTCATGGAATGGAGGTGTGTGAAGTCAAAGAATGGAGGTGTGTGAAGTCAAACAATAGAGGTCTGTGAAGTCACAGAATGGAGTTGTGGGAAGTCACAGATTGGAAGTGTGTGAAGTCAAAACGGGGGAGTGTGAAGTCAAAAAGGTGGTGTGTGAAGTCACGAATGGAGGTGTGTGAAGTCACAGAATGGAGGTATGTGAAGTCAGAATGGAGGTGTGTGAAGTCATAGATGGAGGTGTGGGAAGTCATAGCATGGAGGTGTGTGAAATTATAGAAAGGAGTTTTGTAAACTCACAGAATGGACTGTGTGAAGTCAGAATGGAGGTGTGTGAAGTCATAGAATGGAGGTGTGTGAAGTCAGAATGGAGGTGTGTAAACTCATAGAATGGAGGTGTGTGAAATCACAATGGAGGTGTGTGAAATCATAGAATGGAGGTGTGTGAAGTCACAAAATGGAGGTGTGTGAATTGATAGAATGTATGTATGTGAAGTCATAGAATGGATGTTTGTGAAGTAAGAATGAAGGTGTGTGAAGTCAAAGAATTGAGGTGTGTGACGTCACAGAATGGAGTTGTGTGAAGTCATAGAATGGATCTGTGTGAAGTCACAGAATGGAGGTGTGTGAAGTCACATAATGGAGGTGTGTGAAGTCGTAGAATGGAGGTGTGTGAAGTCATAGAATGGATCTGTGTGAAGTCACAGAATGGAGGTGTGTGAAGTCACATAATGGAGGTGTGTGACGTCACAGAATGGAGTTGTGTGAAGTCATAGAATGGATCTGTGTGAAGTCACAGAATGGAGGTGTGTGAAGTCACATAATGGAGGTGTGTGAAGTCACAGAATGGAGGTGTGTGAAGTCAGAATAGAGGTGTGAAGTCGCTGAATGGAGTTGGGTGAAGTCATAGAAAGGAGGTGTGGGAAGTCACAGAATGGAGGAGTGTGAAGTCATAGAGTGGAGGTGAGTGAAGTCACATTCGATGTCTATGAGGTCATAGAATGGAGGTGTGTGAAGTCAGAATGGAGTTGTGTGAAGTCATAGAATGGAGATGTGTTAACTCATAGAATGGAGGTGTGTGACGTCACAATGGAAGTGTGTGAAGTCATAGAATGGAGGTGTGTGAAGTCACAGAAGGGAGGTGTGTGAAGTCATAGAATGGAGGTGTGTGAAGTCAGAATGGAGGTGTGTGAAGTCATAGATGGACGTGTGTGAAATCATAGTATGGAGGTGTGTGAAATCATAGAATGGAGGTTTGTGCAGTCTCAGAATGAAGCTGTGTGAAGTCAGAATGACAGTGAGTGAAGGCATAGAATGGAGGTGTGTGAAGTCAAAATGGAAGTGTGTGAAATCATAGAATCGTGGTGTGTGAGGTCACAATGGAGGTGTGTGAAGTCATAGAATAGAGGTGTGTGAAATCACAGAATGGAGGTGTGTGAAGTCATAGAATGGAGGTGTGTGAAGTCATAGAATGGAGGTGTGTGAAGTCACAGAATGAAGGTGTGTGAAGTCACAGAATGGAGGGGTGTGAACTCAGAATGGAGGTAGGTGAAGGCAAAGAATGGAGGTGTGTGAAGTCATACAATGTAGGTGGGTGAAGTCACAGAATGGAGGTGTGTGAATTCATAGAATGGAGGTGTGTGAAGTCATAGAATGGAGGTGTGTGAAGTCATAGAATGGAGGTGTGTGAAGTCACAGAATGGAGGTGTGTGAAGTCACAGAATGGAGGTGTGTGAACTCACAATGGAGGTGTTTGAAGTCACAGAATGGAGGTGTGTGAAGTCATAGAAATGAAGTGTGTGAAGTCATAGAATGGAGGTGTGTGAAGTCAAAATGGAGGTGTGTGAAGTCACAGAATGGAGGTGTGTGAACTCAGAATGGAGGTGTATGAAGTCACAGAAGGGAGGTTTATGAAGTCATATAATGGAGGTGTGTGAACTCATAGAATGGAGGTGTGTGAAGTCATAGAATGGAAGTGTGTGAAGTCATAGAATGGAGGTGTGTGAATTCATAGAATGGAGGTGTGTGAAGTCACAGAATGGAGGTTTGTGTACTCAAAATGGAGGTGTTTGAAGTCAAAGAATGGAGGTGCGTGAAGTCATAGAATGGAAGTGTGTGAAGTCATAAAATGGAGGTGTGTGAATTCATAGAATGGAGGTGTGTGAAGACACAATGGAGTTGTGTGAAGTCATAGAATGGTTGTTTTTGATGTCAACGCATGGAGGTAGGTGAAGTCATAGAATGGAGGTGTGTGAAGTCAGATTGGAGGTGTGTGAAATCACAGGATGGAGGTGTGTCAACTCAGAAATGAGGTGTGTGAAGTCATAGAATGGAGGTGTGTGAAGTCATAGAATGGAGGTATGTGAAATCATAGAATGGAGGTGTGTGAAGTCAAAGAATTGAGGTGTGTGAAGTCAGAATGGAGGTGTGTGAAGTCAGAATGGAGGTGTGTGAACTCATAGAAAGGAAGTGTGTGAAGTCATAGAATGGAGGTCTGTGAACTCAGAATGGGGCTTTGTGAAGTCATAGAATGGAGGTGTGTGAACTCAGAATGGAGGTGTGTGAAGTCACAGAATGGAGGTGTGTGAAGTCATAGAATGGAGGTGTGTGAAATCACAGAATGGAGGTGTGTGAATTCATAGAATGGAGGTGTGTGAAGTCATAGGATCGAGGTGTGTGAAGTCACAGAATGGAGGTGTTTGAAGTCACAGAATGGAGGTGTGTGAACTCATAGAATGGAGGTGTGTGAAGTGAAAATGGAGTTGTGTAAAGTCATAGAATGGTGTTTTTTGATGTCAACGAATGGAGGTGTGTGAAGTCATATAATGGAGGTTTGTGAAATCACAGAATGGAGGTGTGTGAAGTTATAGAATGGAGGTATGTGAACTCAGAATGGAGGTGTGTGAAGTCATAGATGGAGGTGTGGGAAGTCATAGCATGGAGGTGTGTGAAATTATAGAAAGGAGTTTTGTAAACTCACAGAATGGACTGTGTGAAGTCAGAATGGAGGTGTGTGAAGTCATAGAATGGAGGTGTGTGAAGTCAGAATGGAGGTGTGTGAACTCATAGAATGGAGGTGTGTGAAATCACAATGGAGGTGTGTGAAATCATAGAATGGAGGTGTGTGAAGTCACAAAATGGAGGTGTGTGAAATGACAGAATGTATGTGTGCGAAGTCATAGAATGGATGTTTGAGAAGTAAGAATGAAGGTGTGTGAAGTCAAAGAATTGAGGTGTGTGACGTCACAGAATGGAGTTGTGTGAAGTCATAGAATGGATCTGTGTGAAGTCACAGGATGGAGGTGTGTGAAGTCACATAATGGAGGTGTGTGAATTCATAGAATGGAGGTGAGTGAAGTCATAGAATGGAGGTGTGTGAAGTCATAGAATGGAGGTGTGTGAATTCATAGAATGGAGGTGTGTGAAGTCACAGAATGGAGGTTTGTGTACTCAAAATGGAGGTGTTTGAAGTCAAAGAATGGAGGTGCGTGAAGTCATAGAATGGAAGTGTGTGAAGTCATAGAATGGAGGTGTGTGAATTCATAGAATGGAGGTGTGTGAAGTCACAGAATGGAGGTTTGTGTACTCAAAATGGAGGTGTTTGAAGTCAAAGAATGGAGGTGTGTGAAGTCATAGAATGGAAGTGTGTGAAGTCATAAAATGGAGGTGTGTGAATTCATAGAATGGAGGTGTGTGAAGACACAATGGAGTTGTGTGAAGTCATAGAATGGTTGTTTTTGATGTCAACGCATGGAGGTGTGTGAAGTCATAGAATGGAGGTGTGTGAAGTCAGATTGGAGGTGTGTGAAATCACAGGATGGAGGTGTGTCAACTCAGAAATGAGGTGTGTGAAGTCATAGAATGGAGGTGTGTGAAGTCATAGAATGGAGTTATGTGAAATCATAGAATAGAGGTGTGTGAAGTCAAAGAATTGAGGTGTGTGAAGTCAGAATGGAGGTGTGTGAAGTCAGAATGGAGGTGTGTGAACTCATAGAAAGGAAGTGTGTGAAGTCATAGAATGGAGGTCTGTGAACTCAGAATGGGGCTTTGTGAAGTCATAGAATGGAGGTGTGTGAACTCAGAATGGAGGTGTGTGAAGTCACAGAATGGAGGTGTGTGAAGTCATAGAATGGAGGTGTGTGAAATCACAGAATGGAGGTGTGTGAATTCATAGAATGGAGGTGTGTGAAGTCATAGGATCGAGGTGTGTGAAGTCACAGAATGGAGGTGTTTGAAGTCACAGAATAGAGGTGTGTGAACTCATAGAATGGAGGTGTGTGAAGTGAAAATGGAGTTGTGTAAAGTCATAGAATGGTGTTTTTTGATGTCAACGTATGGAGGTGTGTGAAGTCATATAATGGAGGTTTGTGAAATCACAGAATGGAGGTGTGTGAAGTTATAGAATGGAGGTGTGTAAAGTCATAGAATGGAGGTGTGTGAAGTCATACAATGGAGTTGTGTGAAGTCACAGAATGGAGGTGTGTGAATTCATAGAATGGAGGTGTGTGAAGTCATAGAATGGAGGTGTGTGAAGTCATAGAATGGAGGTGTGTGAAGTCACAGAATGGAGGTGTGTGAAGTCACAGAATGGAGGTGTGTGAACTCACAATGGAGGTGTGTGAAGTCACAGAATGGAGGTGTGTGAAGTCATAGAATTGAAGTGTGTGAAGTCATAGAATGAAGGTGTGTGAAGTCAAAATCGAGGTGTGTGAAGTCACAGAATGGAGGTGTGTGAACTCAGAATGGAGGTGTGTGAAGTCACAGAAGGGAGGTTTATGAAGTCATATAATGGAGGTGTGTGAAGTCATAGAATGGAGGTGTGTGAATTCATACAATGGAGGTGTGTGAAGTCACAGAATGGAGGTTTGTGTACTCAAAATGGAGGTGTTTGAAGTCAAAGAATGGAGGTGTGTGAAGTCATAGAATGGAAGTGTGTGAAGTCATAAAATGGAGGTGTGTGAATGCATAGAATGGAGGTGTGTGAAGTCACAATGGAGTTGTGTGAAGTCATAGAATGGTTGTTTTTGATGTCAACGCATGGAGGTGTGTGAAGTCATAGAATGGAGGTGTGTAAAGTCAGATTGGAGGTGTGTGAAATCACAGGATGGAGGTGTGTCAACTCAGAAATGAGGTGTGTGAAGTCATAGAATGGAGGTGTGTGAAGTCATAGAATGGAGTTATGTGAAATCATAGAATAGACGTGTGTGAAGTCAAAGAATTGAGGTGTGTGAAGTCAGAATGGAGGTGTGTGAAGTCAGAATGGAGGTGTGTGAAGTCATAGAATGGAGGTGTGTGAAGTCATAGAATGGAGGTCTGTGAACTCAGAAGGGGGTTTGTGAAGTCATAGAATGGAGGTGTGTGAACTCAGAATGGAGGTGCGTGAAGTCACAGAATGGAGGTGTGTGAACTCATAGAATGGAGGTGTGTGAAATCACAGAATGGAGGTGTGTGAAGTCATAGAATGGAGGTGTGTGAAGTCATAGGATCGAGGTGTGTGAAGTCACAGAATAGAGGTGTGTGAAGTCACAGAATGGAGGTGTGTGAAGTCACAGAATGGAGGTGTGTGAACTCAGAATGGAGGTGTGTGAAGCCACAGAATGGAGGTGTGTGAAGTCCTAGAATGGAGGTGTGTGAACTCACAGAATGGAGGTTTGCGAAGTCATAGAATGGAGGTGTGTGAAGTCAGAGAATGGATGTTTCTGAAGTAAGAATGAAGGTGTGTGAACTCATAGAATGGAGGTGTGTGAAGTCATGGAATGGAGGTGTGTGAAGTCAAAGAATGGGGGTGTGTGAAGTGAAACAATAGAGGTGTGTGAAGTCACAGAATGGAGGTGTGTGAAGTCACAGAATGGAAGTGTGTGAAGTCAAAACGGAGGTGTGTGAAGTCACAGAATGGAGGTGTGTGAAGTCACAGAATGGAGGGGTGTGAACTCAGAATGGAGGTAGGTGAAGTCAAAGAATGGAGGTGTGTGAAGTCATACAATGTAGGTGTGTGAAGTCACAGAATGGAGGTGTGTGAATTCATAGAATGGAGGTGTGTGAAGTCATAGAATGGAGGTGTGTGAAGTCATAGAATGGAGGAGTGTGAAGTCACAGAATGGAGGTGTGTGAATTCACAGAATGGAGGTGTGTGAACTCCCAATGGAGGTGTGTGAAGTCACAAAAGGGAGGTGTGTGAAGTCATAGAATTGAAGTGTGTGAAGTCATAGAATGGAGGTGTGTGAAGTCAAAATGGAGGTGTGTGAAGTCACAGAATGGAGGTGTGTGAACTCAGAATGGAGGTGTGTGAAGTCACAGAAGGGAGGTTTATGAAGTCATATAATGGAGGTGTGTGAAGTCATAGAATGGATGTTTGTGAAGTAAGAATGAAGGTGTGTGAAGTCATAGAATGGAGGTGTGTGAAGACATAGAATGGAGGTGTGTGAATTCATAGAATGGAGGTGTGTGAAGTCACAGAATGGAGGTTTGTGTACTCAAAATGGAGGTGTTTGAAGTCAAAGAATGGAGGTGTGTGAAGTCATAGAATGGAAGTGTGTGAAGTCATAGAATGGAGGTGTGTGAATTCATAGAATGGAGGTGTGTGAAGTCACAGAATGGAGGTTTGTGTACTCAAAATGGAGGTGTTTGAAGTCAAAGAATGGAGGTGTGTGAAGTCATAGAATGGAAGTGTGTGAAGTCATAAAATGGAGCTGTGTGAATTCATAGAATGGAGGTGTGTGAAGTCACAATGGAGTTGTGTGAAGTCATAGAATGGTTGTTTTTGATGTCAACGCATTTAGGTGTGTGAAGTCATAGAATGGAGGTGTGTGAAGTCAGATTGGAGGTGTGTGAAATCACAGGATGGAGGTGTGTCAACTCAGAAATGAGGTGTGTGAAGTCACAGAATGGAGGTGTGTGAAGTCATAGAATGGAGGTATGTGAAATCATAGAATGGAGGTGTGTGAAGTCAAAGAATTGAGGTGTGTGAAGTCAGAATGGAGGTGTGTGAAGTCATAGAATGGAAGTGTGTGAAGTCATAAAATGGAGGTCTGTGAACTCAGAATGGGGGTTTGTGAAGTCATAGAATGGAGGTGTGTGAACTCAGAATGGAGGTGTGTGAAGTCACAGAATGGAGTTGTGTGAAGTCATAGAATGGAGGTGTGTGAAATCACAGAATGGAGGTGTGTGAATTCATAGAATGGAGGTGTGTGAAGTCTTAGGATCGAGGTGTGTGAAGTCACAGAATGGAGGTGTGTGAAGTCACAGAATGGAGGTGTGTGAAGTCACAGAATGGAGGTGTGTGAACTCAGAATGGAGGTGTGTGAAGCCACAGAATGGAGGTGTGTGAAGTCCTAGAATGGAGTTGTTTGAACTCACAGAATGGAGGTTTGTGAAGTCATAGAATGGAGGTGTGTGAAGTCAGAGAATGGATGTTTCTGAAGTAAGAATGAAGGTGTGTGAAGTCATAGAATGGAGGTGTGTGAAGTCATAGAATGGAGGTGTGTGAAGTCACAGAATGGAGGTGTGTGAAGTCAGAATAGAGGTGTGAAGTCGCTGAATGGAGTTGGGTGAAGTCATAGAAAGTAGGTGTGGGAAGTCATAGAATGGAGGAGTGTGAAGTCATAGAGTGGAGGTGAGTGAAGTCACATTCGATGTCTATGAAGTCATAGAATGGAGGTGTGTGAAGTCAGAATGGAGGTGTGTGAAGTCATAGAATGGAGATGTGTTAACTCATAGAATGGAGGTGTGTGACGTCACAATGGAAGTGTGTGAAGTCATAGAATGGAGGTGTGTAGTCACAGAAGGGAGGTGTGTGAAGTCATAGAATGGAGGTGTGTGAAGTCAGAATGGAGGTGTGTGAAGTCATAGATGGACGTGTGTGAAATCATAGTATGGAGGTGTGTGAAATCATAGAATGGAGGTTTGTGAAGTCTCAGAATGAAGCTGTGTGAAGTCAGAATGGCAGTGAGTGAAGGCATAGAATGGAGGTGTGTGAAGTCAAAATGGAAGTGTGTGAAATCATAGAATCGTGGTGTGTGAGGTCACAATGGAGGTGTGTGAAGTCATAGAATGGAGGTGTGTGAAATCACAGAATGGAGGTGTGTGAAGTCATAGAATGGAGGTGTGTGAAATCACAGAATGGAGGTGTGTGAAGTCATAGAATGGAGGTGTGTGAAGTCATAGAATGGAGGTGTGTGAAGTCACAGAATGAAGGTGTGTGAAGTCACAGAACGGAGGGGTGTGAACTCAGAATGGAGGTAGGTGAAGGCAAAGAATGGAGGTGTGTGATGTCATACAATGTAGGAGTGTGAAGTCACAGAATGGAGGTGTGTGAAGTCACAGAATGGAGGTGTGTGAACTCAGAATGGAGGTGTGTGAAGCCACAGAATGGAGGTGTGTGAAGTCCTAGAATGGAGGTGTGTGAACTCACAGAATGGAGGTTTGCGAAGTCATAGAATGGAGGTGTGTGAAGTCAGAGAATGGATGTTTCTGAAGTAAGAATGAAGGTGTGTGAACTCATAGAATGGAGGTGTGTGAAGTCATGGAATGGAGGTGTGTGAAGTCAAAGAATGGGGGTGTGTGAAGCGAAACAATAGAGGTGTGTGAAGTCACAGAATGGAGGTGTGTGAAGTCACAGAATGAAGGTGTGTGAAGTCACAGAACGGAGGGGTGTGAACTCAGAATGGAGGTAGGTGAAGGCAAAGAATGGAGGTGTGTGAAGTCATACAATGTAGGAGTGTGAAGTCACAGAATGGAGGAGTGTGAAGTCACAGAATGGAGGTGTGTGAACTCAGAATGGAGGTGTGTGAAGCCACAGAATGGAGGTGTGTGAAGTCCTAGAATGGAGGTGTGTGAACTCACAGAATGGAGGTTTGCGAAGTCATAGAATGGAGGTGGGTGAAGTCAGAGAATGGATGTTTCTGAAGTAAGAATGAAGGTGTGTGAACTCATAGAATGGAGGTGTGGGAAGTCATGGAATGGAGGTGTGTGAAGTCAAAGAATGGGGGTGTGTGAAGTGAAACAATAGAGGTGTGTGAAGTCACAGAATGGAGGTGTGTGAAGTCACAGAATGGAAGTGTGTGAAGTCAAAACGGAGGTGTGTGAAGTCACAGAATGGAGGTGTGTGAAGTCACAGAATGGAGGGGTGTGATCTCAGAATGGAGGTAGGTGAAGTCAAAGAATGGAGGTGTGTGAAGTCATACAATGTAGGTGTGTGAAGTCACAGAATGGAGGTGTGTGAATTCATAGAATGGAGGTGTGTGAAGTCAAAGAATGGAGGTGTGTGAAGTCATAGAATGGAGGTGTGTGAAGTCACAGAATGGAGGTGTGTGAAGTCACAGAATGGAGGTGTGTGAACTCACAATGGAGGTGTGTGAAGTCACAGAATGGAGGTGTGTGAAGTCATAGAATTGAAGTGTGTGAAGTCATAGAATGGAGGTGTGTGAAGTCAAAATGGAGGTGTGTGAAGTCACAGAATGGAGGTGTGTGAACTCAGAATGGAGGTGTGTGAAGTCACAGAAGGGAGGTTTATGAAGTCATATAATGGAGGTGTGTGAAGTCATAAAATGGAGGTGTGTGAATTCATAGAATGGAGGTGTGTGAAGTCACAATGGAGTTGTGTGAAGTCATAGAATGGTTGTTTTTGATGTCAACGCATTTAGGTGTGTGAAGTCATAGAATGGAGTTGTGTGAAGTCAGATTGGAGGTGTGTGAAATCACAGGATGGAGGTGTGTCAACTCAGAAATGAGGTGTGTGAAGTCATAGAATGGAGGTGTGTGAAGTCATAGAATGGAGGTATGTGAAATCATAGAATGGAGGTGTGTGAAGTCAAAGAATTGAGGTGTGTGAAGTCAGAATGGAGGTGTGTGAAGTCATAGAATGGAGGTGTGTGAAATCATAGAATGGAGGTGTGTGAAGTCAAAGAATTGAGGTGTGTGAAGTCAGAATGGAGGTGTGTGAAGTCATAGAATGGAATTCTGTGAAGCCATAGAATGGAGGTCTGTGAACTCACAATGGGGGTTTGTGAAGTCATAGAATGGAGGTGTGTGAACTCAGAATGGAGGTTTGTGAAGTCACAGAATGGAGGTGTGTGAAGTCATAGAATGGAGGTGTGTGAAATCACAGAATGGAGGTGTGTGAATTCATAGAATGGAGGTGTGTGAAGTCATAGGATCGAGGTGTGTGAAGTCACAGAATGGAGGTGTGTGAAGTCACAGAATGGAGGTGTGTGAAGTCACAGAATGGAGGTGTGTGAACTCAGAATGGAGGTGTGTGAAGCCACAGAATGGAGGTGTGTGAAGTCCTACAATGGAGGTGTGTGAACTCACAGAATGGAGGTTTGTGAAGTCATAGAATGGAGGTGTGTGAAGTCAGAGAATGGATGTTTCTGAAGTAAGAATGAAGGTGTGTGAAGTCATAGAATGGAGGTGTGTGAAGTCAAATTGGAGGTGTGTGAACTCATAGAATGGAGGTGTGTGAACTCATAGAATGGAGGTGTGTGAAGTCATGGAAAGGAGGTGTGTGAAGTCAAAGAGTGGGGGTGTGTGAAGTGAAACAATAGAGGTGTGTGAAGTCACAGAATGGAGGTGTGTGAAGTCACAGAATGGAAGTGTGTGAAGTCAAAACGGAGGTGTGTGAAGTCACAGAATGGAGGTGTGTGAAGTCACAGAATGGAGGTGTGTGAAGTCAAAGAATGGAGGTGTGTGAAGTCATAGAATGGAGGTGTGTGAAGTCACAGAATGGAGGTGTGTGAAGTCAGAATGAAGGTGTGTGAAGTCACAGAATGGAGGTGTGTGAAGTCACAGAATGGATGTTTGTGAAGTAAGAATGAAGGTGTTAGAAGTCATAGAGTGGAGGTGTGTGAAGTCACAGAATGGAGGTGTGTGAAGTCATAGATTGGAGGAGTGTGAAGTCATAGAATTGAGGTGTGTGAAGTCATAGAATGGAGGTGTGGGAAGTCATAAAATGGAGGTGTGTGAACTCATAGAATGGAGGTGTGTGAAGTCAAAATGGAGTTGTGTGAAGTCATAGAATGGTGCTTTTTGATGTCAACGAATGGAGGTGTGTGAAGTCATAGAATGGAGGTGTGTGAAGTCAGATTGGAAGTGTGTGAAATCACAGAATGGAGGTGTGTGAAGTCACAGAATGGAGGTGTGTGAACTCAGAATGTAGGTGTGTGAAGCGACAGAATGGAGGTGTGTGAAGTCATAGAATGAAAGTGTGTGAAATCATAGAATGGAGGTGTGTGAAGTCACAGAATTAAGGTGTGTGAAGTCAGAATGGAGGTGTGTGAAGTCAGAATGGAGGTGAGTGAAGTCATAGAATGGAGGTGTGTGAAGTCATAGAATGGAGGTGTGTGAACTCAGAATGGAGGTTTGTGAAGTCATAGAATGGAGGTGTCTGAACTCAGAATGGAGGTGTGTGAAGTCACAGAATAGAGGTGGGTGAAGTCATAGAATGGAGGTTTGTGAAATCACAGAATGGAGGTGTGTTAATTCATTGAATGGAGGTATGTGAAGTCATAGGATCGAGGTGTGTGAAGTCACAGAATGGAGGTGTGTGAAGTCACAGAATGGAGGTGTGTGAAGTCACAGAATGGAGGTGTGTGAACTCAGAATGTAGGTGTGTGAAGCCACAGAATGGAGGTGTATGAAGTCATAGAATGGAAGTGTGTGAAGTCATAGAAAGGAGGTGTGTGAACTCAGAATGGAGGTGTGTGAAGTCACAGAATGGAGGTTTGTGAAGTCATAGAATGGAGGTGTGTGAAGTCACAGAATGGTGGTTTGTGAAGACATACAAAGGAGGTGTGTGAAGTCATAGAATGGATGTTTCTAAAGTAAGACTGAATGTGTGTGAAGTCATAGAATGGAGGTGTGTGAAGTGAAAATTAAGGTGTGTGAACTCATAGAATGGAGGTGTGTGAACTCATAGATTGGAGGTGTGAAGTCATGGAATGGAGGTGTGTGAAGTCAAAGAATGGAGGTGTGTGAAGTCAAACAATAGAGGTGTGTGAAGTCACAGAATGGAGTTGTGGGAAGTCACAGATTGGAAGTGTGTGAAGTCAAAACGGGGGAGTGTGAAGTCAAAAAGGTGGTGTGTGAAGTCACGAATGGAGGTGTGTGAAGTCACAGAATGGAGGTATGTGAAGTCAGAATGGAGGTGTGTGAAGTCATAGATGGAGGTGTGGGAAGTCATAGCATGGAGGTGTGTGAAATTATAGAAAGGAGTTTTGTAAACTCACAGAATGGACTGTGTGAAGTCAGAATGGAGGTGTGTGAAGTCATAGAATGGAGGTGTGTGAAGTCAGAATGGAGGTGTGTAAACTCATAGAATGGAGGTGTGTGAAATCACAATGGAGGTGTGTGAAATCATAGAATGGAGGTGTGTGAAGTCACAAAATGGAGGTGTGTGAATTGATAGAATGTATGTATGTGAAGTCATAGAATGGATGTTTGTGAAGTAAGAATGAAGGTGTGTGAAGTCAAAGAATTGAGGTGTGTGACGTCACAGAATGGAGTTGTGTGAAGTCATAGAATGGATCTGTGTGAAGTCACAGAATGGAGGTGTGTGAAGTCACATAATGGAGGTGTGTGAAGTCGTAGAATGGAGGTGTGTGAAGTCATAGAATGGATCTGTGTGAAGTCACAGAATGGAGGTGTGTGAAGTCACATAATGGAGGTGTGTGACGTCACAGAATGGAGTTGTGTGAAGTCATAGAATGGATCTGTGTGAAGTCACAGAATGGAGGTGTGTGAAGTCACATAATGGAGGTGTGTGAAGTCACAGAATGGAGGTGTGTGAAGTCAGAATAGAGGTGTGAAGTCGCTGAATGGAGTTGGGTGAAGTCATAGAAAGGAGGTGTGGGAAGTCACAGAATGGAGGAGTGTGAAGTCATAGAGTGGAGGTGAGTGAAGTCACATTCGATGTCTATGAGGTCATAGAATGGAGGTGTGTGAAGTCAGAATGGAGTTGTGTGAAGTCATAGAATGGAGATGTGTTAACTCATAGAATGGAGGTGTGTGACGTCACAATGGAAGTGTGTGAAGTCATAGAATGGAGGTGTGTGAAGTCACAGAAGGGAGGTGTGTGAAGTCATAGAATGGAGGTGTGTGAAGTCAGAATGGAGGTGTGTGAAGTCATAGATGGACGTGTGTGAAATCATAGTATGGAGGTGTGTGAAATCATAGAATGGAGGTTTGTGCAGTCTCAGAATGAAGCTGTGTGAAGTCAGAATGACAGTGAGTGAAGGCATAGAATGGAGGTGTGTGAAGTCAAAATGGAAGTGTGTGAAATCATAGAATCGTGGTGTGTGAGGTCACAATGGAGGTGTGTGAAGTCATAGAATAGAGGTGTGTGAAATCACAGAATGGAGGTGTGTGAAGTCATAGAATGGAGGTGTGTGAAGTCATAGAACGGAGGTGTGTGAAGTCACAGAATGAAGGTGTGTGAAGTCACAGAATGGAGGGGTGTGAACTCAGAATGGAGGTAGGTGAAGGCAAAGAATGGAGGTGTGTGAAGTCATACAATGTAGGTGGGTGAAGTCACAGAATGGAGGTGTGTGAATTCATAGAATGGAGGTGTGTGAAGTCATAGAATGGAGGTGTGTGAAGTCATAGAATGGAGGTGTGTGAAGTCACAGAATGGAGGTGTGTGAAGTCACAGAATGGAGGTGTGTGAACTCACAATGGAGGTGTGTGAAGTCACAGAATGGAGGTGTGTGAAGTCATAGAAATGAAGTGTGTGAAGTCATAGAATGGAGGTGTGTGAAGTCAAAATGGAGGTGTGTGAAGTCACAGAATGGAGGTGTGTGAACTCAGAATGGAGGTGTATGAAGTCACAGAAGGGAGGTTTATGAAGTCATATAATGGAGGTGTGTGAACTCATAGAATGGAGGTGTGTGAAGTCATGGAATGGAGGTTTGTGAAGTCAGAATGGAGGTGTGAGAAGTCACAGAATGGAGGTGTGTGAATTCAGAATGGAGGTGAGTGAAGTCATAGAATGGAGGTGTGTGAAGTCAGAATGGAGGTGTGAGAAGTCACAGAATGGAGGTGTGTGAATTCAGAATGGAGGTGAGTGAAGTCATAGAATGGAGGTGTGTGAAGTCATAGAATGGAGGTGTGTGAAATCATACAATGGAGGTGTCTGAAATCATAGAATGGAGGTGTTTGAAGTCACAGAATGGAGGTGTGTGAAGTCAGAATGGAGGTGTGTGAAGTCATAGAATTGAGGTGTTTGAAATCAGAACGGAGGTGTGTGAACTCATAGAACGGAGGTGTGTGAAATCACAATGGAGGTGTGTGAAGTCATAGAATGGAGGTGTGTGAAGTTACAGAATGCAGGTGTGTGAAGTCATAGAATGGAGGTGTGTGAAGTCATAGAATGGAGGTGTGTGAAGTCAGAATATAGGTGTGTGAAATCACAGAATTGAGGTGTGTGAACACAGAATGGAGGTTTGTGAAGTCACATAATGGATGTGTGTGAAGTCATAGAATAGATGTGTGTGAAGTCATACAATGGATGTTTGTGAAGAAAGAATGAAGGTGTGTGAAGTCATACAATAGAGGTGTGTGAAGGGAAAAATGGAGGTGTGTGAAGTCATAGAATGGATGTGTGAAGTCATAGAATGGAGGTGTGTGAAGTCATAGAATGGAGGTGTGTGAAGTCAAAGAATGGAGCTGTGTGAAGTCAGAATGGCGGTGTATGAAGGCATAGAATGGAGGTGTGTGAAGTCAGAATGGAGGTGTGTGAAATCATAGTATCATGGTGTGTGAAGTCACAATGGAGGTGTGTGAAGTCATGGAATGGAGGTGCGTGAAGTCACAGAATGGAGGTGTCTGAAGGCATAGAATGGAGGTGTGTGAAGTCATCGAATGGAGGTGTGTGAAGTCACAGAATGGAGGTGTGTGAAGTCACAGAATGGAGGTGTGTGAACTCACAATGGAGGTGCGTGAAGTCACAGAATGGAGGTGAGTGAAGTCACAGAATGGAGGTGTGAGAATTCATAGAATTGAAGTGTGTGAAGCCATAGAATGGAGGTGTGTGAAGTCAAAATGGAGGGGTGTGAAGTCACAGAATGGAGGTGTGTGAACTCAAAATGGAGGTGTGTGAAGTCACAGAATGGAGGTTTGTGAAATCATATAATGGAGATGTGTGAAGTCATAGAATGGATGTTTCTGAAGTAAGAATGAAGGTGTGTGAAGTCATAGAATGGAGTTGTGTGAAGTCAAAATGAAGGTGTGTGAACTCATAGAATGGAGGTGTGTGAATTCACAGAATGGAGGTGTGTGAAGTCATGGAATGGATGTGTGTGAAGTCAGAATGGAGGTGTGAGAAGTCACAGAATGGAGGTGTGTGAATTCAGAATGGAGGTGAGTGAAGTCATAGAATGGAGGTGTGTGAAGTCAGAATGGAGGTGTGAGAAATCACAGAATGGAAGTGTGTGAATTCAGAATGGATATGAGTGAAGTCATAGAATGGAGGTGTGTGAAGTCATAGAATTGAGGTGTGTGAAATCATACAATGGAGGTGTCTGA
Organism: Megascapheus bottae; assembly: GCA_024803745.1. Taxonomy (NCBI): domain Eukaryota; kingdom Metazoa; phylum Chordata; class Mammalia; order Rodentia; family Geomyidae; genus Megascapheus; species Megascapheus bottae. The sequence goes on along the minus strand of JANJXV010000159.1, from coordinate 332,580 downwards.
AATCAGAGAATGGAGGTGTTTGAAGTCACAGAATGGAGGTGTGTGAAGTCAGAATTGAGGTGTGTGAAGTCATAGAATTGAGGTGTCTGAAGTCACAAAATGCAGGAGTGTGAAGTCATAGAATGGAGGTGGGAGAGTCATAGAATGGAGGTGTGTGAAATCATAGAATGGAGGTGTGTGAAGTTAAAATGGAAGTGTTTGAAGTCACAGAATTGAGGTATGTGAAGACACAGAATAGAGGTGTGTGAAGTCAGAATGGACGTGTGTGAAGTCACAGAATGGATGTGTGTGAAGTCATGGAATGGAGTTGTGTGAAGTCATAGAATTTAGGTGTTTGAAGTCATAGAATGGAGGTGTGTGAAGTCACAGAATGGAGGTGTGTGAAGTCATAGAATGGAGTTGTGTGAAATCATAGAATGGAAGTGTGTGAAATCATAGAATGGAGGTGTGTGAAGTCACAGAATTGAGGTGTGTGAAGTCAGAATGGAGGTGTGTGAAGTCAGAATGGAGGTGAGTGAAGTCATAGAATGGAGGTGTGTGAAATCATAGAATGGAAGTGTGTGAAATCATAGAATGGAGGTGTGTGAAGTCACAGAATTGAGGAGTGTGAAGTCAGAATGGAGGTGTGTGAAGTCAGAATGGAGGTGAGTGAAGTCATAGAATGGAGGTGTGTGAAGTCATAGAGTGGAGGTGTGTGAAGTCACAGAATGGAGGTGTGTGAAGTCATAGAGAGGAGGTATGTGAAATCACAGGATGGAGGTGTGTGAATTCATAGAATGGAGGTGTGTGAAGTCACAGAATGGAGGTGTGTGAACTCAGAATGGAGGTGTGTGAAGTCATAGATGGAGGTGTGTGAAGTCATAGTATGGAGGTGTGTGAAATCATAGAATGGATTTTTGTGAAGTCACACAATGGAGCTGTGTGAAGTCAGAATGGATGTGTGTGAAGTCATAGAATGGAGGTGTGTGAAGTCAGAATGGAGGTGTGTGAACTCATAGAATGGAAGTGTGTGAAGTCACAATGGAGGTGTGTGAAGGCATAGAATTCAGCTGTGTGAAGTCACAGAATGGAGGTGTGTGAAGTCATAGAATGGAGGTTTGTGAAATCACAGAATGCAGGTGTGTTAATTCATAGAATGGAGGTGTGTGAAGTCATACGATCGAGGTGTGTGAAGTCACAGAATGGAGGTGTGTGAAGTCACAGAATGGAGGTGTGTGAAGTCAGAATGTATGTGTGTTAAGCCACAGAATGGAGGTGTGTGAAGTCATAGAATGGAAGTGTGTGAAGTCATAGAAAGGAGGTCTGTGACCTCAGAATGGAGGAGTGTGAAGTCACAGAATGGAGGTTTGTGAAGTCATAGAATGGAGGTGTGTGAAGTCAGAGAATGGATGTTTCTGAAGTAAGAATGAAGGTGTGTGAAGTCATAGAATGGAGGTGTGTGAAGTCAAATTGGAGGTGTGTGAACTCATAGATTGGAGGTGTGTGAACTCATAGAATGGAGGTTTGTGAAGTCATGGAATGGCGGTGTGTGAAGTCAAAGAATGGAGGTGTGTGAAGTGAAACAATAGAGTTGTGTGAAGTCACAGAATGGAGGTGTGTGAAGTCAGAATGGATTGTGTGAACTCATAGACTGGAGGTGTGTGAAGTCACAATGGAGGTGTGTGAAATCTTAGAATGGAGGTGTGTGAAGTCAAAAAATGGAGGTGTGTGAAGTCATAGAATGGAGGTGTGTGGAATCATAGAATGGAGTTTTGTGAAGTCACAGAATGGAGCTGTGTGAAGTCAGAATATAGTTGTGTGAACTCATAGAAAGGAGGTGTGTGAAGTCACAATGGAGGTGTGTGAAATCTTAGAATGGAGGTGTGTGAAGTCATAGATGGAGGTGTGTGAAAACATAGTATGGAGGTGTGTGGAATCATAGAATGGAGTTTTGTGAAGTCACAGAATGGAGCTGTGTGAAGTCAGAATGGATTGTGTGAACTCATAGAATGGAGGTGTGTGAAGTCACAATGGAGGTGTGTGAAATCTTAGAATGGAGGTGTGTGAAGTCAAAAAATGGAGGTGTTTGAAGTCATAGAATGGAGGTGTGTGAAGTCATAGAATGGAGGTGTGTGACGTCACAGAATGGAGTTGTGTGAAGTCATAGAATGGAGGTGTGTGAAGTCAGAATGGAGGTGTGTGAAGTCACAGAATGGAGGTGTGTGAAGTCACAGAATGGAGGTGTGTGAACTCACAATGGAGGTGCGTGAAGTCACAGAATGGAGGTGAGTGAAGTCACAGAATGGAGGTGTGAGAATTCATAGAATTGAAGTGTGTGAAGCCATAGAATGGAGGTGTGTGAAGTCAAAATGGAGGGGTGTGAAGTCACAGAATGGAGGTGTGTGAACTCAAAATGGAGGTGTGTGAAGTCACAGAATGGAGGTTTGTGAAATCATATAATGGAGATGTGTGAAGTCATAGAATGGATGTTTCTGAAGTAAGAATGAAGGTGTGTGAAGTCATAGAATGGAGTTGTGTGAAGTCAAAATGAAGGTGTGTGAACTCATAGAATGGAGGTGTGTGAATTCACAGAATGGAGGTGTGTGAAGTCATGGAATGGATGTGTGTGAAGTCAGAATGGAGGTGTGAGAAGTCACAGAATGGAGGTGTGTGAATTCAGAATGGAGGTGAGTGAAGTCATAGAATGGAGGTGTGTGAAGTCAGAATGGAGGTGTGAGAAATCACAGAATGGAAGTGTGTGAATTCAGAATGGATATGAGTGAAGTCATAGAATGGAGGTGTGTGAAGTCATAGAATTGAGGTGTGTGAAATCATACAATGGAGGTGTCTGAAATCAGAGAATGGAGGTGTTTGAAGTCACAGAATGGAGGTGTGTGAAGTCAGAATTGAGGTGTGTGAAGTCATAGAATTGAGGTGTCTGAAGTCACAAAATGCAGGAGTGTGAAGTCATAGAATGGAGGTGGGAGAGTCATAGAATGGAGGTGTGTGAAATCATAGAATGGAGGTGTGTGAAGTCAAAATGGAAGTGTTTGAAGTCACAGAATTGAGGTATGTGAAGACACAGAATAGAGGTGTGTGAAGTCAGAATGGACGTGTGTGAAGTCACAGAATGGATGTGTGTGAAGTCATGGAATGGAGTTGTGTGAAGTCATAGAATTTAGGTGTTTGAAGTCATAGAATGGAGGTGTGTGAAGTCACAGAATGGAGGTGTGTGAAGTCATAGAATGGAGTTATGTTAAATCATAGAATGGAAGTGTGTGAAATCATAGAATGGAGGTGTGTGAAGTCACAGAATTGAGGTGTGTGAAGTCAGAATGGAGGTGTGTGAAGTCAGAATGGAGGTGAGTGAAGTCATAGAATGGAGGTGTGTGAAATCACAGAATGGAAGTGTGTGAAATCATAGATTGGAGGTGTGTGAAGTCACAGAATTGAGGAGTGTGAAGTCAGAATGGAGGTGTGTGAAGTCAGAATGGAGGTGAGTGAAGTCATAGAATGGAGGTGTGTGAAGTCATAGAGTGGAGGTGTGTGAAGTCACAGAATGGAGGTGTGTGAAGTCATAGAGAGGAGGTATGTGAAATCACAGGATGGAGGTGTGTGAATTCATAGAATGGAGGTGTGTGAAGTCACAGAATGGAGGTGTGTGAACTCAGAATGGAGGTGTGTGAAGTCATAGATGGAGGTGTGTGAAGTCATAGTATGGAGGTGTGTGAAATCATAGAATGGATTTTTGTGAAATCACACAATGGAGCTCTGTGAAGTCAGAATGGATGTGTGTGAAGTCATAGAATGGAGGTGTGTGAAGTCAGAATGGAGGTGTGTGAACTCATAGAATGGAAGTGTGTGAAGTCACAATGGAGGTGTGTGAAGGCATAGAATTCAGCTGTGTGAAGTCACAGAATGGAGGTGTGTGAAGTCATAGAATGGAGGTTTGTGAAATCACAGAATGCAGGTGTGTTAATTCATAGAATGGAGGTGTGTGAAGTCATAGGATCGAGGTGTGTGAAGTCACAGAATGGAGGTGTGTGAAGTCACAGAATGGAGGTGTGTGAAGTCAGAATGTATGTGTGTTAAGCCACAGAATGGAGGTGTGTGAAGTCATACAATGGAAGTGTGTGAAGTCATAGAAAGGAGGTGTGTGAACTCAGAATGGAGGTGTGTGAAGTCACAAAATGGAGGTTTGTGAAGTCATAGAATGGAGGTGTGTGAAGTCAGAGAATGGATGTTTCTGAAGTAAGAATGAAGGTGTGTGAAGTCATAGAATGGAGGTGTGTGAAGTCAAATTGGAGGTGTGTGAACTCATAGATTGGAGGTGTGTGAACTCATAGAATGGAGGTTTGTGAAGTCATGGAATGGCGGTGTGTGAAGTCAAAGAATGGAGGTGTGTGAAGTGAAACAATAGAGTTGTGTGAAGTCACAGAATGGAGGTGTGTGAAGTCAGAATGTATTGTGTGAACTCATAGACTGGAGGTGTGTGAAGTCACAATGGAGGTGTGTGAAATCTTAGAATGGAGGTGTGTGAAGTCAAAAAATGGAGGTGTGTGAAGTCATAGAATGGAGGTGTGTGGAATCATAGAATGGAGTTTTGTGAAGTCACAGAATGGAGCTGTGTGAAGTCAGAATATAGTTGTGTGAACTCATAGAAAGGAGGTGTGTGAAGTCACAATGGAGGTGTGTGAAATCTTAGAATGGAGGTGTGTGAAGTCATAGATGGAGGTGTGTGAAAACATAGTATGGAGGTGTGTGGAATCATAGAATGGAGTTTTGTGAAGTCACAGAATGGAGCTGTGTGAAGTCAGAATGGATTGTGTGAACTCATAGAATGGTGGTGTGTGAAGTCACAATGGAGGTGTGTGAAATCTTAGAATGGAGGTGTGTGAAGTCAAAAAATGGAGGTGTTTGAAGTCATAGAATGGAGGTGTGTGAAGTCATAGAATGGATTTTTGTGAAATAATAATGAAGGTGTGTGAAGTCATAGAATGGAGGTGTGTGACGTCACAGAATGGAGTTGTGTGAAGTCATAGAATGGAGGTGTGTGAAGTCAGAATGGAGGTGTGTGAAGTCACAGAATTGAGGTGTGTAAACACAGAATGCAGGTGTGTGAATCACAGAATGGAGGTGTGTGAAATCATAGAATGAAGGTGTGTGAAGTCATAGAATGGATGTTTGTGAAGTAAGAATGAAGGTGTGTGAAGTTATAGAATAGAGGGGTGTGAAGTCAAAGAATGGAGGTGTGTGAAGTCACAGAATGGAGGTGTGTGAATTCACACAATGGAGGTGTGTGAAGTCTCGAATGGAGGTGTGCGGTCATAGAAGGAATTGTGTGAAGTCATAGAAAGAAGGTGTGGGAAGTCATAGAATGGAGTAGTGTGAAGTCATACATTGGAGGTGACTGAAGACAAAAAATTCGAGGTCTGTGAAGTCATAGAATGGAGGTGTGTAAAGTCAGAATGGAGGTGTGTGAAGTCATAGAATGGAGATTTGTGAATTCAGAGAATGGAGGTGTGTGACGTCAGAATTGAAGTGTGTGAAGTCATAGAATGGAGGTGTCTGAAGTCACAGAATGGAGGTGTGTGAAGTCATACAACGGAGGTGAGTGAAGTCAGAATGGAGGTGTGTGAAGTTACAGAATGGAGGTGTGTGAACTCAGAATGGAGGTGTGTGAAGTCATAGATGGAGGTGTGTGAAGTCATAGTATGGAGGTGTGTGAAATCATAGAATAGATTTTTGTGAAGTCACACAGTGGTGCTGTGTGAAGTCAGAATGGATGTGTGTGAAGTCATAGAATGGAGGTGTGTGAAGTCAGAATGGAGGTGTGTGAACTCATAGAATGGAAGTGTGTGAAGTCACAATGTAGGTGTGTGAAGGCATAGAATTTAGGTGTGTGAAGTCACAAAATGGAGGTGTGTGAAGTCATAGAATGGAGGTGTGTGAAGTCATAGAATGGAGGTGTGTGAACTCAGAATGGAGGTGTGTGAAGTCATAGATGGAGGTGTGTGAAGTCATAGTATGGAGGTGTGTGAAATCATAGAATGGATTTTTGTGAAGTCACACAATGGAGCTGTGTGAAGTCAGAATGGATGTGTGTGAAGTCATAGAATGGAGGTGTGTGAAGTCAGAATGGAGGTGTGTGAACTCATAGAATGGAAGTGTGTGAAGTCACAATGGAGGTGTGTGAAGGCATAGAATTCAGCTGTGTGAAGTCACAGAATGGAGGTGTGTGAAGTCATAGAATGGAGGTTTGTGAAATCACAGAATGCAGGTGTGTTAATTCATAGAATGGAGGTGTGTGAAGTCATACGATCGAGGTGTGTGAAGTCACAGAATGGAGGTGTGTGAAGTCACAGAATGGAGGTGTGTGAAGTCAGAATGTATGTGTGTTAAGCCACAGAATGGAGGTGTGTGAAGTCATAGAATGGAAGTGTGTGAAGTCATAGAAAGGAGGTCTGTGACCTCAGAATGGAGGAGTGTGAAGTCACAGAATGGAGGTTTGTGAAGTCATAGAATGGAGGTGTGTGAAGTCAGAGAATGGATGTTTCTGAAGTAAGAATGAAGGTGTGTGAAGTCATAGAATGGAGGTGTGTGAAGTCAAATTGGAGGTGTGTGAACTCATAGATTGGAGGTGTGTGAACTCATAGAATGGAGGTTTGTGAAGTCATGGAATGGCGGTGTGTGAAGTCAAAGAATGGAGGTGTGTGAAGTGAAACAATAGAGTTGTGTGAAGTCACAGAATGGAGGTGTGTGAAGTCAGAATGGATTGTGTGAACTCATAGACTGGAGGTGTGTGAAGTCACAATGGAGGTGTGTGAAATCTTAGAATGGAGGTGTGTGAAGTCAAAAAATGGAGGTGTGTGAAGTCATAGAATGGAGGTGTGTGGAATCATAGAATGGAGTTTTGTGAAGTCACAGAATGGAGCTGTGTGAAGTCAGAATATAGTTGTGTGAACTCATAGAAAGGAGGTGTGTGAAGTCACAATGGAGGTGTGTGAAATCTTAGAATGGAGGTGTGTGAAGTCATAGATGGAGGTGTGTGAAAACATAGTATGGAGGTGTGTGGAATCATAGAATGGAGTTTTGTGAAGTCACAGAATGGAGCTGTGTGAAGTCAGAATGGATTGTGTGAACTCATAGAATGGAGGTGTGTGAAGTCACAATGGAGGTGTGTGAAATCTTAGAATGGAGGTGTGTGAAGTCAAAAAATGGAGGTGTTTGAAGTCATAGAATGGAGGTGTGTGAAGTCATAGAATGGAGGTGTGTGACGTCACAGAATGGAGTTGTGTGAAGTCATAGAATGGAGGTGTGTGAAGTCAGAATGGAGGTGTGTGAAGTCACAGAATGGAGGTGTGTGAAGTCACAGAATGGAGGTGTGTGAACTCACAATGGAGGTGCGTGAAGTCACAGAATGGAGGTGAGTGAAGTCACAGAATGGAGGTGTGAGAATTCATAGAATTGAAGTGTGTGAAGCCATAGAATGGAGGTGTGTGAAGTCAAAATGGAGGGGTGTGAAGTCACAGAATGGAGGTGTGTGAACTCAAAATGGAGGTGTGTGAAGTCACAGAATGGAGGTTTGTGAAATCATATAATGGAGATGTGTGAAGTCATAGAATGGATGTTTCTGAAGTAAGAATGAAGGTGTGTGAAGTCATAGAATGGAGTTGTGTGAAGTCAAAATGAAGGTGTGTGAACTCATAGAATGGAGGTGTGTGAATTCACAGAATGGAGGTGTGTGAAGTCATGGAATGGATGTGTGTGAAGTCAGAATGGAGGTGTGAGAAGTCACAGAATGGAGGTGTGTGAATTCAAAATGGAGGTGAGTGAAGTCATAGAATGGAGGTGTGTGAAGTCAGAATGGAGGTGTGAGAAATCACAGAATGGAAGTGTGTGAATTCAGAATGGATATGAGTGAAGTCATAGAATGGAGGTGTGTGAAGTCATAGAATTGAGGTGTGTGAAATCATACAATGGAGGTGTCTGAAATCAGAGAATGGAGGTGTTTGAAGTCACAGAATGGAGGTGTGTGAAGTCAGAATTGAGGTGTGTGAAGTCATAGAATTGAGGTGTCTGAAGTCACAAAATGCAGGAGTGTGAAGTCATAGAATGGAGGTGGGAGAGTCATAGAATGGAGGTGTGTGAAATCATAGAATGGAGGTGTGTGAAGTCAAAATGGAAGTGTTTGAAGTCACAGAATTGAGGTATGTGAAGACACAGAATAGAGGTGTGTGAAGTCAGAATGGACGTGTGTGAAGTCACAGAATGGATGTGTGTGAAGTCATGGAATGGAGTTGTGTGAAGTCATAGAATTTAGGTGTTTGAAGTCATAGAATGGAGGTGTGTGAAGTCACAGAATGGAGGTGTGTGAAGTCATAGAATGGAGTTATGTTAAATCATAGAATGGAAGTGTGTGAAATCATAGAATGGAGGTGTGTGAAGTCACAGAATTGAGGTGTGTGAAGTCAGAATGGAGGTGTGTGAAGTCAGAATGGAGGTGAGTGAAGTCATAGAATGGAGGTGTGTGAAATCACAGAATGGAAGTGTGTGAAATCATAGATTGGAGGTGTGTGAAGTCACAGAATTGAGGAGTGTGAAGTCAGAATGGAGGTGTGTGAAGTCAGAATGGAGGTGAGTGAAGTCATAGAATGGAGGTGTGTGAAGTCATAGAGTGGAGGTGTGTGAAGTCACAGAATGGAGGTGTGTGAAGTCATAGAGAGGAGGTATGTGAAATCACAGGATGGAGGTGTGTGAATTCATAGAATGGAGGTGTGTGAAGTCACAGAATGGAGGTGTGTGAACTCAGAATGGAGGTGTGTGAAGTCATAGATGGAGGTGTGTGAAGTCATAGTATGGAGGTGTGTGAAATCATAGAATGGATTTTTGTGAAATCACACAATGGAGCTCTGTGAAGTCAGAATGGATGTGTGTGAAGTCATAGAATGGAGGTGTGTGAAGTCAGAATGGAGGTGTGTGAACTCATAGAATGGAAGTGTGTGAAGTCACAATGGAGGTGTGTGAAGGCATAGAATTCAGCTGTGTGAAGTCACAGAATGGAGGTGTGTGAAGTCATAGAATGGAGGTTTGTGAAATCACAGAATGCAGGTGTGTTAATTCATAGAATGGAGGTGTGTGAAGTCATAGGATCGAGGTGTGTGAAGTCACAGAATGGAGGTGTGTGAAGTCACAGAATGGAGGTGTGTGAAGTCAGAATGTATGTGTGTTAAGCCACAGAATGGAGGTGTGTGAAGTCATACAATGGAAGTGTGTGAAGTCATAGAAAGGAGGTGTGTGAACTCAGAATGGAGGTGTGTGAAGTCACAGAATGGAGGTTTGTGAAGTCATAGAATGGAGGTGTGTGAAGTCAGAGAATGGATGTTTCTGAAGTAAGAATGAAGGTGTGTGAAGTCATAGAATGGAGGTGTGTGAAGTCAAATTGGAGGTGTGTGAACTCATAGATTGGAGGTGTGTGAACTCATAGAATGGAGGTTTGTGAAGTCATGGAATGGCGGTGTGTGAAGTCAAAGAATGGAGGTGTGTGAAGTGAAACAATAGAGTTGTGTGAAGTCACAGAATGGAGGTGTGTGAAGTCAGAATGTATTGTGTGAACTCATAGACTGGAGGTGTGTGAAGTCACAATGGAGGTGTGTGAAATCTTAGAATGGAGGTGTGTGAAGTCAAAAAATGGAGGTGTGTGAAGTCATAGAATGGAGGTGTGTGGAATCATAGAATGGAGTTTTGTGAAGTCACAGAATGGAGCTGTGTGAAGTCAGAATATAGTTGTGTGAACTCATAGAAAGGAGGTGTGTGAAGTCACAATGGAGGTGTGTGAAATCTTAGAATGGAGGTGTGTGAAGTCATAGATGGAGGTGTGTGAAAACATAGTATGGAGGTGTGTGGAATCATAGAATGGAGTTTTGTGAAGTCACAGAATGGAGCTGTGTGAAGTCAGAATGGATTGTGTGAACTCATAGAATGGTGGTGTGTGAAGTCACAATGGAGGTGTGTGAAATCTTAGAATGGAGGTGTGTGAAGTCAAAAAATGGAGGTGTTTGAAGTCATAGAATGGAGGTGTGTGAAGTCATAGAATGGATTTTTGTGAAATAATAATGAAGGTGTGTGAAGTCATAGAATGGAGGTGTGTGACGTCACAGAATGGAGTTGTGTGAAGTCATAGAATGGAGGTGTGTGAAGTCAGAATGGAGGTGTGTGAAGTCACAGAATTGAGGTGTGTAAACACAGAATGCAGGTGTGTGAATCACAGAATGGAGGTGTGTGAAATCATAGAATGAAGGTGTGTGAAGTCATAGAATGGATGTTTGTGAAGTAAGAATGAAGGTGTGTGAAGTTATAGAATAGAGGGGTGTGAAGTCAAAGAATGGAGGTGTGTGAAGTCACAGAATGGAGGTGTGTGAATTCACACAATGGAGGTGTGTGAAGTCTCGAATGGAGGTGTGCGGTCATAGAAGGAATTGTGTGAAGTCATAGAAAGAAGGTGTGGGAAGTCATAGAATGGAGTAGTGTGAAGTCATACATTGGAGGTGACTGAAGACAAAAAATTCGAGGTCTGTGAAGTCATAGAATGGAGGTGTGTAAAGTCAGAATGGAGGTGTGTGAAGTCATAGAATGGAGATTTGTGAATTCAGAGAATGGAGGTGTGTGACGTCAGAATTGAAGTGTGTGAAGTCATAGAATGGAGGTGTCTGAAGTCACAGAATGGAGGTGTGTGAAGTCATACAACGGAGGTGAGTGAAGTCAGAATGGAGGTGTGTGAAGTTACAAAATGGAGGTGTGTGAACTCAGAATGGAGGTGTGTGAAGTCATAGATGGAGGTGTGTGAAGTCATAGTATGGAGGTGTGTGAAATCATAGAATAGATTTTTGTGAAGTCACACAGTGGTGCTGTGTGAAGTCAGAATGGATGTGTGTGAAGTCATAGAATGGAGGTGTGTGAAGTCAGAATGGAGGTGTGTGAACTCATAGAATGGAAGTGTGTGAAGTCACAATGTAGGTGTGTGAAGGCATAGAATTTAGGTGTGTGAAGTCACAAAATGGAGGTGTGTGAAGTCATAGAATGGAGGTGTGTGAAGTCATAGAATGGAGGTGTGTGAAGTCAGAATGGAGGTGTGTATAGTTACAGAATTGAGGTGTGTGAAGTCACAGAATGGATGTGTGTGAAGTCAGAATGAAGGTGTGTGAAGTCACAGAATGGAGGTGTGTGAAGTCACAGAATGGATGTTTGTGAAGTAAGAATGAAGGTGTTTGAAGTCATAGAGTGGAGTTGTGTGAAGTCACAGAATGGAGGTGTGTGAAGTCATAGAATGGAGGTGTGTGAAGTCATAGAATGGAAGTGTGTGAAGTCATAAAATGGAGGTGTGTGAACTCATAGAATGGAGGTGTGTGAAGTCAAAATTGAGTTGTGTGAAGTCATAGAATGCTGGTTTTTGATGTCAACGAATGGAGGTGTGTGAAGTCATAGAATGGAGGTGTGTGAAGTCATAGAATGGAGGTGTGTGAAGTCATAGAATTGAGGTGTGTGAAGTCATAGAATGGAGGTGTGTGAAGTCAAAAAATGGAGGTGTGTGAACTCATAGAATGGAGGTGTGTGAAGTCAAAATGGAGTTGTGTGAAGTCATAGAATGGTGGTTTTTGATGTCAACGAATGGAGGTGTGTGAAGTCACAGAATGGAGGTGTGTGAAGTCATAGAATGGAGGTGTGTGAAGTCATAGAATTGAGGTGTGTGAAGTCATACAATGAAGGTGTGTGAAGTCAGAATGGAGGTGTGTGAAGTCACAGAATGGAGGTGTGTGAACTCAGAATGGAGGAGTGTGAAGTCATAGATGGAGGTGTGTGAAGACATAGTATGGAGGTGTGTGGAATCATAGAATGGAGTTTTGTGAAGTCACAGAATGGAGCTGTGTGAAGTCAGAATGGATTGTGTGAACTCATAGAATGGAGGTGTGTGAAGTCACAATGGAGGTGTGTGAAATCTTAGAATGCAGGTGTGTGAAGTCAAAAAATGGAGGTGTGTGATGTCATAGAATGGAGGTGTGTGGAATCATAGAATGGAGTTTTGTGAAGTCACAGAATGGAGCTGTGTGAAGTCAGAATGGAGTTGTGTGAACTCATAGAATGGATGTGTGTGAAGTCACAATGGAGGTGTGTGAAATCTTAGAATGGAGGTGTGTGAAGTCATAGATGGAGGTGTGTGAAGGCATAGTATGGAGGTGTGTGGAATCATAGAATGGAGTTTTGTGAAGTCACAGAATGGAACTGTGTGATGTCAGAATGGATTGTGTGAACTCATAGATTGGAGGTGTGTGAAGTCACAATGGAGGTGTGTGAAATCTTAGAATGGAGGTGTGTGAAGTCAAAAAATGGAGGTGTGTGAAGTCATAGAATGGAGGTGTGTGAAGTCATAGAATGGATTTTTGTGAAATAATAATGAAGGTGTGTGAAGTCATAGAATGGAGGTGTGTGACGTCACAGAATGGAGTTGTGTGAAGTCATAAAATGGAGGTGTGTGAAGTCAGAATGGAGGTGTGTGAAGTCACAGAATTGAGGTGTGTGAACACAGAATGCAGGTGTGTGAATCACAGAATGGAGGTGTGTGAAATCATAGAATGGAGGTGTGTGAAGTCATAGAATGGATGTTTGTGAAGTAAGAATGAAGGTGTGTGAAGTCATAGAATAGAGGGGTGTGAAGTCATAGAGTGGAGGTGAGTGAAGTCACAGATTCGAGGTCTGTGAAGTCATAGAATGGAGGTGTGTGAAGTCACAGAATGAAGTCATAGAATGGAGGTGTGTGAAGTCAAAATGGAGGTGTGTGAACTCATAGAATGGTGGTGTGTGAACTCATAGAATTGAGGTGTGTGAAGTCATGGAATGGAGGTGTGTGAAGTCCAAGAATGGAGGTGTGTGAAGTCAAAGAATGGAGGTGTGTGAACTCACAGACTGGAGGTTGCCGGGGCCAACCGGCGGCAAACCTGGGTTCGCAGATTGGGGTTCCTGAAATCAGGGGCAAGGACTAGCAAGAAAGAGAAGAGAGACAGACACAGCGGGTCCGGGATGTCCGCAGTCCAGGTAAAGACTGCCGATACTGCCTGTTTATTTTCCACTCCCCCTTCTTCCCTCCTCCTGACCCAGGAACCTCCAGGTGTTACATTCATATGGTAATTCTCAGGTCATGTACATAGAATAGGGCCAGAAAGGAATAAGTCTATAAAGCCATCGTCTGATACAAGCCAAGGTACAGATTGATTCCACTCTGGCTCACAACAGGAGGTGTGTGAAGTCACAGAATTGAAGTGTGTGAAGTCAAAATGGAGGTGTGTGAAGTCACAGAATGGAGGTCTGTGAAGACACAGAATTGAGGTGTGTGAAGTCAGAATGGAGGTGTGTGAAGTCAGAATGGAGGTGTGTGAAATCATAGAATGGAGGTGTGTGAAGCCACAATGCAGGTGTGTGAACTCATGGAATGAAGGTGTGTGAAGTGAAATTGCAGGTGTGTGAAGTCATAGAGTGGAGGTGTGTGAAGTCATAGAATGGAGGTGTGTGAAGTCATAGAATGAAGGTGTGTGAAGTCATAGAATGGAGGACTGTGAACTCAGAATGGAGGTTTGTGAAGTCATAGAATGGAGGTGTGTGAAGTCACAGAATGGAGGTGTGTGAAGTCATAGAATGGAGGTGTGTGAAGTCACAGAATGGAGGTGTGTGAAGTAATAAAATGGAGGTGTGTGAAGTCATAGAATGAAGGTGTCTGAAGTCATAGAATGGAGGACTGTGAACTCAGAATGGAGGTTTGTGAAGTCATAGAATGGAGGTGTGTGAAGTCACAGAACGGAGGTGTGTGAAGTCATGGAATGGAGGTGTGTGAAGTCATGGAATGGAGGTAAGTGAAGTCAAAGAATGGAGGTGTGTGAAGTGAAACAATAGAGGTGTGTGAAGTCACAGAATGGAGGTGTGTGAAGTCACAGAATGGAAGTGTGTGAAGTCAAAACGGAGGTGTGTGAAGTCACAGAATGGAGGTGTGTGAAGTCACAGAATGGAGGTGTGTGAAGTCAAAAAGGTGGGTGTGAAGTCACAGAATGGAGGTGTGTGTAGTCATAGAATGGAGGTGTGTGAAATCATAGAATGGAGGTGTGTGAAGTCAGAATGGAGGTGTGTGAAGTCACAGAATTGAGGTGTGTGAAGTCACAGAATGGAGGTGTGTGAAGTCAGAATGAAGGTGTGTGAAGTCACAGAATGGAGGTGTGTGAACTCACAGAATGGATGTTTGCGACGTAAGAATGAAGGTGTTTGAAGTCATAGAGTGGAGGTGTGTGAAGTCACAGAATGGAGGTGTGTGAAGTCATAGAATGGAGGTGTGTGAAGTCATAGTATTGAGGTGTGTGAAGTCAAAATGGAGTTGTGTGAAGTCATAGAATGGTGGTTTTTGATGTCAACGAATGGAGGCGTGTGAAGTCATAGAATGGAGGTGTGTGAAGTCAGAATGGAGGTGTGTGAAGTCACAGAATTGAGGTGTGTGAAGTCACAGAATGGAGGTGTGTGAAGTCAGAATGAAGGTGTGTGAAGTCACAGAATGGAGGTGTGTGAACTCACAGAATGGATGTTTGTGAAGTAAGAATGAAGGCGTGTGAAGTCATAGAATGGAGGTGTGAGAAGTCATAGAATGGAAGTGTGTGAAATCATAGAATGGAGGTGTGTGAAGTCACAGAATTGAGGTGTGTGAAGTCAGAACGGAGGTGTGTGAAGTCAGAATGGAGGTGAGTGAAGTCATAGAATGGAGGTGTGTGAAGTCATAGAATGGAGGTCTGTGAACTCAGAATGGAGGTTTGTGAAGTCATAGAATGGAGGTGTGTGAACTCAGAATGGAGGTGTGTGAAGTCACAGAATAGAGGTGGGTGAAGTCATAGAATGGAGGTTTGTGAAATCACAGAATTGAGGTGTGTTAATTCATTGAAAGGAGGTATGTGAAGTCATAGGATCGAGGTGTGTGAAGTCACAGAATGGAGGTGTGTAAAGTCACAGAATGGAGGTTTGTGAAGTCACAGAATGGAGGTGTGTGAACTCAGAATGTAGGTGTGTGAAGCCACAGAATGGCAGTGTATGAAGTCATAGAATGGAAGTGTGTGAAGTCATAGAAAGGAGGTGTGTGAACTCAGAAATGGAGGTGTGTGAAGTCACAGAATTAAGGTGTGTGAAGTCAGAATGGAGGTGAGTGAAGTCATAGAATGGAGGTGTGTGAAGTCACAGAATTAAGGTGTGTGAAGTCAGAATGGAGGTGTGTGAAGTCAGAATGGAGGTGAGTGAAGTCGTAGAATGGAGGTGTGTGAAGTCATAGAATGGAGGTGTGTGAACTCAGAATGGAGGTTTGTGAAGTCATAGAATGGAGGTGTGTGAACTCAGAATGGAGGTGTGTGAAGTCACAGAATAGAGGTGGTGAAGTCATAGAATGGAGGTGTGTGAACTCAGAATGGAGGTGTGTGAAGTCACAGAATAGAGGTGGGTGAAGTCATAGAATGGAGGTTTGTGAAATCACAGAATGGAGGTGTGTTAATTCATTGAAAGGAGGTATGTGAAGTCATAGGATCGAGGTGTGTGAAGTCACAGAATGGAGGTGTGTGAAGTCACAGAATGGAGGTGTGTGAAGTCACAGAATGGAGGTGTGTGAACTCAGAATGTAGGTGTGTGAAGCCACAGAATGGAAGTGTATGAAGTCATAGAATGGAAGTGTGTGAAGTCATAGAAAGGAGGTGTGTGAACTCAGAAATGAGGTGTGTGAAGTCACAGAATGGAGGTTTGTGAAGTCATAGAATGGAGGTGTGTGAAGTCACAGAATGGAGGTTTGTGAAGACATACAAAGGAGGTGTGTGAAGACATAGAATGGATGTTTCTAAAGTAAGACTGAATGTGTGTGAAGTCATAGAATGGCGGTGTGTGAAGTGAAAATTAAGGTATTGAACACATAGAATGGAGGTGTGTGAACTCATAGATTGGAGGTGTGAAGTCATGGAATGGAGGTGTGTGAAGTCAAAGAATGGAGGTGTGTGAAGTCAAAAAATAGAGGTGTGTGAAGTCACAGAATGGAGGTGTGGGAAGTCACAGATTGGAAGTGTGTGAAGTCAAAACGGGGGAGTGTGAAGTCAAAAAGGTGGTGTGTGAAGTCACAAATGGAGGTGTGTGAAGTCACAGAATGGAGGTATGTGAACTCAGAATGGAGGTGTGTGAAGTCATAGATGGAGGTGTGGGAAGTCATAGCATGGAGGTGTGTGAAATTATAGAAAGGAGTTTTGTAAACTCACAGAATGGACTGTGTGAAGTCAGAATGGAGGTGTGTGAAGTCATAGAATGGAGGTGTGTGAAGTCAGAATGGAGGTGTGTGAACTCATATAATGGAGGAGTGTGAATTCACAATGGAGGTGTGTGAAATCATAGAATGGAGGTGTGTGAAGTCACAAAATGGAGGTGTGTGAAATGATAGAATGTATGTGTGTGAAGTCATAGAATGGATGTTTGAGAAGTAAGAATGAAGGTGTGTGAAGTCAAAGAATTGAGGTGTGTGACGTCACAGAATGGAGTTGTGTGAAGTCATAGAATGGATCTGTGTGAAGTCACAGAATGGAGGTGTGTGAAGTCACATAATGGAGGTGTGTGAAGTCGTAGAATGGAGGTGTGTGAAGTCATAGAATGGATGCTTGTGAAGTAAGAATGAAGGTGTGTGAAGTCATAGAATAGTGGTGTGTGAAGTCAAAGAATGGAGGTGTGTGAAGTCATAGAATGGAGGTGTGTGAAGTCATAGAATGGAGGTGTGTGAAGTCACAGAATGGAGGTGTGTGAAGTCAGAATAGAGGTGTGAAGTCGCTGAATGGAGTTGGGTGAAGTCATAGAAAGGAGGTGTGGGAAGTCATAGAATGGAGGAGTGTGAAGTCATAGAGTGGAGGTGAGTGAAGTCACATTCGATGTCTATGAAGTCATAGAATGGAGGTGTGTGAAGTCAGAATGGAGGTGTGTGAAGTCATAGAATGGAGATGTGTTAACTCATAGAATGGAGGTGTGTGACGTCACAATGGAAGTGTGTGAAGTCATAGAATGGAGGTGTGTAGTCACAGAAGGGAGGTGTGTGAAGTCATAGAATGGAGGTGTGTGAAGTCAGAATGGAGGTGTGTGAAGTCATAGATGGACGTGTGTGAAATCATAGTATGGAGGTGTGTGAAATCATAGAATGGAGGTTTGTGAAGTCTCAGAATGAAGCTGTGTGAAGTCAGAATGGCAGTGAGTGAAGGCATAGAATGGAGGTGTGTGAAGTCAAAATGGAAGTGTGTGAAATCATAGAATCGTGGTGTGTGAGGTCACAATGGAGGTGTGTGAAGTCATAGAATAGAGGTGTGTGAAATCACAGAATGGAGGTGTGTGAAGTCATAGAATGGAGGTGTGTGAAGTCATAGAATGGAGGTGTGTGAAGTCACAGAATGAAGGTGTGTGAAGTCACAGAACGGAGGGGTGTGAACTCAGAATGGAGGTAGGTGAAGGCAAAGAATGGAGGTGTGTGAAGTCATACAATGTAGGAGTGTGAAGTCACAGAATGGAGGTGTGTGAAGTCACAGAATGGAGGTGTGTGAACTCAGAATGGAGGTGTGTGAAGCCACAGAATGGAGGTGTGTGAAGTCCTAGAATGGAGGTGTGTGAACTCACAGAATGGAGGTTTGAGAAGTCATAGAATGGAGGTGTGTGAAGTCAGAGAATGGATGTTTCTGAAGTAAGAATGAAGGTGTGTGAACTCATAGAATGGAGGTGTGTGAAGTCATGGAATGGAGGTGTGTGAAGTCAAAGAATGGGGGTGTGTGAAGTGAAACAATAGAGGTGTGTGAAGTCACAGAATGGAGGTGTGTGAAGTCACAGAATGGAAGTGTGTGAAGTCAAAACGGAGGTGTGTGAAGTCACAGAATGGAGGTGTGTGAAGTCACAGAATGGAGGGGTGTGATCTCAGAATGGAGGTAGGTGAAGTCAAAGAATGGAGGTGTGTGAAGTCATACAATGTAGGTGTGTGAAGTCACAGAATGGAGGTGTGTGAATTCATAGAATGGAGGTGTGTGAAGTCATAGAATGGAGGTGTGTGAAGTCATAGAATGGAGGTGTGTGAAGTCACAGAATGGAGGTGTGTGAAGTCACAGAATGGAGGTGTGTGAACTCACAATGGAGGTGTGTGAAGTCACATAATGGAGATGTGTGAAATCATAGAATTGAAGTGTGTGAAGTCATAGAATGGAGGTGTGTGAAGTCAAAATGGTGGTGTGTGAAGTCACAGAATGGAGGTGTGTGAACTCAGAATGGAGGTGTGTGAAGTCACAGAAGGGAGGTTTATGAAGTCATATAATGGAGGTGTGTGAAGTCATAGAATGGATGTTTGTGAAGTAAGAATGAAGGTGTGTGAAGTCATAGAATGGAGGTGTGTGAAGTCATAGAATGGAGGTGTGTGAATTCATAGAATGGAGGTGTGTGAAGTCACAGAATGGAGGTTTGTGTACTCAAAATGGAGGTGTTTGAAGTCAAAGAATGGAGGTGTGTGAAGTCATAGAATGGAAGTGTGTGAAGTCATAGAATGGAGGTGTGTGAATTCATAGAATGGAGGTGTGTGAAGTCACAGAATGGAGTTTTGTGTACTCAAAATGGAGGTGTTTGAAGTCAAAGAATGGAGGTGTGTGAAGCATATAATGGAAGTGTGTGAAGTCATAAAATGGAGGTGTGTGAATTCATAGAATGGAGGTGTGTGAAGTCACAATGGAGTTGTGTGAAGTCATAGAATGGTTGTTTTTGATGTCAACGCATTTAGGTGTGTGAAGTCATAGAATGGAGGTGTGTGAAGTCAGATTGGAGGTGTGTGAAATCACAGGATGGAGGTGTGTCAACTCAGAAATGAGGTGTGTGAAGTCATAGAATGGAGGTGTGTGAAGTCATAGAATGGAGGTATGTGAAATCATAGAATGGAGGTGTGTGAAGTCAAAGAATTGAGGTGTGTGAAGTCAGAATGGAGGTGTGTGAAGTCATAGAATGGAAGTGTGTGAAGTCATAGAATGGAGGTGTGTGAAATCATAGAATGGAGGTGTGTGAAGTCAAAGAATTGAGGTGTGTGAAGTCAGAATGGAGGTGTGTGAAGTCATAGAATGGAAGTGTGTGAAGCCATAGAATGGAGGTCTGTGAACTCAGAATGGGGGTTTGTAAAGTCATAGAATGGAGGTGTGTGAACTCAGAATGGAGGTGTGTGAAGTCACAGAATGGAGGTGTGTGAAGTCATAGAATGGAGGTGTGTGAAATCACAGAATGGAGGTGTGTGAATTCATAGAATGGAGGTGTGTGAAGTCATAGGATCGAGGTGTGTGAAGTCACAGAATGGAGGTGTGTGAAGTCACAGAATGGAGGTGTGTGAAGTCACAGAAAGGAGGTGTGTGAACTCAGAATGGAGGTGTGTGAAGCCACAGAATGGAGGTGTGTGAAGTCCTAGAATGGAGGTGTGTGAACTCACAGAATGGAGGTTTGTGAAGTCATAGAATGGAGGTGTGTGAAGTCAGAGAATGGATGTTTCTGAAGTAAGAATGAAGGTGTGTGAAGTCATAGAATGGAGGTGTGTGAAGTCAAATTGGAGGTGTGTGAACTCATAGAATGGAGGTGTGTGAACTCATAGAATGGAGGTGTGTGAAGTCATGGAATGGAGGTGTGTGAAGTCAAAGAGTGGGGGTGTGTGAAGTGAAACAATAGAGGTGTGTGAAGTCACAGAATGGAGGTGTGTGAAGTCACAGAATGGAAGTGTGTGAAGTCAAAACGGAGGTGTGTGAAGTCACAGAATGGAGGTGTGTGAAGTCACAGAATGGAGGTGTGTGAAGTCAAAAAGGTGGTGTGTGAAGTCAAAGAATGGAGGTGTGTGAAGTCATAGAATGGAGGTGTGTGAAGTCACAGAATGGAGGTGTGTGAAGTCAGAATGAAGGTGTGTGAAGTCACAGAATGGAGGTGTGTGAAGTCACAGAATGGATGTTTGTGAAGTAAGAATGAAGGTGTTAGAAGTCATAGAGTGGAGGTGTGTGAAGTCACAGAATGGAGGTGTGTGAAGTCATAGATTGGAGGAGTGTGAAGTCATAGAATTGAGGTGTGTGAAGTCATAGAATGAAGGTGTGGGAAGTCATAAAATGGAGGTGTGTGAACTCATAGAATGGAGGTGTGTGAAGTCAAAATGGAGTTGTGTGAAGTCATAGAATGGTGCTTTTTGATGTCAACGAATGGAGGTGTGTGAAGTCATAGAATGGAGGTGTGTGAAGTCAGATTGGAAGTGTGAGAAATCACAGAATGGAGGTGTGTGAAGTCACAGAATTAAGGTGTGTGAAGTCAGAATGGAGGTGTGTGAAGTCAGAATGGAGGTGAGTGAAGTCATAGAATGGAGGTGTGTGAAGTCATAGAATGGAGGTGTGTGAACTCAGAATGGAGGTTTGTGAAGTCATAGAATGGAGGTGTCTGAACTCAGAATGGAGGTGTGTGAAGTCACAGAATAGAGGTGGGTGAAGTCATAGAATGGAGGTTTGTGAAATCACAGAATGGAGGTGTGTTAATTCATTGAATGGAGGTATGTGAAGTCATAGGATCGAGGTGTGTGAAGTCACAGAATGGAGGTGTGTGAAGTCACAGAATGGAGGTGTGTGAAGTCACAGAATGGAGGTGTGTGAACTCAGAATGTAGGTGTGTGAAGCCACAGAATGGAGGTGTATGAAGTCATAGAATGGAAGTGTGTGAAGTCATAGAAAGGAGGTGTGTGAACTCAGAATGGAGGTGTGTGAAGTCACAGAATGGAGGTTTGTGAAGTCATAGAATGGAGGTGTGTGAAGTCACAGAATGGAGGTTTGTGAAGACATACAAAGGAGGTGTGTGAAGTCATAGAATGGATGTTTCTAAAGTAAGACTGAATGTGTGTGAAGTCATAGAATGGAGGTGTGTGAAGTGAAAATTAAGGTGTGTGAACTCATAGAATGGAGGTGTGTGAACTCATAGATTGGAGATGTGAAGTCATGGAATGGAGGTGTGTGAAGTCAAAGAATGGAGGTGTGTGAAGTCAAACAATAGAGGTGTGTGAAGTCACAGAATGGAGTTGTGGGAAGTCACAGATTGGAAGTGTGTGAAGTCAAAACGGGGGAGTGTGAAGTCAAAAAGGTGGTGTGTGAAGTCACGAATGGAGGTGTGTGAAGTCACAGAATGGAGGTATGTGAAGTCAGAATGGAGGTGTGTGAAGTCATAGATGGAGGTGTGGGAAGTCATAGCATGGAGGTGTGTGAAATTATAGAAAGGAGTTTTGTAAACTCACAGAATGGACTGTGTGAAGTCAGAATGGAGGTGTGTGAAGTCATAGAATGGAGGTGTGTGAAGTCAGAATGGAGGTGTGTAAACTCATAGAATGGAGGTGTGTGAAATCACAATGGAGGTGTGTGAAATCATAGAATGGAGGTGTGTGAAGTCACAAAATGGAGGTGTGTGAATTGATAGAATGTATGTGTGTGAAGTCATAGAATGGATGTTTGTGAAGTAAGAATGAAGGTGTGTGAAGTCAAAGAATTGAGGTGTGTGACGTCACAGAATGGAGTTGTGTGAAGTCAAAGAATGGATCTGTGTGAAGTCACAGAATGGAGGTGTGTGAAGTCACATAATGGAGGTGTGTGAAGTCGTAGAATGGAGGTGTGTGAAGTCATAGAATGGATCTGTGTGAAGTCACAGAATGGAGGTGTGTGAAGTCACATAATGGAGGTGTGTGACGTCACAGAATGGAGTTGTGTGAAGTCATAGAATGGATCTGTGTGAAGTCACAGAATGGAGGTGTGTGAAGTCACAGAATGGAGGTGTGTGAAGTCAGAATAGAGGTGTGAAGTCGCTGAATGGAGTTGGGTGAAGTCATAGAAAGGAGGTGTGGGAAGTCACAGAATGGAGGAGTGTGAAGTCATAGAGTGGAGGTGAGTGAAGTCACATTCGATGTCTATGAGGTCATAGAATGGAGGTGTGTGAAGTCAGAATGGAGTTGTGTGAAGTCATAGAATGGAGATGTGTTAACTCATAGAATGGAGGTGTGTGACGTCACAATGGAAGTGTGTGAAGTCATAGAATGGAGGTGTGTGAAGTCACAGAAGGGAGGTGTGTGAAGTCATAGAATGGAGGTGTGTGAAGTCAGAATGGAGGTGTGTGAAGTCATAGATGGACGTGTGTGAAATCATAGTATGGAGGTGTGTGAAATCATAGAATGGAGGTTTGTGCAGTCTCAGAATGAAGCTGTGTGAAGTCAGAATGACAGTGAGTGAAGGCATAGAATGGAGGTGTGTGAAGTCAAAATGGAAGTGTGTGAAATCATAGAATCGTGGTGTGTGAGGTCACAATGGAGGTGTGTGAAGTCATAGAATAGAGGTGTGTGAAATCACAGAATGGAGGTGTGTGAAGTCATAGAATGGAGGTGTGTGAAGTCATAGAACGGAGGTGTGTGAAGTCACAGAATGAAGGTGTGTGAAGTCACAGAATGGAGGGGTGTGAACTCAGAATGGAGGTAGGTGAAGGCAAAGAATGGAGGTGTGTGAAGTCATACAATGTAGGTGGGTGAAGTCACAGAATGGAGGTGTGTGAATTCATAGAATGGAGGTGTGTGAAGTCATAGAATGGAGGTGTGTGAAGTCATAGAATGGAGGTGTGTGAAGTCACAGAACGGAGGTGTGTGAAGTCACAGAATGGAGGTGTGTGAACTCACAATGGAGGTGTGTGAAGTCACAGAATGGAGGTGTGTGAAGTCATAGAAATGAAGTGTGTGAAGTCATAGAATGGAGGTGTGTGAAGTCAAAATGGAGGTGTGTGAAGTCACAGAATGGAGGTGTGTGAACTCAGAATGGAGGTGTATGAAGTCACAGAAGGGAGGTTTATGAAGTCATATAATGGAGGTGTGTGAACTCATAGAATGGAGGTGTGTGAAGTCATGGAATGGAGGTTTGTGAAGTCAGAATGGAGGTGTGAGAAGTCACAGAATGGAGGTGTGTGAATTCAGAATGGAGGTGAGTGAAGTCATAGAATGGAGGTGTGTGAAGTCAGAATGGAGGTGTGAGAAGTCACAGAATGGAGGTGTGTGAATTCAGAATGGAGGTGAGTGAAGTCATAGAATGGAGGTGTGTGAAGTCATAGAATGGAGGTGTGTGAAATCATACAATGGAGGTGTCTGAAATCATAGAATGGAGGTGTTTGAAGTCACAGAATGGAGGTGTGTGAAGTCAGAATGGAGGTGTGTGAAGTCATAGAATTGAGGTGTTTGAAATCAGAACGGAGGTGTGTGAACTCATAGAACGGAGGTGTGTGAAATCACAATGGAGGTGTGTGAAGTCATAGAATGGAGGTGTGTGAAGTTACAGAATGCAGGTGTGTGAAGTCATAGAATGGAGGTGTGTGAAGTCATAGAATGGAGGTGTGTGAAGTCAGAATATAGGTGTGTGAAATCACAGAATTGAGGTGTGTGAACACAGAATGGAGGTTTGTGAAGTCACATAATGGATGTGTGTGAAGTCATAGAATAGATGTGTGTGAAGTCATACAATGGATGTTTGTGAAGAAAGAATGAAGGTGTGTGAAGTCATACAATAGAGGTGTGTGAAGGGAAAAATGGAGGTGTGTGAAGTCATAGAATGGATGTGTGAAGTCATAGAATGGAGGTGTGTGAAGTCATAGAATGGAGGTGTGTGAAGTCAAAGAATGGAGCTGTGTGAAGTCAGAATGGCGGTGTGTGAAGGCATAGAATGGAGGTGTGTGAAGTCAGAATGGAGGTGTGTGAAATCATAGTATCATGGTGTGTGAAGTCACAATGGAGGTGTGTGAAGTCATGGAATGGAGGTGCGTGAAGTCACAGAATGGAGGTGTCTGAAGGCATAGAATGGAGGTGTGTGAAGTCATCGAATGGAGGTGTGTGAAGTCACAGAATGGAGGTGTGTGAAGTCACAGAATGGAGGTGTGTGAACTCACAATGGAGGTGCGTGAAGTCACAGAATGGAGGTGAGTGAAGTCACAGAATGGAGGTGTGAGAATTCATAGAATTGAAGTGTGTGAAGCCATAGAATGGAGGTGTGTGAAGTCAAAATGGAGGGGTGTGAAGTCACAGAATGGAGGTGTGTGAACTCAAAATGGAGGTGTGTGAAGTCACAGAATGGAGGTTTGTGAAATCATATAATGGAGATGTGTGAAGTCATAGAATGGATGTTTCTGAAGTAAGAATGAAGGTGTGTGAAGTCATAGAATGGAGTTGTGTGAAGTCAAAATGAAGGTGTGTGAACTCATAGAATGGAGGTGTGTGAATTCACAGAATGGAGGTGTGTGAAGTCATGGAATGGATGTGTGTGAAGTCAGAATGGAGGTGTGAGAAGTCACAGAATGGAGGTGTGTGAATTCAGAATGGAGGTGAGTGAAGTCATAGAATGGAGGTGTGTGAAGTCAGAATGGAGGTGTGAGAAATCACAGAATGGAAGTGTGTGAATTCAGAATGGATATGAGTGAAGTCATAGAATGGAGGTGTGTGAAGTCATAGAATTGAGGTGTGTGAAATCATACAATGGAGGTGTCTGAAATCAGAGAATGGAGGTGTTTGAAGTCACAGAATGGAGGTGTGTGAAGTCAGAATTTAGGTGTGTGAAGTCATAGAATTGAGGTGTCTGAAGTCACAAAATGCAGGAGTGTGAAGTCATAGAATGGAGGTGGGAGAGTCATAGAATGGAGGTGTGTGAAATCATAGAATGGAGGTGTGTGAAGTTAAAATGGAAGTGTTTGAAGTCACAGAATTGAGGTATGTGAAGACACAGAATAGAGGTGTGTGAAGTCAGAATGGACGTGTGTGAAGTCACAGAATGGATGTGTGTGAAGTCATGGAATGGAGTTGTGTGAAGTCATAGAATTTAGGTGTTTGAAGTCATAGAATGGAGGTGTGTGAAGTCACAGAATGGAGGTGTGTGAAGTCATAGAATGGAGTTGTGTGAAATCATAGAATGGAAGTGTGTGAAATCATAGAATGGAGGTGTGTGAAGTCACAGAATTGAGGTGTGTGAAGTCAGAATGGAGGTGTGTGAAGTCAGAATGGAGGTGAGTGAAGTCATAGAATGGAGGTGTGTGAAATCATAGAATGGAAGTGTGTGAAGTCACAGAATGGAGGTGTGTGAAGTCATAGAGAGGAGGTATGTGAAATCACAGGATGGAGGTGTGTGAATTCATAGAATGGAGGTGTGTGAAGTCACAGAATGGAGGTGTGTGAACTCAGAATGGAGGTGTGTGAAGTCATAGATGGAGGTGTGTGAAGTCATAGTATGGAGGTGTGTGAAATCATAGAATGGATTTTTGTGAAGTCACACAATGGAGCTGTGTGAAGTCAGAATGGATGTGTGTGAAGTCATAGAATGGAGGTGTGTGAAGTCAGAATGGAGGTGTGTGAACTCATAGAATGGAAGTGTGTGAAGTCACAATGGAGGTGTGTGAAGGCATAGAATTCAGCTGTGTGAAGTCACAGAATGGAGGTGTGTGAAGTCATAGAATGGAGGTTTGTGAAATCACAGAATGCAGGTGTGTTAATTCATAGAATGGAGGTGTGTGAAGTCATAGGATCGAGGTGTGTGAAGTCACAGAATGGAGGTGTGTGAAGTCACAGAATGGAGGTGTGTGAAGTCAGAATGTATGTGTGTTAAGCCACAGAATTGAGGTGTGTGAAGTCATAGAATGGAAGTGTGTGAAGTCATAGAAAGGAGGTCTGTGACCTCAGAATGGAGGAGTGTGAAGTCACAGAATGGAGGTTTGTGAAGTCATAGAATGGAGGTGTGTGAAGTCAGAGAATGGATGTTTCTGAAGTAAGAATGAAGGTGTGTGAAGTCATAGAATGGAGGTGTGTGAAGTCAAATTGGAGGTGTGTGAACTCATAGATTGGAGGTGTGTGAACTCATAGAATGGAGGTTTGTGAAGTCATGGAATGGCGGTGTGTGAAGTCAAAGAATGGAGGTGTGTGAAGTGAAACAATAGAGTTGTGTGAAGTCACAGAATGGAGGTGTGTGAAGTCAGAATGTATTGTGTGAACTCATAGACTGGAGGTGTGTGAAGTCACAATGGAGGTGTGTGAAATCTTAGAATGGAGGTGTGTGAAGTCAAAAAATGGAGGTGTGTGAAGTCATAGAATGGAGGTGTGTGGAATCATAGAATGGAGTTTTGTGAAGTCACAGAATGGAGCTGTGTGAAGTCAGAATATAGTTGTGTGAACTCATAGAAAGGAGGTGTGTGAAGTCACAATGGAGGTGTGTGAAATCTTAGAATGGAGGTGTGTGAAGTCATAGATGGAGGTGTGTGAAAACATAGTATGGAGGTGTGTGGAATCATAGAATGGAGTTTTGTGAAGTCACAGAATGGAGCTGTGTGAAGTCAGAATGGATTGTGTGAACTCATAGAATGGAGGTGTGTGAAGTCACAATGGAGGTGTGTGAAATCTTAGAATGGAGGTGTGTGAAGTCAAAAAATGGAGGTGTTTGAAGTCATAGAATGGAGGTGTGTGAAGTCATAGAATGGAGGTGTGTGACGTCACAGAATGGAGTTGTGTGAAGTCATAGAATGGAGGTGTGTGAAGTCAGAATGGAGGTGTGTGAAGTCACAGAATGGAGGTGTGTGAAGTCACAGAATGGAGGTGTGTGAACTCACAATGGAGGTGCGTGAAGTCACAGAATGGAGGTGAGTGAAGTCACAGAATGGAGGTGTGAGAATTCATAGAATTGAAGTGTGTGAAGCCATAGAATGGAGGTGTGTGAAGTCAAAATGGAGGGGTGTGAAGTCACAGAATGGAGGTGTGTGAACTCAAAATGGAGGTGTGTGAAGTCACAGAATGGAGGTTTGTGAAATCATATAATGGAGATGTGTGAAGTCATAGAATGGATGTTTCTGAAGTAAGAATGAAGGTGTGTGAAGTCATAGAATGGAGTTGTGTGAAGTCAAAATGAAGGTGTGTGAACTCATAGAATGGAGGTGTGTGAATTCACAGAATGGAGGTGTGTGAAGTCATGGAATGGATGTGTGTGAAGTCAGAATGGAGGTGTGAGAAGTCACAGAATGGAGGTGTGTGAATTCAGAATGGAGGTGAGTGAAGTCATAGAATGGAGGTGTGTGAAGTCAGAATGGAGGTGTGAGAAATCACAGAATGGAAGTGTGTGAATTCAGAATGGATATGAGTGAAGTCATAGAATGGAGGTGTGTGAAGTCATAGAATTGAGGTGTGTGAAATCATACAATGGAGGTGTCTGAAATCAGAGAATGGAGGTGTTTGAAGTCACAGAATGGAGGTGTGTGAAGTCAGAATTGAGGTGTGTGAAGTCATAGAATTGAGGTGTCTGAAGTCACAAAATGCAGGAGTGTGAAGTCATAGAATGGAGGTGGGAGAGTCATAGAATGGAGGTGTGTGAAATCATAGAATGGAGGTGTGTGAAGTCAAAATGGAAGTGTTTGAAGTCACAGAATTGAGGTATGTGAAGACACAGAATAGAGGTGTGTGAAGTCAGAATGGACGTGTGTGAAGTCACAGAATGGATGTGTGTGAAGTCATGGAATGGAGTTGTGTGAAGTCATAGAATTTAGGTGTTTGAAGTCATAGAATGGAGGTGTGTGAAGTCACAGAATGGAGGTGTGTGAAGTCATAGAATGGAGTTATGTTAAATCATAGAATGGAAGTGTGTGAAATCATAGAATGGAGGTGTGTGAAGTCACAGAATTGAGGTGTGTGAAGTCAGAATGGAGGTGTGTGAAGTCAGAATGGAGGTGAGTGAAGTCATAGAATGGAGGTGTGTGAAATCACAGAATGGAAGTGTGTGAAATCATAGAATGGAGGTGTGTGAAGTCACAGAATTGAGGAGTGTGAAGTCAGAATGGAGGTGTGTGAAGTCAGAATGGAGGTGAGTGAAGTCATAGAATGGAGGTGTGTGAAGTCATAGAGTGGAGGTGTGTGAAGTCACAGAATGGAGGTGTGTGAAGTCATAGAGAGGAGGTATGTGAAATCACAGGATGGAGGTGTGTGAATTCATAGAATGGAGGTGTGTGAAGTCACAGAATGGAGGTGTGTGAACTCAGAATGGAGGTGTGTGAAGTCATAGATGGAGGTGTGTGAAGTCATAGTATGGAGGTGTGTGAAATCATAGAATGGATTTTTGTGAAATCACACAATGGAGCTCTGTGAAGTCAGAATGGATGTGTGTGAAGTCATAGAATGGAGGTGTGTGAAGTCAGAATGGAGGTGTGTGAACTCATAGAATGGAAGTGTGTGAAGTCACAATGGAGGTGTGTGAAGGCATAGAATTCAGCTGTGTGAAGTCACAGAATGGAGGTGTGTGAAGTCATAGAATGGAGGTTTGTGAAATCACAGAATGCAGGTGTGTTAATTCATAGAATGGAGGTGTGTGAAGTCATAGGATCGAGGTGTGTGAAGTCACAGAATGGAGGTGTGTGAAGTCACAGAATGGAGGTGTGTGAAGTCAGAATGTATGTGTGTTAAGCCACAGAATGGAGGTGTGTGAAGTCATAGAATGGAAGTGTGTGAAGTCATAGAATGGAGGTGTGTGAAGTCAGAATGTAGGTGTGTGAAGTCACAGAATGGAGGTTTGTGAAGTCATAGAATGGAGGTGTGTGAAGTCAGAGAATGGATGTTTCTGAAGTAAGAATGAAGGTGTGTGAAGTCATAGAATGGAGGTGTGTGAAGTCAAATTGGAGGTGTGTGAACTCATAGATTGGAGGTGTGTGAACTCATAGAATGGAGGTTTGTGAAGTCATGGAATGGCGGTGTGTGAAGTCAAAGAATGGAGGTGTGTGAAGTGAAACAATAGAGTTGTGTGAAGTCACAGAATGGAGGTGTGTGAAGTCAGAATGTATTGTGTGAACTCATAGACTGGAGGTGTGTGAAGTCACAATGGAGGTGTGTGAAATCTTAGAATGGAGGTGTGTGAAGTCAAAAAATGGAGGTGTGTGAAGTCATAGAATGGAGGTGTGTGGAATCATAGAATGGAGTTTTGTGAAGTCACAGAATGGAGCTGTGTGAAGTCAGAATATAGTTGTGTGAACTCATAGAAAGGAGGTGTGTGAAGTCACAATGGAGGTGTGTGAAATCTTAGAATGGAGGTGTGTGAAGTCATAGATGGAGGTGTGTGAAAACATAGTATGGAGGTGTGTGGAATCATAGAATGGAGTTTTGTGAAGTCACAGAATGGAGCTGTGTGAAGTCAGAATGGATTGTGTGAACTCATAGAATGGTGGTGTGTGAAGTCACAATGGAGGTGTGTGAAATCTTAGAATGGAGGTGTGTGAGGTCAAAAAATGGAGGTGTTTGAAGTCATAGAATGGAGGTGTGTGAAGTCATAGAATGGATTTTTGTGAAATAATAATGAAGGTGTGTGAAGTCATAGAATGGAGGTGTGTGACGTCACAGAATGGAGTTGTGTGAAGTCATAGAATGGAGGTGTGTGAAGTCAGAATGGAGGTGTGTGAAGTCACAGAATTGAGGTGTGTAAACACAGAATGCAGGTGTGTGAATCACAGAATGGAGGTGTGTGAAATCATAGAATGGAGGTGTGTGAAGTCATAGAATGGATGTTTGTGAAGTAAGAATGAAGGTGTGTGAAGTTATAGAATAGAGGGGTGTGAAGTCAAAGAATGGAGGTGTGTGAAGTCACAGAATGGAGGTGTGTGAATTCACACAATGGAGGTGTGTGAAGTCTCGAATGGAGGTGTGCGGTCATAGAAGGAAGGTGGGTGAAGTCATAGAAAGAAGGTGTGGGAAGTCATAGAATGGAGTAGTGTGAAGTCATACATTGGAGGTGACTGAAGACAAAAAATTCGAGGTCTGTGAAGTCATAGAATGGAGGTGTGTAAAGTCAGAATGGAGGTGTGTGAAGTCATAGAATGGAGATTTGTGAATTCAGAGAATGGAGGTGTGTGACGTCAGAATTGAAGTGTGTGAAGTCATAGAATGGAGGTGTCTGAAGTCACAGAATGGAGGTGTGTGAAGTCATACAACGGAGGTGAGTGAAGTCAGAATGGAGGTGTGTGAAGTTACAGAATGGAGGTGTGTGAACTCAGAATGGAGGTGTGTGAAGTCATAGATGGAGGTGTGTGAAGTCATAGTATGGAGGTGTGTGAAATCATAGAATAGATTTTTGTGAAGTCACACAGTGGTGCTGTGTGAAGTCAGAATGGATGTGTGTGAAGTCATAGAATGGAGGTGTGTGAAGTCAGAATGGAGGTGTGTGAACTCATAGAATGGAAGTGTGTGAAGTCACAATGGAGGTGTGTGAAGGCATAGAATTTAGGTGTGTGAAATCACAAAATGGAGGTGTGTGAAGTCATAGAATGGAGGTGTGTGAAGTCATAGAATGGAGGTGTGTGAAGTCAGAATGGAGGTGTGTATAGTTACAGAATTGAGGTGTGTGAAGTCACAGAATGGATGTGTGTGAAGTCAGAATGAAGGTGTGTGAAGTCACAGAATGGAGGTGTGTGAAGTCACAGAATGGATGTTTGTGAAGTAAGAATGAAGGTGTTTGAAGTCATAGAGTGGAGTTGTGTGAAGTCACAGAATGGAGGTGTGTGAAGTCATAGAATGGAGGTGTGTGAAGTCATAGAATGGAAGTGTGTGAAGTCATAAAATGGAGGTGTGTGAACTCATAGAATGGAGGTGTGTGAAGTCAAAATTGAGTTGTGTGAAGTCATAGAATGCTGGTTTTTGATGTCAACGAATGGAGGTGTGTGAAGTCATAGAATGGAGGTGTGTGAAGTCATAGAATGGAGGTGTGTGAAGTCATAGAATTGAGGTGTGTGAAGTCATAGAATGGAGGTGTGTGAAGTCAAAAAATGGAGGTGTGTGAACTCATAGAATGGAGGTGTGTGAAGTCAAAATGGAGTTGTGTGAAGTCATAGAATGGTGGTTTTTGATGTCAACGAATGGAGGTGTGTGAAGTCACAGAATGGAGGTGTGTGAAGTCATAGAATGGAGGTGTGTGAAGTCATAGAATTGAGGTGTGTGAAGTCATACAATGAAGGTGTGTGAAGTCAGAATGGAGGTGTGTGAAGTCACAGAATGGAGGTGTGTGAACTCAGAATGGAGGAGTGTGAAGTCATAGATGGAGGTGTGTGAAGACATAGTATGGAGGTGTGTGGAATCATAGAATGGAGTTTTGTGAAGTCACAGAATGGAGGTGTGTGAAGTCAGAATGGATTGTGTGAACTCATAGACTGGAGGTGTGTGAAGTCACAATGGAGGTGTGTGAAATCTTAGAATGCAGGTGTGTGAAGTCAAAAAATGGAGGTGTGTGATGTCATAGAATGGAGGTGTGTGGAATCATAGAATGGAGTTTTGTGAAGTCACAGAATGGAGCTGTGTGAAGTCAGAATGGAGTTGTGTGAACTCATAGAATGGATGTGTGTGAAGTCACAATGGAGGTGTGTGAAATCTTAGAATGGAGGTGTGTGAAGTCATAGATGGAGGTGTGTGAAGGCATAGTATGGAGGTGTGTGGAATCATAGAATGGAGTTTTGTGAAGTCACAGAATGGAACTGTGTGAAGTCAGAATGGATTGTGTGAACTCATAGATTGGAGGTGTGTGAAGTCACAATGGAGGTGTGTGAAATCTTAGAATGGAGGTGTGTGAAGTCAAAAAATGGAGGTGTGTGAAGTCATAGAATGGAGGTGTGTGAAGTCATAGAATGGATTTTTGTGAAATAATAATGAAGGTGTGTGAAGTCATAGAATGGAGGTGTGTGACGTCACAGAATGGAGTTGTGTGAAGTCATAAAATGGAGGTGTGTGAAGTCAGAATGGAGGTGTGTGAAGTCACAGAATTGAGGTGTGTGAACACAGAATGCAGGTGTGTGAATCACAGAATGGAGGTGTGTGAAATCATAGAATGGAGGTGTGTGAAGTCATAGAATGGATGTTTGTGAAGTAAGAATGAAGGTGTGTGAAGTCATAGAATAGAGGGGTGTGAAGTCATAGAGTGGAGGTGAGTGAAGTCACAGATTCGAGGTCTGTGAAGTCATAGAATGGAGGTGTGTGAAGTCACAGAATGAAGTCATAGAATGGAGGTGTGTGAAGTCAAAATGGAGGTGTGTGAACTCATAGAATGGTGGTGTGTGAACTCATAGAATGGAGGTGTGTGAAGTCATGGAATGGAGGTGTGTGAAGTCCAAGAATGGAGCTGTGTGAAGTCAAAGAATGGAGGTGTGTGAACTCACAGACTGGAGGTTGCCGGGGCCAACCGGCGGCAAACCTGGGTTCGCAGATTGGGGTTCCTGAAATCAGGGGCTAGGACTAGCAAGAAAGAGAAGAGAGACAGACACAGCGGGTCCGGGATGTCCGCAGTCCAGGTAAAGACTGCCGATACTGCCTGTTTATTTTCCACTCCCCCTTCTTCCCTCCTCCTGACCCAGGAACCTCCAGGTGTTACATTCATATGGTAATTCTCAGGTCATGTACATAGAATAGGGCCAGAAAGGAATAAGTCAATAAAGCCATCGTCTGATACAAGCCAAGGTACAGATTGATTCCACTCTGGCTCACAACAGGAGGTGTGTGAAGTCACAGAATTGAAGTGTGTGAAGTCAAAATGGAGGTGTGTGAAGTCACAGAATGGAGGTCTGTGAAGCCACAGAATTGAGGTGTGTGAAGTCAGAATGGAGGTGTGTGAAGTCAGAATGGAGGTGTGTGAAGTCATAGAATGGAGGTGTGTGAAGTCATAGAATGAAGGTGTGTGAAGTCATAGAATGGAGGACTGTGAACTCAGAATGGAGGTTTGTGAAGTCATAGAATGGAGGTGTGTGAAGTCACAGAATGGAGGTGTGTGAAGTCATAGAATGGAGGTGTGTGAAGTCACAGAATGGAGGTGTGTGAAGTCATAGAATGGAGGTGTGTGAAGTCATAGAATGAAGGTGTCTGAAGTCATAGAATGGAGGACTGTGAACTCAGAATGGAGGTTTGTGAAGTCATAGAATGGAGGTGTGTGAAGTCACAGAACGGAGGTGTGTGAAGTCATGGAATGGAGGTGTGTGAAGTCATGGAATGGAGGTAAGTGAAGTCAAAGAATGGAGGTGTGTGAAGTGAAACAATAGAGGTGTGTGAAGTCACAGAATGGAGGTGTGTGAAGTCACAGAATGGAAGTGTGTGAAGTCAAAACGGAGGTGTGTGAAGTCACAGAATGGAGGTGTGTGAAGTCACAGAATGGAGGTGTGTGAAGTCAAAAAGGTGGGTGTGAAGTCACAGAATGGAGGTGTGTGTAGTCATAGAATGGAGGTGTGTGAAATCATAGAATGGAGGTGTGTGAAGTCAGAATGGAGGTGTGTGAAGTCACAGAATTGAGGTGTGTGAAGTCACAGAATGGAGGTGTGTGAAGTCAGAATGAAGGTGTGTGAAGTCACAGAATGGAGGTGTGTGAACTCACAGAATGGATGTTTGCGACGTAAGAATGAAGATGTTTGAAGTCATAGAGTGGAGGTGTGTGAAGTCACAGAATGGAGGTGTGTGAAGTCACAGAATTGAGGTGTGTGAACACAGAATGCAGGTGTGTGAATCACAGAATGGAGGTGTGTGAAATCATAGAATGGAGGTGTGTGAAGTCATAGAATGGATGTTTGTGAAGTAAGAATGAAGGTGTGTGAAGTCATAGAATAGAGGGGTGTGAAGTCATAGAGTGGAGGTGAGTGAAGTCACAGATTCGAGGTCTGTGAAGTCATAGAATGGAGGTGTGTGAAGTCACAGAATGAAGTCATAGAATGGAGGTGTGTGAAGTCAAAATGGAGGTGTGTGAACTCATAGAATGGTGGTGTGTGAACTCATAGAATTGAGGTGTGTGAAGTCATGGAATGGAGGTGTGTGAAGTCCAAGAATGGAGGTGTGTGAAGTCAAAGAATGGATTTGTGTGAACTCACAGACTGGAGGTTGCCGGGGCCAACCGGCGGCAAACCTGGGTTCGCAGATTGGGGTTCCTGAAATCAGGGGCTAGGACTAGCAAGAAAGAGAAGAGAGACAGACACAGCGGGTCCGGGATGTCCGCAGTCCAGGTAAAGACTGCCGATACTGCCTGTTTATTTTCCACTCCCCCTTCTTCCCTCCTCCTGACCCAGGAACCTCCAGGTGTTACATTCATATGGTAATTCTCAGGTCATGTACATAGAATAGGGCCAGAAAGGAATAAGTCAATAAAGCCATCGTCTGATACAAGCCAAGGTACAGATTGATTCCACTCTGGCTCACAACAGGAGGTGTGTGAAGTCACAGAATTGAAGTGTGTGAAGTCAAAATGGAGGTGTGTGAAGTCACAGAATGGAGGTCTGTGAAGCCACAGAATTGAGGTGTGTGAAGTCAGAATGGAGGTGTGTGAAGTCAGAATGGAGGTGTGTGAAGTCATAGAATGGAGGTGTGTGAAGTCATAGAATGAAGGTGTGTGAAGTCATAGAATGGAGGACTGTGAACTCAGAATGGAGGTTTGTGAAGTCATAGAATGGAGGTGTGTGAAGTCACAGAATGGAGGTGTGTGAAGTCATAGAATGGAGGTGTGTGAAGTCACAGAATGGAGGTGTGTGAAGTCATAGAATGGAGGTGTGTGAAGTCATAGAATGAAGGTGTCTGAAGTCATAGAATGGAGGACTGTGAACTCAGAATGGAGGTTTGTGAAGTCATAGAATGGAGGTGTGTGAAGTCACAGAACGGAGGTGTGTGAAGTCATGGAATGGAGGTGTGTGAAGTCATGGAATGGAGGTAAGTGAAGTCAAAGAATGGAGGTGTGTGAAGTGAAACAATAGAGGTGTGTGAAGTCACAGAATGGAGGTGTGTGAAGTCACAGAATGGAAGTGTGTGAAGTCAAAACGGAGGTGTGTGAAGTCACAGAATGGAGGTGTGTGAAGTCACAGAATGGAGGTGTGTGAAGTCAAAAAGGTGGGTGTGAAGTCACAGAATGGAGGTGTGTGTAGTCATAGAATGGAGGTGTGTGAAATCATAGAATGGAGGTGTGTGAAGTCAGAATGGAGGTGTGTGAAGTCACAGAATTGAGGTGTGTGAAGTCACAGAATGGAGGTGTGTGAAGTCAGAATGAAGGTGTGTGAAGTCACAGAATGGAGGTGTGTGAACTCACAGAATGGATGTTTGCGACGTAAGAATGAAGATGTTTGAAGTCATAGAGTGGAGGTGTGTGAAGTCACAGAATGGAGGTGTGTGAAGTCATAGAATGGAGGTGTGTGAAGTCATAGTATTGAGGTGTGTGAAGTCAAAATGGAGTTGTGTGAAGTCATAGAATGGTGGTTTTTGATGTCAACGAATGGAGGCGTGTGAAGTCATAGAATGGAGGTGTGTGAAGTCAGAATGGAGGTGTGTGAAGTCACAGAATTGAGGTGTGTGAAGTCACAGAATGGAGGTGTGTGAAGTCAGAATGAAGGTGTGTGAAGTCACAGAATGGAGGTGTGTGAACTCACAGAATGGATGTTTGTGAAGTAAGAATGAAGGCGTGTGAAGTCATAGAATGGAGGTGTGTGAAGTCATAGAATGGAAGTGTGTGAAATCATAGAATGGAGGTGTGTGAAGTCACAGAATTGAGGTGTGTGAAGTCAGAACGGAGGTGTGTGAAGTCAGAATGGAGGTGAGTGAAGTCATAGAATGGAGGTGTGTGAAGTCATAGAATGGAGGTCTGTGAACTCAGAATGGAGGTTTGTGAAGTCATAGAATGGAGGTGTGTGAACTCAGAATGGAGGTGTGTGAAGTCACAGAATAGAGGTGGGTGAAGTCATAGAATGGAGGTTTGTGAAATCACAGAATTGAGGTGTGTTAATTCATTGAAAGGAGGTATGTGAAGTCATAGGATCTAGGTGTGTGAAGTCACAGAATGGAGGTGTGTGAAGTCACAGAATGGAGGTGTGTGAAGTCACAGAATGGAGGTGTGTGAACTCAGAATGTAGGTGTGTGAAGCCACAGAATGGCAGTGTATGAAGTCATAGAATGGAAGTGTGTGAAGTCATAGAAAGGAGGTGTGTGAACTCAGAAATGGAGGTGTGTGAAGTCACAGAATTAAGGTGTGTGAAGTCAGAATGGAGGTGTGTGAAGTCAGAATGGAGGTGAGTGAAGTCATAGAATGGAGGTGTGTGAAGTCACAGAATTAAGGTGTGTGAAGTCAGAATGGAGGTGTGTGAAGTCAGAATGGAGGTGAGTGAAGTCATAGAATGGAGGTGTGTGAAGTCATAGAATGGAGGTGTGTGAACTCAGAATGGAGGTTTGTGAAGTCATAGAATGGAGGTGTGTGAACTAAGAATGGAGGTGTGTGAAGTCACAGAATAGAGGTGGTGAAGTCATAGAATGGAGGTGTGTGAACTCAGAATGAAGGTGTGTGAAGTCACAGAATAGAGGTGGGTGAAGTCATAGAATGGAGGTTTGTGAAATCACAGAATGGAGGTGTGTTAATTCATTGAAAGGAGGTATGTGAAGTCATAGGATCGAGGTGTGTGAAGTCACAGAATTGAGGTGTGTGAAGTCACAGAATGGAGGTGTGTGAAGTCACAGAATGGAGGTGTGTGAACTCAGAATGTAGGTGTGTGAAGCCACAGAATGGAAGTGTATGAAGTCATAGAATGGAAGTGTGTGAAGTCATAGAAAGGAGGTGTGTGAACTCAGAAATGAGGTGTGTGAAGTCACAGAATGGAGGTTTGTGAAGTCATAGAATGGAGGTGTGTGAAGTCACAGAATGGAGGTTTGTGAAGACATACAAAGGAGGTGTGTGAAGTCATAGAATGGATGTTTCTAAAGTAAGACTGAATGTGTGTGAAGTCATAGAATGGAGGTGTGTGAAGTGAAAATTAAGGTATGTGAACCCATAGAATGGAGGTGTGTGAACTCATAGATTGGAGGTGTGAAGTCATGGAATGGAGGTGTGTGAAGTCAAGGAATGGAGGTGTGTGAAGTCAAAAAATAGAGGTGTGTGAAGTCACAGAATGGAGGTGTGGGAAGTCACAGATTGGAAGTGTGTGAAGTCAAAACGGGGGAGTGTGAAGTCAAAAAGGTGGTGTGTGAAGTCACAAATGGAGGTGTGTGAAGTCACAGAATGGAGGTATGTGAACTCAGAATGGAGGTGTGTGAAGTCATAGATGGAGGTGTGGGAAGTCATAGCATGGAGGTGTGTGAAATTATAGAAAGGAGTTTTGTAAACTCACAGAATGGACTGTGTGAAGTCAGAATGGAGGTGTGTGAAGTCATAGAATGGAGGTGT
This sequence comes from Megascapheus bottae, assembly GCA_024803745.1. Lineage (NCBI taxonomy): Eukaryota > Metazoa > Chordata > Mammalia > Rodentia > Geomyidae > Megascapheus > Megascapheus bottae. The sequence goes on along the minus strand of JANJXV010000159.1, from coordinate 295,312 downwards.
GTGAAGTCAGAATGGAGGTGTGTGAACTCATATAATGGAGGTGTGTGAATTCACAATGGAGGTGTGTGAAATCATAGAATGGAGGTGTGTGAAGTCACAAAATGGAGGTGTGTGAAATGATAGAATGTATGTGTGTGAAGTCATAGAATGGATGTTTGAGAAGTAAGAATGAAGGTGTGTGAAGTCAAAGAATTGAGGTGTGTGACGTCACAGAATGGAGTTGTGTGAAGTCATAGAATGGATCTGTGTGAAGTCACAGAATGGAGGTGTGTGAAGTCACATAATGGAGGTGTGTGAAGTCGTAGAATGGAGGTGTGTGAAGTCATAGAATGGATGTTTGTGAAGTAAGAATGAAGGTGTGTGAAGTCATAGAATAGTGGTGTGTGAAGTCAAAGAATGGAGGTGTGTGTAGTCATAGAATGGAGGTGTGTGAAGTCATAGAATGGAGGTGTGTGAAGTCACAGAATGGAGGTGTGTGAAGTCAGAATAGAGGTGTGAAGTCGCTGAATGGAGTTGGGTGAAGTCATAGAAAGGAGGTGTGGGAAGTCATAGAATGGAGGAGTGTGAAGTCATAGAGTGGAGGTGAGTGAAGTCACATTCGATGTCTATGAAGTCATAGAATGGAGGTGTGTGAAGTCAGAATGGAGGTGTGTGAAGTCATAGAATGGAGATGTGTTAACTCATAGAATGGAGGTGTGTGACGTCACAATGGAAGTGTGTGAAGTCATAGAATGGAGGTGTGTAGTCACAGAAGGGAGGTGTGTGAAGTCATAGAATGGAGGTGTGTGAAGTCAGAATGGAGGTGTGTGAAGTCATAGATGGACGTGTGTGAAATCATGGTATGGAGGTGTGTGAAATCATAGAATGGAGGTTTGTGAAGTCTCAGAATGAAGCTGTGTGAAGTCAGAATGGCAGTGAGTGAAGGCATAGAATGGAGGTGTGTGAAGTCAAAATGGAAGTGTGTGAAATCGTAGAATCGTGGTGTGTGAGGTCACAATGGAGGTGTGTGAAGTCATAGAATGGAGGTGTGTGAAATCACAGAATGGAGGTGTGTGAAGTCATAGAATGGAGGTGTGTGAAGTCATAGAATGGAGGTGTGTGAAGTCACAGAATGAAGGTGTGTGAAGTCACAGAACGGAGGGGTGTGAACTCAGAATGGAGGTAGGTGAAGGCAAAGAATGGAGGTGTGTGAAGTCATACAATGTAGGAGTGTGAAGTCACAGAATGGAGGTGTGTGAAGTCACAGAATGGAGGTGTGTGAACTCAGAATGGAGGTGTGTGAAGCCACAGAATGGAGGTGTGTGAAGTCCTAGAATGGAGGTGTGTGAACTCACAGAATGGAGGTTTGAGAAGTCATAGAATGGAGGTGTGTGAAGTCAGAGAATGGATGTTTCTGAAGTAAGAATGAAGGTGTGTGAACTCATAGAATGGAGGTGTGTGAAGTCATGGAATGGAGGTGTGTGAAGTCAAAGAATGGGGGTGTGTGAAGTGAAACAATAGAGGTGTGTGAAGTCACAGAATGGAGGTGTGTGAAGTCACAGAATGGAAGTGTGTGAAGTCAAAACGGAGGTGTGTGAAGTCACAGAATGGAGGTGTGTGAAGTCACAGAATGGAGGGGTGTGATCTCAGAATGGAGGTAGGTGAAGTCAAAGAATGGAGGTGTGTGAAGTCATACAATGTAGGTGTGTGAAGTCACAGAATGGAGGTGTGTGAATTCATAGAATGGAGGTGTGTGAAGTCATAAAATGGAGGTGTGTGAAGTCATAGAATGGAGGTGTGTGAAGTCACAGAATGGAGGTGTGTGAAGTCACAGAATGGAGGTGTGTGAACTCACAATGGAGGTGTGTGAAGTCACAGAATGGAGGTGTGTGAAATCATAGAATTGAAGCGTGTGAAGTCATAGAATGGAGGTGTGTGAAGTCAAAATGGTGGTGTGTGAAGTCACAGAATGGAGGTGTGTGAACTCAGAATGGAGGTGTGTGAAGTCACAGAAGGGAGGTTTATGAAGTCATATAATGGAGGTGTGTGAAGTCATAGAATGGATGTTTGAGAAGTAAGAATGAAGGTGGTGAAGTCATAGAATGGAGGTGTGTGAAGTCATAGAATGGAGGTGTGTGAATTCATAGAATGGAGGTGTGTGAAGTCACAGAATGGAGGTTTGTGTACTCAAAATGGAGGTGTTTGAAGTCAAAGAATGGAGGTGTGTGAAGTCATAGAATGGAATTGTGTGAAGTCATAGAATGGAGGTGTGTGAATTCATAGAATGGAGGTGTGTGAAGTCACAGAATGGAGTTTTGTGTACTCAAAATGGAGGTGTTTGAAGTCAAAGAATGGAGGTGTGTGAAGTCATATAATGGAAGTGTGTGAAGTCATAAAATGGAGGTGTGTGAATTCATAGAATGGAGGTGTGTGAAGTCACAATGGAGTTGTGTGAAGTCATAGAATGGTTGTTTTTGATGTCAACGCATTTAGGTGTGTGAAGTCATAGAATGGAGGTGTGTGAAGTCAGATTGGAGGTGTGTGAAATCACAGGATGGAGGTGTGTCAACTCAGAAATGAGGTGTGTGAAGTCATAGAATGGAGGTGTGTGAAGTCATAGAATGGAGGTATGTGAAATCATAGAATGGAGGTGTGTGAAGTCAAAGAATTGAGGTGTGTGAAGTCAGAATGGAGGTGTGTGAAGTCATAGAATGGAAGTGTGTGAAGTCATAGAATGGAGGTGTGTGAAATCATAGAATGGAGGTGTGTGAAGTCAAAGAATTGAGGTGTGTAAACACAGAATGCAGGTGTGTGAATCACAGAATGGAGGTGTGTGAAATCATAGAATGGAGGTGTGTGAAGTCATAGAATGGATGTTTGTGAAGTAAGAATGAAGGTGTGTGAAGTTATAGAATAGAGGGGTGTGAAGTCAAAGAATGGAGTTGTGTGAAGTCACAGAATGGAGGTGTGTGAAGTCACACAATGGAGGTGTGTGAAGTCTCGAATGGAGGTGTGCGGTCATAGAAGGAAGGTGGGTGAAGTCATAGAAAGAAGGTGTGGGAAGTCATAGAATGGAGTAGTGTGAAGTCATACATTGGAGGTGACTGAAGACAAAAAATTCGAGGTCTGTGAAGTCATAGAATGGAGGTGTGTAAAGTCAGAATGGAGGTGTGTGAAGTCATAGAATGGAGATTTGTGAATTCAGAGAATGGAGGTGTGTGACGTCACAATTGAAGTGTGTGAAGTCATAGAATGGAGGTGTCTGAAGTCACAGAATGGAGGTGTGTGAAGTCATACAATGGAGGTGAGTGAAGTCAGAATGGAGGTGTGTGAAGTTACAGAATGGAGGTGTGTGAACTCAGAATGGAGTTGTGTGAAGTCATAGATGGAGGTGTGTGAAGTCATAGTATGGAGGTGTGTGAAATCATAGAATAGATTTTTGTGAAGTCACACAGTGGAGCTGTGTGAAGTCAGAATGGATGTGTGTGAAGTCATAGAATGGAGGTGTGTGAAGTCAGAATGGAGGTGTGTGAACTCATAGAATGGAGGTGTGTGAAGTCAAAATGGAGGTGTGTGAAGGCATAGAATTTAGGTGTGTGAAGTCACAAAATGGAGGTGTGTGAAGTCATAGCATGGAGGTGTGTGAAGTCATAGAATGGAGGTGTGTGAGGTCAGAATGGAGGTGTGAATAGTTACAGAATTGAGGTGTGTGAAGTCACAGAATGGATGTGTGTGAAGTCAGAATGAAGGTGTGTGAAGTCACAGAATGGAGGTGTGTGAAGTCACAGAATGGATGTTTGTGAATTAAGAATGAAGGTGTTTGAAGTCATAGAGTGGAGTTGTTTGAAGTCACAGAATGGAGGTGTGTGAAGTCATAGAATGGAGGTGTGTGAAGTCATAGAATGGAAGTGTGTGAAGTCATAAAATGGAGGTGTGTGAACTCATAGAATGGAGGTGTGTGAAGTCAAAATTGGGTTGTGTGAAGTCATAGAATGCTGGTTTTTGATGTCAACGAATGGAGGTGTGTGAAGTCATAGAATGGAGGTGTGTGAAGTCATAGAATGGAGGTGTGTGAAGTCATAGAATGGAGGTGTGTGAAGTCATAGAATGGAGGTGTGTGAAGTCATAAAATGGAGGTGTGTGAACTCATAGAATGGAGGTGTGTGAAGTCAAAATTGAGTTGTGTGAAGTCATAGAATGGTGGTTTTTGATGTCAACGAATGGAGGTGTGTGAAGTCACAGAATGGAGGTGTGTGAAGTCATAGAATGGAGGTGTGTGAAATCATAGAATTGAGGTGTGTGAAGTCATACAATGAAGGTGTGTGAAGTCAGAATGGAGGTGTGTGAAGTCACAGAATGGAGGTGTGTGAACTCAGAATGGAGGAGTGTGAAGTCATAGATGGAGGTGTGTGAAGACATAGTATGGAGGTGTGTGGAATCATAGAATGGAGTTTTGTGAAGTCACAGAATGGAGCTGTGGGAAGTCAGAATGGATTGTGTGAACTCATAGAATGGAGGTGTGTGAAGTCACAATGGAGGTGTGTGAAATCTTAGAATGCAGGTGTGTGAAGTCAAAAAATGGAGGTGTGTGATGTCATAGAATGGAGGTGTGTGGAATCATAGAATGGAGTTTTGTGAAGTCACAGAATGGAGCTGTGTGAAGTCAGAATGGAGTTGTGTGAACTCATAGAATGGATGTGTGTGAAGTCACAATGGAGGTGTGTGAAATCTTAGAATGGAGGTGTGTGAAGTCATAGATGGAGGTGTGTGAAGGCATAGTATGGAGGTGTGTGGAATCATAGAATGGAGTTTTGTGAAGTCACAGAATGGAACTGTGTGAAGTCAGAATGGATTGTGTGAACTCATAGATTGGAGGTGTGTGAAGTCACAATGGAGGTGTGTGAAATCTTAGAATGGAGGTGTGTGAAGTCAAAAAATGGAAGTGTGTGAAGTCATAGAATGGAGGTGTGTGAAGTCATAGAATGGATTTTTGTGAAATAATAATGAAGGTGTGTGAAGTCATAGAATGGAGGTGTGTGACGTCACAGAATGGAGTTGTGTGAAGTCATAAAATGGAGGTGTGTGAAGTCAGAATGGAGGTGTGTGAAGTCACAGAATTGAGGTGTGTGAACACAGAATGCAGGTGTGTGAATCACAGAATGGAGGTGTGTGAAATCATAGAATGGAGGTGTGTGAAGTCATAGAATGGATGTTTGTGAAGTAAGAATGAAGGTGTGTGAAGTCATAGAATAGAGGGGTGTGAAGTCATAGAGTGGAGGTGAGTGAAGTCACAGATTCGAGGTCTGTGAAGTCATAGAATGGAGGTGTGTGAAGTCACAGAATGAAGTCATAGAATGGAGGTGTGTGAAGTCAAAATGGAGGTGTGTGAACTCATAGAATGGTGGTGTGTGAACTCATAGAATTGAGGTGTGTGAAGTCATGGAATGGAGGTGTGTGAAGTCCAAGAATGGAGGTGTGTGAAGTCAAAGAATGGAGGTGTGTGAACTCACAGACTGGAGGTTGCCGGGGCCAACCGGCGGCAAACCTGGGTTCGCAGATTGGGGTTCCTGAAATCAGGGGCAAGGACTAGCAAGAAAGAGAAGAGAGACAGACACAGCGGGTCCGGGATGTCCGCAGTCCAGGTAAAGACTGCCGATACTGCCTGTTTATTTTCCACTCCCCCTTCTTCCCTCCTCCTGACCCAGGAACCTCCAGGTGTTACATTCATATGGTAATTCTCAGGTCATGTACATAGAATAGGGCCAGAAAGGAATAAGTCAATAAAGCCATCATCTGATACAAGCCAAGGTACAGATTGATTCCACTCTGGCTCACAACAGGAGGTGTGTGAAGTCACAGAATTGAAGTGTGTGAAGTCAAAATGGAGGTGTGTGAAGTCACAGAATGGAGGTCTGTGAAGACACAGAATTGAGGTGTGTGAAGTCAGAATGGAGGTGTGTGAAGTCAGAATGGAGGTGTGTGAAATCATAGAATGGAGGTGTGTGAAGCCACAATGCAGGTGTGTGAACTCATGGAATGAAGGTGTGTGAAGTGAAATTGCAGGTGTGTGAAGTCATAGAGTGGAGGTGTGTGAAGTCATAGAATGGAGGTGTGTGAAGTCATAGAATGAAGGTGTGTGAAGTCATAAAATGGAGGACTGTGAACTCAGAATGGAGGTTTGTGAAGTCATAGAATGGAGGTGTGTGAAGTCACAGAATGGAGGTGTGTGAAGTCATAGAATGGAGGTGTGTGAAGTCACAGAATGGAGGTGTGTGAAGTAATAAAATGGAGGTGTGTGAAGTCATAGAATGAAGGTGTCTGAAGTCATAGAATGGAGGAGTGTGAAATCATAGAATGGAGGTGTGTGAAGTCAAAGAATTGAGGTGTGTAAACACAGAATGCAGGTGTGTGAATCACAGAATGGAGGTGTGTGAAATCATAGAATGGAGGTGTGTGAAGTCATAGAATGGATGTTTGTGAAGTAAGAATGAAGGTGTGTGAAGTTATAGAATAGAGGGGTGTGAAGTCAAAGAATGGAGTTGTGTGAAGTCACAGAATGGAGGTGTGTGAAGTCACACAATGGAGGTGTGTGAAGTCTCGAATGGAGGTGTGCGGTCATAGAAGGAAGGTGGGTGAAGTCATAGAAAGAAGGTGTGTGAAGTCATAGAATGGAGGTGTGTAAAGTCAGAATGGAGGTGTGTGAAGTCATAGAATGGAGATTTGTGAATTCAGAGAATGGAGGTGTGTGACGTCACAATTGAAGGGTGTGAAGTCATAGAATGGAGGTGTCTGAAGTCACAGAATGGAGGTGTGTGAAGTCATACAATGGAGGTGAGTGAAGTCAGAATGGAGGTGTGTGAAGTTACAGAATGGAGGTGTGTGAACTCAGAATGGAGGTGTGTGAAGTCATAGATGGAGGTGTGTGAAGTCATAGTATGGAGGTGTGTGAAATCATAGAATAGATTTTTGTGAAGTCACACAGTGGAGCTGTGTGAAGTCAGAATGGATGTGTGTGAAGTCATAGAATGGAGGTGTGTGAAGTCAGAATGGAGGTGTGTGAACTCATAGAATGGAGGTGTGTGAAGTCACAATGGAGGTGTGTGAAGGTATAGAATTTAGGTGTGTGAAGTCACAAAATGGAGGTGTGTGAAGTCATAGAATGGAGGTGTGTGAAGTCATAGAATGGAGGTGTGTGAAGTCAGAATGGAGGTGTGAATAGTTACAGAATTGAGGTGTGTGAAGTCACAGAATGGATGTGTGTGAAGTCAGAATGAAGGTGTGTGAAGTCACAGAATGGAGGTGTGTGAAGTCACAGAATGGATGTTTGTGAAGTAAGAATGAAGGTGTTTGAAGTCATAGAGTGGAGTTGTTTGAAGTCACAGAATGGAGGTGTGTGAAGTCATAGAATGGAGGTGTGTGAAGTCATAGAATGGAAGTGTGTGAAGTCATAAAATGGAGGTGTGTGAACTCATAGAATGGAGGTGTGTGAAGTCAAAATTGGGTTGTGTGAAGTCATAGAATGCTGGTTTTTGATGTCAACGAATGGAGGTGTGTGAAGTCATAGAATGGAGGTGTGTGAAGTCATAGAATGGAGGTGTGTGAAGTCATAGAATTGAGGTCTGTGAAGTCATAGAATGGAGGTGTGTGAAGTCATAAAATGGAGGTGTGTGAACTCATAGAATGGAGGTGTGTGAAGTCAAAATGGAGTTGTGTGAAGTCATAGAATGGTGGTTTTTGATGTCAACGAATGGAGGTGTGTGAAGTCACAGAATGGAGGTGTGTGAAGTCATAGAATGGAGGTGTGTGAAGTCATAGAATTGAGGTGTGTGAAGTCATACAATGAAGGTGTGTGAAGTCAGAATGGAGGTGTGTGAAGTCACAGAATGGAGGTGTGTGAACTCAGAATGGAGGAGTGTGAAGTCATAGATGGAGGTGTGTGAAGACATAGTATGGAGGTGTGTGGAATCATAGAATGGAGTTTTGTGAAGTCACAGAATGGAGCTGTGGGAAGTCAGAATGGATTGTGTGAACTCATAGAATGGAGGTGTGTGAAGTCACAATGGAGGTGTGTGAAATCTTAGAATGCAGGTGTGTGAAGTCAAAAAATGGAGGTGTGTGATGTCATAGAATGGAGGTGTGTGGAATCATAGAATGGAGTTTTGTGAAGTCACAGAATGGAGCTGTGTGAAGTCAGAATGGAGTTGTGTGAACTCATAGAATGGATGTGTGTGAAGTCACAATGGAGGTGTGTGAAATCTTAGAATGGAGGTGTGTGAAGTCATAGATGGAGGTGTGTGAAGGCATAGTATGGAGGTGTGTGGAATCATAGAATGGAGTTTTGTGAAGTCACAGAATGGAACTGTGTGAAGTCAGAATGGATTGTGTGAACTCATAGATTGGAGGTGTGTGAAGTCACAATGGAGGTGTGTGAAATCTTAGAATGGAGGTGTGTGAAGTCAAAAAATGGAGGTGTGTGAAGTCATAGAATGGAGGTGTGTGAAGTCATAGAATGGATTTTTGTGAAATAATAATGAAGGTGTGTGAAGTCATAGAATGGAGGTGTGTGACGTCACAGAATGGAGTTGTGTGAAGTCATAAAATGGAGGTGTGTGAAGTCAGAATGGAGGTGTGTGAAGTCACAGAATTGAGGTGTGTGAACACAGAATGCAGGTGTGTGAATCACAGAATGGAGGTGTGTGAAATCATAGAATGGAGGTGTGTGAAGTCATAGAATGGATGTTTGTGAAGTAAGAATGAAGGTGTGTGAAGTCATAGAATAGAGGGGTGTGAAGTCATAGAGTGAAGGTGAGTGAAGTCACAGATTCGAGGTCTGTGAAGTCATAGAATGGAGGTGTGTGAAGTCACAGAATGAAGTCATAGAATGGAGGTGTGTGAAGTCAAAATGGAGGTGTGTGAACTCATAGAATGGTGGTGTGTGAACTCATAGAATTGAGGTGTGTGAAGTCATGGAATGGAGGTGTGTGAAGTCCAAGAATGGAGGTGTGTGAAGTCAAAGAATGGAGGTGTGTGAACTCACAGGCTGGAGGTTGCCGAGGCCAACCGGCGGCAAACCTGGGTTCGCAGATTGGGGTTCCTGAAATCAGGGGCAAGGACTAGCAAGAAAGAGAAGAGAGACAGACACAGCGGGTCCGGGATGTCCGCAGTCCAGGTAAAGACTGCCGATACTGCCTGTTTATTTTCCACTCCCCCTTCTTCCCTCCTCCTGACCCAGGAACCTCCAGGTGTTACATTCATATGGTAATTCTCAGGTCATGTACATAGAATAGGGCCAGAAAGGAATAAGTCAATAAAGCCATCGTCTGATACAAGCCAAGGTACAGATTGATTCCACTCTGGCTCACAACAGGAGGTGTGTGAAGTCACAGAATTGAAGTGTGTGAAGTCAAAATGGAGGTGTGTGAAGTCACAGAATGGAGGTCTGTGAAGACACAGAATTGAGGTGTGTGAAGTCAGAATGGAGGTGTGTGAAGTCAGAATGGAGGTGTGTGAAATCATAGAATGGAGGTGTGTGAAGCCACAATGCAGGTGTGTGAACTCATGGAATGAAGGTGTGTGAAGTGAAATTGCAGGTGTGTGAAGTCATAGAGTGGAGGTGTGTGAAGTCATAGAATGGAGGTGTGTGAAGTCATAGAATGAAGGTGTGTGAAGTCATAGAATGGAGGACTGTGAACTCAGAATGGAGGTTTGTGAAGTCATAGAATGGAGGTGTGTGAAGTCACAGAATGGAGGTGTGTGAAGTCATAGAATGGAGGTGTGTGAAGTCACAGAATGGAGGTGTGTGAAGTAATAAAATGGAGGTGTGTGAAGTCATAGAATGAAGGTGTCTGAAGTCATAGAATGGAGGACTGTGAACTCAGAATGGAGGTTTGTGAAGTCATAGAATGGAGGTGTGTGAAGTCACAGAACGGAGGTGTGTGAAGTCATGGAATGGAGGTGTGTGAAGTCATGGAATGGAGGTAAGTGAAGTCAAAGAATGGAGGTGTGTGAAGTGAAACAATAGAGGTGTGTGAAGTCACAGAATGGAGGTGTGTGAAGTCACAGAATGGAAGTGTGTGAAGTCAAAACGGAGGTGTGTGAAGTCACAGAATGGAGGTGTGTGAAGTCACAGAATGGAGGTGTGTGAAGTCAAAAAGGTGGGTGTGAAGTCACAGAATGGAGGTGTGTGTAGTCATAGAATGGAGGTGTGTGAAATCATAGAATGGAGGTGTGTGAAGTCAGAATGGAGGTGTGTGAAGTCACAGAATTGAGGTGTGTGAAGTCACAGAATGGAGGTGTGTGAAGTCAGAATGAAGGTGTGTGAAGTCACAGAATGGAGGTGTGTGAACTCACAGAATGGATGTTTGCGACGTAAGAATGAAGGTGTTTGAAGTCATAGAGTAGAGGTGTGTGAAGTCACAGAATGGAGGTGTGTGAAGTCATAGAATGGAGGTGTGTGAAGTCATAGTATTGAGGTGTGTGAAGTCAAAATGGAGTTGTGTGAAGTCATAGAATGGTGGTTTTTGATGTCAACGAATGGAGGCGTGTGAAGTCATAGAATGGAGGTGTGTGAAGTCAGAATGGAGGTGTGTGAAGTCACAGAATTGAGGTGTGTGAAGTCACAGAATGGAGGTGTGTGAAGTCAGAATGAAGGTGTGTGAAGTCAGAATGGAGGTGTGTGAAGTCATAGAATGGAGGTGTGTGAAGTCAGAATGGAGGTGTGTGAAGTCAGAATGGAGGTGTGTGAAGTCATAGAATGGAGGTGTGTGAAGTCATAGAATGAAGGTGTGTGAAGTCATAGAATGGAGGACTGTGAACTCAGAATGGAGGTTTGTGAAGTCATAGAATGGAGGTGTGTGAAGTCACAGAATGGAGGTGTGTGAAGTCATAGAATGGAGGTGTGTGAAGTCACAGAATGGAGGTGTGTGAAGTCATAGAATGGAGGTGTGTGAAGTCATAGAATGAAGGTGTCTGAAGTCATAGAATGGAGGACTGTGAACTCAGAATGGAGGTTTGTGAAGTCATAGAATGGAGGTGTGTGAAGTCACAGAACGGAGGTGTGTGAAGTCATGGAATGGAGGTGTGTGAAGTCATGGAATGGAGGTAAGTGAAGTCAAAGAATGGAGGTGTGTGAAGTGAAACAATAGAGGTGTGTGAAGTCACAGAATGGAGGTGTGTGAAGTCACAGAATGGAAGTGTGTGAAGTCAAAACGGAGGTGTGTGAAGTCACAGAATGGAGGTGTGTGAAGTCACAGAATGGAGGTGTGTGAAGTCAAAAAGGTGGGTGTGAAGTCACAGAATGGAGGTGTGTGTAGTCATAGAATGGAGGTGTGTGAAATCATAGAATGGAGGTGTGTGAAGTCAGAATGGAGGTGTGTGAAGTCACAGAATTGAGGTGTGTGAAGTCACAGAATGGAGGTGTGTGAAGTCAGAATGAAGGTGTGTGAAGTCACAGAATGGAGGTGTGTGAACTCACAGAATGGATGTTTGCGACGTAAGAATGAAGATGTTTGAAGTCATAGAGTGGAGGTGTGTGAAGTCACAGAATGGAGGTGTGTGAAGTCACAGAATTGAGGTGTGTGAACACAGAATGCAGGTGTGTGAATCACAGAATGGAGGTGTGTGAAATCATAGAATGGAGGTGTGTGAAGTCATAGAATGGATGTTTGTGAAGTAAGAATGAAGGTGTGTGAAGTCATAGAATAGAGGGGTGTGAAGTCATAGAGTGGAGGTGAGTGAAGTCACAGATTCGAGGTCTGTGAAGTCATAGAATGGAGGTGTGTGAAGTCACAGAATGAAGTCATAGAATGGAGGTGTGTGAAGTCAAAATGGAGGTGTGTGAACTCATAGAATGGTGGTGTGTGAACTCATAGAATTGAGGTGTGTGAAGTCATGGAATGGAGGTGTGTGAAGTCCAAGAATGGAGGTGTGTGAAGTCAAAGAATGGATTTGTGTGAACTCACAGACTGGAGGTTGCCGGGGCCAACCGGCGGCAAACCTGGGTTCGCAGATTGGGGTTCCTGAAATCAGGGGCTAGGACTAGCAAGAAAGAGAAGAGAGACAGACACAGCGGGTCCGGGATGTCCGCAGTCCAGGTAAAGACTGCCGATACTGCCTGTTTATTTTCCACTCCCCCTTCTTCCCTCCTCCTGACCCAGGAACCTCCAGGTGTTACATTCATATGGTAATTCTCAGGTCATGTACATAGAATAGGGCCAGAAAGGAATAAGTCAATAAAGCCATCGTCTGATACAAGCCAAGGTACAGATTGATTCCACTCTGGCTCACAACAGGAGGTGTGTGAAGTCACAGAATTGAAGTGTGTGAAGTCAAAATGGAGGTGTGTGAAGTCACAGAATGGAGGTCTGTGAAGCCACAGAATTGAGGTGTGTGAAGTCAGAATGGAGGTGTGTGAAGTCAGAATGGAGGTGTGTGAAGTCATAGAATGGAGGTGTGTGAAGTCATAGAATGAAGGTGTGTGAAGTCATAGAATGGAGGACTGTGAACTCAGAATGGAGGTTTGTGAAGTCATAGAATGGAGGTGTGTGAAGTCACAGAATGGAGGTGTGTGAAGTCATAGAATGGAGGTGTGTGAAGTCACAGAATGGAGGTGTGTGAAGTCATAGAATGGAGGTGTGTGAAGTCATAGAATGAAGGTGTCTGAAGTCATAGAATGGAGGACTGTGAACTCAGAATGGAGGTTTGTGAAGTCATAGAATGGAGGTGTGTGAAGTCACAGAACGGAGGTGTGTGAAGTCATGGAATGGAGGTGTGTGAAGTCATGGAATGGAGGTAAGTGAAGTCAAAGAATGGAGGTGTGTGAAGTGAAACAATAGAGGTGTGTGAAGTCACAGAATGGAGGTGTGTGAAGTCACAGAATGGAAGTGTGTGAAGTCAAAACGGAGGTGTGTGAAGTCACAGAATGGAGGTGTGTGAAGTCACAGAATGGAGGTGTGTGAAGTCAAAAAGGTGGGTGTGAAGTCACAGAATGGAGGTGTGTGTAGTCATAGAATGGAGGTGTGTGAAATCATAGAATGGAGGTGTGTGAAGTCAGAATGGAGGTGTGTGAAGTCACAGAATTGAGGTGTGTGAAGTCACAGAATGGAGGTGTGTGAAGTCAGAATGAAGGTGTGTGAAGTCACAGAATGGAGGTGTGTGAACTCACAGAATGGATGTTTGCGACGTAAGAATGAAGATGTTTGAAGTCATAGAGTGGAGGTGTGTGAAGTCACAGAATGGAGGTGTGTGAAGTCATAGAATGGAGGTGTGTGAAGTCATAGTATTGAGGTGTGTGAAGTCAAAATGGAGTTGTGTGAAGTCATAGAATGGTGGTTTTTGATGTCAACGAATGGAGGCGTGTGAAGTCATAGAATGGAGGTGTGTGAAGTCAGAATGGAGGTGTGTGAAGTCACAGAATTGAGGTGTGTGAAGTCACAGAATGGAGGTGTGTGAAGTCAGAATGAAGGTGTGTGAAGTCACAGAATGGAGGTGTGTGAACTCACAGAATGGATGTTTGTGAAGTAAGAATGAAGGCGTGTGAAGTCATAGAATGGAGGTGTGTGAAGTCATAGAATGGAAGTGTGTGAAATCATAGAATGGAGGTGTGTGAAGTCACAGAATTGAGGTGTGTGAAGTCAGAACGGAGGTGTGTGAAGTCAGAATGGAGGTGAGTGAAGTCATAGAATGGAGGTGTGTGAAGTCATAGAATGGAGGTCTGTGAACTCAGAATGGAGGTTTGTGAAGTCATAGAATGGAGGTGTGTGAACTCAGAATGGAGGTGTGTGAAGTCACAGAATAGAGGTGGGTGAAGTCATAGAATGGAGGTTTGTGAAATCACAGAATTGAGGTGTGTTAATTCATTGAAAGGAGGTATGTGAAGTCATAGGATCTAGGTGTGTGAAGTCACAGAATGGAGGTGTGTGAAGTCACAGAATGGAGGTGTGTGAAGTCACAGAATGGAGGTGTGTGAACTCAGAATGTAGGTGTGTGAAGCCACAGAATGGCAGTGTATGAAGTCATAGAATGGAAGTGTGTGAAGTCATAGAAAGGAGGTGTGTGAACTCAGAAATGGAGGTGTGTGAAGTCACAGAATTAAGGTGTGTGAAGTCAGAATGGAGGTGTGTGAAGTCAGAATGGAGGTGAGTGAAGTCATAGAATGGAGGTGTGTGAAGTCACAGAATTAAGGTGTGTGAAGTCAGAATGGAGGTGTGTGAAGTCAGAATGGAGGTGAGTGAAGTCATAGAATGGAGGTGTGTGAAGTCATAGAATGGAGGTGTGTGAACTCAGAATGGAGGTTTGTGAAGTCATAGAATGGAGGTGTGTGAACTAAGAATGGAGGTGTGTGAAGTCACAGAATAGAGGTGGTGAAGTCATAGAATGGAGGTGTGTGAACTCAGAATGAAGGTGTGTGAAGTCACAGAATAGAGGTGGGTGAAGTCATAGAATGGAGGTTTGTGAAATCACAGAATGGAGGTGTGTTAATTCATTGAAAGGAGGTATGTGAAGTCATAGGATCGAGGTGTGTGAAGTCACAGAATTGAGGTGTGTGAAGTCACAGAATGGAGGTGTGTGAAGTCACAGAATGGAGGTGTGTGAACTCAGAATGTAGGTGTGTGAAGCCACAGAATGGAAGTGTATGAAGTCATAGAATGGAAGTGTGTGAAGTCATAGAAAGGAGGTGTGTGAACTCAGAAATGAGGTGTGTGAAGTCACAGAATGGAGGTTTGTGAAGTCATAGAATGGAGGTGTGTGAAGTCACAGAATGGAGGTTTGTGAAGACATACAAAGGAGGTGTGTGAAGTCATAGAATGGATGTTTCTAAAGTAAGACTGAATGTGTGTGAAGTCATAGAATGGAGGTGTGTGAAGTGAAAATTAAGGTATGTGAACCCATAGAATGGAGGTGTGTGAACTCATAGATTGGAGGTGTGAAGTCATGGAATGGAGGTGTGTGAAGTCAAGGAATGGAGGTGTGTGAAGTCAAAAAATAGAGGTGTGTGAAGTCACAGAATGGAGGTGTGGGAAGTCACAGATTGGAAGTGTGTGAAGTCAAAACGGGGGAGTGTGAAGTCAAAAAGGTGGTGTGTGAAGTCACAAATGGAGGTGTGTGAAGTCACAGAATGGAGGTATGTGAACTCAGAATGGAGGTGTGTGAAGTCATAGATGGAGGTGTGGGAAGTCATAGCATGGAGGTGTGTGAAATTATAGAAAGGAGTTTTGTAAACTCACAGAATGGACTGTGTGAAGTCAGAATGGAGGTGTGTGAAGTCATAGAATGGAGGTGTGTGAAGTCAGAATGGAGGTGTGTGAACTCATATAATGGAGGTGTGTGAATTCACAATGGAGGTGTGTGAAATCATAGAATGGAGGTGTGTGAAGTCACAAAATGGAGGTGTGTGAAATGATAGAATGTATGTGTGTGAAGTCATAGAATGGATGTTTGAGAAGTAAGAATGAAGGTGTGTGAAGTCAAAGAATTGAGGTGTGTGACGTCACAGAATGGAGTTGTGTGAAGTCATAGAATGGATCTGTGTGAAGTCACAGAATGGAGGTGTGTGAAGTCACATAATGGAGGTGTGTGAAGTCGTAGAATGGAGGTGTGTGAAGTCATAGAATGGATGTTTGTGAAGTAAGAATGAAGGTGTGTGAAGTCATAGAATAGTGGTGTGTGAAGTCAAAGAATGGAGGTGTGTGTAGTCATAGAATGGAGGTGTGTGAAGTCATAGAATGGAGGTGTGTGAAGTCACAGAATGGAGGTGTGTGAAGTCAGAATAGAGGTGTGAAGTCGCTGAATGGAGTTGGGTGAAGTCATAGAAAGGAGGTGTGGGAAGTCATAGAATGGAGGAGTGTGAAGTCATAGAGTGGAGGTGAGTGAAGTCACATTCGATGTCTATGAAGTCATAGAATGGAGGTGTGTGAAGTCAGAATGGAGGTGTGTGAAGTCATAGAATGGAGATGTGTTAACTCATAGAATGGAGGTGTGTGACGTCACAATGGAAGTGTGTGAAGTCATAGAATGGAGGTGTGTAGTCACAGAAGGGAGGTGTGTGAAGTCATAGAATGGAGGTGTGTGAAGTCAGAATGGAGGTGTGTGAAGTCATAGATGGACGTGTGTGAAATCATGGTATGGAGGTGTGTGAAATCATAGAATGGAGGTTTGTGAAGTCTCAGAATGAAGCTGTGTGAAGTCAGAATGGCAGTGAGTGAAGGCATAGAATGGAGGTGTGTGAAGTCAAAATGGAAGTGTGTGAAATCGTAGAATCGTGGTGTGTGAGGTCACAATGGAGGTGTGTGAAGTCATAGAATGGAGGTGTGTGAAATCACAGAATGGAGGTGTGTGAAGTCATAGAATGGAGGTGTGTGAAGTCATAGAATGGAGGTGTGTGAAGTCACAGAATGAAGGTGTGTGAAGTCACAGAACGGAGGGGTGTGAACTCAGAATGGAGGTAGGTGAAGGCAAAGAATGGAGGTGTGTGAAGTCATACAATGTAGGAGTGTGAAGTCACAGAATGGAGGTGTGTGAAGTCACAGAATGGAGGTGTGTGAACTCAGAATGGAGGTGTGTGAAGCCACAGAATGGAGGTGTGTGAAGTCCTAGAATGGAGGTGTGTGAACTCACAGAATGGAGGTTTGAGAAGTCATAGAATGGAGGTGTGTGAAGTCAGAGAATGGATGTTTCTGAAGTAAGAATGAAGGTGTGTGAACTCATAGAATGGAGGTGTGTGAAGTCATGGAATGGAGGTGTGTGAAGTCAAAGAATGGGGGTGTGTGAAGTGAAACAATAGAGGTGTGTGAAGTCACAGAATGGAGGTGTGTGAAGTCACAGAATGGAAGTGTGTGAAGTCAAAACGGAGGTGTGTGAAGTCACAGAATGGAGGTGTGTGAAGTCACAGAATGGAGGGGTGTGATCTCAGAATGGAGGTAGGTGAAGTCAAAGAATGGAGGTGTGTGAAGTCATACAATGTAGGTGTGTGAAGTCACAGAATGGAGGTGTGTGAATTCATAGAATGGAGGTGTGTGAAGTCATAAAATGGAGGTGTGTGAAGTCATAGAATGGAGGTGTGTGAAGTCACAGAATGGAGGTGTGTGAAGTCACAGAATGGAGGTGTGTGAACTCACAATGGAGGTGTGTGAAGTCACAGAATGGAGGTGTGTGAAATCATAGAATTGAAGCGTGTGAAGTCATAGAATGGAGGTGTGTGAAGTCAAAATGGTGGTGTGTGAAGTCACAGAATGGAGGTGTGTGAACTCAGAATGGAGGTGTGTGAAGTCACAGAAGGGAGGTTTATGAAGTCATATAATGGAGGTGTGTGAAGTCATAGAATGGATGTTTGAGAAGTAAGAATGAAGGTGGTGAAGTCATAGAATGGAGGTGTGTGAAGTCATAGAATGGAGGTGTGTGAATTCATAGAATGGAGGTGTGTGAAGTCACAGAATGGAGGTTTGTGTACTCAAAATGGAGGTGTTTGAAGTCAAAGAATGGAGGTGTGTGAAGTCATAGAATGGAATTGTGTGAAGTCATAGAATGGAGGTGTGTGAATTCATAGAATGGAGGTGTGTGAAGTCACAGAATGGAGTTTTGTGTACTCAAAATGGAGGTGTTTGAAGTCAAAGAATGGAGGTGTGTGAAGTCATATAATGGAAGTGTGTGAAGTCATTAAATGGAGGTGTGTGAATTCATAGAATGGAGGTGTGTGAAGTCACAATGGAGTTGTGTGAAGTCATAGAATGGTTGTTTTTGATGTCAACGCATTTAGGTGTGTGAAGTCATAGAATGGAGGTGTGTGAAGTCAGATTGGAGGTGTGTGAAATCACAGGATGGAGGTGTGTCAACTCAGAAATGAGGTGTGTGAAGTCATAGAATGGAGGTGTGTGAAGTCATAGAATGGAGGTATGTGAAATCATAGAATGGAGGTGTGTGAAGTCAAAGAATTGAGGTGTGTGAAGTCAGAATGGAGGTGTGTGAAGTCATAGAATGGAAGTGTGTGAAGTCATAGAATGGAGGTGTGTGAAATCATAGAATGGAGGTGTGTGAAGTCAAAGAATTGAGGTGTGTAAACACAGAATGCAGGTGTGTGAATCACAGAATGGAGGTGTGTGAAATCATAGAATGGAGGTGTGTGAAGTCATAGAATGGATGTTTGTGAAGTAAGAATGAAGGTGTGTGAAGTTATAGAATAGAGGGGTGTGAAGTCAAAGAATGGAGTTGTGTGAAGTCACAGAATGGAGGTGTGTGAAGTCACACAATGGAGGTGTGTGAAGTCTCGAATGGAGGTGTGCGGTCATAGAAGGAAGGTGGGTGAAGTCATAGAAAGAAGGTGTGGGAAGTCATAGAATGGAGTAGTGTGAAGTCATACATTGGAGGTGACTGAAGACAAAAAATTCGAGGTCTGTGAAGTCATAGAATGGAGGTGTGTAAAGTCAGAATGGAGGTGTGTGAAGTCATAGAATGGAGATTTGTGAATTCAGAGAATGGAGGTGTGTGACGTCACAATTGAAGTGTGTGAAGTCATAGAATGGAGGTGTCTGAAGTCACAGAATGGAGGTGTGTGAAGTCATACAATGGAGGTGAGTGAAGTCAGAATGGAGGTGTGTGAAGTTACAGAATGGAGGTGTGTGAACTCAGAATGGAGTTGTGTGAAGTCATAGATGGAGGTGTGTGAAGTCATAGTATGGAGGTGTGTGAAATCATAGAATAGATTTTTGTGAAGTCACACAGTGGAGCTGTGTGAAGTCAGAATGGATGTGTGTGAAGTCATAGAATGGAGGTGTGTGAAGTCAGAATGGAGGTGTGTGAACTCATAGAATGGAGGTGTGTGAAGTCAAAATGGAGGTGTGTGAAGGCATAGAATTTAGGTGTGTGAAGTCACAAAATGGAGGTGTGTGAAGTCATAGCATGGAGGTGTGTGAAGTCATAGAATGGAGGTGTGTGAAGTCAGAATGGAGGTGTGAATAGTTACAGAATTGAGGTGTGTGAAGTCACAGAATGGATGTGTGTGAAGTCAGAATGAAGGTGTGTGAAGTCACAGAATGGAGGTGTGTGAAGTCACAGAATGGATGTTTGTGAATTAAGAATGAAGGTGTTTGAAGTCATAGAGTGGAGTTGTTTGAAGTCACAGAATGGAGGTGTGTGAAGTCATAGAATGGAGGTGTGTGAAGTCATAGAATGGAAGTGTGTGAAGTCATAAAATGGAGGTGTGTGAACTCATAGAATGGAGGTGTGTGAAGTCAAAATTGGGTTGTGTGAAGTCATAGAATGCTGGTTTTTGATGTCAACGAATGGAGGTGTGTGAAGTCATAGAATGGAGGTGTGTGAAGTCATAGAATGGAGGTGTGTGAAGTCATAGAATGGAGGTGTGTGAAGTCATAGAATGGAGGTGTGTGAAGTCATAAAATGGAGGTGTGTGAACTCATAGAATGGAGGTGTGTGAAGTCAAAATGGAGTTGTGTGAAGTCATAGAATGGTGGTTTTTGATGTCAACGAATGGAGGTGTGTGAAGTCACAGAATGGAGGTGTGTGAAGTCATAGAATGGAGGTGTGTGAAATCATAGAATTGAGGTGTGTGAAGTCATACAATGAAGGTGTGTGAAGTCAGAATGGAGGTGTGTGAAGTCACAGAATGGAGGTGTGTGAACTCAGAATGGAGGAGTGTGAAGTCATAGATGGAGGTGTGTGAAGACATAGTATGGAGGTGTGTGGAATCATAGAATGGAGTTTTGTGAAGTCACAGAATGGAGCTGTGGGAAGTCAGAATGGATTGTGTGAACTCATAGAATGGAGGTGTGTGAAGTCACAATGGAGGTGTGTGAAATCTTAGAATGCAGGTGTGTGAAGTCAAAAAATGGAGGTGTGTGATGTCATAGAATGGAGGTGTGTGGAATCATAGAATGGAGTTTTGTGAAGTCACAGAATGGAGCTGTGTGAAGTCAGAATGGAGTTGTGTGAACTCATAGAATGGATGTGTGTGAAGTCACAATGGAGGTGTGTGAAATCTTAGAATGGAGGTGTGTGAAGTCATAGATGGAGGTGTGTGAAGGCATAGTATGGAGGTGTGTGGAATCATAGAATGGAGTTTTGTGAAGTCACAGAATGGAACTGTGTGAAGTCAGAATGGATTGTGTGAACTCATAGATTGGAGGTGTGTGAAGTCACAATGGAGGTGTGTGAAATCTTAGAATGGAGGTGTGTGAAGTCAAAAAATGGAAGTGTGTGAAGTCATAGAATGGAGGTGTGTGAAGTCATAGAATGGATTTTTGTGAAATAATAATGAAGGTGTGTGAAGTCATAGAATGGAGGTGTGTGACGTCACAGAATGGAGTTGTGTGAAGTCATAAAATGGAGGTGTGTGAAGTCAGAATGGAGGTGTGTGAAGTCACAGAATTGAGGTGTGTGAACACAGAATGCAGGTGTGTGAATCACAGAATGGAGGTGTGTGAAATCATAGAATGGAGGTGTGTGAAGTCATAGAATGGATGTTTGTGAAGTAAGAATGAAGGTGTGTGAAGTCATAGAATAGAGGGGTGTGAAGTCATAGAGTGGAGGTGAGTGAAGTCACAGATTCGAGGTCTGTGAAGTCATAGAATGGAGGTGTGTGAAGTCACAGAATGAAGTCATAGAATGGAGGTGTGTGAAGTCAAAATGGAGGTGTGTGAACTCATAGAATGGTGGTGTGTGAACTCATAGAATTGAGGTGTGTGAAGTCATGGAATGGAGGTGTGTGAAGTCCAAGAATGGAGGTGTGTGAAGTCAAAGAATGGAGGTGTGTGAACTCACAGACTGGAGGTTGCCGGGGCCAACCGGCGGCAAACCTGGGTTCGCAGATTGGGGTTCCTGAAATCAGGGGCAAGGACTAGAAAGAAAGAGAAGAGAGACAGACACAGCGGGTCCGGGATGTCCGCAGTCCAGGTAAAGACTGCCGATACTGCCTGTTTATTTTCCACTCCCCCTTCTTCCCTCCTCCTGACCCAGGAACCTCCAGGTGTTACATTCATATGGTAATTCTCAGGTCATGTACATAGAATAGGGCCAGAAAGGAATAAGTCAATAAAGCCATCATCTGATACAAGCCAAGGTACAGATTGATTCCACTCTGGCTCACAACAGGAGGTGTGTGAAGTCACAGAATTGAAGTGTGTGAAGTCAAAATGGAGGTGTGTGAAGTCACAGAATGGAGGTCTGTGAAGACACAGAATTGAGGTGTGTGAAGTCAGAATGGAGGTGTGTGAAGTCAGAATGGAGGTGTGTGAAATCATAGAATGGAGGTGTGTGAAGCCACAATGCAGGTGTGTGAACTCATGGAATGAAGGTGTGTGAAGTGAAATTGCAGGTGTGTGAAGTCATAGAGTGGAGGTGTGTGAAGTCATAGAATGGAGGTGTGTGAAGTCATAGAATGAAGGTGTGTGAAGTCATAAAATGGAGGACTGTGAACTCAGAATGGAGGTTTGTGAAGTCATAGAATGGAGGTGTGTGAAGTCACAGAATGGAGGTGTGTGAAGTCATAGAATGGAGGTGTGTGAAGTCACAGAATGGAGGTGTGTGAAGTAATAAAATGGAGGTGTGTGAAGTCATAGAATGAAGGTGTCTGAAGTCATAGAATGGAGGAGTGTGAAATCATAGAATGGAGGTGTGTGAAGTCAAAGAATTGAGGTGTGTAAACACAGAATGCAGGTGTGTGAATCACAGAATGGAGGTGTGTGAAATCATAGAATGGAGGTGTGTGAAGTCATAGAATGGATGTTTGTGAAGTAAGAATGAAGGTGTGTGAAGTTATAGAATAGAGGGGTGTGAAGTCAAAGAATGGAGTTGTGTGAAGTCACAGAATGGAGGTGTGTGAAGTCACACAATGGAGGTGTGTGAAGTCTCGAATGGAGGTGTGCGGTCATAGAAGGAAGGTGGGTGAAGTCATAGAAAGAAGGTGTGTGAAGTCATAGAATGGAGGTGTGTAAAGTCAGAATGGAGGTGTGTGAAGTCATAGAATGGAGATTTGTGAATTCAGAGAATGGAGGTGTGTGACGTCACAATTGAAGGGTGTGAAGTCATAGAATGGAGGTGTCTGAAGTCACAGAATGGAGGTGTGTGAAGTCATACAATGGAGGTGAGTGAAGTCAGAATGGAGGTGTGTGAAGTTACAGAATGGAGGTGTGTGAACTCAGAATGGAGGTGTGTGAAGTCATAGATGGAGGTGTGTGAAGTCATAGTATGGAGGTGTGTGAAATCATAGAATAGATTTTTGTGAAGTCACACAGTGGAGCTGTGTGAAGTCAGAATGGATGTGTGTGAAGTCATAGAATGGAGGTGTGTGAAGTCAGAATGGAGGTGTGTGAACTCATAGAATGGAGGTGTGTGAAGTCACAATGGAGGTGTGTGAAGGTATAGAATTTAGGTGTGTGAAGTCACAAAATGGAGGTGTGTGAAGTCATAGAATGGAGGTGTGTGAAGTCATAGAATGGAGGTGTGTGAAGTCAGAATGGAGGTGTGAATAGTTACAGAATTGAGGTGTGTGAAGTCACAGAATGGATGTGTGTGAAGTCAGAATGAAGGTGTGTGAAGTCACAGAATGGAGGTGTGTGAAGTCACAGAATGGATGTTTGTGAAGTAAGAATGAAGGTGTTTGAAGTCATAGAGTGGAGTTGTTTGAAGTCACAGAATGGAGGTGTGTGAAGTCATAGAATGGAGGTGTGTGAAGTCATAGAATGGAAGTGTGTGAAGTCATAAAATGGAGGTGTGTGAACTCATAGAATGGAGGTGTGTGAAGTCAAAATTGGGTTGTGTGAAGTCATAGAATGCTGGTTTTTGATGTCAACGAATGGAGGTGTGTGAAGTCATAGAATGGAGGTGTGTGAAGTCATAGAATGGAGGTGTGTGAAGTCATAGAATTGAGGTCTGTGAAGTCATAGAATGGAGGTGTGTGAAGTCATAAAATGGAGGTGTGTGAACTCATAGAATGGAGGTGTGTGAAGTCAAAATGGAGTTGTGTGAAGTCATAGAATGGTGGTTTTTGATGTCAACGAATGGAGGTGTGTGAAGTCACAGAATGGAGGTGTGTGAAGTCATAGAATGGAGGTGTGTGAAGTCATAGAATTGAGGTGTGTGAAGTCATACAATGAAGGTGTGTGAAGTCAGAATGGAGGTGTGTGAAGTCACAGAATGGAGGTGTGTGAACTCAGAATGGAGGAGTGTGAAGTCATAGATGGAGGTGTGTGAAGACATAGTATGGAGGTGTGTGGAATCATAGAATGGAGTTTTGTGAAGTCACAGAATGGAGCTGTGGGAAGTCAGAATGGATTGTGTGAACTCATAGAATGGAGGTGTGTGAAGTCACAATGGAGGTGTGTGAAATCTTAGAATGCAGGTGTGTGAAGTCAAAAAATGGAGGTGTGTGATGTCATAGAATGGAGGTGTGTGGAATCATAGAATGGAGTTTTGTGAAGTCACAGAATGGAGCTGTGTGAAGTCAGAATGGAGTTGTGTGAACTCATAGAATGGATGTGTGTGAAGTCACAATGGAGGTGTGTGAAATCTTAGAATGGAGGTGTGTGAAGTCATAGATGGAGGTGTGTGAAGGCATAGTATGGAGGTGTGTGGAATCATAGAATGGAGTTTTGTGAAGTCACAGAATGGAACTGTGTGAAGTCAGAATGGATTGTGTGAACTCATAGATTGGAGGTGTGTGAAGTCACAATGGAGGTGTGTGAAATCTTAGAATGGAGGTGTGTGAAGTCAAAAAATGGAGGTGTGTGAAGTCATAGAATGGAGGTGTGTGAAGTCATAGAATGGATTTTTGTGAAATAATAATGAAGGTGTGTGAAGTCATAGAATGGAGGTGTGTGACGTCACAGAATGGAGTTGTGTGAAGTCATAAAATGGAGGTGTGTGAAGTCAGAATGGAGGTGTGTGAAGTCACAGAATTGAGGTGTGTGAACACAGAATGCAGGTGTGTGAATCACAGAATGGAGGTGTGTGAAATCATAGAATGGAGGTGTGTGAAGTCATAGAATGGATGTTTGTGAAGTAAGAATGAAGGTGTGTGAAGTCATAGAATAGAGGGGTGTGAAGTCATAGAGTGAAGGTGAGTGAAGTCACAGATTCGAGGTCTGTGAAGTCATAGAATGGAGGTGTGTGAAGTCACAGAATGAAGTCATAGAATGGAGGTGTGTGAAGTCAAAATGGAGGTGTGTGAACTCATAGAATGGTGGTGTGTGAACTCATAGAATTGAGGTGTGTGAAGTCATGGAATGGAGGTGTGTGAAGTCCAAGAATGGAGGTGTGTGAAGTCAAAGAATGGAGGTGTGTGAACTCACAGGCTGGAGGTTGCCGAGGCCAACCGGCGGCAAACCTGGGTTCGCAGATTGGGGTTCCTGAAATCAGGGGCAAGGACTAGCAAGAAAGAGAAGAGAGACAGACACAGCGGGTCCGGGATGTCCGCAGTCCAGGTAAAGACTGCCGATACTGCCTGTTTATTTTCCACTCCCCCTTCTTCCCTCCTCCTGACCCAGGAACCTCCAGGTGTTACATTCATATGGTAATTCTCAGGTCATGTACATAGAATAGGGCCAGAAAGGAATAAGTCAATAAAGCCATCGTCTGATACAAGCCAAGGTACAGATTGATTCCACTCTGGCTCACAACAGGAGGTGTGTGAAGTCACAGAATTGAAGTGTGTGAAGTCAAAATGGAGGTGTGTGAAGTCACAGAATGGAGGTCTGTGAAGACACAGAATTGAGGTGTGTGAAGTCAGAATGGAGGTGTGTGAAGTCAGAATGGAGGTGTGTGAAATCATAGAATGGAGGTGTGTGAAGCCACAATGCAGGTGTGTGAACTCATGGAATGAAGGTGTGTGAAGTGAAATTGCAGGTGTGTGAAGTCATAGAGTGGAGGTGTGTGAAGTCATAGAATGGAGGTGTGTGAAGTCATAGAATGAAGGTGTGTGAAGTCATAGAATGGAGGACTGTGAACTCAGAATGGAGGTTTGTGAAGTCATAGAATGGAGGTGTGTGAAGTCACAGAATGGAGGTGTGTGAAGTCATAGAATGGAGGTGTGTGAAGTCACAGAATGGAGGTGTGTGAAGTAATAAAATGGAGGTGTGTGAAGTCATAGAATGAAGGTGTCTGAAGTCATAGAATGGAGGACTGTGAACTCAGAATGGAGGTTTGTGAAGTCATAGAATGGAGGTGTGTGAAGTCACAGAACGGAGGTGTGTGAAGTCATGGAATGGAGGTGTGTGAAGTCATGGAATGGAGGTAAGTGAAGTCAAAGAATGGAGGTGTGTGAAGTGAAACAATAGAGGTGTGTGAAGTCACAGAATGGAGGTGTGTGAAGTCACAGAATGGAAGTGTGTGAAGTCAAAACGGAGGTGTGTGAAGTCACAGAATGGAGGTGTGTGAAGTCACAGAATGGAGGTGTGTGAAGTCAAAAAGGTGGGTGTGAAGTCACAGAATGGAGGTGTGTGTAGTCATAGAATGGAGGTGTGTGAAATCATAGAATGGAGGTGTGTGAAGTCAGAATGGAGGTGTGTGAAGTCACAGAATTGAGGTGTGTGAAGTCACAGAATGGAGGTGTGTGAAGTCAGAATGAAGGTGTGTGAAGTCACAGAATGGAGGTGTGTGAACTCACAGAATGGATGTTTGCGACGTAAGAATGAAGGTGTTTGAAGTCATAGAGTAGAGGTGTGTGAAGTCACAGAATGGAGGTGTGTGAAGTCATAGAATGGAGGTGTGTGAAGTCATAGTATTGAGGTGTGTGAAGTCAAAATGGAGTTGTGTGAAGTCATAGAATGGTGGTTTTTGATGTCAACGAATGGAGGCGTGTGAAGTCATAGAATGGAGGTGTGTGAAGTCAGAATGGAGGTGTGTGAAGTCACAGAATTGAGGTGTGTGAAGTCACAGAATGGAGGTGTGTGAAGTCAGAATGAAGGTGTGTGAAGTCACAGAATGGAGGTTTGTGAACTCACAGAATGGATGTTTGTGAAGTAAGAATGAAGGCGTGTGAAGTCATAGAATGGAGGTGTGTGAAGTCATAGAATGGAAGTGTGTGAAATCATAGAATGGAGGTGTGTGAAGTCACAGAATTGAGGTTTGTGAAGTCAGAACGGAGGTGTGTGAAGTCAGAATGGAGGTGAGTGAAGTCATAGAATGGAGGTGTGTGAAGTCATAGAATGGAGGTCTGTGAACTCAGAATGGAGGTTTGTGAAGTCATAGAATGGAGGTGTGTGAACTCAGAATGGAGGTGTGTGAAGTCACAGAATAGAGGTGGGTGAAGTCATAGAATGGAGGTTTGTGAAATCACAGAATTGAGGTGTGTTAATTCATTGAAAGGAGGTATGTGAAGTCATAGGATCGAGGTGTGTGAAGTCACAGAATGGAGGTGTGTAAAGTCACAGAATGGAGGTTTGTGAAGTCACAGAATGGAGGTGTGTGAACTCAGAATGTAGGTGTGTGAAGCCACAGAATGGCAGTGTATGAAGTCATAGAATGGAAGTGTGTGAAGTCATAGAAAGGAGGTGTGTGAACTCAGAAATGGAGGTGTGTGAAGTCACAGAATTAAGGTGTGTGAAGTCAGAATGGAGGTGTGTGAAGTCAGAATGGAGGTGAGTGAAGTCATAGAATGGAGGTGTGTGAAGTCACAGAATTAAGGTGTGTGAAGTCAGAATGGAGGTGTGTGAAGTCAGAATGGAGGTGAGTGAAGTCGTAGAATGGAGGTGTGTGAAGTCATAGAATGGAGGTGTGTGAACTCAGAATGGAGGTTTGTGAAGTCATAGAATGGAGGTGTGTGAACTCAGAATGGAGGTGTGTGAAGTCACAGAATAGAGGTGGTGAAGTCATAGAATGGAGGTGTGTGAACTCAGAATGGAGGTGTGTGAAGTCACAGAATAGAGGTGGGTGAAGTCATAGAATGGAGGTTTGTGAAATCACAGAATGGAGGTGTGTTAATTCATTGAAAGGAGGTATGTGAAGTCATAGGATCGAGGTGTGTGAAGTCACAGAATGGAGGTGTGTGAAGTCACAGAATGGAGGTGTGTGAAGTCACAGAATGGAGGTGTGTGAACTCACAATGTAGGTGTGTGAAGCCACAGAATGGAAGTGTATGAAGTCATAGAATGGAAGTTTGTGAAGTCATAGAAAGGAGGTGTGTGAACTCAGAAATGAGGTGTGTGAAGTCACAGAATGGAGGTTTGTGAAGTCATAGAATGGAGGTGTGTGAAGTCACAGAATGGAGGTTTGTGAAGACATACAAAGGAGGTGTGTGAAGTCATAGAATGGATGTTTCTAAAGTAAGACTGAATGTGTGTGAAGTCATAGAATGGCGGTGTGTGAAGTGAAAATTAAGGTATGTGAACCCATAGAATGGAGGTGTGTGAACTCATAGATTGGAGGTGTGAAGTCATGGAATGGAGGTGTGTGAAGTCAAAGAATGGAGGTGTGTGAAGTCAAAAAATAGAGGTGTGTGAAGTCACAGAATGGAGGTGTGGGAAGTCACAGATTGGAAGTGTGTGAAGTCAAAACGGGGGAGTGTGAAGTCAAAAAGGTGGTGTGTGAAGTCACAAATGGAGGTGTGTGAAGTCACAGAATGGAGCTATGTGAACTCAGAATGGAGGTGTGTGAAGTCATAGATGGAGGTGTGGGAAGTCATAGCATGGAGGTGTGTGAAATTATAGAAAGGAGTTTTGTAAACTCACAGAATGGACTGTGTGAAGTCAGAATGGAGGTGTGTGAAGTCATAGAATGGAGGTGTGTGAAGTCAGAATGGAGGTGTGTGAACTCATATAATGGAGGTGTGTGAATTCACAATGGAGGTGTGTGAAATCATAGAATGGAGGTGTGTGAAGTCACAAAATGGAGGTGTGTGAAATGATAGAATGTATGTGTGTGAAGTCATAGAATGGATGTTTGAGAAGTAAGAATGAAGGTGTGTGAAGTCAAAGAATTGAGGTGTGTGACGTCACAGAATGGAGTTGTGTGAAGTCATAGAATGGATCTGTGTGAAGTCACAGAATGGAGGTGTGTGAAGTCACATAATGGAGGTGTGTGAAGTCGTAGAATGGAGGTGTGTGAAGTCATAGAATGGATGTTTGTGAAGTAAGAATGAAGGTGTGTGAAGTCATAGAATAGTGGTGTGTGAAGTCAAAGAATGGAGGTGTGTGAAGTCATAGAATGGAGGTGTGTGAAGTCATAGAATGGAGGTGTGTGAAGTCACAGAATGGAGGTGTGTGAAGTCAGAATAGAGGTGTGAAGTCGCTGAATGGAGTTGGGTGAAGTCATAGAAAGGAGGTGTGGGAAGTCATAGAATGGAGGAGTGTGAAGTCATAGAGTGGAGGTGAGTGAAGTCACATTCGATGTCTATGAAGTCATAGAATGGAGGTGTGTGAAGTCAGAATGGAGGTGTGTGAAGTCATAGAATGGAGATGTGTTAACTCATAGAATGGAGGTGTGTGACGTCACAATGGAAGTGTGTGAAGTCATAGAATGGAGGTGTGTAGTCACAGAAGGGAGGTGTGTGAAGTCATAGAATGGAGGTGTGTGAAGTCAGAATGGAGGTGTGTGAAGTCATAGATGGACGTGTGTGAAATCATAGTATGGAGGTGTGTGAAATCATAGAATGGAGGTTTGTGAAGTATCAGAATGAAGCTGTGTGAAGTCAGAATGGCAGTGAGTGAAGGCATAGAATGGAGGTGTGTGAAGTCAAAATGGAAGTGTGTGAAATCATAGAATCGTGGTGTGTGAGGTCACAATGGAGGTGTGTGAAGTCATAGAATAGAGGTGTGTGAAATCACAGAATGGAGGTGTGTGAAGTCATAGAATGGAGGTGTGTGAAGTCATAGAATGGAGGTGTGTGAAGTCACAGAATGAAGGTGTGTGAAGTCACAGAACGGAGGGGTGTGAACTCAGAATGGAGGTAGGTGAAGGCAAAGAATGGAGGTGTGTGAAGTCATACAATGTAGGAGTGTGAAGTCACAGAATGGAGGTGTGTGAAGTCACAGAATGGAGGTGTGTGAACTCAGAATGGAGGTGTGTGAAGCCACAGAATGGAGGTGTGTGAAGTCCTAGAATGGAGGTGTGTGAACTCACAGAATGGAGGTTTGAGAAGTCATAGAATGGAGGTGTGTGAAGTCAGAGAATGGATGTTTCTGAAGTAAGAATGAAGGTGTGTGAACTCATAGAATGGAGGTGTGTGAAGTCATGGAATGGAGGTGTGTGAAGTCAAAGAATGGGGGTGTGTGAAGTGAAACAATAGAGGTGTGTGAAGTCACAGAATGGAGGTGTGTGAAGTCACAGAATGGAAGTGTGTGAAGTCAAAACGGAGGTGTGTGAAGTCACAGAATGGAGGTGTGTGAAGTCACAGAATGGAGGGGTGTGATCTCAGAATGGAGGTAGGTGAAGTCAAAGAATGGAGGTGTGTGAAGTCATACAATGTAGGTGTGTGAAGTCACAGAATGGAGGTGTGTGAATTCATAGAATGGAGGTGTGTGAAGTCATAGAATGGAGGTGTGTGAAGTCATAGAATGGAGGTGTGTGAAGTCACAGAATGGAGGTGTGTGAAGTCACAGAATGGAGGTGTGTGAACTCACAATGGAGGTGTGTGAAGTCACATAATGGAGGTGTGTGAAATCATAGAATTGAAGTGTGTGAAGTCATAGAATGGAGGTGTGTGAAGTCAAAATGGTGGTGTGTGAAGTCACAGAATGGAGGTGTGTGAACTCAGAATGGAGGTGTGTGAAGTCACAGAAGGGAGGTTTATGAAGTCATATAATGGAGGTGTGTGAAGTCATAGAATGGATGTTTGTGAAGTAAGAATGAAGGTGTGTGAAGTCATAGAATGGAGGTGTGTGAAGTCATAGAATGGAGGTGTGTGAATTCATAGAATGGAGGTGTGTGAAGTCACAGAATGGAGGTTTGTGTACTCAAAATGGAGGTGTTTGAAGTCAAAGAATGGAGGTGTGTGAAGTCATAGAATGGAAGTGTGTGAAGTCATAGAATGGAGGTGTGTGAATTCATAGAATGGAGGTGTGTGAAGTCACAGAATGGAGTTTTGTGTACTCAAAATGGAGGTGTTTGAAGTCAAAGAATGGAGGTGTGTGAAGCATATAATGGAAGTGTGTGAAGTCATAAAATGGAGGTGTGTGAATTCATAGAATGGAGGTGTGTGAAGTCACAATGGAGTTGTGTGAAGTCATAGAATGGTTGTTTTTGATGTCAACGCATTTAGGTGTGTGAAGTCATAGAATGGAGGTGTGTGAAGTCAGATTGGAGGTGTGTGAAATCACAGGATGGAGGTGTGTCAACTCAGAAATGAGGTGTGTGAAGTCATAGAATGGAGGTGTGTGAAGTCATAGAATGGAGGTATGTGAAATCATAGAATGGAGGTGTGTGAAGTCAAAGAATTGAGGTGTGTGAAGTCAGAATGGAGGTGTGTGAAGTCATAGAATGGAAGTGTGTGAAGTCATAGAATGGAGGTGTGTGAAATCATAGAATGGAGGTGTGTGAAGTCAAAGAATTGAGGTGTGTGAAGTCAGAATGGAGGTGTGTGAAGTCATAGAATGGAAGTGTGTGAAGCCATAGAATGGAGGTCTGTGAACTCAGAATGGGGGTTTGTGAAGTCATAGAATGGAGGTGTGTGAACTCAGAATGGAGGTGTGTGAAGTCACAGAATGGAGGTGTGTGAAGTCATAGAATGGAGGTGTGTGAAATCACAGAATGGAGGTGTGTGAATTCATAGAATGGAGGTGTGTGAAGTCATAGGATCGAGGTGTGTGAAGCCACAGAATGGAAGTGTATGAAGTCATAGAATGGAAGTGTGTGAAGTCATAGAAAGGAGGTGTGTGAACTCAGAAATGAGGTGTGTGAAGTCACAGAATGGAGGTGTGTGAAGTCCTAGAATGGAGGTGTGTGAACTCACAAAATGGAGGTTTGTGAAGTCATAGAATGGAGGTGTGTGAAGTCAGAGAATGGATGTTTCTGAAGTAAGAATGAAGGTGTGTGAAGTCATAGAATGGAGGTGTGTGAAGTCAAATTGGAGGTGTGTGAACTCATAGAATGGAGGTGTGTGAACTCATAGAATGGAGGTGTGTGAAGTCATGGAATGGAGGTGTGTGAAGTCAAAGAGTGGGGGTGTGTGGAGTGAAACAATAGAGGTGTGTGAAGTCACAGAATGGAGGTGTGTGAAGTCACAGAATGGAAGTGTGTGAAGTCAAAACGGAGGTGTGTGAAGTCACAGAATGGAGGTGTGTGAAGTCACAGAATGGAGGTGTGTGAAGTCAAAAAGGTGGTGTGTGAAGTCAAAGAATGGAGGTGTGTGAAGTCATAGAATGGAGGTGTGTGAAGTCACAGAATGGAGGTGTGTGAAGTCAGAATGAAGGTGTGTGAAGTCACAGAATGGAGGTGTGTGAAGTCACAGAATGGATGTTTGTGAAGTAAGAATGAAGGTGTTAGAAGTCATAGAGTGGAGGTGTGTGAAATCACAGAATGGAGGTGTGTGAAGTCATAGATTGGAGGAGTGTGAAGTCATAGAATTGAGGTGTGTGAAGTCATAGAATGAAGGTGTGGGAAGTCATAAAATGGAGGTGTGTGAACTCATAGAATGGAGGTGTGTGAAGTCAAAATGGAGTTGTGTGAAGTCATAGAATGGTGCTTTTTGATGTCAACGAATGGAGGTGTGTGAAGTCATAGAATGGAGGTGTGTGAAGTCAGATTGGAAGTGTGAGAAATCACAGAATGGAGGTGTGTGAAGTCACAGAATTAAGGTGTGTGAAGTCAGAATGGAGGTGTGTGAAGTCAGAATGGAGGTGAGTGAAGTCATAGAATGGAGGTGTGTGAAGTCATAGAATGGAGGTGTGTGAACTCAGAATGGAGGTTTGTGAAGTCATAGAATGGAGGTGTCTGAACTCAGAATGGAGGTGTGTGAAGTCACAGAATAGAGGTGGGTGAAGTCATAGAATGGAGGTTTGTGAAATCACAGAATGGAGGTGTGTTAATTCATTGAATGGAGGTATGTGAAGTCATAGGATCGAGGTGTGTGAAGTCACAGAATGGAGGTGTGTGAAGTCACAGAATGGAGGTGTGTGAAGTCACAGAATGGAGGTGTGTGAACTCAGAATGTAGGTGTGTGAAGCCACAGAATGGAGGTGTATGAAGTCATAGAATGGAAGTGTGTGAAGTCATAGAAAGGAGCTGTGTGAACTCAGAATGGAGGTGTGTGAAGTCACAGAATGGAGGTTTGTGAAGTCATAGAATGGAGGTGTGTGAAGTCACAGAATGGAGGTTTGTGAAGACATACAAAGGAGGTGTGTGAAGTCATAGAATGGATGTTTCTAAAGTAAGACTGAATGTGTGTGAAGTCATAGAATGGAGGTGTGTGAAGTGAAAATTAAGGTGCGTGAACTCATAGAATGGAGGTGTGTGAACTCATAGATTGGAGGTGTGAAGTCATGGAATGGAGGTGTGTGAAGTCAAAGAATGGAGGTGTGTGAAGTCAAACAATAGAGGTGTGTGAAGTCACAGAATGGAGTTGTGGGAAGTCACAGATTGGAAGTGTGTGAAGTCAAAACGGGGGAGTGTGAAGTCAAAAAGAAGGTGTGTGAAGTCACGAATGGAGGTGTGTGAAGTCACAGAATGGAGGTATGTGAACTCAGAATGGAGGTGTGTGAAGTCATAGATGGAGGTGTGGGAAGTCATAGCATGGAGGTGTGTGAAATTATAGAAAGGAGTTTTGTAAACTCACAGAATGGACTGTGTGAAGTCAGAATGGAGGTGTGTGAAGTCATAGAATGGAGGTGTGTGAAGTCAGAATGGAGGTGTGTAAACTCATAGAATGGAGGTGTGTGAAATCACAATGGAGGTGTGTGAAATCATAGAATGGAGGTGTGTGAAGTCACAAAATGGAGGTGTGTGAAATGATAGAATGTATGTGTGTGAAGTCATAGAATGGATGTTTGTGAAGTAAGAATGAAGGTGTGTGAAGTCAAAGAATTGAGGTGTGTGACGTCACAGAATGGAGTTGTGTGAAGTCATAGAATGGATCTGTGTGAAGTCACAGAATGGAGGTGTGTGAAGTCACATAATGGAGGTGTGTGAAGTCGTAGAATGGAGGTGTGTGAAGTCATAGAATGGATCTGTGTGAAGTCACAGAATGGAGGTGTGTGAAGTCACATAATGGAGGTGTGTGACGTCACAGAATGGAGTTGTGTGAAGTCATAGAATGGATCTGTGTGAAGTCACAGAATGGAGGTGTGTGAAGTCACATAATGGAGGTGTGTGAAGTCACAGAATGGAGGTGTGTGAAGTCAGAATAGAGGTGTGAAGTCGCTGAATGGAGTTGGGTGAAGTCATAGAAAGGAGGTGTGGGAAGTCACAGAATGGAGGAGTGTGAAGTCATAGAGTGGAGGTGAGTGAAGTCACATTCGATGTCTATGAGGTCATAGAATGGAGGTGTGTGAAGTCAGAATGAAGGTGTGTGAAGTCACAGACTGGAGGTGTGTGAACTCACAGAATGGATGTTTGTGAAGTAAGAATGAAGGCGTGTGAAGTCATAGAATGGAGGTGTGTGAAGTCATAGAATGGAAGTGTGTGAAATCATAGAATGGAGGTGTGTGAAGTCACAGAATTGAGGTGTGTGAAGTCAGAACGGAGGTGTGTGAAGTCAGAATGGAGGTGAGTGAAGTCATAGAATGGAGGTGTGTGAAGTCATAGAATGGAGGTCTGTGAACTCAGAATGGAGGTTTGTGAAGTCATAGAATGGAGGTGTGTGAACTCAGAATGGAGGTGTGTGAAGTCACAGAATAGAGGTGGGTGAAGTCATAGAATGGAGGTTTGTGAAATCACAGAATTGAGGTGTGTTAATTCATTGAAAGGAGGTATGTGAAGTCATAGGATCGAGGTGTGTGAAGTCACAGAATGGAGGTGTGTAAAGTCACAGAATGGAGGTTTGTGAAGTCACAGAATGGAGGTGTGTGAACTCAGAATGTAGGTGTGTGAAGCCACAGAATGGCAGTGTATGAAGTCATAGAATGGAAGTGTGTGAAGTCATAGAAAGGAGGTGTGTGAACTCAGAAATGGAGGTGTGTGAAGTCACAGAATTAAGGTGTGTGAAGTCAGAATGGAGGTGTGTGAAGTCAGAATGGAGGTGAGTGAAGTCATAGAATGGAGGTGTGTGAAGTCACAGAATTAAGGTGTGTGAAGTCAGAATGGAGGTGTGTGAAGTCAGAATGGAGGTGAGTGAAGTCGTAGAATGGAGGTGTGTGAAGTCATAGAATGGAGGTGTGTGAACTCAGAATGGAGGTTTGTGAAGTCATAGAATGGAGGTGTGTGAACTCAGAATGGAGGTGTGTGAAGTCACAGAATAGAGGTGGTGAAGTCATAGAATGGAGGTGTGTGAACTCAGAATGGAGGTGTGTGAAGTCACAGAATAGAAGTGGGTGAAGTCATAGAATGGAGGTTTGTGAAATCACAGAATGGAGGTGTGTTAATTCATTGAAAGGAGGTATGTGAAGTCATAGGATCGAGGTGTGTGAAGTCACAGAATGGAGGTGTGTGAAGTCACAGAATGGAGGTGTGTGAAGTCACAGAATGGAGGTGTGTGAACTCAGAATGTAGGTGTGTGAAGCCACAGAATGGAAGTGTAGGAAGTCATAGAATGGAAGTGTGTGAAGTCATAGAAAGGAGGTGTGTGAACTCAGAAATGAGGTGTGTGAAGTCACAGAATGGAGGTTTGTGAAGTCATAGAATGGAGGTGTGTGAAGTCACAGAATGGAGGTTTGTGAAGACATACAAAGGAGGTGTGTGAAGTCATAGAATGGATGTTTCTAAAGTAAGACTGAATGTGTGTGAAGTCATAGAATGGCGGTGTGTGAAGTGAAAATTAAGGTATGTGAACCCATAGAATGGAGGTGTGTGAACTCATAGATTGGAGGTGTGAAGTCATGGAATGGAGGTGTGTGAAGTCAAAGAATGGAGGTGTGTGAAGTCAAAAAATAGAGGTGTGTGAAGTCACAGAATGGAGGTGTGGGAAGTCACAGATTGGAAGTGTGTGAAGTCAAAACGGGGGAGTGTGAAGTCAAAAAGGTGGTGTGTGAAGTCACAAATGGAGGTGTGTGAAGTCACAGAATGGAGGTA
Source organism: Megascapheus bottae (assembly GCA_024803745.1). NCBI lineage: Eukaryota > Metazoa > Chordata > Mammalia > Rodentia > Geomyidae > Megascapheus > Megascapheus bottae. Next base: position 260,233 of record JANJXV010000159.1, on the reverse strand, counting down.
TGTGAACTCAGAATGGAGGTGTGTGAAGTCATAGATGGAGGTGTGGGAAGTCATAGCATGGAGGTGTGTGAAATTATAGAAAGGAGTTTTGTAAACTCACAGAATGGACTGTGTGAAGTCAGAATGGAGGTGTGTGAAGTCATAGAATGGAGGTGTGTGAAGTCAGAATGGAGGTGTGTGAACTCATATAATGGAGGTGTGTGAATTCACAATGGAGGTGTGTGAAATCATAGAATGGAGGTGTGTGAAGTCACAAAATGGAGGTGTGTGAAAAGATACAATGTATGTGTGTGAAGTCATAGAATGGATGTTTGAGAAGTAAGAATGAAGGTGTGTGAAGTCAAAGAATTGAGGTGTGTGACGTCACAGAATGGAGTTGTGTGAAGTCATAGAATGGATCTGTGTGAAGTCACAGAATGGAGGTGTGTGAAGTCACAGAATGGAGGTGTGTGAAGTCGTAGAATGGAGGTGTGTGAAGTCATAGAATGGATGTTTGTGAAGTAAGAATGAAGGTGTGTGAAGTCATAGAATAGTGGTGTGTGAAGTCAAAGAATGGAGGTGTGTGAAGTCATAGAATGGAGGTGTGTGAAGTCATAGAATGGAGGTGTGTGAAGTCACAGAATGGAGGTGTGTGAAGTCAGAATAGAGGTGTGAAGTCGCTGAATGGAGTTGGGTGAAGTCATAGAAAGGAGGTGTGGGAAATCATAGAATGGAGGAGTGTGAAGTCATAGAGTGGAGGTGAGTGAAGTCACATTCGATGTCTATGAAGTCATAGAATGGAGGTGTGTGAAGTCAGAATGGAGGTGTGTGAAGTCATAGAATGGAGATGTGTTAACTCATAGAATGGAGGTTTGTGACGTCACAATGGAAGTGTGTGAAGTCATAGAATGGAGGTGTGTAGTCACAGAAGGGAGGTGTGTGAAGTCATAGAATGGAGGTGTGTGAAGTCAGAATGGAGGTGTGTGAAGTCATAGATGGACGTGTGTGAAATCATAGTATGGAGGTGTGTGAAATCATAGAATGGAGGTTTGTGAAGTCTCAGAATGAAGCTGTGTGAAGTCAGAATGGCAGTGAGTGAAGGCATAGAATGGAGGTGTGTGAAGTCAAAATGGAAGTGTGTGAAATCATAGAATCGTGGTGTGTGAGGTCACAATGGAGGTGTGTGAAGTCATAGAATAGAGGTGTGTGAAATCACAGAATGGAGGTGTGTGAAGTCATAGAATGGAGGTGTGTGAAGTCATAGAATGGAGGTGTGTGAAGTCATAGAATGGAGGTGTGTGAAGTCACAGAATGAAGGTGTGTGAAGTCACAGAACGGAGGGGTGTGAACTCAGAATGGAGGTAGGTGAAGGCAAAGAATGGAGGTGTGTGAAGTCATACAATGTAGGAGTGTGAAGTCACAGAATGGAGGTGTGTGAAGTCACAGAATGGAGGTGTGTGAACTCAGAATGGAGGTGTGTGAAGCCACAGAATGGAGGTGTGTGAAGTCCTAGAATTGAGGTGTGTGAACTCACAGAATGGAGGTTTGAGAAGTCATAGAATGGAGGTGTGTGAAGTCAGAGAATGGATGTTTCTGAAGTAAGAATGAAGGTGTGTGAACTCATAGAATGGAGGTGTGTGAAGTCATGGAATGGAGGTGTGTGAAGTCAAAGAATGGGGGTGTGTGAAGTGAAACAATAGAGGTGTGTGAAGTCACAGAATGGAGGTGTGTGAAGTCACAGAATGGAAGTGTGTGAAGTCAAAACGGAGGTGTGTGAAGTCACAGAATGGAGGTGTGTGAAGTCACAGAATGGAGGGGTGTGATCTCAGAATGGAGGTAGGTGAAGTCAAAGAATGGAGGTGTGTGAAGTCATACAATGTAGGTGTGTGAAGTCACAGAATGGAGGTGTGTGAATTCATAGAATGGAGGTGTGTGAAGTCATAGAATGGAGGTGTGTGAAGTCATAGAATGGAGGTGTGTGAAGTCACAGAATGGAGGTGTGTGAAGTCACAGAATGGAGGTGTGTGAACTCACAATGGAGGTGTGTGAAGTCACATAATGGAGGTGTGTGAAATCATAGAATTGAAGTGTGTGAAGTCATAGAATGGAGGTGTGTGAAGTCAAAATGGTGGTGTGTGAAGTCACAGAATGGAGGTGTGTGAACTCAGAATGGAGGTGTGTGAAGTCACAGAAGGGAGGTTTATGAAGTCATATAATGGAGGTGTGTGAAGTCATAGAATGGATGTTTGTGAAGTAAGAATGAAGGTGTGTGAAGTCATAGAATGGAGGTGTGTGAAGTCATAGAATGGAGGTGTGTGAATTCATAGAATGGAGGTGTGTGAAGTCACAGAATGGAGGTTTGTGTACTCAAAATGGAGGTGTTTGAAGTCAAAGAATGGAGGTGTGTGAAGTCATAGAATGGAAGTGTGTGAAGTCATAGAATGGAGGTGTGTGAATTCATAGAATGGAGGTGTGTGAAGTCACAGAATGGAGTTTTGTGTACTCAAAATGGAGGTGTTTGAAGTCAAAGAATGGAGGTGTGTGAAGCATATAATGGAAGTGTGTGAAGTCATAAAATGGAGGTGTGTGAATTCATAGAATGGTTGTTTTTGATGTCAACGCATTTAGGTGTGTGAAGTCATAGAATGGAGGTGTGTGAAGTCAGATTGGAGGTGTGTGAAATCACAGGATGGAGGTGTGTCAACTCAGAAATGAGGTGTGTGAAGTCATAGAATGGAGGTGTGTGAAGTCATAGAATGGAGGTATGTGAAATCATAGAATGGAGGTGTGTGAAGTCAAAGAATTGAGGTGTGTGAAGTCAGAATGGAGGTGTGTGAAGTCATAGAATGGAAGTGTGTGAAGTCATAGAATGGAGGTGTGTGAAATCCTAGAATGGAGGTGTGTGAAGTCAAAGAATTGAGGTGTGTGAAGTCAGAATGGAGGTGTGTGAAGTCATAGAATGGAAGTGTGTGAAGCCATAGAATGGAGGTGTGTGAACTCAGAATGGAGGTGTGTGAAGTCACAGAATAGAGGTGGGTGAAGTCATAGAATGGAGGTTTGTGAAATCACAGAATGGAGGTGTGTTAATTCATTGAAAGGAGGTATGTGAAGTCATAGGATCGAGGTGTGTGAAGTCACAGAATGGAGGTGTGTGAAGTCACAGAATGGAGGTGTGTGAAGTCACAGAATGGAGGTGTGTGAACTCAGAATGTAGGTGTGTGAAGCCACAGAATGGAAGTGTATGAAGTCATAGAATGGAAGTGTGTGAAGTCATAGAAAGGAGGTGTGTGAACTCAGAAATGAGGTGTGTGAAGTCACAGAATGGAGGTTTGTGAAGTCATAGAATGGAGGTGTGTGAAGTCACAGAATGGAGGTTTGTGAAGACATACAAAGGAGGTGTGTGAAGTCATAGAATGGATGTTTCTAAAGTAAGACTGAATGTGTGTGAAGTCATAGAATGGAGGTGTGTGAAGTGAAAATTAAGGTATGTGAACCCATAGAATGGAGGTGTGTGAACTCATAGATTGGAGGTGTGAAGTCATGGAATGGAGGTGTGTGAAGTCAAAGAATGGAGGTGTGTGAAGTCAAAAAATAGAGGTGTGTGAAGTCACAGAATGGAGGTGTGGGAAGTCACAGATTGGAAGTGTGTGAAGTCAAAACGGGGGAGTGTGAAGTCAAAAAGGTGGTGTGTGAAGTCACAAATGGAGGTGTGTGAAGTCACAGAATGGAGGTATGTGAACTCAGAATGGAGGTGTGTGAAGTCATAGATGGAGGTGTGGGAAGTCATAGCATGGAGGTGTGTGAAATTATAGAAAGGAGTTTTGTAAACTCACAGAATGGACTGTGTGAAGTCAGAATGGAGGTGTGTGAAGTCATAGAATGGAGGTGTGTGAAGTCAGAATGGAGGTGTGTGAACTCATATAATGGAGGTGTGTGAATTCACAATGGAGGTGTGTGAAATCATAGAATGGAGGTGTGTGAAGTCACAAAATGGAGGTGTGTGAAAAGATACAATGTATGTGTGTGAAGTCATAGAATGGATGTTTGAGAAGTAAGAATGAAGGTGTGTGAAGTCAAAGAATTGAGGTGTGTGACGTCACAGAATGGAGTTGTGTGAAGTCATAGAATGGATCTGTGTGAAGTCACAGAATGGAGGTGTGTGAAGTCACAGAATGGAGGTGTGTGAAGTCGTAGAATGGAGGTGTGTGAAGTCATAGAATGGATGTTTGTGAAGTAAGAATGAAGGTGTGTGAAGTCATAGAATAGTGGTGTGTGAAGTCAAAGAATGGAGGTGTGTGAAGTCATAGAATGGAGGTGTGTGAAGTCATAGAATGGAGGTGTGTGAAGTCACAGAATGGAGGTGTGTGAAGTCAGAATAGAGGTGTGAAGTCGCTGAATGGAGTTGGGTGAAGTCATAGAAAGGAGGTGTGGGAAGTCATAGAATGGAGGAGTGTGAAGTCATAGAGTGGAGGTGAGTGAAGTCACATTCGATGTCTATGAAGTCATAGAATGGAGGTGTGTGAAGTCAGAATGGAGGTGTGTGAAGTCATAGAATGGAGATGTGTTAACTCATAGAATGGAGGTTTGTGACGTCACAATGGAAGTGTGTGAAGTCATAGAATGGAGGTGTGTAGTCACAGAAGGGAGGTGTGTGAAGTCATAGAATGGAGGTGTGTGAAGTCAGAATGGAGGTGTGTGAAGTCATAGATGGACGTGTGTGAAATCATAGTATGGAGGTGTGTGAAATCATAGAATGGAGGTTTGTGAAGTCTCAGAATGAAGCTGTGTGAAGTCAGAATGGCAGTGAGTGAAGGCATAGAATGGAGGTGTGTGAAGTCAAAATGGAAGTGTGTGAAATCATAGAATCGTGGTGTGTGAGGTCACAATGGAGGTGTGTGAAGTCATAGAATAGAGGTGTGTGAAATCACAGAATGGAGGTGTGTGAAGTCATAGAATGGAGGTGTGTGAAGTCATAGAATGGAGGTGTGTGAAGTCATAGAATGGAGGTGTGTGAAGTCACAGAATGAAGGTGTGTGAAGTCACAGAACGGAGGGGTGTGAACTCAGAATGGAGGTAGGTGAAGGCAAAGAATGGAGGTGTGTGAAGTCATACAATGTAGGAGTGTGAAGTCACAGAATGGAGGTGTGTGAAGTCACAGAATGGAGGTGTGTGAACTCAGAATGGAGGTGTGTGAAGCCACAGAATGGAGGTGTGTGAAGTCCTAGAATGGAGGTGTGTGAACTCACAGAATGGAGGTTTGAGAAGTCATAGAATGGAGGTGTGTGAAGTCAGAGAATGGATGTTTCTGAAGTAAGAATGAAGGTGTGTGAACTCATAGAATGGAGGTGTGTGAAGTCATGGAATGGAGGTGTGTGAAGTCAAAGAATGGGGGTGTGTGAAGTGAAACAATAGAGGTGTGTGAAGTCACAGAATGGAGGTGTGTGAAGTCACAGAATGGAAGTGTGTGAAGTCAAAACGGAGGTGTGTGAAGTCACAGAATGGAGGTGTGTGAAGTCACAGAATGGAGGGGTGTGATCTCAGAATGGAGGTAGGTGAAGTCAAAGAATGGAGGTGTGTGAAGTCATACAATGTAGGTGTGTGAAGTCACAGAATGGAGGTGTGTGAATTCATAGAATGGAGGTGTGTGAAGTCATAGAATGGAGGTGTGTGAAGTCATAGAATGGAGGTGTGTGAAGTCACAGAATGGAGGTGTGTGAAGTCACAGAATGGAGGTGTGTGAACTCACAATGGAGGTGTGTGAAGTCACATAATGGAGGTGTGTGAAATCATAGAATTGAAGTGTGTGAAGTCATAGAATGGAGGTGTGTGAAGTCAAAATGGTGGTGTGTGAAGTCACAGAATGGAGGTGTGTGAACTCAGAATGGAGGTGTGTGAAGTCACAGAAGGGAGGTTTATGAAGTCATATAATGGAGGTGTGTGAAGTCATAGAATGGATGTTTGTGAAGTAAGAATGAAGGTGTGTGAAGTCATAGAATGGAGGTGTGTGAAGTCATAGAATGGAGGTGTGTGAATTCATAGAATGGAGGTGTGTGAAGTCACAGAATGGAGGTTTGTGTACTCAAAATGGAGGTGTTTGAAGTCAAAGAATGGAGGTGTGTGAAGTCATAGAATGGAAGTGTGTGAAGTCATAGAATGGAGGTGTGTGAATTCATAGAATGGAGGTGTGTGAAGTCACAGAATGGAGTTTTGTGTACTCAAAATGGAGGTGTTTGAAGTCAAAGAATGGAGGTGTGTGAAGCATATAATGGAAGTGTGTGAAGTCATAAAATGGAGGTGTGTGAATTCATAGAATGGTTGTTTTTGATGTCAACGCATTTAGGTGTGTGAAGTCATAGAATGGAGGTGTGTGAAGTCAGATTGGAGGTGTGTGAAATCACAGGATGGAGGTGTGTCAACTCAGAAATGAGGTGTGTGAAGTCATAGAATGGAGGTGTGTGAAGTCATAGAATGGAGGTATGTGAAATCATAGAATGGAGGTGTGTGAAGTCAAAGAATTGAGGTGTGTGAAGTCAGAATGGAGGTGTGTGAAGTCATAGAATGGAAGTGTGTGAAGTCATAGAATGGAGGTGTGTGAAATCCTAGAATGGAGGTGTGTGAAGTCAAAGAATTGAGGTGTGTGAAGTCAGAATGGAGGTGTGTGAAGTCATAGAATGGAAGTGTGTGAAGCCATAGAATGGAGGTGTGTGAACTCAGAATGGAGGTGTGTGAAGTCACAGAATAGAGGTGGGTGAAGTCATAGAATGGAGGTTTGTGAAATCACAGAATGGAGGTGTGTTAATTCATTGAAAGGAGGTATGTGAAGTCATAGGATCGAGGTGTGTGAAGTCACAGAATGGAGGTGTGTGAAGTCACAGAATGGAGGTGTGTGAAGTCACAGAATGGAGGTGTGTGAACTCAGAATGTAGGTGTGTGAAGCCACAGAATGGAAGTGTATGAAGTCATAGAATGGAAGTGTGTGAAGTCATAGAAAGGAGGTGTGTGAACTCAGAAATGAGGTGTGTGAAGTCACAGAATGGAGGTTTGTGAAGTCATAGAATGGAGGTGTGTGAAGTCACAGAATGGAGGTTTGTGAAGACATACAAAGGAGGTGTGTGAAGTCATAGAATGGATGTTTCTAAAGTAAGACTGAATGTGTGTGAAGTCATAGAATGGAGGTGTGTGAAGTGAAAATTAAGGTATGTGAACCCATAGAATGGAGGTGTGTGAACTCATAGATTGGAGGTGTGAAGTCATGGAATGGAGGTGTGTGAAGTCAAAGAATGGAGGTGTGTGAAGTCAAAAAATAGAGGTGTGTGAAGTCACAGAATGGAGGTGTGGGAAGTCACAGATTGGAAGTGTGTGAAGTCAAAACGGGGGAGTGTGAAGTCAAAAAGGTGGTGTGTGAAGTCACAAATGGAGGTGTGTGAAGTCACAGAATGGAGGTATGTGAACTCAGAATGGAGGTGTGTGAAGTCATAGATGGAGGTGTGGGAAGTCATAGCATGGAGGTGTGTGAAATTATAGAAAGGAGTTTTGTAAACTCACAGAATGGACTGTGTGAAGTCAGAATGGAGGTGTGTGAAGTCATAGAATGGAGGTGTGTGAAGTCAGAATGGAGGTGTGTGAACTCATATAATGGAGGTGTGTGAATTCACAATGGAGGTGTGTGAAATCATAGAATGGAGGTGTGTGAAGTCACAAAATGGAGGTGTGTGAAAAGATACAATGTATGTGTGTGAAGTCATAGAATGGATGTTTGAGAAGTAAGAATGAAGGTGTGTGAAGTCAAAGAATTGAGGTGTGTGACGTCACAGAATGGAGTTGTGTGAAGTCATAGAATGGATCTGTGTGAAGTCACAGAATGGAGGTGTGTGAAGTCACAGAATGGAGGTGTGTGAAGTCGTAGAATGGAGGTGTGTGAAGTCATAGAATGGATGTTTGTGAAGTAAGAATGAAGGTGTGTGAAGTCATAGAATAGTGGTGTGTGAAGTCAAAGAATGGAGGTGTGTGAAGTCATAGAATGGAGGTGTGTGAAGTCATAGAATGGAGGTGTGTGAAGTCACAGAATGGAGGTGTGTGAAGTCAGAATAGAGGTGTGAAGTCGCTGAATGGAGTTGGGTGAAGTCATAGAAAGGAGGTGTGGGAAGTCATAGAATGGAGGAGTGTGAAGTCATAGAGTGGAGGTGAGTGAAGTCACATTCGATGTCTATGAAGTCATAGAATGGAGGTGTGTGAAGTCAGAATGGAGGTGTGTGAAGTCATAGAATGGAGATGTGTTAACTCATAGAATGGAGGTGTGTGACGTCACAATGGAAGTGTGTGAAGTCATAGAATGGAGGTGTGTAGTCACAGAAGGGAGGTGTGTGAAGTCATAGAATGGAGGTGTGTGAAGTCAGAATGGAGGTGTGTGAAGTCATAGATGGACGTGTGTGAAATCATAGTATGGAGGTGTGTGAAATCATAGAATGGAGGTTTGTGAAGTCTCAGAATGAAGCTGTGTGAAGTCAGAATGGCAGTGAGTGAAGGCATAGAATGGAGGTGTGTGAAGTCAAAATGGAAGTGTGTGAAATCATAGAATCGTGGTGTGTGAGGTCACAATGGAGGTGTGTGAAGTCATAGAATAGAGGTGTGTGAAATCACAGAATGGAGGTGTGTGAAGTCATAGAATGGAGGTGTGTGAAGTCATAGAATGGAGGTGTGTGAAGTCATAGAATGGAGGTGTGTGAAGTCACAGAATGAAGGTGTGTGAAGTCACAGAACGGAGGGGTGTGAACTCAGAATGGAGGTAGGTGAAGGCAAAGAATGGAGGTGTGTGAAGTCATACAATGTAGGAGTGTGAAGTCACAGAATGGAGGTGTGTGAAGTCACAGAATGGAGGTGTGTGAACTCAGAATGGAGGTGTGTGAAGCCACAGAATGGAGGTGTGTGAAGTCCTAGAATGGAGGTGTGTGAACTCACAGAATGGAGGTTTGAGAAGTCATAGAATGGAGGTGTGTGAAGTCAGAGAATGGATGTTTCTGAAGTAAGAATGAAGGTGTGTGAACTCATAGAATGGAGGTGTGTGAAGTCATGGAATGGAGGTGTGTGAAGTCAAAGAATGGGGGTGTGTGAAGTGAAACAATAGAGGTGTGTGAAGTCACAGAATGGAGGTGTGTGAAGTCACAGAATGGAAGTGTGTGAAGTCAAAACGGAGGTGTGTGAAGTCACAGAATGGAGGTGTGTGAAGTCACAGAATGGAGGGGTGTGATCTCAGAATGGAGGTAGGTGAAGTCAAAGAATGGAGGTGTGTGAAGTCATACAATGTAGGTGTGTGAAGTCACAGAATGGAGGTGTGTGAATTCATAGAATGGAGGTGTGTGAAGTCATAGAATGGAGGTGTGTGAAGTCATAGAATGGAGGTGTGTGAAGTCACAGAATGGAGGTGTGTGAAGTCACAGAATGGAGGTGTGTGAACTCACAATGGAGGTGTGTGAAGTCACATAATGGAGGTGTGTGAAATCATAGAATTGAAGTGTGTGAAGTCATAGAATGGAGGTGTGTGAAGTCAAAATGGTGGTGTGTGAAGTCACAGAATGGAGGTGTGTGAACTCAGAATGGAGGTGTGTGAAGTCACAGAAGGGAGGTTTATGAAGTCATATAATGGAGGTGTGTGAAGTCATAGAATGGATGTTTGTGAAGTAAGAATGAAGGTGTGTGAAGTCATAGAATGGAGGTGTGTGAAGTCATAGAATGGAGGTGTGTGAATTCATAGAATGGAGGTGTGTGAAGTCACAGAATGGAGGTTTGTGTACTCAAAATGGAGGTGTTTGAAGTCAAAGAATGGAGGTGTGTGAAGTCATAGAATGGAAGTGTGTGAAGTCATAGAATGGAGGTGTGTGAATTCATAGAATGGAGGTGTGTGAAGTCACAGAATGGAGTTTTGTGTACTCAAAATGGAGGTGTTTGAAGTCAAAGAATGGAGGTGTGTGAAGCATATAATGGAAGTGTGTGAAGTCATAAAATGGAGGTGTGTGAATTCATAGAATGGTTGTTTTTGATGTCAACGCATTTAGGTGTGTGAAGTCATAGAATGGAGGTGTGTGAAGTCAGATTGGAGGTGTGTGAAATCACAGGATGGAGGTGTGTCAACTCAGAAATGAGGTGTGTGAAGTCATAGAATGGAGGTGTGTGAAGTCATAGAATGGAGGTATGTGAAATCATAGAATGGAGGTGTGTGAAGTCAAAGAATTGAGGTGTGTGAAGTCAGAATGGAGGTGTGTGAAGTCATAGAATGGAAGTGTGTGAAGTCATAGAATGGAGGTGTGTGAAATCATAGAATGGAGGTGTGTGAAGTCAAAGAATTGAGGTGTGTGAAGTCAGAATGGAGGTGTGTGAAGTCATAGAATGGAAGTGTGTGAAGCCATAGAATGGAGGTGTGTGAACTCAGAATGGAGGTGTGTGAAGTCACAGAATAGAGGTGGGTGAAGTCATAGAATGGAGGTTTGTGAAATCACAGAATGGAGGTGTGTTAATTCATTGAAAGGAGGTATGTGAAGTCATAGGATCGAGGTGTGTGAAGTCACAGAATGGAGGTGTGTGAAGTCACAGAATGGAGGTGTGTGAAGTCACAGAATGGAGGTGTGTGAACTCAGAATGTAGGTGTGTGAAGCCACAGAATGGAAGTGTATGAAGTCATAGAATGGAAGTGTGTGAAGTCATAGAAAGGAGGTGTGTGAACTCAGAAATGAGGTGTGTGAAGTCACAGAATGGAGGTTTGTGAAGTCATAGAATGGAGGTGTGTGAAGTCACAGAATGGAGGTTTGTGAAGACATACAAAGGAGGTGTGTGAAGTCATAGAATGGATGTTTCTAAAGTAAGACTGAATGTGTGTGAAGTCATAGAATGGAGGTGTGTGAAGTGAAAATTAAGGTATGTGAACCCATAGAATGGAGGTGTGTGAACTCATAGATTGGAGGTGTGAAGTCATGGAATGGAGGTGTGTGAAGTCAAAGAATGGAGGTGTGTGAAGTCAAAAAATAGAGGTGTGTGAAGTCACAGAATGGAGGTGTGGGAAGTCACAGATTGGAAGTGTGTGAAGTCAAAACGGGGGAGTGTGAAGTCAAAAAGGTGGTGTGTGAAGTCACAAATGGAGGTGTGTGAAGTCACAGAATGGAGGTATGTGAACTCAGAATGGAGGTGTGTGAAGTCATAGATGGAGGTGTGGGAAGTCATAGCATGGAGGTGTGTGAAATTATAGAAAGGAGTTTTGTAAACTCACAGAATGGACTGTGTGAAGTCAGAATGGAGGTGTGTGAAGTCATAGAATGGAGGTGTGTGAAGTCAGAATGGAGGTGTGTGAACTCATATAATGGAGGTGTGTGAATTCACAATGGAGGTGTGTGAAATCATAGAATGGAGGTGTGTGAAGTCACAAAATGGAGGTGTGTGAAAAGATACAATGTATGTGTGTGAAGTCATAGAATGGATGTTTGAGAAGTAAGAATGAAGGTGTGTGAAGTCAAAGAATTGAGGTGTGTGACGTCACAGAATGGAGTTGTGTGAAGTCATAGAATGGATCTGTGTGAAGTCACAGAATGGAGGTGTGTGAAGTCACATAATGGAGGTGTGTGAAGTCGTAGAATGGAGGTGTGTGAAGTCATAGAATGGATGTTTGTGAAGTAAGAATGAAGGTGTGTGAAGTCATAGAATAGTGGTGTGTGAAGTCAAAGAATGGAGGTGTGTGAAGTCATAGAATGGAGGTGTGTGAAGTCATAGAATGGAGGTGTGTGAAGTCACAGAATGGAGGTGTGTGAAGTCAGAATAGAGGTGTGTGAAGTCACAGAATAGAGGTGGTGAAGTCATAGAATGGAGGTGTGTGAACTCAGAATGGAGGTGTGTGAAGTCACAGAATAGAGGTGGGTGAAGTCATAGAATGGAGGTTTGTGAAATCACAGAATGGAGGTGTGTTAATTCATTGAAAGGAGGTATGTGAAGTCATAGGATCGAGGTGTGTGAAGTCACAGAATGGAGGTGTGTGAAGTCACAGAATGGAGGTGTGTGAAGTCACAGAATGGAGGTGTGTGAACTCACAATGTAGGTGTGTGAAGCCACAGAATGGAAGTGTAAGAAGTCATAGAATGGAAGTTTGTGAAGTCATAGAAAGGAGGTGTGTGAACTCAGAAATGAGGTGTGTGAAGTCACAGAATGGAGGTTTGTGAAGTCATAGAATGGAGGTGTGTGAAGTCACAGAATGGAGGTTTGTGAAGACATACAAAGGAGGTGTGTGAAGTCATAGAATGGATGTTTCTAAAGTAAGACTGAATGTGTGTGAAGTCATAGAATGGCGGTGTGTGAAGTGAAAATTAAGGTATGTGAACCCATAGAATGGAGGTGTGTGAACTCATAGATTGGAGGTGTGAAGTCATGGAATGGAGGTGTGTGAAGTCAAAGAATGGAGGTGTGTGAAGTCAAAAAATAGAGGTGTGTGAAGTCACAGAATGGAGGTGTGGGAAGTCACAGATTGGAAGTGTGTGAAGTCAAAACGGGGGAGTGTGAAGTCAAAAAGGTGGTGTGTGAAGTCACAAATGGAGGTGTGTGAAGTCACAGAATGGAGGTATGTGAACTCAGAATGGAGGTGTGTGAAGTCATAGATGGAGGTGTGGGAAGTCATAGCATGGAGGTGTGTGAAATTATAGAAAGGAGTTTTGTAAACTCACAGAATGGACTGTGTGAAGTCAGAATGGAGGTGTGTGAAGTCATAGAATGGAGGTGTGTGAAGTCAGAATGGAGGTGTGTGAACTCATATAATGGAGGTGTGTGAATTCACAATGGAGGTGTGTGAAATCATAGAATGGAGGTGTGTGAAGTCACAAAATGGAGGTGTGTGAAATGATAGAATGTATGTGTGTGAAGTCATAGAATGGATGTTTGAGAAGTAAGAATGAAGGTGTGTGAAGTCAAAGAATTGAGGTGTGTGACGTCACAGAATGGAGTTGTGTGAAGTCATAGAATGGATCTGTGTGAAGTCACAGAATGGAGGTGTGTGAAGTCACATAATGGAGGTGTGTGAAGTCGTAGAATGGAGGTGTGTGAAGTCATAGAATGGATGTTTGTGAAGTAAGAATGAAGGTGTGTGAAGTCATAGAATAGTGGTGTGTGAAGTCAAAGAATGGAGGTGTGTGAAGTCATAGAATGGAGGTGTGTGAAGTCATAGAATGGAGGTGTGTGAAGTCACAGAATGGAGGTGTGTGAAGTCAGAATAGAGGTGTGAAGTCGCTGAATGGAGTTGGGTGAAGTCATAGAAAGGAGGTGTGGGAAGTCATAGAATGGAGGAGTGTGAAGTCATAGAATGGAGGTGAGTGAAGTCACATTCGATGTCTATGAAGTCATAGAATGGAGGTGTGTGAAGTCAGAATGGAGGTGTGTGAAGTCATAGAATGGAGATGTGTTAACTCATAGAATGGAGGTGTGTGACGTCACAATGGAAGTGTGTGAAGTCATAGAATGGAGGTGTGTAGTCACAGAAGGGAGGTGTGTGAAGTCATAGAATGGAGGTGTGTGAAGTCAGAATGGAGGTGTGTGAAGTCATAGATGGACGTGTGTGAAATCATAGTATGGAGGTGTGTGAAATCATAGAATGGAGGTTTGTGAAGTCTCAGAATGAAGCTGTGTGAAGTCAGAATGGCAGTGAGTGAAGGCATAGAATGGAGGTGTGTGAAGTCAAAATGGAAGTGTGTGAAATCATAGAATCGTGGTGTGTGAGGTCACAATGGAGGTGTGTGAAGTCATAGAATAGAGGTGTGTGAAATCACAGAATGGAGGTGTGTGAAGTCATAGAATGGAGGTGTGTGAAGTCATAGAATGGAGGTGTGTGAAGTCACAGAATGAAGGTGTGTGAAGTCACAGAACGGAGGGGTGTGAACTCAGAATGGAGGTAGGTGAAGGCAAAGAATGGAGGTGTGTGAAGTCATACAATGTAGGAGTGTGAAGTCACAGAATGGAGGTGTGTGAAGTCACAGAATGGAGGTGTGTGAACTCAGAATGGAGGTGTGTGAAGCCACAGAATGGAGGTGTGTGAAGTCCTAGAATGGAGGTGTGTGAACTCACAGAATGGAGGTTTGAGAAGTCATAGAATGGAGGTGTGTGAAGTCAGAGAATGGATGTTTCTGAAGTAAGAATGAAGGTGTGTGAACTCATAGAATGGAGGTGTGTGAAGTCATGGAATGGAGGTGTGTGAAGTCAAAGAATGGGGGTGTGTGAAGTGAAACAATAGAGGTGTGTGAAGTCACAGAATGGAGGTGTGTGAAGTCACAGAATGGAAGTGTGTGAAGTCAAAACGGAGGTGTGTGAAGTCACAGAATGGAGGTGTGTGAAGTCACAGAATGGAGGGGTGTGATCTCAGAATGGAGGTAGGTGAAGTCAAAGAATGGAGGTGTGTGAAGTCATACAATGTAGGTGTGTGAAGTCACAGAATGGAGGTGTGTGAATTCATAGAATGGAGGTGTGTGAAGTCATAGAATGGAGGTGTGTGAAGTCATAGAATGGAGGTGTGTGAAGTCACAGAATGGAGGTGTGTGAAGTCACAGAATGGAGGTGTGTGAACTCACAATGGAGGTGTGTGAAGTCACATAATGGAGGTGTGTGAAATCATAGAATTGAAGTGTGTGAAGTCATAGAATGGAGGTGTGTGAAGTCAAAATGGTGGTGTGTGAAGACACAGAATGGAGGTGTGTGAACTCAGAATGGAGGTGTGTGAAGTCACAGAAGGGAGGTTTATGAAGTCATATAATGGAGGTGTGTGAAGTCATAGAATGGATGTTTGTGAAGTAAGAATGAAGGTGTGTGAAGTCATAGAATGGAGGTGTGTGAAGTCATAGAATGGAGGTGTGTGAATTCATAGAATGGAGGTGTGTGAAGTCACAGAATGGAGGTTTGTGTACTCAAAATGGAGGTGTTTGAAGTCAAAGAATGGAGGTGTGTGAAGTCATAGAATGGAAGTGTGTGAAGTCATAGAATGGAGGTGTGTGAATTCATAGAATGGAGGTGTGTGAAGTCACAGAATGGAGTTTTGTGTACTCAAAATGGAGGTGTTTGAAGTCAAAGAATGGAGGTGTGTGAAGCATATAATGGAAGTGTGTGAAGTCATAAAATGGAGGTGTGTGAATTCATAGAATGGTTGTTTTTGATGTCAACGCATTTAGGTGTGTGAAGTCATAGAATGGAGGTGTGTGAAGTCAGATTGGAGGTGTGTGAAATCACAGGATGGAGGTGTGTCAACTCAGAAATGAGGTGTGTGAAGTCATAGAATGGAGGTGTGTGAAGTCATAGAATGGAGGTATGTGAAATCATAGAATGGAGGTGTGTGAAGTCAAAGAATTGAGGTGTGTGAAGTCAGAATGGAGGTGTGTGAAGTCATAGAATGGAAGTGTGTGAAGTCATAGAATGGAGGTGTGTGAAATCATAGAATGGAGGTGTGTGAAGTCAAAGAATTGAGGTGTGTGAAGTCAGAATGGAGGTGTGTGAAGTCATAGAATGGAAGTGTGTGAAGCCATAGAATGGAGGTCTGTGAACTCAGAATGGGGGTTTGTGAAGTCATAGAATGGAGGTGTGTGAACTCAGAATGGAGGTGTGTGAAGTCACAGAATGGAGGTGTGTGAAGTCATAGAATGGAGGTGTGTGAAATCACAGAATGGAGGTGTGTGAATTCATAGAATGAAGGTGTGTGAAGTCATAGGATCGAGGTGTGTGAAGTCACAGAATGGAGGTGTGTGAAGTCACAGAATGGAGGTGTGTGAAGTCACAGAAAGGAGGTGTGTGAACTCAGAATGGAGGTGTGTGAAGCCACAGAATGGAGGTGTGTGAAGTCCTAGAATGGAGGTGTGTGAACTCACAGAATGGAGGTTTGTGAAGTCATAGAATGGAGGTGTGTGAAGTCAGAGAATGGATGTTTCTGAAGTAAGAATGAAGGTGTGTGAAGTCATAGAATGGAGGTGTGTGAAGTCAAATTGGAGGTGTGTGAACTCATAGAATGGAGGTGTGTGAACTCATAGAATGGAGGTGTGTGAAGTCATGGAATGGAGGTGTGTGAAGTCAAAGAGTGGGGGTGTGTGAAGTGAAACAATAGAGGTGTGTGAAGTCACAGAATGGAGGTGTGTGAAGTCACAGAATGGAAGTGTGTGAAGTCAAAACGGAGGTGTGTGAAGTCACAGAATGGAGGTGTGTGAAGTCACAGAATGGAGGTGTGTGAAGTCAAAAAGGTGGTGTGTGAAGTCAAAGAATGGAGGTGTGTGAAGTCATAGAATGGAGGTGTGTGAAGTCACAGAATGGAGGTGTGTGAAGTCAGAATGAAGGTGTGTGAAGTCACAGAATGGAGGTGTGTGAAGTCACAGAATGGATGTTTGTGAAGTAAGAATGAAGGTGTTAGAAGTCATAGAGTGGAGGTGTGTGAAGTCACAGAATGGAGGTGTGTGAAGTCATAGATTGGAGGAGTGTGAAGTCATAGAATTGAGGTGTGTGAAGTCATAGAATGAAGGTGTGGGAAGTCATAAAATGGAGGTGTGTGAACTCATAGAATGGAGGTGTGTGAAGTCAAAATGGAGTTGTGTGAAGTCATAGAATGGTGCTTTTTGATGTCAACGAATGGAGGTGTGTGAAGTCATAGAATGGAGGTGTGTGAAGTCAGATTGGAAGTGTGAGAAATCACAGAATGGAGGTGTGTGAAGTCACAGAATGGAGGTGTGTGAAGTCATAGAATGAAAGTGTGTGAAATCATAGAATGGAGGTGTGTGAAGTCACAGAATTAAGGTGTGTGAAGTCAGAATGGAGGTGTGTGAAGTCAGAATGGAGGTGAGTGAAGTCATAGAATGGAGGTGTGTGAAGTCATAGAATGGAGGTGTGTGAACTCAGAATGGAGGTTTGTGAAGTCATAGAATGGAGGTGTCTGAACTCAGAATGGAGGTGTGTGAAGTCACAGAATAGAGGTGGGTGAAGTCATAGAATGGAGGTTTGTGAAATCACAGAATGGAGGTGTGTTAATTCATTGAATGGAGGTATGTGAAGTCATAGGATCGAGGTGTGTGAAGTCACAGAATGGAGGTGTGTGAAGTCACAGAATGGAGGTGTGTGAAGTCACAGAATGGAGGTGTGTGAACTCAGAATGTAGGTGTGTGAAGCCACAGAATGGAGGTGTATGAAGTCATAGAATGGAAGTGTGTGAAGTCATAGAAAGGAGGTGTGTGAACTCAGAATGGAGGTGTGTGAAGTCACAGAATGGAGGTTTGTGAAGTCATAGAATGGAGGTGTGTGAAGTCACAGAATGGAGGTTTGTGAAGACATACAAAGGAGGTGTGTGAAGTCATAGAATGGATGTTTCTAAAGTAAGACTGAATGTGTGTGAAGTCATAGAATGGAGGTGTGTGAAGTGAAAATTAAGGTGCGTGAACTCATAGAATGGAGGTGTGTGAACTCATAGATTGGAGGTGTGAAGTCATGGAATGGAGGTGTGTGAAGTCAAAGAATGGAGGTGTGTGAAGTCAAACAATAGAGGTGTGTGAAGTCACAGAATGGAGTTGTGGGAAGTCACAGATTGGAAGTGTGTGAAGTCAAAACGGGGGAGTGTGTAGTCAAAAAGGTGGTGTGTGAAGTCACGAATGGAGGTGTGTGAAGTCACAGAATGGAGGTATGTGAACTCAGAATGGAGGTGTGTGAAGTCATAGATGGAGGTGTGGGAAGTCATAGCATGGAGGTGTGTGAAATTATAGAAAGGAGTTTTGTAAACTCACAGAATGGACTGTGTGAAGTCAGAATGGAGGTGTGTGAAGTCATAGAATGGAGGTGTGTGAAGTCAGAATGGAGGTGTGTAAACTCACAGAATGGAGGTGTGTGAAATCACAATGGAGGTGTGTGAAATCATAGAATGGAGGTGTGTGAAGTCACAAAATGGAGGTGTGTGAAATGATAGAATGTATGTGTGTGAAGTCATAGAATGGATGTTTGTGAAGTACGAATGAAGGTGTGTCAAGTCAAAGAATTGAGGTGTGTGACGTCACAGAATGGAGTTGTGTGAAGTCATAGAATGGATCTGTGTGAAGTCACAGAATGGAGGTGTGTGAAGTCACATAATGGAGGTGTGTGAAGTCGTAGAATGGAGGTGTGTGAAGTCATAGAATGGATCTGTGTGAAGTCACAGAATGGAGGTGTGTGAAGTCACATAATGGAGGTGTGTGACGTCACAGAATGGAGTTGTGTGAAGTCATAGAATGGATCTGTGTGAAGTCACAGAATGGAGGTGTGTGAAGTCACATAATGGAGGTGTGTGAAGTCACAGAATGGAGGTGTGTGAAGTCAGAATAGAGGTGTGAAGGCGCTGAATGGAGTTGGGTGAAGTCATAGAAAGGAGGTGTGGGAAGTCACAGAATGGAGGAGTGTGAAGTCATAGAGTGGAGGTGAGTGAAGTCACATTCGATGTCTATGAGGTCATAGAATGGAGGTATGTGAAGTCAGAATGGAGGTGTGTGAAGTCATAGAATGGAGATGTGTTAACTCATAGAATGGAGGTGTGTGACGTCACAATGGAAGTGTGTGAAGTCATAGAATGGAGGTGTGTGAAGTCACAGAAGGGAGGTGTGTGAAGTCATAGAATGGAGGTGTGTGAAGTCAGAATGGAGGTGTGTGAAGTCATAGATGGACGTGTGTGAAATCATAGTATGGAGGTGTGTGAAATCATAGAATGGAGGTTTGTGCAGTCTCAGAATGTAGCTGTGTGAAGTCAGAATGACAGTGAGTGAAGGCATAGAATGGAGGTGTGTGAAGTCAAAATGGAAGTGTGTGAAATCATAGAATCGTGGTGTGTGAGGTCACAATGGAGGTGTGTGAAGTCATAGAATAGAGGTGTGTGAAATCACAAAATGGAGGTGTGTGAAGTCATAGAATGGAGGTGTGTGAAGTCATAGAATGGAGGTGTGTGAAGTCACAGAATGAAGGTGTGTGAAGTCACAGAATGGATGGGTGTGAACTCAGAATGGAGGTAGGTGAAGGCAAAGAATGGAGGTGTGTGAAGTCATACAATGTAGGTGGGTGAAGTCACAGAATGGAGGTGTGTGAATTCATAGAATGGAGGTGTGTGAAGTCATAGAATGGAGGTGTGTGAAGTCATAGAATGGAGGTGTGTGAAGTCACAGAATGGAGGTGTGTGAAGTCACAGAATGGAGGTGTGTGAACTCACAATGGAGGTGTGTGAAGTCACAGAATGGAGGTGTGTGAAGTCATAGAAATGAAGTGTGTGAAGTCATAGAATGGAGGTGTGTGAAGTCAAAATGGAGGTGTGTGAAGTCACAGAATGGAGGTGTGTGAACTCAGAATGGAGGTGTGTGAAGTCACAGAAGGGAGGTTTATGAAGTCATATAATGGAGGTGTGTGAAGTCATAGAATGGATGTTTGTGAAGTAAGAATTAAGGTGTGTGAAGTCATAGCATGGAGGTGTGTGAAGTCAAAATGAATGTGTGTGAACTCATAGAATGGAGGTGTGTGAACTCATAGAATGGAGGTGTGTGAAGTCATGGAATGGAGGTTTGTGAAGTCAGAATGGAGGTGTGAGAAGTCACAGAATGGAGGTGTGTGAATTCAGAATGGAGGTGAGTGAAGTCATAGAATGGAGGTGTGTGAAGTCAGAATGGAGGTGTGAGAAGTCACAGAATGGAGGTGTGTGAATTCAGAATGGAGGTGAGTGAAGTCATAGAATGGAGGTGTGTGAAGTCATAGAATGGAGGTGTGTGAAATCATACAATGGAGGTGTCTGAAATCATAGAATGGAGGTGTTTGAAGTCACAGAATGGAGGTGTGTGAAGGCAGAATGGAGGTGTGTGAAGTCATAGAATTGAGGTGTTTGAAATCAGAACGGAGGTGTGTGAACTCATAGAACGGAGGTGTGTGAAATCACAATGGAGGTGTGTGAAGTCATAGAATGGAGGTGTGTGAAGTTACAGAATGCAGGTGTGTGAAGTCATAGAATGGAGGTGTGTGAAGTCATAGAATGGAGGTGTGTGAAGTCAGAATATAGGTGTGTGAAGTCACAGAATTGAGGTGTGTGAACACAGAATGGAGGTTTGTGAAGTCACATAATGGATGTGTGTGAAGTCATAGAATAGATGTGTGTGAAGTCATACAATGGATGTTTGTGAAGAAAGAATGAAGGTGTGTGAAGTCATAGAATAGAGGTGTGTGAAGGGAAAAATGGAGGTGTGTGAAGTCATAGAATGGATGTGTGAAGTCATAGAATGGAGGTGTGTGAAGTCATAGAATGGAGGTGTGTGAAGTCAAAGAATGGAGCTGTGTGAAGTCAGAATGGCGGTGTGTGAAGGCATAGAATTGAGGTGTGTGAAGTCAGAATGGAGGTGTGTGAAATCATAGTATCATGGTGTGTGAAGTCACAATGGAGGTGTGTGAAGTCATGGAATGGAGGTGCGTGAAGTCACAGAATGGAGGTGTCTGAAGGCATAGAATGGAGGTGTGTGAAGTCATCGAATGGAGGTGTGTGAAGTCACAGAATGGAGATGTGTGAAGTCACAGAATGGAGGTGTGTGAACTCACAATGGAGGTGCGTGAAGTCACAGAATGGAGGTGAGTGAAGTCACAGAATGGAGGTGTGAGAATTCATAGAATTGAAGTGTGTGAAGCCATAGAATGGAGGTGTGTGAAGTCAAAATGGAGGGGTGTGAAGTCACAGAATGGAGGTGTGTGAACTCAAAATGGAGGTGTGTGAAGTCACAGAATGGAGGTTTGTGAAATCATATAATGGAGATGTGTGAAGTCATAGAATGGATGTTTCTGAAGTAAGAATGAAGGTGTGTGAAGTCATAGAATGGAGTTGTGTGAAGTCAAAATGAAGGTGTGTGAACTCATAGAATGGAGGTGTGTGAATTCACAGAATGGAGGTGTGTGAAGTCATGGAATGGATGTGTGTGAAGTCAGAATGGAGGGGTGAGAAGTCACAGAATGGAGGTGTGTGAATTCAGAATGGAGGTGAGTGAAGTCATAGAATGGAGGTGTGTGAAGTCAGAATGGAGGTGTGAGAAATCACAGAATGGAAGTGTGTGAATTCAGAATGGATATGAGTGAAGTCATAGAATGGAGGTGTGTGAAGTCATAGAATTGAGGTGTGTGAAATCATACAATGGAGGTGTCTGAAATCATAGAATGCAGGTGTTTGAAGGCACAGAATGGAGGTGTGTGAAGTCAGAATTGAGGTGTGTGAAGTCATAGAATTGAGGTGTCTGAAGTCACAAAATGCAGGAGTGTGAAGTCATAGAATGGAGGTGGGAGAGTCATAGAATGGAGGTGTGTGAAATCATAGAATGGAGGTGTGTGAAGTCAAAATGGAAGTGTTTGAAGTCACAGAATTGAGGTATGTGAAGACACAGAATAGAGGTGTGTGAAGTCAGAATGGACGTGTGTGAAGTCACAGAATGGATGTGTGTGAAGTCATGGAATGGAGTTGTGTGAAGTCATAGAATTTAGGTGTTTGAAGTCATAGAATGGAGGTGTGTGAAGTCACAGAATGGAGGTGTGTGAAGTCATAGAATGGAGTTGTGTGAAATCATAGAATGGAAGTGTGTGAAATCATAGAATGGAGGTGTGTGAAGTCACAGAATTGAGGTGTGTGAAGTCAGAATGGAGGTGTGTGAAGTCAGAATGGAGGTGAGTGAAGTCATAGAATGGAGGTGTGTGAAATCATAGAATGGAAGTGTGTGAAATCATAGAATGGAGGTGTGTGAAGTCACAGAATTGAGGAGTGTGAAGTCAGAATGGAGGTGTGTGAAGTCAGAATGGAGGTGAGTGAAGTCATAGAATGGAGGTGTGTGAAGTCATAGAGTGGAGGTGTGTGAAGTCTCAGAATGGAGGTGTGTGAAGTCATAGAGAGGAGGTATGTGAAATCACAGGATGGAGGTGTGTGAATTCATAGAATGGAGGTGTGTGAAGTCACAGAATGGAGGTGTGTGAACTCAGAATGGAGGTGTGTGAAGTCATAGATGGAGGTGTGTGAAGTCATAGTATGGAGGTGTGTGAAATCATAGAATGGATTTTTGTGAAGTCACACAATGGAGCTGTGTGAAGTCAGAATGGATGTGTGTGAAGTCATAGAATGGAGGTGTGTGAAGTCAGAATGGAGGTGTGTGAACTCATAGAATGGAAGTGTGTGAAGTCACAATGGAGGTGTGTGAAGGCATAGAATTCAGCTGTGTGAAGTCACAGAATGGAGGTGTGTGAAGTCATAGAATGGAGGTTTGTGAAATCACAGAATGCAGGTGTGTTAATTCATAGAATGGAGGTGTGTGAAGTCATAGGATCGAGGTGTGTGAAGTCACAGAATGGAGGTGTGTGAAGTCACAGAATGGAGGTGTGTGAAGTCAGAATGTATGTGTGTTAAGCCACAGAATGGAGGTGTGTGAAGTCATAGAATGGAAGTGTGTGAAGTCATATAAAGGAGGTGTGTGAACTCAGAATGGAGGTGTGTGAAGTCACAGAATGGAGGTTTGTGAAGTCATAGAATGGAGGTGTGTGAAGTCAGAGAATGGATGTTTCTGAAGTAAGAATGAAGGTGTGTGAAGTCATAGAATGGAGGTGTGTGAAGTCAAATTGGAGGTGTGTGAACTCATAGATTGGAGGTGTGTGAACTCATAGAATGGAGGTTTGTGAAGTCATGGAATGGCGGTGTGTGAAGTCAAAGAATGGAGGTGTGTGAAGTGAAACAATAGAGTTGTGTGAAGTCACAGAATGGAGGTGTGTGAAGTCAGAATGGATTGTGTGAACTCATAGACTGGAGGTGTGTGAAGTCACAATGGAGGTGTGTGAAATCTTAGAATGGAGGTGTGTGAAGTCAAAAAATGGAGGTGTGTGAAGTCATAGAATGGAGGTGTGTGGAATCATAGAATGGAGCTTGTGAAGTCACAGAATGGAGCTGTGTGAAGTCAGAATATAGTTGTGTGAACTCATAGAAAGGAGGTGTGTGAAGTCACAATGCAGGTGTGTGAAATCTTAGAATGGAGGTGTGTGAAGTCATAGATGGAGGTGTGTGAAAACATAGTATGGAGGTGTGTGGAATCATAGAATGGAGTTTTGTGAAGTCACAGAATGGAGCTGTGTGAAGTCAGAATGGATTGTGTGAACTCATAGAATGGAGGTGTGTGAAGTCACAATGGAGGTGTGTGAAATCTTAGAATGGAGGTGTGTGAAGTCAAAAAATGGAGGTGTTTGAAGTCATAGAATGGAGGTGTGTGAAGTCATAGAATGGATTTTTGTGAAATAATAATGAAGGTGTGTGAAGTCATAGAATGGAGGTGTGTGACGTCACAGAATGGAGTTGTGTGAAGTCATAGAATGGAGGTGTGTGAAGTCAGAATGGAGGTGTGTGAAGTCACAGAATTGAGGTGTGTAAACACAGAATGCAGGTGTGTGAATCACAGAATGGAGGTGTGTGAAATCATAGAATGGAGGTGTGTGAAGTCATAGAATGGATGTTTGTGAAGTAAGAATGAAGGTGTGTGAAGTTATAGAATAGAGGGGTGTGAAGTCAAAGAATGGAGGTGTGTGAAGTCACAGAATGGAGGTGTGTGAAGTCACACAATGGAGGTGTGTGAAGTCTCGAATGGAGGTGTGCGGTCATAGAAGGAAGGTGGGTGAAGTCATAGAAAGAAGGTGTGGGAAGTCATAGAATGGAGTAGTGTGAAGTCATACATTGGAGGTGACTGAAGACAAAAAATTCGAGGTCTGTGAAGTCATAGAATGGAGGTGTGTAAAGTCAGAATGGAGGTGTGTGAAGTCATAGAATGGAGATTTGTGAATTCAGAGAATGGAGGTGTGTGACGTCACAATTGAAGTGTGTGAAGTCATAGAATGGAGGTGTCTGAAGTCACAGAATGGAGGTGTGTGAAGTCATACAATGGAGGTGAGTGAAGTCAGAATGGAGGTGTGTGAAGTTACAGAATGGAGGTATGTGAACTCAGAATGGAGGTGTGTGAAGTCATAGATGGAGATGTGTGAAGTCATAGTATGGAGGTGTGTGAAATCATAGAATAGATTTTTGTGAAGTCACACAGTGGAGCTGTGTGAAGTCAGAATGGAAGTGTGTGAAGTCATAGAATGGAGGTGTGTGAAGTCAGAATGGAGGTGTGTGAACTCATAGAATGGAGGTGTGTGAAGTCACAATGGAGGTGTGTGAAGGCATAGAATTTAGGTGTGTGAAGTCACAAAATGGAGGTGTGTGAAGTCATAGAATGGAGGTGTGTGAAGTCATAGAATGGAGGTGTGTGAAGTCAGAATGGAGGTGTGTATAGTTACAGAATTGAGGTGTGTGAAGTCACAGAATGGATGTGTGTGAAGTCAGAATGAAGGTGTGTGAAGTCACAGAATGGAGGTGTGTGAAGTCACAGAATGGATGTTTGTGAAGTAAGAATGAAGGTGTTTGAAGTCATAGAGTGGAGTTGTGTGAAGTCACAGAATGGAGGTGTGTGAAGTCATAGAATGGAGGTGTGTGAAGTCATAGAATGGAAGTGTGTGAAGTCATAAAATGGAGGTGTGTGAACTCATAGAATGGAGGTGTGTGAACTCATAGAAAGGAGGTGTGTGAACTCAGAAATGGAGGTGTGTGAAGTCACAGAATTAAGGTGTGTGAAGTCAGAATGGAGGTGTGTGAAGTCAGAATGGAGGTGAGTGAAGTCATAGAATGGAGGTGTGTGAAGTCACAGAATTAAGGTGTGTGAAGTCAGAATGGAGGTGTGTGAAGTCAGAATGGAGGTGAGTGAAGTCATAGAATGGAGGTGTGTGAAGTCATAGAATGGAGGTGTGTGAACTCAGAATGGAGGTTTGTGAAGTCATAGAATGGAGGTGTGTGAACTCAGAATGGAGGTGTGTGAAGTCACAGAATAGAGGTGGTGAAGTCATAGAATGGAGGTGTGTGAACTCAGAATGGAGGTGTGTGAAGTCACAGAATAGAGGTGGGTGAAGTCATAGAATGGTGGTTTGTGAAATCACAGAATGGAGGTGTGTTAATTCATTGAAAGGAGGTATGTGAAGTCATAGGATCGAGGTGTGTGAAGTCACAGAATGGAGGTGTGTGAAGTCACAGAATGGAGGTGTGTGAAGTCACAGAATGGAGGTGTGTGAACTCAGAATGTAGGTGTGTGAAGCCACAGAATGGAAGTGTATGAAGTCATAGAATGGAAGTGTGTGAAGTCATAGAATGGAAGTGTGTGAAGTCATAAAATGGAGGTGTGTGAACTCATAGAATGGAGGTGTGTGAAGTCAAAATTGAGTTGTGTGAAGTCATAGAATGCTGGTTTTTGATGTCAACGAATGGAGGTGTGTGAAGTCATAGAATGGAGGTGTGTGAAGTCATAGAATGGAGGTGTGTGAAGTCATAGAATGGAGGTGTGTGAAGTCATAGAATGGAGGTGTGTGAAGTCATAAAATGGAGGTGTGTGAACTCATAGAATGGAGGTGTGTGAAGTCAAAATGGAGTTGTGTGAAGTCATAGAATGGTGGTTTTTGATGTCAACGAATGGAGGTGTGTGAAGTCACAGAATGGAGGTGTGTGAAGTCATAGAATGGAGGTGTGTGAAGTCATAGAATTGAGGTGTGTGAAGTCATACAATGAAGGTGTGTGAAGTCAGAATGGAGGTGTGTGAAGTCACAGAATGGAGGTGTGTGAACTCAGAATGGAGGAGTGTGAAGTCATAGATGGAGGTGTGTGAAGACATAGTATGGAGGTGTGTGGAATCATAGAATGGAGTTTTGTGAAGTCACAGAATGGAGCTGTGGGAAGTCAGAATGGATTGTGTGAACTCATAGAATGGAGGTGTGTGAAGTCACAATGGAGGTGTGTGAAATCTTAGAATGCAGGTGTGTGAAGTCAAAAAATGGAGGTGTGTGATGTCATAGAATGGAGGTGTGTGGAATCATAGAATGGAGTTTTGTGAAGTCACAGAATGGAGCTGTGTGAAGTCAGAATGGAGTTGTGTGAACTCATAGAATGGATGTGTGTGAAGTCACAATGGAGGTGTGTGAAATCTTAGAATGGAGGTGTGTGAAGTCATAGATGGAGGTGTGTGAAGGCATAGTATGGAGGTGTGTGGAATCATAGAATGGAGTTTTGTGAAGTCACAGAATGGAACTGTGTGAAGTCAGAATGGATTGTGTGAACTCATAGATTGGAGGTGTGTGAAGTCACAATGGAGGTGTGTGAAATCTTAGAATGGAGGTGTGTGAAGTCAAAAAATGGAGGTGTGTGAAGTCATAGAATGGAGGTGTGTGAAGTCATAGAATGGATTTTTGTGAAATAATAATGAAGGTGTGTGAAGTCATAGAATGGAGGTGTGTGACGTCACAGAATGGAGTTGTGTGAAGTCATAAAATGGAGGTGTGTGAAGTCAGAATGGAGGTGTGTGAAGTCACAGAATTGAGGTGTGTGAACACAGAATGCAGGTGTGTGAATCACAGAATGGAGGTGTGTGAAATCATAGAATGGAGGTGTGTGAAGTCATAGAATGGATGTTTGTGAAGTAAGAATGAAGGTGTGTGAAGTCATAGAATAGAGGGGTGTGAAGTCATAGAGTGAAGGTGAGTGAAGTCACAGATTCGAGGTCTGTGAAGTCATAGAATGGAGGTGTGTGAAGTCACAGAATGAAGTCATAGAATGGAGGTGTGTGAAGTCAAAATGGAGGTGTGTGAACTCATAGAATGGTGGTGTGTGAACTCATAGAATTGAGGTGTGTGAAGTCATGGAATGGAGGTGTGTGAAGTCCAAGAATGGAGGTGTGTGAAGTCAAAGAATGGAGGTGTGTGAACTCACAGAATGGAGGTTGCCGGGGCCAACCGGCGGCAAACCTGGGTTCGCAGATTGGGGTTCCTGAAATCAGGGGCAAGGACTAGCAAGAAAGAGAAGAGAGACAGACACAGCGGGTCCGGGATGTCCGCAGTCCAGGTAAAGACTGCTGATACTGCCTGTTTATTTTCCACTCCCCCTTCTTCCCTCCTCCTGACCCAGGAACCTCCAGGTGTTACATTCATATGGTAATTCTCAGGTCATGTACATAGAATAGGGCCAGAAAGGAATAAGTCAATAAAGCCATCGTCTGATACAAGCCAAGGTACAGATTGATTCCACTCTGGCTCACAACAGGAGGTGTGTGAAGTCACAGAATTGAAGTGTGTGAAGTCAAAATGGAGGTGTGTGAAGTCACAGAATGGAGGTCTGTGAAGACACAGAATTGAGGTGTGTGAAGTCAGAATGGAGGTGTGTGAAGTCAGAATGGAGGTGTGTGAAATCATAGAATGGAGGTGTGTGAAGCCACAATGCAGGTGTGTGAACTCATGGAATGAAGGTGTGTGAAGTGAAATTGCAGGTGTGTGAAGTCATAGAGTGGAGGTGTGTGAAGTCATAGAATGGAGGTGTGTGAAGTCATAGAATGAAGGTGTGTGAAGTCATAGAATGGAGGACTGTGAACTCAGAATGGAGGTTTGTGAAGTCATAGAATGGAGGTGTGAGAAGTCACAGAATGGAGGTGTGTGAAGTCATAGAATGGAGGTGTGTGAAGTCACAGAATGGAGGTGTGTGAAGTCATAGAATGGAGGTGTTTGAAGTCATAGAATGAAGGTGTCTGAAGTCATAGAATGGAGGACTGTGAACTCAGAATGGAGGTTTGTGAAGTCATAGAATGGAGGTGTGTGAAGTCACAGAACGGAGGTGTGTGAAGTCATGGAATGGAGGTGTGTGAAGTCATGGAATGGAGGTAAGTGAAGTCAAAGAATGGAGGTGTGTGAAGTGAAACAATAGAGGTGTGTGAAGTCACAGAATGGAGGTGTGTGAAGTCACAGAATGGAAGTGTGTGAAGTCAAAACGGAGGTGTGTGAAGTCACAGAATGGAGGTGTGTGAAGTCACAGAATGGAGGTGTGTGAAGTCAAAAAGGTGGGTGTGAAGTCACAGAATGGAGGTGTGTGTAGTCATAGAATGGAGGTGTGTGAAATCATAGAATGGAGGTGTGTGAAGTCAGAATGGAGGTGTGTGAAGTCACAGAATTGAGGTGTGTGAAGTCACAGAATGGAGGTGTGTGAAGTCAGAATGAAGGTGTGTGAAGTCACAGAATGGAGGTGTGTGAACTCACAGAATGGATGTTTGCGACGTAAGAATGAAGGTGTTTGAAGTCATAGAGTGGAGGTGTGTGAAGTCACAGAATGGAGGTGTGTGAAGTCATAGAATGGAGGTGTGTGAAGTCATAGTATTGAGGTGTGTGAAGTCAAAATGGAGTTGTGTGAAGTCATAGAATGGTGGTTTTTGATGTCAACGAATGGAGGCGTGTGAAGCCATAGAATGGAGGTGTGTGAAGTCAGAATGGAGGTGTGTGAAGTCACAGAATTGAGGTGTGTGAAGTCACAGAATGGAGGTGTGTGAAGTCAGAATGAAGGTGTGTGAAGTCACAGAATGGAGGTGTGTGAACTCACAGAATGGATGTTTGTGAAGTAAGAATGAAGGCGTGTGAAGTCATAGAATGGAGGTGTGTGAAGTCATAGAATGGAAGTGTGTGAAATCATAGAATGGAGGTGTGTGAAGTCACAGAATTGAGGTGTGTGAAGTCAGAACGGAGGTGTGTGAAGTCAGAATGGAGGTGAGTGAAGTCATAGAATGGAGGTGTGTGAAGTCATAGAATGGAGGTCTGTGAACTCAGAATGGAGGTTTGTGAAGTCATAGAATGGAGGTGTGTGAACTCAGAATGGAGGTGTGTGAAGTCACAGAATAGAGGTGGGTGAAGTCATAGAATGGAGGTTTGTGAAATCACAGAATTGAGGTGTGTTAATTCATTGAAAGGAGGTATGTGAAGTCATAGGATCGAGGTGTGTGAAGTCACAGAATGGAGGTGTGTGAAGTCACAGAATGGAGGTGTGTGAAGTCACAGAATGGAGGTGTGTGAACTCAGAATGTAGGTGTGTGAAGCCACAGAATGGCAGTGTATGAAGTCATAGAATGGAAGTGTGTGAAGTCATAGAAAGGAGGTGTGTGAACTCAGAAATGGAGGTGTGTGAAGTCACAAAATTAAGGTGTGTGATGTCAGAATGGAGGTGTGTGAAGTCAGAATGGAGGTGAGTGAAGTCATAGAATGGAGGTGTGTGAAGTCACAGAATTAAGGTGTGTGAAGTCAGAATGGAGGTGTGTGAAGTCAGAATGGAGGTGATTGAAGTCATAGAATGGAGGTGTGTGAAGTCATAGAATGGAGGTGTGTGAACTCAGAATGGAGGTTTGTGAAGTCATAGAATGGAGGTGTGTGAACTCAGAATGGAGGTGTGTGAAGTCACAGAATAGAGGTGGTGAAGTCATAGAATGGAGGTGTGTGAACTCAGAATGGAGGTGTGTGAAGTCACAGAATAGAGGTGGGTGAAGTCATAGAATGGAGGTTTGTGAAATCACAGAATGGAGGTGTGTTAATTCATTGAAAGGAGGTATGTGAAGTCATAGGATCGAGGTGTGTGAAGTCACAGAATGGAGGTGTGTGAAGTCACAGAATGGAGGTGTGTGAAGTCACAGAATGGAGGTGTGTGAACTCAGAATGTAGGTGTGTGAAGCCACAGAATGGAAGTGTATGAAGTCATAGAATGGAAGTGTGTGAAGTCATAGAATGGAAGTGTGTGAAGTCATAAAATGGAGGTGTGTGAACTCATAGAATGGAGGTGTGTGAAGTCAAAATTGAGTTGTGTGAAGTCATAGAATGCTGGTTTTTGATGTCAACGAATGGAGGTGTGTGAAGTCATAGAATGGAGGTGTGTGAAGTCATAGAATGGAGGTGTGTGAAGTCATAGAATTGAGGTGAGTGAAGTCATAGAATGGAGGTGTGTGAAGTCATAAAATGGAGGTGTGTGAACTCATAGAATGGAGGTGTGTGAAGTCAAAATGGAGTTGTGTGAAGTCATAGAATGGTGGTTTTTGATGTCAACGAATGGAGGTGTGTGAAGTCACAGAATGGAGGTGTGTGAAGTCATAGAATGGAGGTGTGTGAAGTCATAGAATTGAGGTGTGTGAAGTCATACAATGAAGGTGTGTGAAGTCAGAATGGAGGTGTGTGAAGTCACAGAATGGAGGTGTGTGAACTCAGAATGGAGGAGTGGGAAGTCATAGATGGAGGTGTGTGAAGACATAGTATGGAGGTGTGTGGAATCATAGAATGGAGTTTTGTGAAGTCACAGAATGGAGCTGTGGGAAGTCAGAATGGATTGTGTGAACTCATAGAATGGAGGTGTGTGAAGTCACAATGGAGGTGTGTGAAATCTTAGAATGCAGGTGTGTGAAGTCAAAAAATGGAGGTGTGTGATGTCATAGAATGGAGGTGTGTGGAATCATAGAATGGAGTTTTGTGAAGTCACAGAATGGAGCTGTGTGAAGTCAGAATGGAGTTGTGTGAACTCATAGAATGGATGTGTGTGAAGTCACAATGGAGGTGTGTGAAATCTTAGAATGGAGGTGTGTGAAGTCATAGATGGAGGTGTGTGAAGGCATAGTATGGAGGTGTGTGGAATCATAGAATGGAGTTTTGTGAAGTCACAGAATGGAACTGTGTGAAGTCAGAATGGATTGTGTGAACTCATAGATTGGAGGTGTGTGAAGTCACAATGGAGGTGTGTGAAATCTTAGAATGGAGGTGTGTGAAGTCAAAAAATGGAGGTGTGTGAAGTCATAGAATGGAGTTGTGTGA
Source organism: Megascapheus bottae (assembly GCA_024803745.1). Lineage (NCBI taxonomy): Eukaryota > Metazoa > Chordata > Mammalia > Rodentia > Geomyidae > Megascapheus > Megascapheus bottae. Next base: position 229,543 of record JANJXV010000159.1, on the reverse strand, counting down.
AGTCATAGAATGGATTTTTGTGAAATAATAATGAAGGTGTGTGAAGTCATAGAATGGAGGTGTGTGACGTCACAGAATGGAGTTGTGTGAAGTCATAAAATGGAGGTGTGTGAAGTCAGAATGGAGGTGTGTGAAGTCACAGAATTGAGGTGTGTGAACACAGAATGCAGGTGTGTGAATCACAGAATGGAGGTGTGTGAAATCATAGAATGGAGGTGTGTGAAGTCATAGAATGGATGTTTGTGAAGTAAGAATGAAGGTGTGTGAAGTCATAGAATAGAGGGGTGTGAAGTCATAGAGTGAAGGTGAGTGAAGTCACAGATTCGAGGTCTGTGAAGTCATAGAATGGAGGTGTGTGAAGTCACAGAATGAAGTCATAGAATGGAGGTGTGTGAAGTCAAAATGGAGGTGTGTGAACTCATAGAATGGTGGTGTGTGAACTCATAGAATTGAGGTGTGTGAAGTCATGGAATGGAGGTGTGTGAAGTCCAAGAATGGAGGTGTGTGAAGTCAAAGAATGGAGGTGTGTGAACTCACAGAATGGAGGTTGCCGGGGCCAACCGGCGGCAAACCTGGGTTCGCAGATTGGGGTTCCTGAAATCAGGGGCAAGGACTAGCAAGAAAGAGAAGAGAGACAGACACAGCGGGTCCGGGATGTCCGCAGTCCAGGTAAAGACTGCCGATACTGCCTGTTTATTTTCCACTCCCCCTTCTTCCCTCCTCCTGACCCAGGAACCTCCAGGTGTTACATTCATATGGTAATTCTCAGGTCATGTACATAGAATAGGGCCAGAAAGGAATAAGTCAATAAAGCCATCGTCTGATACAAGCCAAGGTACAGATTGATTCCACTCTGGCTCACAACAGGAGGTGTGTGAAGTCACAGAATTGAAGTGTGTGAAGTCAAAATGGAGGTGTGTGAAGTCACAGAATGGAGGTCTGTGAAGACACAGAATTGAGGTGTGTGAAGTCAGAATGGAGGTGTGTGAAGTCAGAATGGAGGTGTGTGAAATCATAGAATGGAGGTGTGTGAAGCCACAATGCAGGTGTGTGAACTCATGGAATGAAGGTGTGTGAAGTGAAATTGCAGGTGTGTGAAGTCATAGAGTGGAGGTGTGTGAAGTCATAGAATGGAGGTGTGTGAAGTCATAGAATGAAGGTGTGTGAAGTCATAGAATGGAGGACTGTGAACTCAGAATGGAGGTTTGTGAAGTCATAGAATGGAGGTGTGTGAAGTCACAGAATGGAGGTGTGTGAAGTCATAGAATGGAGGTGTGTGAAGTCACAGAATGGAGGTGTGTGAAGTCATAGAATGGAGGTGTGTGAAGTCATAGAATGAAGGTGTCTGAAGTCATAGAATGGAGGACTGTGAACTCAGAATGGAGGTTTGTGAAGTCATAGAATGGAGGTGTGTGAAGTCACAGAACGGAGGTGTGTGAAGTCATGGAATGGAGGTGTGTGAAGTCATGGAATGGAGGTAAGTGAAGTCAAAGAATGGAGGTGTGTGAAGTGAAACAATAGAGGTGTGTGAAGTCACAGAATGGAGGTGTGTGAAGTCACAGAATGGAAGTGTGTGAAGTCAAAACCGAGGTGTGTGAAGTCACAGAATGGAGGTGTGTGAAGTCACAGAATGGAGGTGTGTGAAGTCAAAAAGGTGGGTGTGAAGTCACAGAATGGAGGTGTGTGTAGTCATAGAATGGAGGTGTGTGAAATCATAGAATGGAGGTGTGTGAAGTCAGAATGGAGGTGTGTGAAGTCACAGAATTGAGGTGTGTGAAGTCACAGAATGGAGGTGTGTGAAGTCAGAATGAAGGTGTGTGAAGTCACAGAATGGAGGTGTGTGAACTCACAGAATGGATGTTTGCGACGTAAGAATGAAGGTGTTTGAAGTCATAGAGTGGAGGTGTGTGAAGTCACAGAATGGAGGTGTGTGAAGTCATAGAATGGAGGTGTGTGAAGTCATAGTATTGAGGTGTGTGAAGTCAAAATGGAGTTGTGTGAAGTCATAGAATGGTGGTTTTTGATGTCAACGAATGGAGGCGTGTGAAGCCATAGAATGGAGGTGTGTGAAGTCAGAATGGAGGTGTGTGAAGTCACAGAATTGAGGTGTGTGAAGTCACAGAATGGAGGTGTGTGAAGTCAGAATGAAGGTGTGTGAAGTCACAGAATGGAGGTGTGTGAACTCACAGAATGGATGTTTGTGAAGTAAGAATGAAGGCGTGTGAAGTCATAGAATGGAGGTGTGTGAAGTCATAGAATGGAAGTGTGTGAAATCATAGAATGGAGGTGTGTGAAGTCACAGAATTGAGGTGTGTGAAGTCAGAACGGAGGTGTGTGAAGTCAGAATGGAGGTGAGTGAAGTCATAGAATGGAGGTGTGTGAAGTCATAGAATGGAGGTCTGTGAACTCAGAATGGAGGTTTGTGAAGTCATAGAATGGAGGTGTGTGAACTCAGAATGGAGGTGTGTGAAGTCACAGAATAGAGGTGGGTGAAGTCATAGAATGGAGGTTTGTGAAATCACAGAATTGAGGTGTGTTAATTCATTGAAAGGAGGTATGTGAAGTCATAGGATCGAGGTGTGTGAAGTCACAGAATGGAGGTGTGTGAAGTCACAGAATGGAGGTGTGTGAAGTCACAGAATGGAGGTGTGTGAACTCAGAATGTAGGTGTGTGAAGCCACAGAATGGCAGTGTATGAAGTCATAGAATGGAAGTGTGTGAAGTCATAGAAAGGAGGTGTGTGAACTCAGAAATGGAGGTGTGTGAAGTCACAGAATTAAGGTGTGTGAAGTCAGAATGGAGGTGTGTGAAGTCAGAATGGAGGTGAGTGAAGTCATAGAATGGAGGTGTGTGAAGTCACAGAATTAAGGTGTGTGAAGTCAGAATGGAGGTGTGTGAAGTCAGAATGGAGGTGAGTGAAGTCATAGAATGGAGGTGTGTGAAGTCATAGAATGGAGGTGTGTGAACTCAGAATGGAGGTTTGTGAAGTCATAGAATGGAGGTGTGTGAACTCAGAATGGAGGTGTGTGAAGTCACAGAATAGAGGTGGTGAAGTCATAGAATGGAGGTGTGTGAACTCAGAATGGAGGTGTGTGAAGTCACAGAATAGAGGTGGGTGAAGTCATAGAATGGTGGTTTGTGAAATCACAGAATGGAGGTGTGTTAATTCATTGAAAGGAGGTATGTGAAGTCATAGGATCGAGGTGTGTGAAGTCACAGAATGGAGGTGTGTGAAGTCACAGAATGGAGGTGTGTGAAGTCACAGAATGGAGGTGTGTGAACTCAGAATGTAGGTGTGTGAAGCCACAGAATGGAAGTGTATGAAGTCATAGAATGGAAGTGTGTGAAGTCATAGAATGGAAGTGTGTGAAGTCATAAAATGGAGGTGTGTGAACTCATAGAATGGAGGTGTGTGAAGTCAAAATTGAGTTGTGTGAAGTCATAGAATGCTGGTTTTTGATGTCAACGAATGGAGGTGTGTGAAGTCATAGAATGGAGGTGTGTGAAGTCATAGAATGGAGGTGTGTGAAGTCATAGAATTGAGGTGTGTGAAGTCATAGAATGGAGGTGTGTGAAGTCATAAAATGGAGGTGTGTGAACTCATAGAATGGAGGTGTGTGAAGTCAAAATGGAGTTGTGTGAAGTCATAGAATGGTGGTTTTTGATGTCAACGAATGGAGGTGTGTGAAGTCACAGAATGGAGGTGTGTGAAGTCATAGAATGGAGGTGTGTGAAGTCATAGAATTGAGGTGTGTGAAGTCATACAATGAAGGTGTGTGAAGTCAGAATGGAGGTGTGTGAAGTCACAGAATGGAGGTGTGTGAACTCAGAATGGAGGAGTGTGAAGTCATAGATGGAGGTGTGTGAAGACATAGTATGGAGGTGTGTGGAATCATAGAATGGAGTTTTGTGAAGTCACAGAATGGAGCTGTGGGAAGTCAGAATGGATTGTGTGAACTCATAGAATGGAGGTGTGTGAAGTCACAATGGAGGTGTGTGAAATCTTAGAATGCAGGTGTGTGAAGTCAAAAAATGGAGGTGTGTGATGTCATAGAATGGAGGTGTGTGGAATCATAGAATGGAGTTTTGTGAAGTCACAGAATGGAGCTGTGTGAAGTCAGAATGGAGTTGTGTGAACTCATAGAATGGATGTGTGTGAAGTCACAATGGAGGTGTGTGAAATCTTAGAATGGAGGTGTGTGAAGTCATAGATGGAGGTGTGTGAAGGCATAGTATGGAGGTGTGTGGAATCATAGAATGGAGTTTTGTGAAGTCACAGAATGGAACTGTGTGAAGTCAGAATGGATTGTGTGAACTCATAGATTGGAGGTGTGTGAAGTCACAATGGAGGTGTGTGAAATCTTAGAATGGAGGTGTGTGAAGTCAAAAAATGGAGGTGTGTGAAGTCATAGAATGGAGGTGTGTGAAGTCATAGAATGGATTTTTGTGAAATAATAATGAAGGTGTGTGAAGTCATAGAATGGAGGTGTGTGACGTCACAGAATGGAGTTGTGTGAAGTCATAAAATGGAGGTGTGTGAAGTCAGAATGGAGGTGTGTGAAGTCACAGAATTGAGGTGTGTGAACACAGAATGCAGGTGTGTGAATCACAGAATGGAGGTGTGTGAAATCATAGAATGGAGGTGTGTGAAGTCACAGAATGGATGTTTGTGAAGTAAGAATGAAGGTGTGTGAAGTCATAGAATAGAGGGGTGTGAAGTCATAGAGTGAAGGTGAGTGAAGTCACAGATTCGAGGTCTGTGAAGTCATAGAATGGAGGTGTGTGAAGTCACAGAATGAAGTCATAGAATGGAGGTGTGTGAAGTCAAAATGGAGGTGTGTGAACTCATAGAATGGTGGTGTGTGAACTCATAGAATTGTGGTGTGTGAAGTCATGGAATGGAGGTGTGTGAAGTCCAAGAATGGAGGTGTGTGAAGTCAAAGAATGGAGGTGTGTGAACTCACAGAATGGAGGTTGCCGGGGCCAACCGGCGGCAAACCTGGGTTCGCAGATTGGGGTTCCTGAAATCAGGGGCAAGGACTAGCAAGAAAGAGAAGAGAGACAGACACAGCGGGTCCGGGATGTCCGCAGTCCAGGTAAAGACTGCCGATACTGCCTGTTTATTTTCCACTCCCCCTTCTTCCCTCCTCCTGACCCAGGAACCTCCAGGTGTTACATTCATATGGTAATTCTCAGGTCATGTACATAGAATAGGGCCAGAAAGGAATAAGTCAATAAAGCCATCGTCTGATACAAGCCAAGGTACAGATTGATTCCACTCTGGCTCACAACAGGAGGTGTGTGAAGTCACAGAATTGAAGTGTGTGAAGTCAAAATGGAGGTGTGTGAAGTCACAGAATGGAGGTCTGTGAAGACACAGAATTGAGGTGTGTGAAGTCAGAATGGAGGTGTGTGAAGTCAGAATGGAGGTGTGTGAAATCATAGAATGGAGGTGTGTGAAGCCACAATGCAGGTGTGTGAACTCATGGAATGAAGGTGTGTGAAGTGAAATTGCAGGTGTGTGAAGTCATAGAGTGGAGGTGTGTGAAGTCATAGAATGGAGGTGTGTGAAGTCATAGAATGAAGGTGTGTGAAGTCATAGAATGGAGGACTGTGAACTCAGAATGGAGGTTTGTGAAGTCATAGAATGGAGGTGTGTGAAGTCACAGAATGGAGGTGTGTGAAGTCATAGAATGGAGGTGTGTGAAGTCACAGAATGGAGGTGTGTGAAGTCATAGAATGGAGGTGTGTGAAGTCATAGAATGAAGGTGTCTGAAGTCATAGAATGGAGGACTGTGAACTCAGAATGGAGGTTTGTGAAGTCATAGAATGGAGGTGTGTGAAGTCACAGAACGGAGGTGTGTGAAGTCATGGAATGGAGGTGTGTGAAGTCATGGAATGGAGGTAAGTGAAGTCAAAGAATGGAGGTGTGTGAAGTGAAACAATAGAGGTGTGTGAAGTCACAGAATGGAGGTGTGTGAAGTCACAGAATGGAAGTGTGTGAAGTCAAAACGGAGGTGTGTGAAGTCACAGAATGGAGGTGTGTGAAGTCACAGAATGGAGGTGTGTGAAGTCAAAAAGGTGGGTGTGAAGTCACAGAATGGAGGTGTGTGTAGTCATAGAATGGAGGTGTGTGAAATCATAGAATGGAGGTGTGTGAAGTCAGAATGGAGGTGTGTGAAGTCACAGAATTGAGGTGTGTGAAGTCACAGAATGGAGGTGTGTGAAGTCAGAATGAAGGTGTGTGAAGTCACAGAATGGAGGTGTGTGAACTCACAGAATGGATGTTTGCGACGTAAGAATGAAGGTGTTTGAAGTCATAGAGTGGAGGTGTGTGAAGTCACAGAATGGAGGTGTGTGAAGTCATAGAATGGAGGTGTGTGAAGTCATAGTATTGAGGTGTGTGAAGTCAAAATGGAGTTGTGTGAAGTCATAGAATGGTGGTTTTTGATGTCAACGAATGGAGGCGTGTGAAGCCATAGAATGGAGGTGTGTGAAGTCAGAATGGAGGTGTGTGAAGTCACAGAATTGAGGTGTGTGAAGTCACAGAATGGAGGTGTGTGAAGTCAGAATGAAGGTGTGTGAAGTCACAGAATGGAGGTGTGTGAACTCACAGAATGGATGTTTGTGAAGTAAGAATGAAGGCGTGTGAAGTCATAGAATGGAGGTGTGTGAAGTCATAGAATGGAATTGTGTGAAATCATAGAATGGAGGTGTGTGAAGTCACAGAATTGAGGTGTGTGAAGTCAGAACGGAGGTGTGTGAAGTCAGAATGGAGGTGAGTGAAGTCATAGAATGGAGGTGTGTGAAGTCATAGAATGGAGGTCTGTGAACTCAGAATGGAGGTTTGTGAAGTCATAGAATGGAGGTGTGTGAACTCAGAATGGAGGTGTGTGAAGTCACAGAATAGAGGTGGGTGAAGTCATAGAATGGAGGTTTGTGAAATCACAGAATTGAGGTGTGTTAATTCATTGAAAGGAGGTATGTGAAGTCATAGGATCGAGGTGTGTGAAGTCACAGAATGGAGGTGTGTGAAGTCACAGAATGGAGGTGTGTGAAGTCACAGAATGGAGGTGTGTGAACTCAGAATGTAGGTGTGTGAAGCCACAGAATGGCAGTGTATGAAGTCATAGAATGGAAGTGTGTGAAGTCATAGAAAGGAGGTGTGTGAACTCAGAAATGGAGGTGTGTGAAGTCACAGAATTAAGGTGTGTGAAGTCAGAATGGAGGTGTGTGAAGTCAGAATGGAGGTGAGTGAAGTCATAGAATGGAGGTGTGTGAAGTCACAGAATTAAGGTGTGTGAAGTCAGAATGGAGGTGTGTGAAGTCAGAATGGAGGTGAGTGAAGTCATAGAATGGAGGTGTGTGAAGTCATAGAATGGAGGTGTGTGAACTCAGAATGGAGGTTTGTGAAGTCATAGAATGGAGGTGTGTGAACTCAGAATGGAGGTGTGTGAAGTCACAGAATAGAGGTGGTGAAGTCATAGAATGGAGGTGTGTGAACTCAGAATGGAGGTGTGTGAAGTCACAGAATAGAGGTGGGTGAAGTCATAGAATGGAGGTTTGTGAAATCACAGAATGGAGGTGTGTTAATTCATTGAAAGGAGGTATGTGAAGTCATAGGATCGAGGTGTGTGAAGTCACAGAATGGAGGTGTGTGAAGTCACAGAATGGAGGTGTGTGAAGTCACAGAATGGAGGTGTGTGAACTCAGAATGTAGGTGTGTGAAGCCACAGAATGGAAGTGTATGAAGTCATAGAATGGAAGTGTGTGAAGTCATAGAAAGGAGGTGTGTGAACTCAGAAATGAGGTGTATGAAGTCACAGAATGGAGGTTTGTGAAGTCATAGAATGGAGGTGTGTGAAGTCACAGAATGGAGGTTTGTGAAGACATACAAAGGAGGTGTGTGAAGTCATAGAATGGATGTTTCTAAAGTAAGACTGAATGTGTGTGAAGTCATAGAATGGAGGTGTGTGAAGTGAAAATTAAGGTATGTGAACCCATAGAATGGAGGTGTGTGAACTCATAGATTGGAGGTGTGAAGTCATGGAATGGAGGTGTGTGAAGTCAAAGAATGGAGGTGTGTGAAGTCAAAAAATAGAGGTGTGTGAAGTCACAGAATGGAGGTGTGGGAAGTCACAGATTGGAAGTGTGTGAAGTCAAAACGGGGGAGTGTGAAGTCAAAAAGGTGGTGTGTGAAGTCACAAATGGAGGTGTGTGAAGTCACAGAATGGAGGTATGTGAACTCAGAATGGAGGTGTGTGAAGTCATAGATGGAGGTGTGGGAAGTCATAGCATGGAGGTGTGTGAAATTATAGAAAGGAGTTTTGTAAACTCACAGAATGGACTGTGTGAAGTCAGAATGGAGGTGTGTGAAGTCATAGAATGGAGGTGTGTGAAGTCAGAATGGAGGTGTGTGTACTCATATAATGGAGGTGTGTGAATTCACAATGGAGGTGTGTGAAATCATAGAATGGAGGTGTGTGAAGTCACAAAATGGAGGTGTGTGAAATGATAGAATGTATGTGTGTGAAGTCATAGAATGGATGTTTGAGAAGTAAGAATGAAGGTGTGTGAAGTCAAAGAATTGAGGTGTGTGACGTCACAGAATGGAGTTGTGTGAAGTCATAGAATGGATCTGTGTGAAGTCACAGAATGGAGTTGTGTGAAGTCACATAATGGAGGTGTGTGAAGTCGTAGAATGGAGGTGTGTGAAGTCATAGAATGGATGTTTGTGAAGTAAGAATGAAGGTGTGTGAAGTCATAGAATAGTGGTGTGTGAAGTCAAAGAATGGAGGTGTGTGAAGTCATAGAATGGAGGTGTGTGAAGTCATAGAATGGAGGTGTGTGAAGTCACAGAATGGAGGTGTGTGAAGTCAGAATAGAGGTGTGAAGTCGCTGAATGGAGTTGGGTGAAGTCATAGAAAGGAGGTGTGGGAAGTCATAGAATGGAGGAGTGTGAAGTCATAGAATGGAGGTGAGTGAAGTCACATTCGATGTCTATGAAGTCATAGAATGGAGGTGTGTGAAGTCAGAATGGAGGTGTGTGAAGTCATAGAATGGAGATGTGTTAACTCATAGAATGGAGGTGTGTGACGTCACAATGGAAGTGTGTGAAGTCATAGAATGGAGGTGTGTAGTCACAGAAGGGAGGTGTGTGAAGTCATAGAATGGAGGTGTGTGAAGTCAGAATGGAGGTGTGTGAAGTCATAGATGGACGTGTGTGAAATCATAGTATGGAGGTGTGTGAAATCATAGAATGGAGGTTTGTGAAGTCTCAGAATGAAGCTGTGTGAAGTCAGAATGGCAGTGAGTGAAGGCATAGAATGGAGGTGTGTGAAGTCAAAATGGAAGTGTGTGAAATCATAGAATCGTGGTGTGTGAGGTCACAATGGAGGTGTGTGAAGTCATAGAATGGAGGTGTGTGAAATCACAGAATGGAGGTGTGTGAAGTCATAGAATGGAGGTGTGTGAAGTCATAGAATGGAGGTGTGTGAAGTCACAGAATGAAGGTGTGTGAAGTCACAGAACGGAGGGGTGTGAACTCAGAATGGAGGTAGGTGAAGGCAAAGAATGGAGGTGTGTGAAGTCATACAATGTAGGAGTGTGCAGTCACAGAATGGAGGTGTGTGAAGTCACAGAATGGAGGTGTGTGAACTCAGAATGGAGGTGTGTGAAGCCACAGAATGGAGGTGTGTGAAGTCCTAGAATGGAGGTGTGTGAACTCACAGAATGGAGGTTTGAGAAGTCATAGAATGGAGGTGTGTGAAGTCAGAGAATGGATGTTTCTGAAGTAAGAATGAAGGTGTGTGAACTCATAGAATGGAGGTGTGTGAAGTCATGGAATGGAGGTGTGTGAAGTCAAAGAATGGGGGTGTGTGAAGTGAAACAATAGAGGTGTGTGAAGTCACAGAATGGAGGTGTGTGAAGTCACAGAATGGAAGTGTGTGAAGTCAAAACGGAGGTGTGTGAAGTCACACAATGGAGGTGTGTGAAGTCACAGAATGGAGGGGTGTGATCTCAGAATGGAGGTAGGTGAAGTCAAAGAATGGAGGTGTGTGAAGTCATACAATGTAGGTGTGTGAAGTCACAGAATGGAGGTGTGTGAATTCATAGAATGGAGGTGTGTGAAGTCATAGAATGGAGGTGTGTGAAGTCATAGAATGGAGGTGTGTGAAGTCACAGAATGGAGGTGTGTGAAGTCACAGAATGGAGGTGTGTGAACTCACAATGGAGGTGTGAAGTCACAGAATGGAGGTGTGTGAAATCATAGAATTGAAGTGTGTGAAGTCATAGAATGGAGGTGTGTGAAGTCAAAATGGTGGTGTGTGAAGTCACAGAATGGAGGTGTGTGAACTCAGAATGGAGGTGTGTGAAGTCACAGAAGGGAGGTTTATGAAGTCATATAATGGAGGTGTGTGAAGTCATAGAATGGATGTTTGAGAAGTAAGAATGAAGGTGTGTGAAGTCATAGAATGGAGGTGTGTGAAGTCATAGAATGGAGGTGTGTGAATTCATAGAATGGAGGTGTGTGAAGTCACAGAATGGAGGTTTGTGTACTCAAAATGGAGGTGTTTGAAGTCAAAGAATGGAGGTGTGTGAAGTCATAGAATGGAAGTGTGTGAAGTCATAGAATGGAGGTGTGTGAATTCATAGAATGGAGGTGTGTGAAGTCACAGAATGGAGTTTTGTGTACTCAAAATGGAGGTGTTTGAAGTCAAAGAATGGAGGTGTGTGAAGTCATATAATGGAAGTGTGTGAAGTCATAAAATGGAAGTGTGTGAATTCATAGAATGGAGGTGTGTGAAGTCACAATGGAGTTGTGTGAAGTCATAGAATGGTTGTTTTTGATGTCAACGCATTTAGGTGTGTGAAGTCATAGAATGGAGGTGTGTGAAGTCAGATTGGAGGTGTGTGAAATCACAGGATGGAGGTGTGTCAACTCAGAAATGAGGTGTGTGAAGTCATAGAATGGAGGTGTGTGAAGTCATAGAATGGAGGTATGTGAAATCATAGAATGGAGGTGTGTGAAGTCAAAGAATTGAGGTGTGTGAAGTCAGAATGGAGGTGTGTGAAGTCATAGAATGGAAGTGTGTGAAGTCATAGAATGGAGGTGTGTGAAATCATAGAATGGAGGTGTGTGAAGTCAAAGAATTGAGGTGTGTGAAGTCAGAATGGAGGTGTGTGAAGTCATAGAATGGAAGTGTGTGAAGCCATAGAATGGAGGTCTGTGAACTCAGAATGGGGGTTTGTGAAGTCATAGAATGGAGGTGTGTGAACTCAGAATGGAGGTGTGTGAAGTCACAGAATGGAGGTGTGTGAAGTCATAGAATGGAGGTGTGTGAAATCACAGAATGGAGGTGTGTGAATTCATAGAATGGAGGTGTGTGAAGTCATAGGATCGAGGTGTGTGAAGTCACAGAATGGAGGTGTGTGAAGTCACAGAATGGAGGTGTGTGAAGTAAGAATGAAGGTGTTAGAAGTCATAGAGTGGAGGTGTGTGAAGTCATAGAATGGAGGTGTGTGAAGTCACAGAATGGAGGTGTGTGAAGTCAGAATGAAGGTGTGTGAAGTCACAGAATGGAGGTGTGTGAAGTCACAGAATGGATGTTTGTGAAGTAAGAATGAAGGTGTTAGAAGTCATAGAGTGGAGGTGTGTGAAGTCACAGAATGGAGGTGTGTGAAGTCATAGATTGGAGGAGTGTGAAGTCATAGAATTGAGGTGTGTGAAGTCATAGAATGGAGGTGTGGGAAGTCATAAAATGGAGGTGTGTGAACTCATAGAATGGAGGTGTGTGAAGTCAAAATGGAGTTGTGTGAAGTCATAGAATGGTGCTTTTTGATGTCAACGAATGGAGGTGTGTGAAGTCATAGAATGGAGGTGTGTGAAGTCAGATTGGAAGTGTGTGAAATCACAGAATGGAGGTGTGTGAAGTCACAGAATGGAGGTGTGTGAACTCAGAATGTAGGTGTGTGAAGCGACAGAATGGAGGTGTGTGAAGTCATAGAATGAAAGTGTGTGAAATCATAGAATGGAGGTGTGTGAAGTCAAAGAATTAAGGTGTGTGAAGTCAGAATGGAGGTGTGTGAAGTCAGAATGGAGGTGAGTGAAGTCATAGAATGGAGGTGTGTGAAATCATAGAACGGAGGTGTGTGAACTCAGAATGGAGGTTTGTGAAGTCATAGAATGGAGGTGTGTGAACTCAGAATGGAGGTGTGTGAAGTCACAGAATAGAGGTGTGTGAAGTCACAGAATGGAGGTGTGTGAAGTCACAGAATGGAGGTGTGTGAAGTCACAGAATGGAGGTGTGTGAACTCAGAATGTAGGTGTGTGAAGCCACAGAATGGAGGTGTATGAAGTCATAGAATGGAAGTGTGTGAAGTCATAGAAAGGAGGTGTGTGAACTCAGAATGGAGGTGTGTGAAGTCACAGAATGGAGGTTTGTGAAGTCATAGAATGGAGGTGTGTGAAGTCACAGAATGGAGGTGTGTGAAGTTATAGAAAGGAGTTTTTTAAACTCACAGAATGGACTGTGTGAAGTCAGAATGGGGGTGTGTAAAGTCATAGAATGGAGGTGTGTGAAGTCAGAATGGAGGTGTGTGAACTCATAGAATGGAGGTGTGTGAAATCACAATGGAGGTGTGTGAAATCATAGAATGGAGGTGTGTGAAGTCACAAAATGGAGGTGTGTGAAATGATAGAATGTATGTGTGTGAAGTCATAGAATGGATGTTTGTGAAGTAAGAATGAAGGTGTGTGAAGTCAAAGAATTGAGGTGTGTGACGTCACAGAATGGAGTTGTGTGAAGTCATAGAATGGATCTGTGTAAGTCACAGAATGGAGGTGTGTGAAGTCACATAATGGAGGTTTGTGAAGTCGTAGAATGGAGGTGTGTGAAGTCATAGAATGGATCTGTGTGAAGTCACAGAATGGAGGTGTGTGAAGTCACATAATGGAGGTGTGTGACGTCACAGAATGGAGTTGTGTGAAGTCATAGAATGGATCTGTGTGAAGTCACAGAATGGAGATGTGTGAAGTCACAGAATGGAGGTGTGTGAAGTCAGAATAGAGGTGTGAAGTCGCTGAATGGAGTTGGGTGAAATCATAGAAAGGAGGTGTGGGAAGTCATAGAATGGAGGAGTGTGAAGTCATAGAGTGGAGGTGAGTGAAGTCACATTCGATGTCTATGAGGTCATAGAATGGAGGTGTGTGAAGTCAGAATGGAGGTGTGTGAAGTCATAGAATGGAGGTGTGTGAAGTCAGAATGGAGGTGTGAGAAGTCACAGAATGGAGGTGTGTGAATTCAGAATGGAGGTGAGTGAAGTCATAGAATGGAGGTGTGTGAAGTCAGAATGGAGGTGTGTGAAGTCATAGAATGGAGATGTGTTAACTCATAGAATGGAGGTGTGTGACGTCACAATGGAAGTGTGTGAAGTCATAGAATGGAGGTGTGTGAAGTCACAGAAGGGAGGTGTGTGAAGTCATAGAATGGAGGTGTGTGAAGTCAGAATGGAGGTGTGTGAAGTCATAGATGGACGTGTGTGAAATCATAGTTTGGAGGTGTGTGAAATCATAGAATGGAGGTTTGTGAAGTCTCAGAATGAAGCTGTGTGAAGTCAGAATGACAGTGAGTGAAGGCATAGAATGGAGGTGTGTGAAGTCAAACTGGAAGTGTGTGAAATCATAGAATCGTGGTGTGTGAGGTCACAATGGAGGTGTGTGAAGTCATAGAATAGAGGTGTGTGAAATCACAGAATGGAGGTGTGTGAAGTCACAGAATGAAGGTGTGTGAAGTCACAGAATGGAGGGGTGTGAACTCAGAATGGAGGTAGGTGAAGGCAAAGAATGGAGGTGTGTGAAGTCATACAATGTAGGTGGGTGAAGTCACAGAATGGAGGTGTGTGAATTCATAGAATGGAGGTGTGTGAAGTCACAGAATGGAGGTGTGTGAAGTCATAGAATGGAGGTGTGTGAAGTCACAGAATGGAGGTGTGTGAAGTCACAGAATGGAGGTGTGTGAACTCACAATGGAGGTGTGTGAAGTCACAGAATAGAGGTGTGTGAAGTCATAGAAATGAAGTGTGTGAAGTCATAGAATGAAGGTGTGTGAAGTCAAAATGGAGGTGTGTGAAGTCACAGAATGGAGGTGTGTGAACTCAGAATGGAGGTGTGTGAAGTCACAGAAGGGAGGTTTATGAAGTCATATAATGGAGGTGTGTGAAGTCATAGAATGGATGTTTGTGAAGTAAGAATTAAGGTGTGTGAAGTCACAGAATGGAGGTGTGTGAATTCAGAATGGAGGTGAGTGAAGTCATAGAATGGAGGTGTGTGAAGTCAGAATGGAGGTGTGAGAAGTCACAGAATGGAGGTGTGTGAATTCAGAATGGAGGTGAGTGAAGTCATAGAATGGAGGTGTGTGAAGTCATAGAATGGAGGTATGTGAAATCATACAATGGAGGTGTCTGAAATCATAGAATGGAGGTGTTTGAAGTCACAGAATGGAGGGGTGTGAAGTCAGAATGGAGGTGTGTGAAGTCATAGAATTGAGGTGTTTGAAATCAGAACGGAGGTGTGTGAACTCATAGAACGGAGGTGTGTGAAATCACAATGGAGGTGTGTGAAGTCATAGAATGGAGGTGTGTGAAGTCACAGAATGCAGGTGTGTGAAGTCATAGAGTGGAGGTGTGTGAAGTCATAGAATGGAGGTGTGTGAAGTCAGAATGGAGGTGTGTGAAGTCACAGAATTGAGGTGTGTGAACACAGAATGTTGGTTTGTGAAGTCACATAATGGATGTGTGTGAAGTCATAGAATAGATGTGTGTGAAGTCATACAATGGATGTTTGTGAAGAAAGAATGAAGGTGTGTGAAGTCATAGAATAGAGGTGTGTGAAGGGAAAAATGGAGGTGTGTGAAGTCATAGAATGGATGTGTAAAGTCATAGAATGGAGGTGTGTGAAGTCATAGAATGGAGGTGTGTGAAGTCACAGAATGGAGCTGTGTGAAGTCAGAATGGCGGTGTGTGAAGGCATAGAATGGAGGTGTGTGAAGTCAGAATGGAGGTGTGTGAAATCATAGTATCATGGTGTGTGAAGTCACAATGGAGGTGTGTGAAGTCATGGAATGGAGGTGCGTGAAGTCACAGAATGGAGGTGTCTGAAGGCATAGAATGGAGGTGTGTGAAGTCATAGAATGGAGGTGTGTGAAGTCACAGAATGGAGGTGTGTGAAGTCACAGAATGGAGGTGTGTGAACTCACAATGGAGGTGCGTGAAGTCACAGAATGGAGGTGAGTGAAGTCACAGAATGGAGGTGTGAGAATTCATAGAATTGAAGTGTGTGAGGCCATAGAATGGAGGTGTGTGAAGTCAAAATGGAGGGGTGTGAAGTCACAGAATGGAGGTGTGTGAACTCAAAATGGAGGTGTGTGAAGTCACAGAATGGAGGTTTGTGAAATCATATAATGGAGATGTGTGAAGTCATAGAATTGATGTCTCTGAAGTAAGAATGAAGGTGTGTGAAGTCATAGAATGGAGTTGTGTGAAGTCAAAATGAAGGTGTGTGAACTCATAGAATGGAGGTGTGTGAATTCACAGAATGGAGGTGTGTGAAGTCATGGAATGGATGTGTGTGAAGTCAGAATGGAGGTGTGAGAAGTCACAGAATGGAGGTGTGTGACTTCAGAATGGAGGTGAGTGAAGTCATAGAATGGAGGTGTGTGAAGTCAGAATGGAGGTGTGAGAAATCACAGAATGGAAGTGTGTGAATTCAGAATGGGTATGAGTGAAGTCATAGAATGGAGGTGTGTGAAGTCATAGAATTGAGGTGTGTGAAATCATACAATGGAGGTGTCTGAAATCATAGAATGGAGGTGTTTGAAGTCACAGAATGGAGGTGTGTGAAGTCAGAATTGAGGTGTGTGAAGTCATAGAATTGAGGTGTCTGAAGTCACAAAATGCAGGAGTGTGAAGTCATAGAATGGAGGTGGGAGAAGTCATAGAATGGAGGTGTGTGAAGTCATAGAATGGAGGTGTGTGAAATAAGAATGGAAGTGTTTGAAGTCACAGAAATGAGGTATGTGAAGACACAGAATAGAGGTGTGTGAAGTCAGAATGGAGGTGTGTGAAGTCACAGAATGGATGTGTCTGAAGTCATAGAATGGAGTTGTGTGAAGTCATAGAATTTAGGTGTTTGAAGTCATAGAATGGAGGTGTGTGAAGTCACAGAATGGAGGTGTGTGAAGTCATAGAATGGAGTTGTGTGAAATCATAGAATGGAAATGTGTGAAATCGT
This sequence comes from Megascapheus bottae, assembly GCA_024803745.1. NCBI lineage: Eukaryota > Metazoa > Chordata > Mammalia > Rodentia > Geomyidae > Megascapheus > Megascapheus bottae. Next base: position 213,252 of record JANJXV010000159.1, on the reverse strand, counting down.
AGAATGGAGGTGTGTGAAGTCAGAGAATTGAGGTGTGTGAAGTCAGAATGGAGGTGTGTGAAGTCAGAATGGAGGTGAGTGAAGTCATAGAATGGAGGTGTATGAAATCATAGAATGGAAGTGTGTGAAATCATAGAATGGAGGTGTGTGAAGTCACAGATTATTTGAGGTGTGTGAAGTCAGAATGGAGGTGAGTGAAGTCATAGAATGGAGGTGTGTGAAGTCATAGAGTGGAGGTGTGTGAAGTCACAGAATGGAGGTGTGTGAAGTCATAGAGTGGAGGTTTGTGAAATCACAGAATGGAGGTATGTGAATTCATAGAATGGAGGTGTGTGAAGTCATAGGATCGAGGTGTGTGAAGTCACAGAATGGAGGTGTGTGAAGTCACAGAATGGAGGTGTGTGAAGTCACAGAATGGAGGTGTGTGAACTCAGAATGTAGGTGTGTGAAGCCATAGAATTGAGGTGTGTGAAGTCAAAGAATGGAAGAGTGTGAAGTCATAGAAAGGAGGTGTGTGAATTCAAAATGGAGGTGTGTGAAGTCACAGAATGGAGGTTTGTGAAGTCATAGAATGGAGGTGTGTGAAGTCAGAGAATGGATGTATCTGAAGTAAGAATGAAGGTGTGTGAAATCAAAGAATGCAGGTGTGTGAAGTCATAGAAGGGAGGTGTGTGAAGTCAGAATGGAGGTGTGTCAAGTCACAGAATTGAAGTGTGTGAAGCCACAGAATGGAGGTGTGTGAAGTCCTAGAATGGAAGTGTGTGAAGTCATAGAATGGAGGTGTGTGAAGGAAGAATGGAGGTGTGTGAAGTCACAGGTTGGAGGTGTGTGAACTCAGAATGGTGGTGTGTGAAGTCACAGAATGGAGGTTTGTGAAGTCATAGAATGGAGGTGTGTGAAGTCAGAGAATGGATGTTTCTGAAGTAAGAATGAAGGTGTGTGAAGTCATAGAATGGAGGTGTGTGAAGTCAGAATGGAGGTGTGAAGTCACAGAATGGGGTTGGGTGAAGTCATAGAAAGGAGGTGTGGGAAGTCATAGAATGGAGGAGTGTGAAGTCATAGAGTGGAGGTGAGTGAAGTCACAGATTCGAGGTCTGTGAAGTCATAGAATGGAGGTGTGTGAAGTCAGAATGCAGGTGTGTGAAGTCATAGAATGGAGATGTGTGAACTCATAGAATGGAGGTGTGTGACGTCATAATGGAAGTGTGTGAAGTCACAGAATGGAGGTGTGTGAAGTAATACAACGGAGGTGTGTGAAGTCAGAATGGAGGTGTGTGAAGTCACAGAATGGAGGTGTGTGAATTCTGAATGGAGGTGTGTGAAGTCATAGATGGAGGTGTGTTGAAGTCATAGTATGGAGGTGTGTCAAATCATAGAATGGAGTTTTGTGAAGTCACAGAATGGAGCTGTGTGAAGTCAGAATGGAGGTGTGTGAAGTCATAGAATGGAGGTGTGTGAAGTCAGAATGGAGGTGTGTGAAATCATAGAATTGAGGTGTGTAAAGTCACAGAATGGAGGTGTATGAAGTCACAGAATGGAGGTGTGTGAAGTCATAGAATGGAGGTGTGTGAAGTCACAGAATGAAAGTGTGTGAAGTCACAGAATGGAGGTGTGTGAACTCAGAATGGAGGTGGGTGAAGTCACAGAATGGACGTGTGTGAAGTCATAGAATGGAGGTGTGTGAAGTCACAGAATGGAGGTGTGTGAATTCATAGAATGGAGGTGTGTGAAATCATAAAATGGAAGTGTTTGAAGTCACAGAATGGAGGTGTGTGAAGTCAGAATTGAGGTGTGTGAAGTCACAGAATTGAGGTGTGTGAATTCACAGAATAGAGGTGTGTGAAGTCAGAATGCAGGTGTGAAGTCACAGAAGGGAGGTGTGTGAAGTCACAGAATGGATATTTGTGAAGTAAGAATGAAGGTGTTTGAAGTCATAGAATGGAGGTGTGTGACGTCACAGAAAGGAGGTGTGTGAAGTTATAGAATGCAGGTGTGTGAAATCATAAAATTGAGGTGTGTGAAGTCATTCAATGAAGGTTTGTGAAGTCAGAATGGAGGTGTGTGAAGTCACAGAGTAGAGGTGTGTGAACTCAGAATGGAGGTGTGTGAAGTCATAGATGGAAGTGTGTGAAGACATAGTATGGAGGTGTGTGGAATCATAGAAAGGAGTTTTGTGAAGTCACAGAATGGAGCTCTGTGAAGTCAGAATGGAGGTGTGTGAATTCATAGAATGGAGGTGTGTGAATTCACAATGGAGGTGTGTGAAATCTTTGAATGGAGGTGTGTGAAGTGAAAAAATGGAGGTGTGTGAAGTCATAGAATGGAGGTGTGTGAAGTCATAGAATGGATTTTTGTGAAATAAGAATGAAGGTGCTGTGAAGTCATAGAATGGAGGTGTGTGAAGTCAGAATGGAGGTGTGTGAAGTCACAGAATGGAGGTGTGTCAACTCAGAATGGAGTTGTGTGAAGTCACACAATGGATGTGTGTGTAGTCATAGAATGGAGGTGTGTGAATTTATAGAATGGAGTTGTGTGAAGTCAGAATGGAGGTGTGTGAAGTCACAGAATTGAGGTGTGTGAACACAGAATGCAGGTGTGTGAATCACAGAATGGAGGTGTGTAAAATCATAGAATGGAGGTGTGTGAAATCATAGAATGGATGTTTGTGAAGTAAGAATGAAGGTGTGTGAAGTCATAGAATAGAGCTGTGTGAAGTCAAAGAATGGAGGTGTGTGAAGTCACAGAATGGAGGTGTGTGAAGTCACACAATGGAGGTGTGTGAAGTCTCGAATGGAGGTGTGCGGTCATAGAAGGGAGGTGGTGAAGTCATAGAAAGAGGTATCGGAAGTCATAGAATGGAGGAGTGTGAATCATACAGTGGAGGTGACTGAAGACACAGATTCGAGGTTTGTGAAGTCATAGAATGGAGGTGTGTAAAGTCAGAATGGAGGTGTGTGAAGTCATAGAATGGAGATTTGTGAATTCATAGAATGGAGGTGTGTGACATCACAATTGAAGTTTGTGAAGTCATAGAATGGAGGTGTGTGAAGTCACAGAATGGAGGTGTGTGAAGTCATACAATGGAGGTGAGTGAAGTCAGAATGGAGGTGTGTGAAGTCACAGAATGGAGGTGTGTGAAGTAATAGATGGAGGTGTGTGAAGTCATAGTATGGAGGTGTGTGAAATCATAGAATGGAGTTTTGTGAAGTCACACAATGGAGCTGTGTGAAGTCAGAATGGAGGTGTGTGAAGTCATAGAATGGAGGTGTGTGAAGTCAGAATGGAGGTATGTGAAATCATAGAATCAAGGTGTGTGAAGTCACAGAATGGAGGTATGTGAAGTCATAGAATGGAGGTGCGTGAAGTCACAGAATGGAGGTGTGTGAATCATAGAATTTAGGTGTGTGAAGTCACAAAATGGAGGTGTGTGAAGGCATCGAATGGAGGTGTGTGAAGTCACGGAATGTAGGTGTGTGAAGTCAGAATGGAGGTGTGTGAAGTCACAGAATTGAGGTGTGTGAAGTCACAGAATAGAGGTGTGTGAAGTCAGAATGCAGGTGTGAAGTCACAGAAGGGAGGTGTGTAAAGTCACAGAATGGATGTTTGTGAAGAAAGAATGAAGGTGTTTGAAGTCAGAGAATGGAGGTGTGTGACATCACAGAATGGAGGTGTGTGAAGTTATAGAATGGAGGTGTGTGAAATCATAGAATTGAGGTGTGTGAAGTCATACAATGAAGATGTGTGAAGTCAGAATGGAGGTGTGTGAAGTCACAGAGTGGAGGTGTGTGAACTCAGAATGGAGGTGTGTGAAGACATAGATGAAGGTGTGTGAAGACATAGTATGGAGGTGGGTGGAATCATAGAATGGAGTTTTGTGAAGTCACAGAATGGAGCTGTGTGAAGTCAGAATGGAGGTGTGTGAACTCATAGAATGGAGGTGTGTGAAGTCACAATGGAGGTGTGTGAAATCTTAGAATGGAGGTGTGTGAAGTCAAAAAATGGAGGTGTGTGAAGTCATAGAATGGAGGTGTGTGAAGTCATGCAAAGGAGGTGTGTGAAGTCAGAATGGAAGTGTGAGAAGTCACAGAATGGAGGTGTGTGAATTCAGAATGGAGGTGAGTGAAGTCATAGAATGGAGGTGTGTGAAGTCAGAATGGAGGTGTGAGAAGTCACAGAATGGAGGTGTGTGAATTCAGAATGGAGGTGAGTGAAGTCATAGAATGGAGGTGTGTAAAGTCATAGAATGCACGTGTGTGAAATCATACAATGGTGGTGTCTGAAATCATAGAATGGAGGTGTTTGAAGTCACAGAATGGAGGTGTGTGAAGTCAGAATGGAGGTGTGTGAAGTCATAGAATTGAGGTGTTTGAAATCAGAATGGAGGTGTGTGAACTCATAGAACGGACGTGTGTGAAATCACAATGGAGGTGTTTGAAGTCATAGAATGGAGGTGTGTGAAGTCACAGAATGCAGGTGTGTGAAGTCATAGAATGGAGGTGTGTGAAGTCAGAATGGAGGTGTGTGAAGTCACAGAATTGAGGTGTGTGAACACAGAATGGAGGTTTGTGAAGTCACATAATGGATGTGTGTGAAGTCATAGAATGGATGTGTGTGAAGTCATAGAATGGATGTTTGTGAAGAAAGAATGAAGATGTGTGAAGTCATAGAATAGAGTTGTGTGAAGGCAAAAATGGAGGTGTGTGAAGTCATAGAATGGATGTGTGAAGTCATAGAATGGAGGTGTGTGAAGTCATAGAATGGAGGTGTGTGAAGTCACAGAATGGAGGTGTGTGAAGTCAGAATGGAGGTGTGAAGTCGCTGAATGGAGGTGGGTGAAGTCATAGAAAGGAGGTGTGCGAAGTCATAGAATGGAGTAGTGTGACGTCACAATGGAAGTGTGTGAAGAAATAGAATGGAGGTGTGTGAAGTCACAGAATGGAGGTGTGTGAAGTCATAGAATGGAGGTTTGTGAAGTCACAGAATGGAGCTGTGTGAAGTCAGAATGGCGGTGTGTGAAGGCATAGAATGGAGGTGTGTGAAGTCAGAATGGAGGTGTGTGAAATCATAGTATCATGGTGTGTGAAGTCACAATGGAGGTGTGTGAAGTCGTGGAATGGAGGTGCGTGAAGTCACAGAATGGAGGTGTGTGAAGTCATAGAATGGAGGTGTGTGAAGTCATAGAATGGAGGTGTGTGAAGTCACAGAATGGAGGTGTGTGAAGTCACAGAATGGAGGTGTGTGAACTCACAATGGAGGTGCGTGAAGTCACAGAATGGAGGTGAGTGAAGTCACAGAATGGAGGTGTGAGAATTCATAGAATTGAAGTGTGTGAAGTCATAGAATGGAGGTGTGTGAAGTCAAAATGGAGGTGTGTGAAGTCACAGAATGGAGGTGTGTAAACTCAAAATGGAGGTGTGTGAAGTCACAGAATGCAGGTTTGTGAAGTCATATAATGGAGGTGTGTGAAGTCATAGAATGGATGTTTCTGAAGTAAGAATGAAGGTGTGTGAAGTCATAGAATGGAGTTGTGTGAAGTCAAAATGAAGGTGTGTGAACTCATAGAATGGAGGTGTGTGAAGTCACAATGGAGGTGTGTGAAATCTTAGAATGGAGGTGTGTGAAGTCAAAAAATGGAGGTGTGTGAAGTCATAGAATGGAGGTGTGTGAAGTCATGCAAAGGAGGTGTGTGAAGTCAGAATGGAAGTGTGAGAAGTCACAGAATGGAGGTGTGTGAATTCAGAATGGAGGTGAGTGAAGTCATAGAATGGAGGTGTGTGAAGTCAGAATGGAGGTGTGAGAAGTCACAGAATGGAGGTGTGTGAATTCAGAATGGAGGTGAGTGAAGTCATAGAATGGAGGTGTGTAAAGTCATAGAATGCACGTGTGTGAAATCATACAATGGTGGTGTCTGAAATCATAGAATGGAGGTGTTTGAAGTCACAGAATGGGGGTGTGTGAAGTCAGAATGGAGGTGTGTGAAGTCATAGAATTGAGGTGTTTGAAATCAGAATGGAGGTGTGTGAACTCATAGAACGGACGTGTGTGAAATCACAATGGAGGTGTGTGAAGTCATAGAATGGAGGTGTGTGAAGTCACAGAATGCAGGTGTGTGAAGTCATAGAATGGAGGTGTGTGAAGTCAGAATGGAGGTGTGTGAAGTCACAGAATTGAGGTGTGTGAACACAGAATGGAGGTTTGTGAAGTCACATAATGGATGTGTGTGAAGTCATAGAATGGATGTGTGTGAAGTCATAGAATGGATGTTTGTGAAGAAAGAATGAAGGTGTGTGAAGTCATAGAATAGAGTTGTGTGAAGGCAAAAATGGAGGTGTGTGAAGTCATAGAATGGATGTGTGAAGTCATAGAATGGAGGTGTGTGAAGTCATAGAATGGAGGTGTGTGAAGTCACAGAATGGAGGTGTGTGAAGTCAGAATGGAGGTGTGAAGTCGCTGAATGGAGGTGGGTGAAGTCATAGAAAGGAGGTGTGCGAAGTCATAGAATGGAGTAGTGTGACGTCATAATGGAAGTGTGTGAAGAAATAGAATGGAGGTGTGTGAAGTCACAGAATGGAGGTGTGTGAAGTCATAGAATGGAGGTGTGTGAAGTCAGAATGGAGGTGTGTGAAATCATAGTATCATGGTGTGTGAAGTCACAATGGAGGTGTGTGAAGTCATGGAATGGAGGTGCGTGAAGTCACAGAATGGAGGTGTGTGAAGTCATAGAATGGAGGTGTGTGAAGTCATAGAATGGAGGTGTGTGAAGTCACAGAATGGAGGTGTGTGAAGTCACAGAATGGAGGTGTGTGAACTCACAATGGAGGTGCGTGAAGTCACAGAATGGAGGTGAGTGAAGTCACAGAATGGAGGTGTGAGAATTCATAGAATTGAAGTGTGTGAAGTCATAGAATGGAGGTGTGTGAAGTCAAAATGGAGGTGTGTGAAGTCACAGAATGGAGGTGTGTGAACTCAAAATGGAGGTGTGTGAAGTCACAGAATGCAGGTTTGTGAAGTCATATAATGGAGGTGTGTGAAGTCATAGAATGGATGTTTCTGAAGTAAGAATGAAGGTGTGTGAAGTCATAGAATGGAGTTGTGTGAAGTCAAAATGAAGGTGTGTGAACTCATAGAATGGAGGTGTGTGAATTCACAGAATGGAGGTGTGTGAAGTCATGGAATGGATGTGTGTGAAGTCAGAAAGGAGGTGTGAGAAGTCACAGAATGGAGGTGTGTGAATTCAGAAAGGAGGTGAGTGAAGTCATAGAATGGAGGTGTGTGAAGTCAGAATGGAGGTGTGAGAAGTCACAGAATGGAGGTGTGTGAATTCAGAATGGATATGAGTGAAGTCATAGAATGGAGGTGTGTGAAGTCATAGAATGCAGGTGTGTGAAATCATACAATGGAGGTGTCTGAAATCATAGAATGGAGGTGTTTGAAGTCACAGAATGAAGGTGTGTGAAGTCAGAATTGAGGTGTGTGAAGTCATAGAATTGAGGTGTCTGAAGTCACAGAATGCAGGTGTGTGAAGTCATAGAATGGAGGTGGGAGAGTCATAGAATGGAGGTGTGTGAAATCATAGAATGGAGGTGTGTGAAGTCAAAATGGAAGTGTTTGAAGTCACAGAATTGAGGTATGTGAAGACACAGAATAGAGGTGTGTGAAGTCAGAATGGACGTGTGTGAAGTCACAGAATGGATGTGTGTGAAGTCATAGAATGGAGTTGTGTGAAGTCATAGAATTTAGGTGTTTGAAGTCATAGAATGGAGGTGTGTGAAGTCACAGAATGGAGGTGTGTGAAGTCATAGAATGGAGTTGTGTGAAATCATAGAATGGAAGTGTGTGAAATCATAGAATGGAGGTGTGTGAAGTCACAGAATTGAGGTGTGTGAAGTCAGAATGGAGGTGTGTGAAGTCAGAATGGAGGGGAGTGAAGTCATAGAATGGAGGTGTGTGAAATCATAGAATGGAAGTGTGTGAAATCATAGAATGGAGGTGTGTGAAGTCACAGAATTGAGGTGTGTGAAGTCAGAATGGAGGTGTGTGAAGTCAGAATGGAGGTGAGTGAAGTCATAGAATGGAGGTGTGTGAAGTCATAGAGTGGAGGTGTGTGAAGTCACAGAATGGAGGTGTGTGAAGTCACAGAGTGGAGGTATGTGAAATCACAGGATGGAGGTGTGTGAATTCATAGAATGGAGGTGTGTGAAGTCACAGAATGGAGGTGTGTGAACTCAGAATGGAGGTGTGTGAAGTCATAGATGGAGGTGTGTGAAGTCATAGTATGAAGGTGTGTGAAATCATAGAATGGATTTTTGTGAAGTCACACAATGGAGCTGTGTGAAGGCAGAATGGATGTGTGTGAAGTCATAGAATGGAGGTGTGTGAAGTCACAATGGAGGTGTGTGAAGGCATAGAATTTAGGTGTGTGAAGTCACAGAATGGAGGTGTGTGAAGTCATAGAATGGAGGTTTGTGAAATCACAGAATGGAGGTGTGTTAATTCATAGATGGAGGTGTGTGAAGTCATAGGATCGAGGTGTGTGAAGTCACAGAATGGAGGGGTGTGAAGTCACAGAATGGAGGTGTGTGAAGTCAGAATGTATGTGTGTTAAGCCACAGAATGGAGGTGTGTGAAGTCATAGAATGGAATGTGTGAAGTCATAGAAAGGAGGTGTGTGAACTCAGAATGGAGGTGTGTGAAGTCACAGAATGGAGGTTTGTGAAGTCATAGAATGGAGGTGTGTGAAGTCAGAGAATGGATGTTTCTGAAGTAAGAATGAAGGTGTGTGAAGTCATAGAATGGAGGTGTGTGAAGTCAAATTGGAGGTGTGTGAACTCATAGATTGGAGGTGTGTGAACTCATAGAATGGAGGTTTGTGAAGTCATGGAATGGCGGTGTGTGAAGTCAAAGAATGGAGGTGTGTGAAGTGAAACAATAGAGATGTGTGAAGTCACAGAATGGAGGTGTGTGAAGTCAAAGATTGGAAGTGTGTGAAGTCAAAACGGAGGTGTGTGAAGTCACAGAATGGAGGTGTGTGAAGTCACAGAATGGATGTGTGTGAAGTCAAAACGAAGGTGTGTGAAGTCACAGAATGGAGGTGTGTGAATTTATAGAATGGAGCTGTATGAAGTCAGAATGGAGGTGTGTGAAGTCAGAATGGAGGGGTGTGAAGTCAGAATGGAGGTGTGTGAAGTCAGAATGGAGGGGAGTGAAGTCATAGAATGGAGGTGTGTGAAATCATAGAATGGAAGTGTGTGAAATCATAGAATGGAGGTGTGTGAAGTCACAGAATTGAGGTGTGTGAAGTCAGAGAATGGAGGTGTGTGAAGACAGAATGAAGGTGTGTGAAGTCATAGAAAGAAGGTGTGTGAAGTCACAGAATGGATGTTTGTGAAGTCATAAAATGAAGGTGTGTGAAGTCAGAATGGAGGTGTGTGAAGTCACAGAATGGAGGTGTGTGAACTCAGAATGGAGGTGTGTGAAGTCATAGATGGAGGTGTGTGAAGTCTTAGTATGGAGGTGTGTGAAATCACAGAATGGAGTTTTGTGAAGTAGCAGAATGGAGCTGTGTGAAGTCATAACGGAGGTGTGTGAAGTCATAGAATGGAGGTGTGTGAAGTCAGAATGGAGGTGTGTGAACTCATAGAATGGAGGTGTGTGAAGTCACAATGGAGGTGTGTGAAGTCATAGAATTTAGGTGTGTGAAGTCACAAAATGGAGGTGTGTGAAGTCATAGAATGGAGGTGTGTGAAGTCATAGAATGGAGGTGTGTGAAGTCAGAATGGAGGTGAGTATAGTCACAGAATTGAGGTGTGTGAAGTCACAGAATGGATGTGTGTGAAGTCAGAATGAAGGTGTGTGAAGTCACAGAAGGGAGGTGTGTGAAGTCATAGAATGGAGGTGTGTGAAGTCAGAATGGAGGTGAGTATAGTCACAGAATTGAGGTGTGTGAAGTCACAGAATGGATGTGTGTGAAGTCAGAATGAAGGTGTGTGAAGTCACAGAAGGGAGGTGTGTGAAGTCACAGAATGGATGTTTGTGAAGTAAGAATGAAGGTGTTTGAAGTCATAGAGTGGAGTTGTGTGAAGTCACAGAATGGAGGTGTGTGAAGTCATAGAATGGAGGTGTGTGAAGTCAAAATGGAGTTGTGTGAAGTCATAGAATGGTGGTTTTTGATGTCAACGAATGGAGGTGTGTGAAGTCACAGAATGGAGGTGTGTGAAATCATAGAATGGAGGTGTGTGAAGTCATAGAATGGATGTTTGTGAAGTCATAGAATGGAGGTGTGTGGAGTCACAGAATGGAGGTGTGTGAAATCACAGAATGGAGGTGTGTGAAATCACACAATGGAGGTATGTGAAGTCTCGAATGGAGGTGTGCGGTCATAGAAGGGAGGTGGGTGAAGTCATAGAAAGGAGGTGTGGGAAGTCATAGAATGGAGGAGTGTGAAGTCATACAGTGCAGGTGACTGAAGACACAGATACGAGGTCTGTGAAGTCATAGAATGGAGGTGTGTAAAGTCAGAATTGAGGTGTGTGAAGTCATAGAATGGAGATTTGTGAATTCATAGAATGGAGGTGTGTGACGTCACAATGGAAGTGTGTGAAGTCATAGAATGGAGGTGTCTGAAGTCACAGAATGGAGGTGTGTGAAGTCATACAATGGAGGTGAGTGAAGTCAGAATGGAGGTGTGTGAAGTCACAGAATGGATGTGTGTGAACTCAGAATGGAGGTGTGTGAAGTCATAGATTTAGGTGTGTGAAGTCATAGTATGGAGGTGTGTGAAATCATAGAATGGATTTTTGTGAAGTCACACAATGGAGCTGTGTGAAATCACAATGGAGGTGTGTGAAGTCATAGAATGGAGGTGTGTGAAGTGAGAATGGAGGTATGTGAAATCATAGAATCAAGGTGTGTGAAGTCACAATGGAGGTGTGTGAAGTCATAGAATGGAGGTGTGTGAAATCATAGAATGGAGTTATGTGAAGTCACACAATGGAGCTGTTGAAGTCAGAATGGAGGTGTGTGAAGTCACACAATGAAGGTGTGTGAATCACAGAATGGAGGTATGTGAACTCAGAATGGAGGTGGGTGAAGTCACAGAATGGAGGTGTGTGAAGTCATAGAATGGAGGTGTGTGAAGTCACAGAATGGAGGTGTGTGAATTCATAGAATGGAGGTGTGTGAGGTCATAGAATGGAGGTGTGTGAAGTCATAGAATGGAGGTGTGTGAATTCATAGAATGGAGGTGTGTGAAGTCACAGAATGGAGGTTTGTGTACTCAAAATGGAGGTGTTTGAAGTCAAAGAATGGAGGTGTGTGAAGTCATAGAATGGAAGGGTGTGAAGTCATAGAATGGAGGTCTGTGAAGTCAGAATGGACATGTGTGAAGTCACAGAATTGAGGTGTGTGAACCCAGAATGGAGGTGTGTGAAGTCACAGAATGGAGGTTTGTGAAGTCATACAATGGAGGTGTGTGAAGTCATAAAATGGATGTTTGTAAAGTAAGAATGAAGTTGTGTGAACTCATAGAATGGAGGTGTGTGAACTCATAGAATTGAGATGTGTGAAGTCATGGAATGGAGGTGTGTGAAGTCCAAGAATGGAGGTGTGTGAAGTCAAAGAATGGAGGTGTGTGAACTGACAGAATGGTGGTTGCCGGGGCCAACCGGCGGCAAACCAGGGTTCGCAGATTGGGGTTCCTGAAATCGGGGGCAAGGACTAGCAAGAAAGAGAAGAGAGACAAACACAGCGGGTCCGGGATGTCAGCAGTCCAGGTAAAGACTGCCGAGACTGCCTGTTTATTTTCCACTCCCCCTTCTTCCCTCCTCCTGACCCAGGAATCTCCAGGTGTTACATTCATATGGTAATTCTCAGGTCATTTACATAGAATAGGGCCAGAAAGCAATAAGACAATAAAGCCATCATCTGATGCAAGCCAAGGTACAGATTGATTCCACTCTAGCTCACAACAGGAGGTGTGTGAAGTCACAGAATTGAAGTGTGTGAAGTCAAAATGGAGGTGTGTGAAGTCACAGAATGGAGGTCTGTGAAGACACAGAATTGAGGTGTGTGAAGTCAAAATGGAGGTGTGTGAAATCAGAATGGAGGTGTGTGAAGTCACAGAATGCAGGTGTGTGAAGTCATAGAATGGAGGTGTGTGAAAACATAGAATGGAGGTGTGTGAAGTCAGAATGGAGGTGTGTGAAGTCACAGAATTGAGGTGTGTGAATTCACAGAATAGAGGTGTGTGAAGTCAGAATGCAGGTGTGAAGTCACAGAAGGGGGGTGTGTGAAGTCACAGAATGGATGTTTGTGAAGTAAGAATGAAGGTGTTTGAAATCATAGAATGGAGGTGTGTGACGTCACAGAATGGAGGTTTGTGAAGTTATAGAATGGAGGTGTGTGAAGTCATAGAATTGAGGTGTGTGAAGTCATACAATGAAGGTGTGTGAAGTCAGAATGGAGGTGTGTGAAGTCACAGAATGGAGGTGTGTGAACTCAGAATGGAGGAGTGTGAAGTCATAGATGGAGGTGTGTGAAGACATAGTATGGAGGTGTGTGGAATCATAGAATGGAGTTTTGTGAAGTCACAGAATGGAGCTGTGTGAAGTCAGAATGGATTGTGTGAACTCATAGAATGGAGGTGTGTGAAGTCACAATGGAGGTGTGTGAAATCTTAGAATGGAGGTGTGTGAAGTCAAAAAATGGAGGTGTGTGAAGTCATAGAATGGAGGTGTATGGAATCATAGAATGGAGTTTTGTGAAGTCACAGAATGGAGCTGTGTGAAGTCAGAATGGAGTTGTGTGAACTCATAGAAAGGAGGTGTGTGAAGTCACAATGGAGGTGTGTGAAATCTTAGAATGGAGGTGTGTGAAGTCATAGATGGAGGTGTGTGAAAACATAGTATGGAGGTGTGTGGAATCATAGAATGGAGTTTTGTGAAGTCACAGAATGGAGCTGTGTGAAGTCAGAATGGATGTGTGTGAAGTCATAGAATGGAGGTGTGTGAAGTCATAGAATGGATTTTTGTGAAATAATAATGAAGGTGTGTGAAGTCATAGAATGGAGGTGTGTGAAGTCACAGAATGGAGTTGTGTGAAGTCAAAGAATGGAGGTGTGTGAAGTCACAGAATGGAGGTATGTGAAGTCACACAATGGAGGTGTGTGAAGTCTCGAATGGAGGTGTGCGGTCCTAGAAGGAAGGTGGGTGATGTCATAGAAAGAAGGTGTGGGAAGTCATAGAATGGAGTAGTGTGAAGTCATACATTGGTGGTGACTGAAGACACAAATTCGAGGTCTGTGAAGTCATAGAATGGAGGTGTGTAAAGTCAGAATGGAGGTGTGTGAAGTCATAGAATGGAGATTTGTGAATTCAGAGAATGGAGGTGTGTGACCTCACAATTGAAGTGTGTGAAGTCATAGAATGGAGGTGTCTGAAGTCACAGAATGGAGGTGTGTGAAGTCATACAATGGAGGTGAGTGAAGTCAGAATGGAGGTGTGTGAAGTCACAGAATGGAGGTGTGTGAACTCAGAATGGAGGTGTGTGAAGTCATAGATGGAGGTGTGTGAAGTCATAGTATGGAGGTGTGTGAAATCATAGAATGGATTTTTGTGAAGTCACACAGTGGAGCTGTGTGAAGTCAGAATGGATGTGTGTGAAGTCATAGAATGGAGGTGTGTGAAGTCAGAATGGAGGTGTGTGAAGTCATAGAATGGAGGTGTGTGAAGTCACAATGGAGGTGTGTGAAGGCATAGAATTTAGGTGTGTGAAGTCACAAAATGGAGGTGTGTGAAGTCATAGAATGGAGGTGTGTGAAGTCATAGAATGGAGGTGTGTGAAGTCAGAATGGAGGTGTGTATAGTTACAGAATTGAGGTGTGTGAAGTCACAGAATGGATGTGTGTGAAGTCAGAATGAAGGTGTGTGAAGTCACAGAATGGAGGTGTGTGAAGTCACAGAATGGATGTTTGTGAAGTAAGAATGAAGGTGTTTGAAGTCATAGAGTGGAGTTGTGTGAAGTCACAGAATGGAGGTGTGTGAAGTCATAGAATGGAGGTGTGTGAAGTCATAGAATGGAAGTGTGTGAAGTCATAAAATGGAGGTGTGTGAACTCATAGAATGGAGGTGTGTGAAGTCAAAATGGAGTTGTGTGAAGTCATAGAACGCTGGTTTTTGATGTCAACGAATGGAGGTGTGTGAAGTCATAGAATGGAGGTGTGTGAAGTCATAGAATGGAGGTGTGTGAAGTCATAGAATTGAGGTGTGTGAAGTCATAGAATGGAGGTGTGTGAAGTCATAAAATGGAGGTGTGTGAACTCATAGAATGGAGGTGTGTGAAGTCAAAATGGAGTTGTGTGAAGTCATAGAATGGTGGTTTTTGATGTCAACGAATGGAGGTGTGTGAAGTCACAGAATGGAGGTGTGTGAAGTCATAGAATGGAGGTGTGTGAAGTCATAGAATTGAGGTGTGTGAAGTCATACAATGAAGGTCTGTGAAGTCAGAATGGAGGTGTGTGAAGTCACAGAATGGAGGTGTGTGAACTCAGAATGGAGGAGTGTGAAGTCATAGATGGAGGTGTGTGAAGACATAGTATGGAGGTGTGTGGAATCATAGAATGGAGTTTTGTGAAGTCACAGAATGGAGCTGTGTGAAGTCAGAATGGATTGTGTGAACTCATAGAATGGAGGTGTGTGAAGTCACAATGGAGGTGAGTGAAATCTTAGAATGCAGGTGTGTGAAGTCAAAAAATGGAGGTGTGTGAAGTCATAGAATGGAGGTGTGTGGAATCATAGAATGGAGTTTTGTGAAGTCACAGAATGGAGCTGTGTGAAGTCAGAATGGAGTTGTTTGAACTCATAGAATGGAGGTGTGTGAAGTCACATGGAGGTGTGTGAAATCTTAGAATGGAAGTGTGTGAAGTCATAGATGGAGGTGTGTGAAGACATAGTATGGAGGTGTGTGGAATCATAGAATGGAGTTTTGTGAAGTCACAGAATGGAACTGTGTTAAGTCAGAATGGATTGTGTGAACTCATAGATTGGAGGTGTGTGAAGTCACAATGGAGGTGTGTGAAATCTTAGAATGGAGGTGTGTGAAGTCAAAAAATGGAGGTGTGTGAAGTCATAGAATGGAGGTGTGTGAAGTCATAGAATGGATTTTTGTGAAATAATAATGAAGGTGTGTGAAGTCATAGAATGGAGGTGTGTGACGTCACAGAATGGAGTTGTGTGAAGTCATAGAATGGAGGTGTGTGAAGTCAGAATGGAGGTGTGTGAAGTCACAGAATTGAGGTGTGTGAACACAGAATGCAGGTGTGTGAATCACAGAATGGAGGTGTGTGAAATCATAGAATGGAGGTGTGTGAAGTCATAGAATGGATGTTTGTGAAGTAAGAATGAAGGTGTGTGAAGTCATAGAATAGAGGGGTGTGAAGTCATAGAGTGGAGGTGAGTGAAGTCACAGATTCGAGGTCTGTGAAGTCATAGAATGGAGGTGTGTGAAGTCACAGAATGAAGTCATAGAATGGAGGTGTGTGAAGTCAAAATGGAGGTGTGTGAACTCATAGAATGGAGGTGTGTGAACTCATAGAATTGAGGTGTGTGAAGTCATGGAATGGAGGTGTGTGAAGTCCAAGAATGGAGGTGTGTGAAGTCAAAGAATGGAGGTGTGTGAACTCACAGAATGGAGGTTGCCGGGGCCAACCGGCGGCAAACCTGGGTTCGCAGATTGGGGTTCCTGAAATCAGGGGCAAGGACTAGCAAGAAAGAGAAGAGAGACAGACACAGCGGGTCCGGGATGTCCGCAGTCCAGGTAAAGACTGCCGATACTGCCTGTTTATTTTCCACTCCCGCTTCTTCCCTCCTCCTGACCCAGGAACCTCCAGGTGTTACATTCATATGGTAATTCTCAGGTCATGTACATAGAATAGGGCCAGAAAGGAATAAGTCAATAAAGCCATCGTCTGATGCAAGCCAAGGTACAGATTGATTCCACTCTGGCTCACAACAGGAGGTGTGTGAAGTCACAGAATTGAAGTGTGTGAAGTCAAAATGGAGGTGTGTGAAGTCACAGAATGGAGGTCTGTGAAGACACAGAATTGAGGTGTGTGAAGTCAGAATGGAGGTGTGTGAAGTCAGAATGGAGGTGTGTGAAATCATAGAATGGAGGTGTGTGAAGCCACAATGCAGGTGTGTGAACTCATGGAAAGAAGGTGTGTGAAGTGAAATTGCAGGTGTGTGAAGTCATAGAGTGGAGGTGTGTGAAGTCATAGAATGGAGGTGTGTGAAGTCATAGAATGAAGGTGTGTGAAGTCATAGAATGGAGGACTGTGAACTCAGAATGGAGGTTTGTGAAGTCATAGAATGGAGGTGTGTGAAGTCACAGAATGGAGGTGTGTGAAGTCATAGAATGGAGGTGTGTGAAGTCACAGAATGGAGGTGTGTGAAGTCATAGAATGGAGGTGTGTGAAGTCATAGAATGAAGGTGTGTGAAGTCATAGAATGGAGGACTGTGAACTCAGAATAGAGGTT
Source organism: Megascapheus bottae (assembly GCA_024803745.1). NCBI lineage: Eukaryota > Metazoa > Chordata > Mammalia > Rodentia > Geomyidae > Megascapheus > Megascapheus bottae. The sequence goes on along the minus strand of JANJXV010000159.1, from coordinate 196,723 downwards.
TGTGAAGTCATAGAATGGAGGTGTGTGAAGTCACAGAACGGAGGTGTGTGAAGTCATAGAATGGAGGTGTGTGAAGTCATGGAATGGAGGTAAGTGAAGTCAAAGAATGGAGTTGTGTGAAGTGAAACAATAGAGGTGTGTGAAGTCACAGAATGGAGGTGTGTGAAGTCACAGAATGGAGGTGTGTGAAGTCAAAGATTGGAAGTGTGTGAAGTCAAAACGGAGGTGTGTGAAGTCACAGAATGGAGGTGTGTGAAGTCACAGAATGGATGTGTGTGAAGTCAAAACGGAGGTGTGTGAAGTCACAGAATGGAGGTGTGTGAATTTATAGAATGGAGCTGTGTGAAGTCAGAATGGAGGTGTGTGAAGAAAGAATGGAGGGGTGTGAAGTCAGAATGGAGGTGTGTGAAGTCACAGAATGGAGGTGTGTGAAGTCATAGAATGGAGGTGTGTGAAATCATAGAATGGAGGTGTGTAAAGTCAGAATGGAGGGGTGTCAAGTCACAGAATTGAGGTGTGTGAAGTCAGAGAATGGAGGTGTGTGAAGACAGAATGAAGGTGTGTGAAGTCATAGAAAGGAGGTGTGTGAAGTCACAGAATGGATGTTTGTGAAGTCATAAAATGAAGGTGTGTGAAGTCTGAATGGAGATGTGTGAAGTCACAGAATGGAGGTGTGTGAACTCAGAATGGAGGTGTGTGAAGTCATAGATGGAGGTGTGTGAAGTCACAGAATGGAGGTGTGTGAAGTCATAGAATGGAGGTTTGTGAAATCACAGAATGGAGGTGTGTTAATTCATAGAATGGAGGTGTGTGATGTCATAGGATCGAGGTGTGTGAAGTCACAGAATGGAGGTGTGTGAAGTCAGAATGTAGGTGTTTTAAGCCACAGAATGGAGGTGTGTGAAGTCATAGAATGGAAGTGTGTGAAGTCATAGAAAGGAGGTGTGTGAACTCAGAATGGAGGTGTGTGAAGTCACAGAATGGAGGTTTGTGAAGTCATAGTATGGAGGTGTGTGAAGTAAGAGAATGGATGTTTCTGAAGTAAGAATGAAGGTGTGTGAAGTCATAGAATGGAGGTGTGTGAAGTCAAATTGGAGGTGTGTGAACTAACAGAATGGAGGTATGTGAACTCATAGAATGGAGGTTTGTGAAGTCATGGAATGGCGGTGTGTGAAGTCAAAGAATGGAGGTGTGTGAAGTGAAACAATAGAGGTGTGTGAAGTCACAGAATGGAGGTGTGTGAAGACAAAGATTGGAAGTGTGTGAAGTCAAAACGGAGGTGTGTGAAGTCACAGAATGGAGGTGTGTGAAGTCACAGAATGGATGTGTGTGAAGTCAAAACGGAGGTGTGTGAAGTCACAGAATGGAGGTGTGTGAATTTATAGAATGGAGCTGTGTGAAGTCAGAATGGAGGTGTGTGAAGTCAGAATGGAGGGGTGTGAAGTCAGAATGGAGGTGTGTGAAGTCACAGAATGGAGGTGTGTGAAGTCATAGAATGGAGGTGTGTGAAATCATAGAATGGAGGTGTGTAAAGTCAGAATGGAGGGGTGTCAAGTCACAGAATTGAGGTGTGTGAACTCAGAGAATGGAGGTGTGTGAAGACAGAATGAAGGTGTGTGAAGTCATAGAAAGGAGGTGTGTGAAGTCACAGAATGGATGTTTGTGAAGTCATAAAATGAAGGTGTGTGAAGTCAGAATGGAGATGTGTGAAGTCACAGAATGGAGGTGTGTGAACTCAGAATGGAGGTGTGTGAAGTCATAGATGGAGGTGTGTGAAGTCATAGTATGGAGGTGTGTGAAATCACAGAATGGAGTTTTGTGAAGTAGCAGAATGGAGGTGTGTGAACTCATAGAATGGAGGTGTGTGAAGTCATAGAATGGAGGTGTGTGAAGTCAGAATGGAGGTGTGTGAACTCATAGAATGGAGGTGTGTGAAGTCATAGAATGGAGGTGTGTGAAGTCAGAATGGAGGTGTGTATAGTCACAGAATTGAGGTGTGTGAAGTCACAGAATGGATGTGTGTGAAGTCAGAATGAAGGTGTGTGAAGTCACAGAATGGAGGTGTGTGAAGTCACAGAATGGATGTTTGTGAAGTAAGAATGAAGGTGTTTGAAGTCATAGAGTGGAGTTGTGTGAAGTCACAGAATGGAGGTGTGTGAAGTCATAGAATGGAGGTGTGTGAAGTCATAGAATGGAAGTGTGTGAAGTCATAAAATGGAGGTGTGTGAACTCATAGAATGGAGGTGTGTGAAGTCAAAATGGAGTTGTGTGAAGTCATAGAATGGTGGTTTTTGATGTCAACGAATGGAGGTGTGTGAAATCATAGAATGGAGGTGTGTGAAGTCATAGAATGGAGGTGTGTGAAGTCATAGAATTGTGGTGTGAAGTCATAGAATGGAGGTGTGTGAAGTCATAAAATGGAGGTGTGTGAACTCATAGAATGGAGGTGTGTGAAGTCAAAATGGACTTGTATGAAGTCATAGAATGGTGGTTTTTGATGTCAACGAATGGAGGTGTGTGAAGTCACAGAATGGAGGTGTGTGAAGTCATAGAATGGAGGTGTGTGAAGTCATAGACTTGAGGTGTGTGAAGTCATAGAATGGAGGTGTGTGGAGTCACAGAATGGATGTGTGTGAAGTCAGAATGGAGGTGTGTGAACTCATAGACTGAGGTGGGTGAAGTCATAGAAAGGAGGTGTGGGAAATCATAGAATGGAGGAGTGTGAAGTCATAGAGTGGAGGTGATTGAAGTCACAGATTCGAGGTCTGTGATGTCGTAGAATGGAGGTGTGTGAAGTCAGAATGGTGTTGTGTGAAATCATAGAATGGAGATGTGTGAACTCATAGAATGGAGTTGTGTGACGTCACAATTGAAGTGTGTGAAGTCATAGAATGGAGGTGTCAGAAGTCACAGAATGGAGGGTTGTGAAGTCATAAAATGAAGGTGTGTGAAGTCAGAATGGAGGTGTGTGAAGTCACAGAATGGAGGTGTGTGAACTCAGAATGGAGGTGTGTGAAGTCATAGATGGAGGTGTGTGAAGTCATAGTATGGAGGTGTGTGAAATCACAGAATGGAGTTTTGTGAAGTCACAGAATGGAGCTGTGTGAAGTCAGAACGGAGGTGTGTGAAGTCATAGAATGGAGGTTTGTGAAGTTAAATGGAGGTGTGTGAACTCATAGAATGGAGGTGTGTGAAGTCACAAGGGAGGTGCGTGAAGTCATAGAATGGAGGTGTGTGAAGTCACAAAATGAAGGTGTGTGAAATCACAGAATGGATGTGTGTGAAGTCATAGAATGGAGGTGTGGGAATTCAGAATGAAGGTGTGTGAAGTCACAGAATGGAGGTGTGTGAAGTCACAGAATGGAGGTGTGTGAAGTCAGAATGAAGGTGTGTGAAGTCACAAAATGGAGGTGTGTGAAATCACAGAATGGATGTGTGTGAAGTCATAGAAAGGAGGTGTGTGAACTCAGAATGGAGGTGTGTGAAGTCACAGAATGGAGGTTTGTGAAGTCTTAGAATGGAGGTGTGTGAAGTCAGAGAATGGATGTTTCTGAAGTAAGAATGAAGGTGTGTGAAGTCTCAGAATGGAGGTGTGTGAAGTCAAAAAGGTCGTGTGTTAAGTCACAGAATGGAGGTGTGTGAATTCATAGAATGGAGCTGTGTGAAGTCAGAATGGAGGTGTGTGAAGTCAGAATGGAGGGGTGTGAAGTCAGAATGGAGGTTTGTGAAGTCACAGAATGGAGGTGTGTGAAGTCATAGAATGGAGGTGTGTGAAATCATAGAATGGAGGTGTGTCAAGTCAGAATGGAGGTGTGTCAAGTCACAGAATTGAGGTGTGTGAAGTCAGAGAATGGAGGTGTGTGAAGTCAGAATGAATGTGTGTGAAGTCACAGAAAAGAGGTGTGTGAAGTCACAGAATGGATGTTTGTGAAGTAAGAATGAAGGTGTTTGAAGTCATAGAATGGAGGTGTGTGAAGTCACAGAATGGAGGTCTGTGAAGTCATAGAATGGAGGTGTGTGAAGTCATAGAACTGAGGTGTGTGAAGTTATAGAATGGAGGTGTGTGATGTCACAGAATGGAGTGTGTGAAGTCAGAATGGAGGTGTGTGAAGTCATAGACTGAGGTGGGTGAAGTCATAGAAAGGAGGTGTGGGAAGTCATAAAATGGAGGAGTGTGAAGTCATAGAGTGGAGGTGAGTGAAGTCACAGATTCGAGGTCTGTGATGTCATAGAATGGAGGTGTGTGAAGTCAGAATGGAGGTGTGTGAAATCATATAAAGTAGATGTGTGAATACATAGAATGGAGGTGTGTGACGTCACAATGGAAGTGTGTGAAGTCATAGAATGGAGGTGTGAGAAGTCACAGAATGGAGGTGTGTGAAGTCATAAAATGAAAGTGTGTGAAGTCAGAATGGAGGTGTGTGAAGTCACAGAATGGAGGTGTGTGAACTCAGAATGGAGGTGTGTGAAGTCATAGATGGAGGTGTGTGAAGTCATAGTATGGAGGTGTGTGAAATCACAGAATGGAGTTTTGTGAAGTAGCAGAATGGAGCTGTGTGAAGTCATAACGGAGGTGTGTGAAGTCATAGAATGGAGGTGTGTGAAGTCAGAATGGAGGTGTGTGAACTCATAGAATGGAGGTGTGTGAAGTCATAGAATGGAGGTGTGTGAAGTCAGAATGGAGGTGTGTATAGTCACAGAATTGAGGTGTGTGAAGTCACAGAATGGATGTGTGTGAAGTCAGAATGAAGGTGTGTGAAGTCACAGCATGGAGGTGTGTGAAGTCACAGAATGGATGTTTGTGAAGAATGAAGGTGTTTGAAGTCATAGAGTGGAGTTTTGTGAAGTCACAGAATGGAGGTGTGTGAAGTCATAGAATGGAGGTGTGTGAAGTCATAGAATGGAAGTGTGTGAAGTCATAAAATGGAGGTGTGTGAACTCATAGAATGGAGGTGTATGAAGTCAAAATGGAGTTGTGTGAAGTCATAGAATGGTGGTTTTTGATGTCAACGAATGGAGGTGTGTGAAATCATAGAATGGAGGTGTGTGAAGTCATAGAATGGAGGTGTGTGAAGTCATAGAATTGTGGTGTGAAGTCATAGAATGGAGGTGTGTGAAGTCATAAAATGGAGGTGTGTGAACTCATAGAATGGAGGTGTGTGAAGTCAAAATGGACTTGTATGAAGTCATAGAATGGTGGTTTTTGATGTCAACGAATGGAGGTGTGTGAAGTCACAGAATGGAGGTGTGTGAAGTCATAGAATGGAGGTGTGTGAAGTCATAGACTTGAGGTGTGTGAAGTCATAGAATGGAGGTGTGTGGAGTCACAGAATGGATGTGTGTGAAGTCAGAATGGAGGTGTGTGAACTCATAGACTGAGGTGGGTGAAGTCATAGAAAGGAGGTGTGGGAAATCATAGAATGGAGGAGTGTGAAGTCATAGAGTGGAGGTGATTGAAGTCACAGATTCGAGGTCTGTGATGTCGTAGAATGGAGGTGTGTGAAGTCAGAATGGTGGTGTGTGAAATCATAGAATGGAGATGTGTGAACTCATAGAATGGAGTTGTGTGACGTCACAATGGAAGTGTGTGAAGTCATAGAATGGAGGTGTCAGAAGTCACAGAATGGAGGGTTGTGAAGTCATAAAATGAAGGTGTGTGAAGTCAGAATGGAGGTGTGTGAAGTCACAGAATGGAGATGTGTGAACTCAGAATGGAGGTGTGTGAAGTCATAGATGGAGGTGTGTGAAGTCATAGTATGGAGGTGTGTGAAATCACAGAATGGAGTTTTGTGAAGTCACAGAATGGAGCTGTGTGAAGTCAGAACGGAGGTGTGTGACGTCATAGAATGGAGGTTTGTGAAGTTAAATGGAGGTGTGTGAACTCATAGAATGGAGGTGTGTGAAGTCACAAGGGAGGTGCGTGAAGTCATAGAATGGAGGTGTGTGAAGTCACAAAATGAAGGTGTGTGAAATCACAGAATGGATGTGTGTGAAGTCATAGAATGGAGGTGTGGGAAGTCAGAATGAAGGTGTGTGAAGTCACAGAATGGAGGTGTGTGAAGTCACAGAATGGAGGTGTGTGAAGTCAGAATGAAGGTGTGTGAAGTCACAAAATGGAGGTGTGTGAAATCACAGAATGGATGTGTGTGAAGTCATAGAAAGGAGGTGTGTGAACTCAGAATGGAGGTGTGTGAAGTCACAGAATGGAGGTTTGTGAAGTCTTAGAATGGAGGTGTGTGAAGTCAGAGAATGGATGTTTCTGAAGTAAGAATGAAGGTGTGTGAAGTCTCAGAATGGAGGTGTGTGAAGTCAAAAAGGTGGTGTGTTAAGTCACAGAATGGAGGTGTGTGAATTCATAGAATGGAGCTGTGTGAAGTCAGAATGGAGGTGTGTGAAGTCAGAATGGAGGGGTGTGAAGTCAGAATGGAGGTGTGTGAAGTCATAGAATGGAGGTGTGTGAAATCATAGAATGGAGGTGTGTCAAGTCAGAATGGAGGTGTGTCAAGTCACAGAATTGAGGTGTGTGAAGTCAGAGAATGGAGGTGTGTGAAGTCAGAATGAATGTGTGTGAAGTCACAGAAAAGAGGTGTGTGAAGTCACAGAATGGATGTTTGTGAAGTAAGAATGAAGGTGTTTGAAGTCATAGAATGGAGGTGTGTGAAGTCACAGAATGGAGGTCTGTGAAGTCATAGAATGGAGGTGTGTGAAGTCATAGAACTGAGGTGTGTGAAGTTATAGAATGGAGGTGTGTGATGTCACAGAATGGAGGTGTGTGAAGTCAGAATGGAGGTGTGTGAAGTCATAGACTGAGGTGGGTGAAGTCATAGAAAGGAGGTGTGGGAAGTCATAAAATGGAGGAGTGTGAAGTCATAGAGTGGAGGTGAGTGAAGTCACAGATTCGAGGTCTGTGATGTCATAGAATGGAGGTGTGTGAAGTCAGAATGGAGGTGTGTGAAATCATATAAAGGAGATGTGTGAACACATAGAATGGAGGTGTGACGTCACAATGGAAGTGTGTGAAGTCATAGAATGGAGGTGTGAGAAGTCACAGAATGGAGGTTTGTGAAGTCATAAAATGAAAGTGTGTGAAGTCAGAATGGAGGTGTGTGAAGTCACAGAATGGAGGTGTGTGAACTCAGAATGGAGGTGTGTGAAGTCATAGATGGAGGTGTGTGAAGTCATAGTATGGAGGTGTGTGAAATCACAGAATGGAGTTTTGTGAAGTCACAGAATGGAGCTGTGTGAAGTCAGAACGGAGGTGTGTGAAGTCATAGAATGGAGGTGTGTGAAGTCAGAATGGAGGTGTGTGAACTCATAGAATGGAGGTGTGTGAAGTCACAATGGAGGTGTGTGAAGTCATAGAATTTAGGTGTGTGAAGTCACAAAATGGAGGTGTGTGAAGTCATAGAATGGAGGTGTTTGAAGTCATAGAATGGAGGTGTGTGAAGTCAGAATGAGGGTGTGTGAAGTTACAGAATTGAGGTTTGTGAAGTCACAGAATGGAGGTGTGTGAAGTCAGAATGTGAGAAGACACAGAACGGATGTTTGTGAAGTAAGAATGAAGGTGTTTGAAGTCATACAGTGGAGGTGTGTGAAGTCACAGAATGGAGGTGTGTGAAGTCATAGAATGGAGCTGTGTGAAGTCATAGAATTGAGGTGTGTGAAGTCATAGAATGGAGGTGTGTGAAATCATAGAATGGAGGTGTGTGAAGTCAGAATGGAGGTGTGTGAAGTCACAGAATTGAGGTGTGTGAAGTCACAGAATGGAGGTGTGTGAAGTCAGAATGAAGGTGTGTGAAGTCACAGAATGGAGGTGTGTGAACTCACAGAATGGATGTTTGCGACGTAAGAATGAACGTGTTTGAAGTCATAGAGTGGAGGTGTGTGAAGTCACAGAATGGAGGTGTGTGAAGTCATAAAATGAAAGTGTGTGAAGTCAGAATGGAGGTGTATGAAGTCACAGAATGGAGGTGTGTGAACTCAGAATGGAGGTGTGTGAAATCATATAAAGTAGATGTGTGAATACATAGAATGGAGGTGTGTGACGTCACAATGGAAGTGTGTGAAGTCATAGAATGGAGGTGTGAGAAGTCACAGAATGGAGGTGTGTGAAGTCATAAAATGAAAGTGTGTGAAGTCAGAATGGAGGTGTGTGAAGTCACAGAATGGAGGTGTGTGAACTCAGAATGGAGGTGTGTGAAGTCATAGATGGAGGTGTGTGAAGTCATAGTATGGAGGTGTGTGAAATCACAGAATGGAGTTTTGTGAAGTAGCAGAATGGAGCTGTGTGAAGTCATAACGGAGGTGTGTGAAGTCATAGAATGGAGGTGTGTGAAGTCAGAATGGAGGTGTGTGAACTCATAGAATGGAGGTGTGTGAAGTCATAGAATGGAGGTGTGTGAAGTCAGAATGGAGGTGTGTATAGTCACAGAATTGAGGTGTGTGAAGTCACAGAATGGATGTGTGTGAAGTCAGAATGAAGGTGTGTGAAGTCACAGCATGGAGGTGTGTGAAGTCACAGAATGGATGTTTGTGAAGAATGAAGGTGTTTGAAGTCATAGAGTGGAGTTGTGTGAAGTCACAGAATGGAGGTGTGTGAAGTCATAGAATGGAGGTGTGTGAAGTCATAGAATGGAAGTGTGTGAAGTCATAAAATGGAGGTGTGTGAACTCATAGAATGGAGGTGTATGAAGTCAAAATGGACTTGTGTGAAGTCATAGAATGGTGGTTTTTGATGTCAACGAATGGAGGTGTGTGAAATCATAGAATGGAGGTGTGTGAAGTCATAGAATGGAGGTGTGTGAAGTCATAGAATTGTGGTGTGAAGTCATAGAATGGAGGTGTGTGAAGTCATAAAATGGAGGTGTGTGAACTCATAGAATGGAGGTGTGTGAAGTCAAAATGGACTTGTATGAAGTCATAGAATGGTGGTTTTTGATGTCAACGAATGGAGGTGTGTGAAGTCACAGAATGGAGGTGTGTGAAGTCATAGAATGGAGGTGTGTGAAGTCATAGACTTGAGGTGTGTGAAGTCATAGAATGGAGGTGTGTGGAGTCACAGAATGGATGTGTGTGAAGTCAGAATGGAGGTGTGTGAACTCATAGACTGAGGTGGGTGAAGTCATAGAAAGGAGGTGTGGGAAATCATAGAATGGAGGAGTGTGAAGTCATAGAGTGGAGGTGATTGAAGTCACAGATTCGAGGTCTGTGATGTCGTAGAATGGAGGTGTGTGAAGTCAGAATGGTGGTGTGTGAAATCATAGAATGGAGATGTGTGAACTCATAGAATGGAGTTGTGTGACGTCACAATGGAAGTGTGTGAAGTCATAGAATGGAGGTGTCAGAAGTCACAGAATGGAGGGTTGTGAAGTCATAAAATGAAGGTGTGTGAAGTCAGAATGGAGGTGTGTGAAGTCACAGAATGGAGATGTGTGAACTCAGAATGGAGGTGTGTGAAGTCATAGATGGAGGTGTGTGAAGTCATAGTATGGAGGTGTGTGAAATCACAGAATGGAGTTTTGTGAAGTCACAGAATGGAGCTGTGTGAAGTCAGAACGGAGGTGTGTGACGTCATAGAATGGAGGTTTGTGAAGTTAAATGGAGGTGTGTGAACTCATAGAATGGAGGTGTGTGAAGTCACAAGGGAGGTGCGTGAAGTCATAGAATGGAGGTGTGTGAAGTCACAAAATGAAGGTGTGTGAAATCACAGAATGGATGTGTGTGAAGTCATAGAATGGAGGTGTGGGAAGTCAGAATGAAGGTGTGTGAAGTCACAGAATGGAGGTGTGTGAAGTCACAGAATGGAGGTGTGTGAAGTCAGAATGAAGGTGTGTGAAGTCACAAAATGGAGGTGTGTGAAATCACAGAATGGATGTGTGTGAAGTCATAGAAAGGAGGTGTGTGAACTCAGAATGGAGGTGTGTGAAGTCACAGAATGGAGGTTTGTGAAGTCTTAGAATGGAGGTGTGTGAAGTCAGAGAATGGATGTTTCTGAAGTAAGAATGAAGGTGTGTGAAGTCTCAGAATGGAGGTGTGTGAAGTCAAAAAGGTGGTGTGTTAAGTCACAGAATGGAGGTGTGTGAATTCATAGAATGGAGCTGTGTGAAGTCAGAATGGAGGTGTGTGAAGTCAGAATGGAGGGGTGTGAAGTCAGAATGGAGGTGTGTGAAGTCATAGAATGGAGGTGTGTGAAATCATAGAATGGAGGTGTGTCAAGTCAGAATGGAGGTGTGTCAAGTCACAGAATTGAGGTGTGTGAAGTCAGAGAATGGAGGTGTGTGAAGTCAGAATGAATGTGTGTGAAGTCACAGAAAAGAGGTGTGTGAAGTCACAGAATGGATGTTTGTGAAGTAAGAATGAAGGTGTTTGAAGTCATAGAATGGAGGTGTGTGAAGTCACAGAATGGAGGTCTGTGAAGTCATAGAATGGAGGTGTGTGAAGTCATAGAACTGAGGTGTGTGAAGTTATAGAATGGAGGTGTGTGATGTCACAGAATGGAGGTGTGTGAAGTCAGAATGGAGGTGTGTGAAGTCATAGACTGAGGTGGGTGAAGTCATAGAAAGGAGGTGTGGGAAGTCATAAAATGGAGGAGTGTGAAGTCATAGAGTGGAGGTGAGTGAAGTCACAGATTCGAGGTCTGTGATGTCATAGAATGGAGGTGTGTGAAGTCAGAATGGAGGTGTGTGAAATCATATAAAGGAGATGTGTGAACACATAGAATGGAGGTGTGTGACGTCACAATGGAAGTGTGTGAAGTCATAGAATGGAGGTGTGAGAAGTCACAGAATGGAGGTTTGTGAAGTCATAAAATGAAAGTGTGTGAAGTCAGAATGGAGGTGTGTGAAGTCACAGAATGGAGGTGTGTGAACTCAGAATGGAGGTGTGTGAAGTCATAGATGGAGGTGTGTGAAGTCATAGTATGGAGGTGTGTGAAATCACAGAATGGAGTTTTGTGAAGTCACAGAATGGAGCTGTGTGAAGTCAGAACGGAGGTGTGTGAAGTCATAGAATGGAGGTGTGTGAAGTCAGAATGGAGGTGTGTGAACTCATAGAATGGAGGTGTGTGAAGTCACAATGGAGGTGTGTGAAGTCATAGAATTTAGGTGTGTGAAGTCACAAAATGGAGGTGTGTGAAGTCATAGAATGGAGGTGTTTGAAGTCATAGAATGGAGGTGTGTGAAGTCAGAAAGAATGTGTGCAGTTACAGAATTGAGGTTTGTGAAGTCACAGAATGGAGGTGTGTGAAGTCAGAATGTGAGAAGACACAGAACGGATGTTTGTGAAGTAAGAATGAAGGTGTTTGAAGTCATACAGTGGAGGTGTGTGAAGTCACAGAATGGAGGTGTGTGAAGTCATAGAATGGAGCTGTGTGAAGTCATAGAATTGAGGTGTGTGAAGTCATAGAATGGAGGTGTGTGAAATCATAGAATGGAGGTGTGTGAAGTCAGAATGGAGGTGTGTGAAGTCACAGAATTGAGGTGTGTGAAGTCACAGAATGGAGGTGTGTGAAGTCAGAATGAAGGTGTGTGAAGTCACAGAATGGAGGTGTGTGAACTCACAGAATGGATGTTTGCGACGTAAGAATGAACGTGTTTGAAGTCATAGAGTGGAGGTGTGTGAAGTCACAGAATGGAGGTGTGTGAAGTCATAGAATGGAGGTGTGTGAAGTCATAGTATTGAGGTGTGTGAAGTCAAAATGGAGTTGTGTGAAGTCATAGAATGGTGGTTTTTGATGTCAACGAATGGAGGCGTGTGAAGTCATAGAATGGAGGTGTGTGAAGTCAGAATGGAGGTGTGTGAAGTCACAGAATGGAGGTGTGTGAAGTCAGAATGAAGGTGTGTGAAGTCACAGAATGGAGGTGTGTGAACTCACAGAATGGATGTTTGTGAAGTAAGAATGAAGGCGTGTGAAGTCATAGAATGGAGGTGTGTGAAGTCATAGAATGGAAGTGTGTGAAATCATAGAATGGAGGTGTGTGAAGTCACAGAATTGAGGTGTGTGAAGTCAGAATGGAGGTGTGTGAAGTCAGAATGGAGGTGAGTGAAGTCATAGAATGGAGGTGTGTGAAGTCATAGAATGGAGGTCTGTGAACTCAGAATGGATGTTTGTGAAGTCATAGAATGGAGGTGTGTGAACTCAGTATGGAGGTGTGTGAAGTCACAGAATGGAGGTGTGTGAAGTCATAGAATGGAGGTTTGTGAAATCACAGAATGGAGGTGTGTTAATTCATAGAATGGAGGTGTGTGATGTCATAGGATCGAGGTGTGTGAAGTCACAGAATGGAGGTGTGTGAAGTCAGAATGTAGGTGTTTTAAGCCACAGAATGGAGGTGTGTGAAGTCATAGAATGGAAGTGTGTGAAGTCATAGAAAGGAGGTGTGTGAACTCAGAATGGAGGTGTGTGAAGTCACAGAATGGAGGTTTGTGAAGTCATAGAATGGAGGTGTGTGAAGTAAGAGAATGGATGTTTCTGAAGTAAGAATGAAGGTGTGTGAAGTCATAGAATGGGGGTGTGTGAAGTCAAATTGGAGGTGTGTGAACTAACAGAATGGAGGTATGTGAACTCATAGAATGGAGGTTTGTGAAGTCATGGAATGGCGGTGTGTGAAGTCAAAGAATGGAGGTGTGTGAAGTGAAACAATAGAGGTGTGTGAAGTCACAGAATGGAGGTGTGTGAAGTCAAAGATTGGAAGTGTGTGAAGTCAAAACGGAGGTGTGTGAAGTCACAGAATGGAGGTGTGTGAAGTCACAGAATGGATGTGTGTGAAGTCAAAACGGAGGTGTGTGAAGTCACAGAATGGAGGTGTGTGAATTTATAGAATGGAGCTGTGTGAAGTCAGAATGGAGGTGTGTGAAGAAAGAATGGAGGGGTGTGAAGTCAGAATGGAGGTGTGTGAAGTCACAGAATGGAGGTGTGTGAAGTCATAGAATGGAGGTGTGTGAAATCATAGAATGGAGGTGTGTAAAGTCAGAATGGAGGGGTGTCAAGTCACAGAATTGAGGTGTGTGAAGTCAGAGAATGGAGGTGTGTGAAGACAGAATGAAGGTGTGTGAAGTCATAGAAAGGAGGTGTGTGAAGTCACAGAATGGATGTTTGTGAAGTCATAAAATGAAGGTGTGTGAAGTCAGAATGGAGATGTGTGAAGTCACAGAATGGAGGTGTGTGAACTCAGAATGGAGGTGTGTGAAGTCATAGATGGAGGTGTGTGAAGTCACAGAATGGAGGTGTGTGAAGTCATAGAATGGAGGTTTGTGAAATCACAGAATGCAGGTGTGTTAATTCATAGAATGGAGGTGTGTGATGTCATAGGATCGAGGTGTGTGAAGTCACAGAATGGAGGTGTGTGAAGTCAGAATGTAGGTGTTTTAAGCCACAGAATGGAGGTGTGTGAAGTCATAGAATGGAAGTGTGTGAAGTCATAGAAAGGAGGTGTGTAAACTCAGAATGGAGGTGTGTGAAGTCACAGAATGGAGGTTTGTGAAGTCATAGAATGGAGGTGTGTGAAGTAAGAGAATGGATGTTTCTGAAGTAAGAATGAAGGTGTGTGAAGTCATAGAATGGAGGTGTGTGAAGTCAAATTGGAGGTGTGTGAACTAACAGAATGGAGGTATGTTCACTCATAGAATGGAGGTTTGTGAAGTCATGGAATGGCGGTGTGTGAAGTCAAAGAATGGAGGTGTGTGAAGTGAAACAATAGAGGTGTGTGAAGTCACAGAATGGAGGTGTGTGAAGTCAAAGATTGGAAGTGTGTGAAGTCAAAACGGAGGTGTGTGAAGTCACAGAATGGAGGTGTGTGAAGTCACAGAATGGATGTGTGTGAAGTCAAAACGGAGGTGTGTGAAGTCACAGAATGGAGGTGTGTGAATTTATAGAATGGAGCTGTGTGAAGTCAGAATGGAGGTGTGTGAAGTCAGAATGGAGGGGTGTGAAGTCAGAATGGAGGTGTGTGAAGTCACAGAATGGAGGTGTGTGAAGTCATAGAATGGAGGTGTGTGAAATCATAGAATGGAGGTGTGTAAAGTCAGAATGGAGGGGTGTCAAGTCACAGAATTGAGGTGTGTGAAGTCAGAGAATGGAGGTGTGTGAAGACAGAATGAAGGTGTGTGAAGTCATAGAAAGGAGGTGTGTGAAGTCACAGAATGGATGTTTGTGAAGTCATAAAATGAAGGTGTGTGAAGTCAGAATGGAGATGTGTGAAGTCACAGAATGGAGGTGTGTGAACTCAGAATGGAGGTGTGTGAAGTCATAGATGGAGGTGTGTGAAGTCATAGTATGGAGGTGTGTGAAATCACAGAATGGAGTTTTGTGAAGTAGCAGAATGGAGCTGTGTGAAGTCATAACGGAGGTGTGTGAAGTCATAGAATGGAGGTGTGTGAAGTCAGAATGGAGGTGTGTGAACTCATAGAATGGAGGTGTGTGAAGTCATAGAATGGAGGTGTGTGAAGTCAGAATGGAGGTATGTATAGTCACAGAATTGAGGTGTGTGAAGTCACAGAATGGATGTGTGTGAAGTCAGAATGAAGGTGTGTGAAGTCACAGAATGGAGGTGTGTGAAGTCACAGAATGGATGTTTGTGAAGTAAGAATGAAGGTGTTTGAAGTCATAGAGTGGAGTTGTGTGAAGTCACAGAATGGAGGTGTGTGAAGTCATAGAATGGAGGTGTGTGAAGTCATAGAATGGAAGTGTGTGAAGTCATAAAATGGAGGTGTGTGAACTCATAGAATGGAGGTGTGTGAAGTCAAAATGGAGTTGTGTGAAGTCATAGAATGGTGGTTTTTGATGTCAACGAATGGAGGTGTGTGAAATCATAGAATGGAGGTGTGTGAAGTCATAGAATGGAGGTGTGTGAAGTCATAGAATTGAGGTGTGTGAAGTCATAGAATGGAGGTGTGTGAAGTCATAAAATGGAGGTGTGTGAACTCATAGAATGGAGGTGTGTGAAGTCAAAATGGACTTGTATGAAGTCATAGAATGGTGGTTTTTGATGTCAACGAATGGAGGTGTGTGAAGTCACAGAATGGAGGTGTGTGAAGTCATAGAATGGAGGTGTGTGAAGTCATAGACTTGAGGTGTGTGAAGTCATAGAATGGAGGTGTGTGGAGTCACAGAATGGATGTGTGTGAAGTCAGAATGGAGGTGTGTGAACTCATAGACTGAGGTGGGTGAAGTCATAGAAAGGAGGTGTGGGAAATCATAGAATGGAGGAGTGTGAAGTCATAGAGTGGAGGTGATTGAAGTCAGAGATTCGAGGTCTGTGATGTCGTAGAATGGAGGTGTGTGAAGTCAGAATGGTGGTGTGTGAAATCATAGAATGGAGATGTGTGAACTCATAGAATGGAGTTGTGTGACGTCACAATGGAAGTGTGTGAAGTCATAGAATGGAGGTGTCAGAAGTCACAGAATGGAGGGTTGTGAAGTCATAAAATGAAGGTGTGTGAAGTCAGAATGGAGGTGTGTGAAGTCACAGAATGGAGGTGTGTGAACTCAGAATGGAGGTGTGTGAAGTCATAGATGGAGGTGTGTGAAGTCATAGTATGGAGGTGTGTGAAATCACAGAATGGAGTTTTGTGAAGTCACAGAATGGAGCTGTGTGAAGTCAGAACGGAGGTGTGTGAAGTCATAGAATGGAGGTTTGTGAAGTTAAATGGAGGTGTGTGAACTCATAGAATGGAGGTGTGTGAAGTCACAAGGGAGGTGCGTGAAGTCATAGAATGGAGGTGTGTGAAGTCACAAAATGAAGGTGTGTGAAATCACAGAATGGATGTGTGTGAAGTCATAGAATGGATGTGTGGGAAGTCAGAATGAAGGTGTGTGAAGTCACAGAATGGAGGTGTGTGAAGTCACAGAATGGAGGTGTGTGAAGTCAGAATGAAGGTGTGTGAAGTCACAAAATGGAGGTGTGTGAAATCACAGAATGGATGTGTGTGAAGTCATAGAAAGGAGGTGTTTGAACTCAGAATGGAGGTGTGTGAAGTCACAGAATGGAGGTTTGTGAAGTCATAGAATGGAGGTGTGTGAAGTCAGAGAATGGATGTTTCTGAAGTAAGAATGAAGGTGTGTGAAGTCTCAGAATGGAGGTGTGTGAAGTCAAAAAGGTGGTGTGTTAAGTCACAGAATGGAGGTGTGTGAATTCATAGAATGGAGCTGTGTGAAGTCAGAATGGAGGTGTGTGAAGTCAGAATGGAGGGGTGTGAAGTCAGAATGGAGGTTTGTGAAGTCACAGAATGGAGGTGTGTGAAGTCATAGAATGGAGGTGTGTGAAATCATAGAATGGAGGTGTGTCAAGTCAGAATGGAGGTGTGTCAAGTCACAGAATTGAGGTGTGTGAAGTCAGAGAATGGAGGTGTGTGAAGTCAGAATGAATGTGTGTGAAGTCACAGAAAAGAGGTGTGTGAAGTCACAGAATGGATGTTTGTGAAGTAAGAATGAAGGTGTTTGAAGTCATAGAATGGAGGTGTGTGAAGTCACAGAATGGAGGTGTGTGAAGTCATAGAATGGAGGTGTGTGAAGTCATAGAATTGAGGTGTGTGAAGTTATAGAATGGAGGTGTGTGATGTCACAGAATGGAGGTGTGTGAAGTCAGAATGGAGGTGTGTGAAGTCATAGACTGAGGTGGGTGAAGTCATAGAAAGGAGGTGTGGGAAGTCATAAAATGGAGGAGTGTGAAGTCATAGAGTGGAGGTGAGTGAAGTCACAGATTCGAGGTCTGTGATGTCATAGAATGGAGGTGTGTGAAGTAAGAATGGAGGTGTGTGAAATCATATAAAGGAGATGTGTGAACACATAGAATGGAGGTGTGTGACGTCACAATGGAAGTGTGTGAAGTCATAGAATGGAGGTGTGAGAAGTCACAGAATGGAGGTGTGTGAAGTCATAAAATGAAAGTGTGTGAAGTCAGAATGGAGGTGTGTGAAGTCACAGAATGGAGGTGTGTGAACTCAGAATGGAGGTGTGTGAAGTCATAGATGGAGGTGTGTGAAGTCATAGTATGGAGGTGTGTGAAATCACAGAATGGAGTTTTGTGAAGTCACAGAATGGAGCTGTGTGAAGTCAGAACGGAGGTGTGTGAAGTCATAGAATGGAGGTGTGTGAAGTCAGAATGGAGGTGTGTGAACTCATAGAATGGAGGTGCGTGAAGTCACAATGGAGGTGTGTGAAGTCATAGAATTTAGGTGTGTGAAGTCACAAAATGGAGGTGTGTGAAGTCATAGAATGGAGGTGTTTGAAGTCATAGAATGGAGGTGTGTGAAGTCAGAATGAAGGTGTGTGAAGTTACAGAATTGAGGTGTGTGAAGTCACAGAATGGAGGTGTGTGAAGTCAGAATGTGAGAAGACACAGAATGGATGTTTGTGAAGTAAGAATGAAGGTGTTTGAAGTCATACAGTGGAGGTGTGTGAAGTCACAGAATGGAGGTGTGTGAAGTCATAGAATGGAGGTGTGTGAAGTCATAGAATTGAGGTGTGTGAAGTCATAGAATGGAGGTGTGTGAAGTCATAAAATGGAGGTGTGTGAACTCATAGAATGGATGTGTGTGAAGTCAAAATGGAGTTGTGTGAAGTCATAGAATGGTGGTTTTTGATGTCAACGAACGGAGGTGTGTGAAGTCATAGAATGGAGGTGTGTGAAGTCAGATTGGAAGTGGGTGAAATCACAGAATGGAGGTGTGTCAACTCAGAAATGAGGTTTGTGAAGTCATAGAATGGAGGTGTGTGAAGTCATAGAATGGAAGTGTGAAGTCATAGGATCGAGGTGTGTGAAGTCACAGAATGGAGGTATGCGAAGTCACAGAATGGAGGTGTGTGAAGTCACAGAATGGAGGTGTGTGAACTCAGAATGTAGGTGTGTGAAGTCACAGAATGGAGGTGGGTGAAGTCATAGAATGGAGGTTTGTGAAATCACAAAATGGAGGTGTGTGAATTCATAGAATGGAAGTGTGAAGTCATAGGATCGAGGTGTGTGAAGTCACAGAATGGAGGTATGGGAAGTCACAGAATGGAGGTGTGTGAAGTCACAGAATGGAGGTGTGTGAACTCAGAATGTAGGTGTGTGAAGCCACAGAATGGAGGTGTGTGAAGTCACAGAATGGAGTTTTGTGAAGTCATAGAATGGAGGTGTGTGAAGTCAGAGAATGGATGTTTCTGAAGTAAGAATGAAGGTGTGTGAAGTCAAAGAATGGAGGTGTGTGAAGTCAGAGAATGGATGTTTCTGAAGTAAGAATGAAGGTGTGTGAAGTCAAAGAATGGAGGTGTGTGAAGTCATAGAAGGGAAGTGGGTGAAGTCAAAAAATGGAGGTGTGTGAAGTCATAGAATGGAGGTTTGTAAAGTCATAGAATGGATTTTTGTGAAATAAGAATGAAGGTGTGAGAAGTCATAGAATGGAGGTGTGTGACGTCACAGAATGGAGCTGTGTGAAGTCAGAATGGAGGTGTGTGAAGTCACAGAATGGACGTGTGTCAACTCAGAATGGAGGTGTGTGAAGTCACAGAATGGATGTGTGTGAAGTCATAGAATGGTGGTGTGTGAAGTCATAGAATGGAGGTGTGTGAAGTCAGAGTGGAGGTGTGTGAAGTCACAGAATTGAGGTGTGTGAACACAGAATGCAGATGTGTGAATCACAGAATGGAGGTGTGTGAAATCATAGAATGGAGGTGTGTGAAGTCATAGAATGGATGTTTGTGAAGTAAGAATGAAGGTTTGTGAAGTCATAGAATAGAGGTGTGTGAAGTCAAAGAATGGAGGTGTGTGAAGTCACAGAATGGAGGTGTGTGAAGTCACACAATGGAGGTGTGTGAAGTCTCGAATGGAGGTGTGCGGTCATAGAAGGGAGGTGGGTGAAGTCATAGAAAGGAGGTGTGGGAAGTCATAGAATGGAGGAGTGTGAAGTCATACAGTGGAGGTGACTGAAGACACAGATTCGAGGTCTGTGAAGTCATAGAATGGAGGTGTGTAAAGTCAGAATGGAGGTGTGTGAAGTCATAGAATGGAGATTTGTGAATTCAGAGAATGGAGGTGTGTGACGTCACAATTGAAGTGTGTGAAGTCATAGAATGGAGGTGTGTGAAGTCACAGAATGGAGGTGTGTGAAGTCATACAGTGGAGGTGAGTGAAGTCAGAATGGAGGTGTGTGAAGTCACAGAATGGAGGTGTGTGAACTCAGAATGGAGGTGTGAAATCATAGATGGAGGTGTGTGAAGTCATAGTATGGAGGTGTGTGAAATCATAGAATGGATTTTTGTGAAGTCACACAATGGAGCTGTGTGAAGTCACAATGGAGGTGTGTGAAGCCATAGAATGGAGGTGTGTGAAGTCAGAATGGAGGTATGTGAAATCATAGAATCAAGGTGAGTAAAGTCAAAATGGAGGTGTGTGAAGTCATAGAATGGAGGTGTGTGAAATCATAGAATGGAGTTTTGTGAAGTCACACAATGGAGCTGTGTGAAGTCATAGAATGGAGTTGTGTGAAGTCACAGAATGAAGGTGTGTGAATCACAGAATGGATGTATGTGAACTCAGAATGGAGGTGGGTGTGTCACAGAATGGAGGTGTGTGAAGTCATAGAATGGAGGTGTGTGAAGTCACAGAATGGAGGTGTGTGAATTCATAGAATGGAGGTGTGTGAAGTCATAGAATGGAGGTGTGTGAAGTCATAGAATGGAGGTGTGTGAATTCATAGAATGGAGGTGTGTGAAGTCACAGAATGGAGGTTTGTGTACTCAAAATGGAGGTGTTTGAAGTCAAAGAATGGAGGTGTGTGAAGTCATAGAATGGAAGGGTGTGAAGTCATAGAATGGAGGTGTGTGAAGTCAGAATGGACATGTGTGAAGTCACAGAATTGAGGTGTGTGAACCCAGAATGGAGGTGTGTGAAGTCACAGAGTGGAGGTTTGTGTAGTCATACAATGGAGGTGTGTGAAGTCATAGAATGGATGTTTCTAAAGTAAGAATGAAGGTGTGTGAAGTCATAGAATGGAGGTGTGTGAAGTCAAAATGGAGGTGTGTGAACTCATAGAATGGAGGTGTGAGAACTCATAGAATTGAGGTGTGTGAAGTCATGGAATGGAGGTGTGTGAAGTCCAAGAATGGAGGTGTGTGCAGTCAAAGAATGGAGGTGTGTGAAGTCACAGAACGGAGGTTGCCGGGGCCAACCGGCGGCAAACCAGGGTTCGCAGATTGGGGTTCCTGAAATCGGGGTCAAGGACTAGCAAGAAAGAGAAGAGAGACAGACACAGCGTGTCCGGGATGTCCGCAGTCCAGGTAAAGACTGCCGAGACTGCCTGTTTATTTTCCACTCCCCCTTCTTCCCTCCTCCTGACCCAGGACCTCCAGGTGTTACATTCATATGGTAATTCTCAGGTCATTTACATAGAATAGGGCCAGAAAGCAATAAGGCAATAAAGCCATCGTCTGATGCAAGCCAAGGTACAGATTGATTCCACTCTGGCTCACAACAGGAGGTGTGTGAAGTCACAGAATTGAAGTGTGTGAAGTCAAAATGGAGGTGTGTGAAGTCACAGAATGGAGGTCTGTGAAGACACAGAATTGAGGTGTGTGAAGTCAGAATGGAGGTGTGTGAAGTCAGAATGGAGCTGTGTGAAGTCACAGAATGGAGGTGTGTGAAGTCATAGAATGGAGGTGTGTGAAAACATAGAATGGAGGTGTGTGAAGTCACAGAATTGAGGTGTGTGAATTCACAGAATAGAGTTGTGTGAAGTCAGAATGCAGGTGTGAAGTCACAGAAGGGAGGTGTGTGAAGTCACAGAATGGATGTTTGTGAAGTAAGAATGAAGGTGTTTGAAATCATAGAATGGAGGTGTGTGACGTCACAGAATGGAGGTGTGTGAAGTCACAGAATGGAGGTGTGTGAACTCAGAATGTAGGTGTGTGAAGTCACACAATGGACGTGGGTGAAGTCATAGAATGGAGGTTTGTGAAATCACACAATGGAGGTGTGTGAATTCATAGAATGGAAGTGTGAAGTCATAGGATCGAGGTGTGTGAAGTCACAGAATGGAGGTATGCGAAGTCACAGAATGGAGGTGTGTGAAGTCACAGAATGGAGGTGTGTGAACTTAGAATTAGGTGTGTGAAGCCACAGAATGGAGGTGTGTGAAGTCATAGAATGGAAGTGTGTGAAGTCATAGAAAGGAGGTGTGTGAACTCAGAATGGAGGTGTGTGAAGTCACAGAATGGAGTTTTGTGAAGTCATAGAACGGAGGTGTGTGAAGTCAGAGAATGGATGTTTCTGAAGTAAGAATGAAGGTGTGTGAAGTCAAAGAATGGAGGTGTGTGAAGTCATAGAAGGGAAGTGGGTGAAGTCAAAAAATGGAGGTGTGTGAAGTCATAGAATGGAGGTTTGTAAAGTCATAGAATGGATTTTTGTGAAATAAGAATGAAGGTGTGGGAAGTCATAGAATGGAGGTGTGTGACGTCACAGAATGGAGTTGTGTGAAGTCATAGAATGGAGCTGTGTGAAGTCAGAATGGAGGTGTGTGAAGTCACAGAATGGAGGTGTGTCAACTCAGAATGGAGGTGTGTGAAGTCACAGAATGGATGTGTGTGAAGTCATAGAATGGTGGTGTGTGAAGTGATAGAATGGACGTGTGTGAAGTCAGAGTGGAGGTGTGTGAAGTCACAGAATTGAGGTGTGTGAACACAGAATGCAGGTGTGTGAATCACACAATGGAGGTGTGTGAAATCATAGAATGGAGGTGTGTGAAGTCATAGAATGGATGTTTGTGAAGTAAGAATGAAGGTTTGTGAAGTCATAGAATAGAGGTGTGTGAAGTCAAAGAATGGAGGTGTGTGAAGTCACAGAATGGAGGTGTGTGAATTCACACAATGGAGGTGTGTGAAGTCTCGAATGGAGGTGTGCGGTCATAGAAGGGAGGTGGGTGAAGTCATAGAAAGGAGGTGTGGGAAGTCATAGAATGGAGGAGTGTGAAGTCATACAGTGGAGGTGACTGAAGACACAGATTCGAGGTCTGTGAAGTCATAGAATGGAGGTGTGTAAAGTCAGAATGGAGGTGTGTGAAGTCATAGAATGCAGATTTGTGAATTAAGAGAATGGAGGTGTGTGACGTCACAATTGAAATGTGTGAAGTCTTAGAATGGAGGTGTGTGAAGTCACAGAATGGAGGTGTGTGAAGTCATACAGTGGAGGTGAGTGAAGTCAGAATGGAGGTGTGTGAAGTCACAGAATGGAGGTGTGTGAACTCAGAATGGAGGTGTGAAATCATAGATGGAGGTGTGTGAAGTCATAGTATGGAGGTGTGTGAAATCATAGAATGGATTTTTGTGAAGTCACACAATGGAGCTGTGTGAAGTCACAATGGAGGTGTGTGAAGTCATAGAATGGAGGTGTGTGAAGTCAGAATGGAGGTATGTGAAATCATAGAATCAAGGTGAGTGAAGTCACAATGGAGGTGTGTGAAGTCATAGAATGGAGGTGTGTGAAATCATAGAATGGAGTTTTGTGAAGTCACACAATGGAGCTGTGTGAAGTCATAGAATGGAGTTGTGTGAAGTCACAGAATGAAGGTGTGTGAATCACAGAATGGATGTATGTGAACTCAGAATGGAGGTGGGTGTGTCACAGAATGGAGGTGTGTGAAGTCATAGAATGGAGGTGTGTGAAGTCACAGAATGGAGGTGTGTGAATTCATAGAATGGAGGTGTGTGAAGTCATAGAATGGAGGTGTGTGAAGTCATAGAATGGAGGTGTGTGAATTCATAGAATGGAGGTGTGTGAAGTCACAGAATGGAGGTTTGTGTACTCAAAATGGAGGTGTTTGAAGTCAAAGAATGGAGGTGTGTGAAGTCATAGAATGGAAGGGTGTGAAGTCATAGAATGGAGGTGTGTGAAGTCAGAATGGACATGTGTGAAGTCACAGAATTGAGGTGTGTGAACCCAGAATGGAGGTGTGTGAAGTCACAGAATGGAGGTTTGTGAAGTCATACAATGGAGGTGTGTGAAGTCATAGAATGGATGTTTCTAAAGTAAGAATGAAGGTGTGTGAAGTCATAGAATGGAGGTGTGTGAAGTCAAAATGGAGGTGTGTGAACTCATAGAATGGAGGTGTGAGAACTCATAGAATTGAGGTGTGTGAAGTCATGGAATTGAGGTGTGTGAAGTCCAAGAATGGAGGTGTGTGCAGTCAAAGAATGGAGGTGTGTGAAGTCACAGAACGGAGGTTGCCGGGGCCAACCGGCGGCAAACCAGGGTTCGCAGATTGGGGTTCCTGAAATCGGGGTCAAGGACTAGCAAGAAAGAGAACAGAGACAGACACAGCGGGTCCGGGATGTCCGCAGTCCAGGTAAACACTGCCGAGACTGCCTGTTTATTTTCCACTCCCCCTTCTTCCCTCCTCCTGACCCAGGACCTCCAGGTGTTACATTCATATGGTAATTCTCAGGTCATTTACATAGAATAGGGCCAGAAAGCAATAAGGCAATAAAGCCATCGTCTGATGCAAGCCAAGGTACAGATTGATTCCACTCTGGCTCACAACAGGAGGTGTGTGAAGTCACAGAATTGAAGTGTGTGAAGTCAAAATGGAGGTGTGTGAAGTCACAGAATGGAGGTCTGTGAAGACACAAAATTGAGGT
Source organism: Megascapheus bottae (assembly GCA_024803745.1). Taxonomy (NCBI): domain Eukaryota; kingdom Metazoa; phylum Chordata; class Mammalia; order Rodentia; family Geomyidae; genus Megascapheus; species Megascapheus bottae. Next base: position 173,118 of record JANJXV010000159.1, on the reverse strand, counting down.
GTGTGAAGTCAGAATGGAGGTGTGTGAAGTCAGAATGGAGCTGTGTGAAGTCACAGAATGGAGGTGTGTGAAGTCATAGAATGGAGGTGTGTGAAAACATAGAATGGAGGTGTGTGAAGTCACAGAATTGAGGTGTGTGAATTCACAGAATAGAGTTGTGTGAGGTCAGAATGCAGGTGTGAAGTCACAGAAGGGAGGTGTGTGAAGTCACAGAATGGATGTTTGTGAAGTAAGAATGAAGGTGTTTGAAATCATAGAATGGAGGTGTGTGAAGTCACGGAATGGAGGTGTGTGAAGTTATAGAATGGAGGTGTGTGAAGTCATAGAATTGAGGTGTGTTAATTAATACAATGAAGGTGTGTGAAATCAGAATGGAGGTGTGTGAAGTCACAGAATGGAGGTGTGTGAACTCAGAATGGAGGTGTGTGAAGTCATAGATGGAGGTGTGTGAAGACATAGTATGGAGGTGTATGGAATCATAGAATGGAGTTTTGTGACGTCACAGAATGGAGCTGTGTGAAGTCAGAATGGAGTTGTGTGAACTCATAGAATGGAGGTGTGTGAAGTCACAATGGAGGTGTGTGAAATCTTAGAGTGGAGGTGTGTGAAGTCAAAAAATGGAGGTGTGTGAAGTCATAGAATGGAGGTGTGTGGAATCATAGAATGGAGATTTGTAAAGTCACAGAATGGAGCTGTGTGAAGTCAGAATGGAGTTGTGTGAACTCATAGAATGGAGGTGTGTGAAGTCAAAAAATCGAGTTGTGTGAAGTCATAGAATGGATTTTTGTGAAATAAGAATGAAGGTGTGTGAAGTCATAGAATGGAGGTGGGTGACGTCACAGAATGGAGTTGTGTGAAGTCATAGAATAGAGCTGTGTGAAGTCAGAATGGAGGTGTGTGAAGTCACAGAATGGAGGTGTGTCAACTCAGAATGGAGGTGTTTGAAGTCACAGAATGGATGTGTGTGAAGTCATAGAATGGAGGTGTGTGAAGTCATAGAATGGAGGTGTGTGAAGTCAGAATGGAGGTGTGTGAAGTCAGAATGGAGGTGTGTGAAGTCATAGAATGGAGGTGTGTGAAGTCATAGAATGGAGGTGTGTGAAGTCACAGAATGGAGGTGTGTGAAGTCATAGAATGGAGGTGTGTGAAGTCAAAGAATGGAGGTGTGTGAAGTCATAGAATGGAGGTGTGTGAAGTCATAGAATGGAGGTGTGTGAAGTCATAGAATGGAGGACTGTGAACTCAGAATGGAGGTTTGTGAAGTCATAGAATGGAGGTGTGTGAAGTCACAGAATGGAGGTGTGTGAAGTCATAGAATGGAGGTGTGTGAAGCCATGGAATGGAGGTAAGTGAAGTCAAAGAATGGAGGTGTGTGAAGTGAAACAATAGAGGTGTTTGAAGTCACAGAATGGAGGTGTGTGAAGTCACAGAATGGAAGTGTGTGAAGTCAAAACGGAGGTGTGTGAAGTCACAGAATGGAGGTGTGTGAAGTCACAGAATGGAGGTGTGTGAAGTCAAAAAGGTGGTGTGTGAAGTCACAGAATGGAGGTGTGTGAAGTCATAGAATGGAGGTGTGTGAAATCATAGAATGGAGGTGTGTGAAGTCAGAATGGAGGTGTGTGAAGTCACAGAATTGAGGTGTGTGAAGTCACAGAATGGAGGTGTGTGAAGTCAGAATGAAGGTGTGTGAAGTCACAGAATGGAGGTGTGTGAAGTCACAGAATGGATGTTTCTGAAGTAAGAATGAAGGTGTTTGAAGTCATAGAGTGGAGGTGTGTGAAGTCACAGAATGGAGGTGTGTGAAGTCATAGAATGGAGGTGTGTGAAGTCATAGAATGGAGGTCTGTGAAGTCATAGAATGGAGGTCTGTGAACTCAGAATGGAGGTTTGTGAAGTCAGAGAATGGAGGTGTGTGAACTCAGTATGGAGGTGTGTGAAGTCATAGAATGGAGGTTTGTGTAGTCATAGAATGGAGGTGTGTGAAATCATAGAATGGAGGTGTGTGAAGTCACAGAATGGAGGTGTGTGAAGTCACAGAATGGAGGTGTGTGAAGTCAGAATGAAGGTGTGTGAAGTCACAGAATGGAGGTGTGTGAAGTCAAAAAGGTGGGTGTGAAGTCACAGAAAGGAGGTGTGTGTAGTCATAGAATGGAGGTGTGTGAAATCATAGAATGGAGGTGTGTGAAATCAGAATGGAGGTGTGTGAAGTCACAGAATTGAGGTGTGTGAAGTCACAGAATGGAGGTGTGTGAAGTCAGAATGAAGGTGTGTGAAGTCACAGAATGGAGGTGTGTGAACTCACAGAATGGATGTTTGCGACGTAAGAATGAAGGTGTTTGAAGTCATAGAGTGGAGGTGTGTGACGTCACAGAATGGAGTTGTGTGAAGTCATAGAATGGAGCTGTGTGAAGTCAGAATGGAGGTGTGTGAAGTCACAGAATGGAGGTGTGTCAACTCAGAATGGAGGTGTGTGAAGTCACAGAATGGATGTGTGTGAAGTCATAGAATGGTGGTGTGTGAAGTCATAGAATGGAGGTGTGTGAAGTCAGAGTGGAGGTGTGTGAAGTCACAGAATTGAGGTGTGTGAACACAGAATGCAGATGTGTGAATCACAGAATGGAGGTGTGTGAAATCAGAGAATGGAGGTGTGTGAAGTCATAGAATGGATGTTTGTGAAGTAAGAATGAAGGTTTGTGAAGTCATAGAATAGAGGTGTGTGAAGTCAAAGAATGGAGGTGTGTGAAGTCACAGAATTGAGGTGTGTGAAGTCACACAATGGAGGTGTGTGAAGTCTCGAATGGAGGTGTGCGGTCATAGAAGGGAGGTGGGTGAAGTCATAGAAAGGAGGTGTGGGAAGTCATAGAATGGAGGAGTGTGAAGTCATACAGTGGAGGTGACTGAAGACACAGATTCGAGGTCTGTGAAGTCATAGAATGGAGGTGTGTAAAGTCAGAATGGAGGTGTGTGAAGTCATAGAATGGAGATTTGTGAATTCAGAGAATGGAGGTGTGTGACGTCACAATTGAAGTGTGTGAAGTCATAGAATGGAGGTGTGTGAAGTCAGAATGGAGGTGTGTCAAGTTGCAGAATTGAGGTGTGTGAAGTCAGAGAATGGAGGTGTGTGAAGACAGAATGAAGGTGTGTGAAGTCACAGAAGGGAGGTGTGTGAAGTCACAGAATGGATGTTTGTGAAGTCATAAAAAGAAGGTGTGTGAAGTCAGAATGGAGTTGTGTGAAGTCACAGAATGGAGGTGTGTGAACTCAGAATGGAGGTGTTTGAAGTCATAGATGGAGGTGTGTGAAGTCATAGTATGGAGGTGTGTGAAATCACAGAATGGAGTTTTGTGAAGTCACAGAATGGAGCTGTGTGAAGTCATAACGGAGGTGTGTGAAGTCATAGAATGGAGGTGTGTGAAGTCAGAATGGAGGTGTGTGAACTCATAGAATGGAGGTGTGTGAAGTCACAAAATGGAGGTGTGTGAAGTCATAGAGTGGAGGTGTGTGAAGTCATAGAATGGAGGTGTGTCAAGTCAGAATGGAGGTGTGTAAAGTCACAGAATTGAGATGTGTGAAGTCACAGAATGGATGTGTGTGAAGTCAGAATGAAGGTGTTTGAAGTCATAGAGTGGAGTTGTGTGAAGTCACAGAATGGAGGTGTGTGAAGTCATAGAATGGAGGTGTGTGAAGTCATAGAATGGAGGTGTGTAAAGTCATAAAATGGAGGTGTGTGAACTCATAGAATGGAGGTGTGTGAAGTCAAAATGGAGTTGTGTGAAGTCATAGAATGGTGGTTTTTGATGTCAACGAATGGAGGTGTGTGAAGTCATAGAATCGAGGTGTGTGAAGTCATAGAATGGAGGTGTGTGAAGTCATAGAATTGAGGTGTGTGAAGTCATAGAATGGAGGTGTGTGAAGTCATAAAATGGAGGTGTGTGAACTCATAGAATGGAGGTGTGTGAAGTCAAAATGGACTTGTGTGAAGTCATAGAATGGTGGTTTTTGATGTCAACGAATGGAGGTGTGTGAAGTCACAGAATGGAGGTGTGTGAAGTCATAGAATGGAGGTGTGTGAAGTCATAGAATTGAGGTGTGTGAAGTCATAGAATGGAGGTGTGTGCAGTCACAGAATGGAGTTGTGTGAAGTCAGAATGGAGGTGTGTGAACTCATAGACTGAGGTGGGTGTAGTCATAGAAAGGAGGTGTGGGACATCATAGAATGTAGGAGTGTGAAGTCATAGAGCGGAGGTGAGTGAAGTCACAGATTCGAGGTCTGTGATGTCATAGAATGGAGGTGTGTGAAGTCAGAATGGTGGTGTGTGAAATCATAGAATGGAGATGTGTGAACTCATAGAATGGAATTGTGTGTCGTCACAATGGAAGTGTGTGAAGTCATAGAATGGAGGTGTCAGAAGTCACAAAACGGAGGTTTGTGAAGTCATAAAATGAAGGGGTGTGAAGTCAGAATGGAGGTGTGTGAAGTCACAGAATGGAGGTGTGGGAACTCAGAATGGAGGTGTGAGAAGTCATAGATGGAGGTGTGTGAAGTCATAGTATGGAGGTGTGTGAAGTCACAGAATGGAGGTGTGTGACCTCAGAATGGAGGTGTGTGAAGTTATAGATGGAGGTGTGTGAAGTCATAGCATGGAGTTGTGTGAAATCACAAAATGGAGTTTTGTGAAGTCACAGAATGGAGCTGTGTGAAGTCAGAACGGAGGTGTGTGAAGTCATAGAATGTAGGTGTGTGAAGTCAGAATGGAGGTGTGTGAACTCATAGAATGGAGGTGGGTGAAGTCACAAGGGAGGTGTGTGAAGTCATAGAATGGAGGTGTGTGAAGTCACAAAATGGAGATGTGTGAAATCACAGAATCTAGGTGTGTGAAGTCATAGAATGGAGGTGTGTGAAGTCAGAATGAAGGTGTGTGAAGTCACAGAATGGAGGTGTGTGAAGTCACCGAATGGAGGTGTGTGAAGTCAGAATGAAGGTGTGTGAAGTCACAGAATGGAGGTTTGTGAAGTCAAAAAGCTGGGTGTGAAGTCACAGAATGGATGTGTGTGTAGTCATAGAATGGAGGTGTGTGAAATCATAGAATGGAGGTGTGTGAAGTCAGAATGGAGGTGTGTGAAGTCACAGAATGGAGGTGTGTGAAGTCACAGAATGGAGGTGTGTGAAGTCAGAATGAAGGTGTGTGAAGTCACAGAATGGAGGTGTGTGAAGTCAAAAAGGTGGGTGTGAAGTCACAGAATGGAGGTGTGTGTAGTCATAGCATGGAGGTGTGTGAAATCATAGAATGGAGGTGTGTGAAATCAGAATGGAGGTGTGTGAAGTCACAGAATTGAGGTGTGTGAAGTCACAGAATGGAGGTGTGTGAAGTCAGAATGAAGGTGTGTGAAGTCATAGAATGGAGGTGTGTGAACTCACAGAATGGATGTTTGCGACGTAAGAATGAAGGTGTTTGAAGTCATAGAGTGGAGGTGTGTGACGTCACAGAATGGAGGTGTGTGAAGTCATAGAATGGAGCTGTGTGAAGTCAGAATGGAGGTGTGTGAAGTCACAGAATGGATGTGTGAACTCAAAATGGAGGTGTGTGAAGTCACAGAATGGATGTGTGTGAAGTCATAGAATGGTGGTGTGTGAAGTCATAGAATGGACGTGTGTGAAGTCAGAGTGGAGGTGTGTGAAGTCACAGAAGTGAGGTGTGTGAACACAGAATGCAGATGTGTGAATCACAGAATGGAGGTGTGTGAAATCATAGAATGGAGGTGTGTGAAGTCATAGAATGGATGTTTGTGAAGTAAGAATGAAGGTTTGTGAAGTCATAGAATAGAGGTGTGTGAAGTCAAAGAATGGAGGTGTGTGAAGTCACAGAATGGAGGTGTGTGAAGTCACACAATGGAGGTGTGTGAAGTCTCGAATGAAGGTGTGCGGTCATAGAAGGGAGGTGGGTGAAGTCATAGAAAGGAGGTGTGGGAAGTCATAGAATGGAGGAGTGTGAAGTCATACAGTGGAGGTGACTGAAGACACAGATTCGAGGTCTGTGAAGTCATAGAATGGAGGTGTGTAAAGTCAGAATGGAGGTTTGTGAAGTCATAGAATGGAGATTTGTGAACTCAGAGAATGGAGGTGTGTGACGTCACAATTGAAGTGTGTGAAGTCATAGAATGGAGGTGTGTGAAGTCACAGAATGGAGGTGTGTGAAGTCATACAGTGGAGGTGAGTGAAGTCAGAATGGAGGTGTGTGAAGTCACAGAATTGAGGTGTGTGAACTCAGAATGGAGGTGTGAAATCATAGATGGAGGTGTGTGAAGTCATAGTATGGAGGTGTGTGAAATCATAGAATGAATTTTTGTGAAGTCACACAATGGAGCTCTGTGAAGTCACAATGGAGGTGTGTGAAGTCATAGAATGGAGGTGTGTGAAGTCAGAATGGAGGTATGTGAAATCATAGAATCAAGGTGAGTGAAGTCAAAATGGAGGTGTGTGAAGTCATAGAATGGAGGTGTGTGAAATCATAGAATGGAGTTTTGTGAAGTCACACAATGGAGCTGTGTGAAGTCATAGAATGGAGTTGTGTGAAGTCACAGAATGAAGGTGTGTGAATCACAGAATGGATGTATGTGAACTCAGAATGGAGGTGGGTGTGTCACAGAATGGAGGTGTGTGAAGTCATAGAATGGAGGTGTGTGAAGTCACAGAATGGAGGTGTGTGAATTCATAGAATGGAGTTGTGTGAAGTCATAGAATGGAGGTGTGTGAAGTCATAGAATGGAGGTGTGTGAATTCATAGAATGGAGGTGTGTGAAGTCACAGAATGGAGGTTTGTGTACTCAAAATGGAGGTGTTTGAAGTCAAAGAATGGAGGTGTGTGAAGTCATAGAATGGAAGGGTGTGAAGTCATAGAATGGAGGTGTGTGAAGTCAGAATGGACATGTGTGAAGTCACAGAATTAAGGTGTGTGAACCCAGAATGGAGGTGTGTGAAGTCACAGAATGGAGGTTTGTGAAGTCATACAATGGAGGTGTGTGAAGTCATAGAATGGATGTTTCTAAAGTAAGAATGAAGGTGTGTGAAGTCATAGAATGGAGGTGCGTGAAGTCAAAATGGAGGTGTGTGAACTCATAGAATCCAGGTGTGAGAACTCATAGAATTGAGGTGTGTGAAGTCATGGAATGGAGGTGTGTGAAGTCCAAGAATGGAGGTGTGTGCAGTCAAAGAATGGAGGTGTGTGAAGTCACAGAACGGAGGTTGCCGGGGCCAACCGGCGGCAAACCAGGGTTCGCAGATTGGGGTTCCTGAAATCGGGGTCAAGGACTAGCAAGAAAGAGAAGAGAGACAGACACAGCGTGTCCGGGATGTCCGCAGTCCAGGTAAAGACTGCCGAGACTGCCTGTTTATTTTCCACTCCCCCTTCTTCCCTCCTCCTGACCCAGGACCTCCAGGTGTTACATTCATATGGTAATTCTCAGGTCATTTACATAGAATAGGGCCAGAAAGCAATAAGGCAATAAAGCCATCGTCTGATGCAAGCCAAGGTACAGATTGATTCCACTCTGGCTCACAACAGGAGGTGTGTGAAGTCACAGAATTGAAGTGTGTGAAGTCAAAATGGAGGTGTGTGAAGTCACAGAATGGAGGTCTGTGAAGACACAGAATTGAGGTGTGTGAAGTCAGAATGGAGGTGTGTGAAGTCAGAATGGAGCTGTGTGAAGTCACAGAATGGAGGTGTGTGAAGTCATAGAATGGCGGTGTGTGAAAACATAGAATGGAGGTGTGTGAAGTCACAGAATTGAGGTGTGTGAATTCACAGAATAGAGTTGTGTGAAGTCAGAATGCAGGTGTGAAGTCACAGAAGGGAGGTGTGTGAACTCATAGAATGGAGATGTGTGTCGTCACAATGGAAGTGTGTGAAGTCATAGAATGGAGGTGTCAGAAGTCACAGAACGGAGGTTTGTGAAGCCATAAAATGAAGGGGTGTGAAATCAGAATGGAGGTGTGTGAAGTCACAGAATGGAGGTGTGGGAACTCAGAATGGAGGTGTGAGAAGTCATAGATGGAGGTGTGTGAAGTCATAGTATGGAGGTGTGTGAAGTCACAGAATGGAGGTGTGTGACCTCAGAATGGAGGTGTGTGAAGTTATAGATGGAGTTGTGTGAAGTCACAGTATGGAGTTGTGTGAAATTACAAAATGGAGTTTTGTGAAGTCACAGAATGGAGCTGTGTGAAGTCAGAACGGAGGTGTGTGAAGTCATAGAATGGAGGTGTGTGAAGTCAGAATGGAGGTGTGTGAACTCATAGAATGGAGGTGTGTGAAGTCACAATGGAGGTGTGTGAAGTCATAGAATGGAGGTGTGCGAAGTCACAAAATGGAGGTGTGTGAAATCACAGAATCTAGGTGTGTGAAGTCATAGAATGGAGGTGTGTGAACTCAGAATGAAGGTGTGTGAAGTCACAGAATGGAGGTGTGTGAAGTCACAGAATGGAGGTGTGTGAAGTCAGAATGAAGGTGTGTGAAGTCACAGAATGGAGGTTTGTGAAGTCAAAAAGGTGGGTGTGAAGTCACAGAATGGATGTGTGTGTAGTCATAGAATGGAGGTGTGTGAAATCATAGAATGGAGGTGTGTGAAGTCAGAATGGAGGTGTGTGAAGTCACAGAATGGAGGTGTGTGAAGTCACAGAATGGAGGTGTGTGAAGTCAGAATGAAGGTGTGTGAAGTCACAGAATGGAGGTGTGTGAAGTCAAAAAGGTGGGTGTGAAGTCACAGAATATAGGTGTGTGTAGTCATAGAATGGAGGTGTGTGAAATCATAGAATGGAGGTGTGTGAACTCACAGAATGGATGTTTGCGACGTAAGAATGAAGGTGTTTGAAGTCATAGAGTGGAGGTGTGTGAAGTCACAGAATGGAGGTGTGTGAAGTCATAGAATGGAGGTGTGTGAAGTCATAGTATTGAGGTGTGTGAAGTCAAAATGGAGTTGTGTGAAGTCATAGAATGTTGGTTTTTGATGTCAACGAATGGAGGCGTGTGAAGTCATAGAATGGAGGTGTGTGAAGTCAGAATGGAGGTGTGTGAAGTCACAGAATGGAGGTGTGTGAAGTCAGAATGAAGGTGTGTGAAGTCACAGAATGGAGGTGTGTGAACTCACAGAATGGATGTTTGTGAAGTAAGAATGAAGGCGTGTGAAGTCATAGAATGGAGGTGTGTGAAGTCACAGAATTGAGGTGTGTGAAGTCAGAATGGAGGTGTGTGAAGTCAGAATGGAGGTGAGTGAAGTCATAGAATGGAGGTGTGTGAAGTCATAGAATGGAGGTCTGTGAACTCAGAATGGATGTTTGTGAAGTCATAGAATGGAGGTGTGTGAACTCAGTATGGAGGTGTGTGAAGTCACAGAATGGAGGTGTGTGAAGTCATAGAATGGAGGTTTGTGAAATCACAGAATGGAGGTGTGTTAATTCATAGAATGGAGGTGTGTGAAGTCATAGGATCGAGGTGTGTGAAGTCACAGAATGGAGGTGTGTGAAGTCATAATGTAGGTGTTTTAAGCCACAGAATGGAGGTGTGTGAAGTCATAGAATGGAAGTGTGTGAAGTCATAGAAAGGAGGTGTGTGAACTCAGAATGGAGGTGTGTGAAGTCACAGAATGGAGGTTTGTGAAGTCATAGAATGGAGGTGTGTGAAGTAAGAGAATGGATGTTTCTGAAGTAAGAATGAAGGTGTGTGAAGTCATAGAATGGAGGTGTGTGACGTCAAATTGGAGGTGTGTGAACTAATAGAATGGAGGTATGTGAACTCATAGAATGGAGGTTTGTGAAGTCATGGAATGGCGGTGTGTGAAGTCAAAGAATGGAGGTGTGTGAAGTGAAACAATAGAGGTGTGTGAAGTCACAGAATGGAGGTGTGTGAAGTCAAAGATTGGAAGTGTGTGAAGTCAAAACGGAGGTGTGTGAAGTCACAGAATGGAGGTGTGTGAAGTCACAGAGTGGAGGTGTGTGAATTTATAGAATGGAGCTGTGTGAAGTCAGAATGGAGGTGTGTGAAGTCAGAATGGAGGGGTGTGAAGTCAGAATGGAGGTGTGTGAAGTCACAGAATGGAGGTGTGTGAAGTCATAGAATGGAGGTGTGTGAAATCATAGAATGGAAGTGTGTAAAGTCAGAATGGAGGGGTGTCAAGTCACAGAATTGAGGTGTGTGAAGTCAGAGAATGGAGGTGTGTGAAGACAGAATGAAGGTGTGTGAAGTCATAGAAAGGAGGTGTGTGAAGTCACAGAATGGATGTTTGTGAAGTCATAAAATGAAGGTGTGTGAAGTCAGAATGGATATATGTGAAGTCACAGAATGGAGGTGTGTGAACTCAGAATGGAGGTGTGTGAAGTCATAGATGGAGGTGTGTGAAGTCATAGTATGGAGGTGTGTGAAATCACAGAATGGAGTTTTGTGAAGTCACAGAATGGAGCTGTGTGAAGTCATAACGGAGGTGTGTGAAGTCATAGAATGGAGGTGTGTGAAGTCAGAATGGAGATGTGTGAACTCATAGAATGGAGTTGTGTGAAGTCACAATGGAGGTGTGTGAAGTCATAGAATTTACGTGTGTGAAGTCACAAAATGGAGGTGTGTGAAGTCATAGAATGGAGGTGTGTGTAGTCACAGAATGGAGGTGTGTGAAGTCAGAATGGAGGTGTGTATAGTCACAGAATTGAGGTGTGTGAAGTCACAGAATGGATGTGTGTGAAGTCAGAATGAAGGTGTGTGAAGTCACAGAATGGAGGTGTGTGAAGTCACAGAATGGATGTTTGTGAAGTAAGAATGAAGGTGTTTGAAGTCATAGAGTAGAGTTGTGTGAAGTCACAGAATGGAGGTGTGTGAAGTCATAGAATGGAAGTGTGTGAAGTCATAAAATGGAGGTGTGTGAACTCATAGAATGGAGGTGTGTGAAGTCAAAATGGAGTTGTGTGAAGTCATAGAATGGTGGTTTTTGATGTCAACGAATGGAGGTGTGTGAAATCATAGAATGGAGGTGTGTGAAGTCATAGAATGGAGGTGTGTGAAGTCATAGAATTGAGGTGTGTGAAGTCATAGAATGGAGGTGTGTGAAGTCATGAAATGGAGGTGTGTGAACTCATAGAATGGAGGTGTGTGAAGTCAAAATGGACTTGTATGAAGTCATAGAATGGTGGTTTTTGATGTCAACGAATGGAGGTGTGTGAAGTCACAGAATGGAGGTGTGTGAAGTCATAGAATGGAGGTGTGTGAAGTCATAGACTTGAGGTGTGTGAAGTCATAGAATGGAGGTGTGTGGAGTCACAGAATGGAGGTGTGTGAAGTCAGAATGGAGGTGTGTGAACTCATAGACTGAGGTGGGTGAAGTCATAGAAAGGAGGTGTGGGAAATCATAGAATGGAGGAGTGTGAAGTCATAGAGTGGAGGTGATTGAAGTCAGAGATTCGAGGTCTGTGATGTCGTAGAATGGAGGTGTGTGAAGTCAGAATGGTGGTGTGTGAAATCATAGAATGGAGATGTGTGAACTCATAGAATGGAGTTGTGTGACGTCACAATGGAAGTGTGTGAAGTCATAGAATGGAGGTGTCAGAAGTCACAGAATGGAGGGTTGTGAAGTCATAAAATGAAGGTGTGTGAAGTCAGAATGGAGGTGTGTGAAGTCACAGAATGGAGGTGTCAAAAGACACAGAATGGAGGGTTGTGAAGTCATAAAATGAAGGTGTGTGAAGTCAGAATGGAGGTGTGTGAAGTCACAGAATGGAGGTGTGTGAACTCAGAATGGAGGTGTGTGAAGTCATAGATGGAGGTGTGTGAAGTCATAGTATGGAGGTGTGTGAAATCACAGAATGGAGTTTTGTGAAGTCACAGAATGGAGCTGTGTGAAGTCAGAACGGAGGTGTGTGAAGTCATAGAATGGAGGTTTGTGAAGTTAAATGGAGGTGTGTGAACTCATAGAATGGAGGTGTGTGAAGTCACAAGGGAGGTGCGTGAAGTCATAGAATGGAGGTGTGTGAAGTCACAAAATGGAGGTGTGTGAAATCACAGAATGGATGTGTGTGAAGTCATAGAATTGAGGTGTGGGAAGTCAGAATGAAGGTGTGTGAAGTCACAGAATGGAGGTGTGTGAAGTCACAGAATGGAGGTGTGTGAAGTCAGAATGAAGGTGTGTGAAGTCACAGAATGGAGGTGTGTGAAGTCAAAAAGGTGGGTGTGAAGTCACAGAATATAGGTGTGTGTAGTCATAGAATGGAGGTGTGTGAAATCATAGAATGGAGGTGTGTGAACTCACAGAATGGATGTTTGCGACGTAAGAATGAAGGTGTTTGAAGTCATAGAGTGGAGGTGTGTGAAGTCACAGAATGGAGGTGTGTGAAGTCATAGAATGGAGGTGTGTGAAGTCATAGTACTGAGGTGTGTGAAGTCAAAATGGAGTTGTGTGAAGTCATAGAATGTTGGTTTTTGATGTCAACGAATGGAGGCGTGTGAAGTCATAGAATGGAGGTGTGTGAAGTCAGAATGGAGGTGTGTGAAGTCACAGAATGGAGGTGTGTGAAGTCAGAATGAAGGTGTGTGAAGTCACAGAATGGAGGTGTGTGAACTCACAGAATGGATGTTTGTGAAGTAAGAATGAAGGCGTGTGAAGTCATAGAATGGAGGTGTGTGAAGTCACAGAATTGAGGTGTGTGAAGTCAGAATGGAGGTGTGTGAAGTCAGAATGGAGGTGAGTGAAGTCATAGAATGGAGGTGTGTGAAGTCATAGAATGGAGGTCTGTGAACTCAGAATGGATGTTTGTGAAGTCATAGAATGGAGGTGTGTGAACTCAGTATGGAGGTGTGTGAAGTCACAGAATGGAGGTGTGTGAAGTCATAGAATGGAGGTTTGTGAAATCACAGAATGGAGGTGTGTTAATTCATAGAATGGAGGTGTGTGAAGTCATAGGATCGAGGTGTGTGAAGTCACAGAATGGAGTTGTGTGAAGTCATACAGTGGAGGTGAGTGAAGTCAGAATGGAGGTGTGTGAAGTCACAGAATGGAGGTGTGTCAACTCAGAATGGAGGTGTGTGAAGTCACAGAATGGATGTGTGTGAAGTCATAGAATGGTGGTGTGTGAAGTCATAGAATGGAGGTGTGTGAAGTCAGAGTGGAGGTGTGTGAAGTCACAGAATTGAGGTGTGTGAACACAGAATGCAGGTGTGTGAATCACAGAATGGAGGTGTGTGAAATCATAGAATGGAGGTGTGTGAAGTCATAGAATGGATGTTTGTGAAGTAAGAATGAAGGTTTGTGAAGTCATAGAATAGAGGTGTGTGAAGTCAAAGAATGGAGGTGTGTGAAGTCACAGAATGGAGGTGTGTGAAGTCACACAATGGAGGTGTGTGAAGTCTCGAATGGAGGTGTGTGGTCATAGAAGGGAGGTGGGTGAAGTCATAGAAAGGAGGTGTGGGAAGTCATAGAATGGAGGAGTGTGAAGTCATACAGTGGAGGTGACTGAAGACACAGATTCGAGGTCTGTGAAGTCATAGAATGGAGGTGTGTAAAGTCAGAATGGAGGTGTGTGAAGTCATAGAATGCAGATTTGTGAATTAAGAGAATGGAGGTGTGTGACGTCACAATTGAAGTGTGTGAAGTCATAGAATGGAGGTGTGTGAAGTCACAGAATGGAGGTGTGTGAAGTCATACAGTGGAGGTGAGTGAAGTCAGAATGGAGGTGTGTGAAGTCACAGAATGGAGGTGTGTGAACTCAGAATGGAGGTGTGAAATCATAGATGGAGGTGTGTGAAGTCATAGTATGGAGGTGTGTGAAATCATAGAATGGATTTTTGTGAAGTCACACAATGGAGCTGTGTGAAGTCACAAGGGAGGTGTGTGAAGTCATAGAATGGAGGTGTGTGAAGTCAGAATGGAGGTATGTGAAATCATAGAATCAAGGTGAGTGAAGTCACAATGGAGGTGTGTGAAGTCATAGAATGGAGGTGTGTGAAATCATAGAATGGAGTTTTGTGAAGTCACACAATGGAGCTGTGTGAAGTCATAGAATGGAGTTGTGTGAAGTCACAGAATAAAGGTGTGTGAATCACAGAATGGATGTATGTGAACTCAGAATGGAGGTGGGTGTGTCACAGAATGGAGGTGTGTGAAGTCATAGAATGGAGGTGTGTGAAGTCACAGAATGGAGGTGTGTGAATTCATCGAATGGAGGTGTGTGAAGTCATAGAATGGAGGTGTGTGAAGTCATAGAATGGAGGTGTGTGAATTCATAGAATGGAGGTGTGTGAAGTCACAGAATGGAGGTTTGTGTACTCAAAATGGAGGTGTTTGAAGTCAAAGAATGGAGGTGTGTGAAGTCATAGAATGAAAGGTTGTGAAGTCATTGAATGGAGGTGTGTGAAGTCAGAATGGACATGTGTGAAGTCACAGAATTGAGGTGTGTGAACCCAGAATGGAGGTGTGAAATCATAGATGGAGGTGTGTGAAGTCATAGTATGGAGGTGTGTGAAATCATAGAATGGATTTTTGTGAAGTCACACAATGGAGCTGTGTGAAGTCACAATGGAGGTGTGTGAAGTCATAGAATGGAGGTGTGTGAAGTCAGAATGGAGGTATGTGAAATCATAGAATCAAGGTGTGTGAAGTCACAATGGAGGTGTGTGAAGTCATAGAATGGAGGTGTGTGAAATCATAGAATGGAGTTTTGTGAAGTCACACAATGGAGCTGTGTGAAGTCATAGAATGGAGTTGTGTGAAGTCACAGAATGAAGGTGTGTGAATCACAGAATGGATGTATGTGAACTCAGATTGGAGGTGGGTGTGTCACAGAATGGAGGTGTGTGAAGTCATAGAATGGAGGTGTGTGAAGTCACAGAATGGAGGTGTGTGAATTCATAGAATGGAGGTGTGTGATGTCATAGAATGGAGGTGTGTGAAGTCATAGAATGGAGGTGTGTGAATTCATAGAATGGAGGTGTGTGAAGTCACAGAATGGAGGTTTGTGTACTCAAAATGGAGGTGTTTGAAGTCAAAGAATGGAGGTGTGTGAAGTCATAGAATGGAAGTGTGTGAAGTCATAGAATGGAGGTGTGTGAAGTCAGAATGGACATGTGTGAAGTCACAGAATTGAGGTGTGTGAACCCAGAATGGAGGTGTTTGAAGTCACGGAATGGAGGTTTGTGAAGTCATACAATGGAGGTGTGTGAAGTCATAGAATGGATGTTTCTAAAGTAAGAATGAAGGTGTGTGAAGTCATAGAATGGAGGTGTGTGAAGTCAAAATGGAGGTGTGTGAACTCATAGAATCCAGGTGTGAGAACTCATAGAATTGAGGTGTGTGAAGTCATGGAATGGAGGTGTGTGAAGTCCAAGAATGGAGGTGTGTGCAGTCAAAGAATGGAGGTGTGTGAAGTCACAGAACGGAGGTTGCCGGGGCCAACCGGCGGCAAACCAGGGTTCGCAGATTGGGGTTCCTGAAATCGGGGTCAAGGACTAGCAAGAAAGAGAAGAGAGACAGACACAGCGGGTCCGGGATGTCCGCAGTCCAGGTAAAGACTGCCGAGACTGCCTGTTTATTTTCCACTCCCCCTTCTTCCCTCCTCCTGACCCAGGACCTCCAGGTGTTACATTCATATGGTAATTCTCAGGTCATTTACATAGAATAGGGCCAGAAAGCAATAAGGCAATAAAGCCATCGTCTGATGCAAGCCAAGGTACAGATTGATTCCACTCTGGCTCACAACAGGAGGTGTGTGAAGTCACAGAATTGAAGTGTGTGAAGTCAAAATGGAGGTGTGTGAAGTCACAGAATGGAGGTCTGTGAAGACACAGAATTGAGGTGTGTGAAGTCAGAATGGAGGTGTGTGAAGTCAGAATGGAGCTGTGTGAAGTCACAGAATGGAGGTGTGTGAAGTAATAGAATGGAGGTGTGTGAAAACATAGAATGGAGGTGTGTGAAGTCACAGAATTGAGGTGTGTGAATTCACAGAATAGAGTTGTGTGAAGTCAGAATGCAGGTGTGAAGTCACAGAAGGGAGGTGTGTGAAGTCACAGAATGGATGTTTGTGAAGTAAGAATGAAGGTGTTTGAAATCATAGAATGGAGGTGTGTGACGTCACAGAATGGAGGTGTGTGAAGTTATAGAATGGAGGTGTGTGAAGTCATAGAATTGAGGTGTGTTAATTCATACAATGAAGTTGTGTGAAGTCAGAATGGAGGTGTGTGCAGTCACAGAATGGAGGTGTGTGAACTCAGAATGGAGGTGTGTGAAGTCATAGATGGAGGTGTGTGAAGACATAGTATGGAGGTGTGTGGAATCAGAGAATGGAGTTTTGTGACGTCACAGAATGGAGCTGTGTGAAGTCAGAATGGAGATGTGTGAACTCATAGAATGGAGGTGTGTGAAGTCACAATGGAGGTGTGTGAAATCTTAGAATGGAGGTGTGTGAAGTCAAAAAATGGAGGTGTGTGAAGTCATAGAATGGAGGTGTGTGGAATCATAGAATGGAGATTTGTAAAGTCACAGAATGGAGCTGTGTGAAGTCAGAATGGAGTTGTGTGAACTCATAGAATGGAGGTGTGTGAAGTCACAATGGAGGTGTGTGAAATCTTAGAATGGAGGTGTGTGAAGTCAAAAAATGGAGTTGTGTGAAGTCATAGAATGGATTTTTGTGAAATAAGAATGAAGGTGTGTGAAGTCATAGAATGGAGGTGGGTGACGTCACAGAATGGAGTTGTGTGAAGTCATAGAATGGAGCTGTGTGAAGTCAGAATGGAGGTGTGTGAAGTCACAGAATGGAGGTGTGTCAACTCAGAATGGAGGTGTGTGAAGTCACAGAATGGATGTGTGTGAAGTCATAGAATGGAGGTGTGTGAAGTCATAGAATGGAGGTGTGTGAAGTCAGAATGGAGGTGTGTGAAGTCACAGAATGGAGGTGTGTGAACACAGAATGCAGGTGTGTGAAGTAAAATTGCAGGTGTGTGAAGTCATAGAATGTAGGTGTGTGAAGTCATAGAATGGAGGTGTGTGAAGTCACAGAATGGAGGTGTGTGAAGTCATAGAATGGAGGTGTGTGAAGTCAAAGAATGGAGGTGTGTGAAGTCATAGAATGGAGGTGTGTGAAGTCATAGAATGGAGGTGTGCGAAGTCAAAGAATGGAGGACTGTGAACTCAGAATGGAGGTTTGTGAAGTCATAGAATGGAGGTGTGTGAAGTCACAGAATGGAGGTGTGTGAAGTCATAGAATGGAGGTGTGTGAAGCCATGGAATGGAGGTAAGTGAAGTCAAAGAATGGAGGTGTGTGAAGTGAAACAATAGAGGTGTGTGAAGTCACAGAATGGAGGTGTGTGAAGTCACAGAATGGAAGTGTATGAAGTCAAAACGGAGGTGTGTGAAGTCACAGAATGGAGGTGTGTGAAGTCACAGAATGGAGGTGTGTGAAGTCAAAACGGTGGTGTGTGAAGTCACAGAATGGAGGTGTGTGAAGTCATAGAATGGAGGTGTGTGAAATCATAGAATGGAGGTGTGTGAAGTCAGAATGGAGGTGTGTGAAGTCACAGAACTGAGGTGTGTGAAGTCACAGAATGGAGGTGTGTGAAGTCAGAATGAAGGTGTGTGAAGTCACAGAATGGAGGTGTTTGAAGTCACAGAATGGATGTTTGTGAAGTAAGAATGAAGGTGTTTGAAGTCATAGAGTGGAGGTGTGTGAAGTCACAGAATGGAGGTGTGTGAAGTCATAAAATGGAGGTGTGTGAACTCATAGAATGGAGGTGTGTGAAGTCATAGAATGGAGGTCTGTGAACACAGAATGGAGGTTTGTGAAGTCAGAGAATGGAGGTGTGTGAACTCAGTATGGAGGTGTGTGAAGTCACAGAATGGAGGTGTGTGAAGTCATAGAATGGAGGTTTGTGAAATCACAGAATGGAGGTGTGTTACTTCATAGAATGGATTTGTGTGAAGTCATAGGATCGAGGTGTGTGAAGTCACAGAATGGAGGTGTGTGAACTCAGAATGGAGGTGTGTGAAGTCACAGAATGGAGGTTTGTGAAGTCATAGAATGGAAGTGTGTGAAGTCATAAAATGGACGTGTGTGAAGTCAGAATGGAGGTGTGTTAGGTCACCGAAAGGAGTTTTGTGAACTCAGTATGGAGGTGTGTGAAGTCACAGAATGGAGGTTTGTGAAGTCATAGATGGAGGTGTGTGAGGTCATTGAATGGATGTGTGTGAAGTCACAGAATGGAGGTGTGTGAATTCATAGAATGGAGGTGTGTGAAGTCATAGAATGGAGGTGTGTGAAGTCATAGAATGGAGGTGTGTGAATTCATAGAATGGAGGTGTGTGAAGTCATAGAATGGAGGTGTGTGAAGTCATAGAATGGAGGTGTGTGAATTCATAGAATGGAGGTGTGTGAAGTCACAGAATGGAGGTTTGTGTACTCAAAATGGAGGTGTTTGAAGTCAAAGAATGGAGGTGTGTGAAGTCACAGAATTGAGGTGTGTGAACCCAGAATGGAGGTGTGTGAAGTCACAGAATGGAGGTTTGTGAAGTCATACAATGGAGGTGTGTGAAGTCATAGAATGGATGTTTCTAAAGTAAGAATGAAGGTGTGTGAAGTCATAGAATGGAGGTGTGTGAAGTCAAAATGGAGGTGTGTGAACTCATAGAATGGAGGTGTGATAACTCATAGAATTGAGGTGTGTGAAGTCATGGAATGGAGGTGTGTGAAGTCCAAGAATGGAGGTGTGTGCAGTCAAAGAATGGAGGTGTGTGAAGTCACAGAACGGAGGTTGCCGGGGCCAACCGGCGGCAAACCAGGGTTCGCAGATTGGGGTTCCTGAAATCGGGGTCAAGGACTAGCAAGAAAGAGAACAGAGACAGACACAGCGGGTCCGGGATGTCCGCAGTCCAGGTAAAGACTGCCGAGACTGCCTGTTTATTTTCCACTCCCCCTTCTTCCCTCCTCCTGACCCAGGACCTCCAGGTGTTACATTCATATGGTAATTCTCAGGTCATTTACATAGAATAGGGCCAGAAAGCAATAAGGCAATAAAGCCACCGTCTGATGCAAGCCAAGGTACAGATTGATTCCACTCTGGCTCACAACAGGAGGTGTGTGAAGTCACAGAATTGAAGTGTGTGAAGTCAAAATGGAGGTGTGTGAAGTCACAGAATGGAGGTCTGTGAAGACACAGAATTGAGGTGTGTGAAGTCAGAATGGAGGTGTGTGAAGTCAGAATGGAGGTGTGTGAAGTCACAGAATGGAGGTGTGTGAAGTCATAGAATGGAGGTGTGTGAAAACATAGAATGGAGGTGTGTGAAGTCACAGAATTGAGGTGTGTGAATTCACAGAATAGAATTGTGTGAAGTCAGACTGCAGGTGTGAAGTCACAGAAGGGAAGTGTGTGAAGTCACAGAATGGATGTTTGTGAAGTAAGAATGAAGGTGTTTGAAATCATAGAATGGAGGTGTGTGACGTCACAGAATGGAGGTGTGTGAAGTTATAGAATGGAGGTGTGTGAAGTCATAGAATTGAGGTGTGTGAATTCATACAATGAAGGTGTGTGAAGTCAGAATGGAGGTGTGTGAAGTCACAGAATGGAGGTGTGTGAACTCAGAATGGAGGTGTGTGAAGTCATAGATGGAGGTGTGTGAAGACATAGTATGGAGGTGTGTGGAATCATAGAATGGAGTTTTGTGACGTCACAGAATGGAGCTGTGTGAAGTCAGAATGGAGTTGTGTGAACTCATAGAATGGAGGTGTGTGAATTCACAATGGAGGTGTGTGAAATCTTAGAATGGAGGTGTGTGAAGTCAAAAATGGAGTTGTGTGAAGTCATAGAATGGATTTTTGTGAAATAAGAATGAAGGTGTGTGAAGTCATAGAATGGAGGTGGGTGACGTCACAGAATGGAGTTGTGTGAAGTCATAGAATGGAGCTGTGTGAAGTCAGAATGGAGGTGTGTGAAGTCACAGAATGGAGGTGTGTCAACTCAGAATGGAGGTGTGTGAAGTCACAGAATGGATGTGTGTGAAGTCATAGAATGGAGGTGTGTGAAGTCATAGAATGGAGGTGTGTGAAGTCAGAATGGAGGTGTGTGAAGTCACAGAATGGAGGTGTGTTAACACAGAATGCAGGTGTGTGAAGTAAAATTGCAGGTGTGTGAAGTCATAGAATGGAGGTGTGTGAAGTCATAGAATGGATGTGTGTGAAGTCACAGAATGGAGGTGTGTGAAGTCATAGAATGGAGGTGTGTGAAGTCAAAGAATGGAGGTGTGTGAAGTCATAGAATGGAGGTGTGTGAAGTCATAGAATGGAGGTGTGTGAAGTCATAGAATGGAGGACTGTGAACTCAGAATGGAGGTTTGTGAAGTCATAGAATGGAGGTGTGTGAAGTCATAGAATGGAGGTGTGTGAAGCCATGGAATGGAGGTAAGTGAAGTCAAAGAATGGAGGTGTGTGAAGTGAAACAATAGAGGTGTGTGAAGTCACAGAATGGAGGTGTGTGAAGTCACAGAATGGAAGTGTGTGAAGTCAAAACGGAGGTGTGTGAAGTCACAGAATGGAGGTGTGTGAAGTCACAGAATGGAGGTGTGTGAAGTCAAAAAGGTGGTGTGTGAAGTCACAGAATGGAGGTGTGTGAAGTCATAGAATGGAGGTGTGTGAAATCATAGAAGGGGGGGGAAGTCAGAATGGAGGTGTGTGAAGTCACAGAATTGAGGTGTGTGATGTCACAGAATGGAGGTGTGTGAAGTCAGAATGAAGGTGTGTGAAGTCACAGAATGGAGGTGTGTGAAGTCACAGAATGGATGTTTGTGAAGTAAGAATGAAGGTGTTTGAAGTCATAGAGTGGAGGTGTGTGAAGTCACAGAATGGAGGTGTGTGAAGTCATAAAATGGAGGTGTGTGAACTCATAGAATGGAGGTGTGTGAAGTCATAGAATGGAGGTCTGTGAACTCAGAATGGAGGTTTGTGAAGTCAGAGAATGGAGGTGTGTGAACTCAGTATGGAGGTGTGTGAAGTCACAGAATGGAGGTGTGTGAAGTCATAGAATGGAGGTTTGTGAAATCACAGAATGGAGGTGCGTCACTTCATAGAATGGATTTGTGTGAAGTCATAGGATCGAGGTGTGTGAAGTCACAGAATGGAGGTGTGTGAAGTCACAGAATGGAGGTGTGTGAAGTCAGAATGTAGGTGTTTTAAGCCACAGAATGGAGGTGTGTGAAGTCATAGAATGGAAGTGTGTGAAGTCATAGAAAGGAGGTGTGTGAACTCAGAATCGAGGTGTGTGAAGTCACAGAATTGAGGTTTGTGAAGTCATAGAATGGAGGTGTGTAAAGTCAGAGAATGGATGTTTCTGAAGTAAGAATGAAGGTGTGTGAAGTCATAGAATGGAGGTGTGTGAAGTCAAATTGGAGGTGTGTGAACTCATAGAATGGAGGTGTGTGAACTCATAGAATGGAGGTTTGTGAAGTCATGGAATGGCGGTGTGTGAAGTCAAAGAATGGAGGTGTGTGAAGTCAAAGATTGGAAGTGTGTGAAGTCAAAACCGAGGTGTGTGAAGTCACAGAATGGATGTGTGTGAAGTCAAAAAGGTGGTGTGTGAAGTCACAGAATGCAGGTGTGTGAATTTATAGAATGGAGCTGTGTGAAGTCAGAATGGAGGTGTGTGAAGTCACAAAATGGAGGTGTGTGAAGTCATAGAATGGAGGTGTGTGAAATCATAGAATGGAGGTGTGTGAAGTCAGAATGGAGGTGTGTCAAGTTGCAGAATTGAGGCGTGTGAAGTCAGAGAATGGAGGTGTGTGAAGACAGAATGAAGGTGTGTGAAGTCACAGAAAGGAGGTGTGTGAAGTCACAGAATGGATGTTTGTGAAGTCATAAAATGAAGGTGTGTGAAGTCAGAATGGAGTTGTGTGAAGTCACAGAATGGAGGTGTGTGAACTCAGAATGGAGGTGTTTGAAGTCATAGATGGAGGTGTGTGAAGTCAAAAAATGGAGGTGTGTGAAGTTATAGAATGGAGGTGTGTGGAATCATAGAATGGAGATTTGTAAAGTCACAGAATGGAGCTGTGTGAAGTCAGAATGGAGTTGTGTGAACTCATAGAATGGAGGTGTGTGAAGTCACAATGGAGGTGTGTGAAATCTTAGAATGGAGGTGTGTGAAGTCAAAAATGGAGTTGTGTGAAGTCATAGAATGGATTTTTGTGAAATAAGAATGAAGGTGTGTGAAGTCATAGAATGGAGGTGGGTGACGTCACAGAATGGAGTTGTGTGAAGTCATAGAATGGAGCTGTGTGAAGTCAGAATGGAGGTGTGTGAAGTCACAGAATGGAGGTGTGTCAACTCAGAATGGAGGTGTGTGAAGTCACAGAATGGATGTGTGTGAAGTCATAGAATGGAGGTGTGTGAAGTCATAGAATGGAGGTGTGTGAAGTCAGAATGGAGGTGTGTGAAGTCACAGAATGGAGGTGTGTGAACACAGAATGCAGGTGTGTGAAGTAAAATTGCAGGTGTGTGAAGTCATAGAATGGAGGTGTGTGAAGTCATAGAATGGAGGTGTGTGAAGTCACAGAATGGAGGTGTGTGAAGTCATAGAATGGAGGTGTGTGAAGTCAAAGAATGGAGGTGTGTGAAGTCATAGAATGGAGGTGTGTGAAGTCATAGAATGGAGGACTGTGAACTCAGAATGGAGGTTTGTGAAGTCATAGAATGGAGGTGTGTGAAGTCACAGAATGGAGGTGTGTGAAGTCATAGAATGGAGGTGTGTGAAGCCATGGAATGGAGGTAAGTGAAGTCAAAGAATGGAGGTGTGTGAAGTGAAACAATAGAGGTGTGTGAAGTCACAGAATGAAGGTGTGTGAAGTCACAGAATTGAAGTGTGTGAAGTCAAAACGGAGGTGTGTGAAGTCACAGAATGGAGGTGTGTGAAGTCACAGAATGGAGGTGTGTGAAGTCAAAAAGGTGGTGTGTGAAGTCACAGAATGGAGGTGTGTGAAGTCATAGAATGGAGGTGTGTGAAATCATAGAATGGAGGTGTGTGAAGTCAGAATGGAGGTGTGTGAAGTCACAGAATTGAGGTGTGTGAAGTCACAGAATGGAGGTGTGTGAAGTCAGAATGAAGGTGTGTGAAGTCACAGAATGGAGGTGTGTGAAGTCACAGAATGGATGTTTGTGAAGTAAGAATGAAGGTGTTTGAAGTCATAGAGTGGAGGTGTGTGAAGTCACAGAATGGAGGTGTGTGAAGTCATAAAATGGAGGTGTGTGAACTCATAGAATGGAGGTGTGTGAAGTCATAGAATGGAGGTCTGTGAACTCAGAATGGAGGTTTGTGAAGTCAGAGAATGGAGGTGTGTGAACCCAGTATGGAGGTGTGTGAAGTCACAGAATGGAGGTGTGTGAAGTCATAGAATGGAGGTTTGTGAAATCACATAATGGAGGTGTGTTACTTCATAGAATGGATTTGTGTGAAGTCATAGGATCGAGGTGTGTGAAGTCACAGAATGGAGGTGTGTGAAGTCACAGAATGGAGGTGTGTGAAGTCAGAATGTAGGTGTTTTAAGCCACAGAATGGAGGTGTGTGAAGTCATAGAATGGAAGTGTGTGAAGTCATAGAAAGGAGGTGTGTGAACTCAGAATGGAGGTGTGTGAAGTCACAGAATTGAGGTTTGTGAAGTCATAGAATGGAGGTGTGTAAAGTCAGAGAATGGATGTTTCTGAAGTAAGAATGAAGGTGTGTGAAGTCATAGAATGGAGGTGTGTGAAGTCAAATTGGAGGTGTGTGAACTCATAGAATGGAGGTGTGTGAACTCATAGAATGGAGGTTTGTGAAGTCATGGAATGGCGGTGTGTGAAGTCAAAGAATGGAGGTGTGTGAAGTCAAAGATTGGAAGTGTGTGAAGTCAAAACCGAGGTGTGTGACGTCACAGAATGGATGTGTGTGAAGTCAAAAAGGTGGTGTGTGAAGTCACAGAACGGAGGTGTGTGAATTTATAGAATGGAGCTGTGTGAAGTCAAAGTGGAGGTGTGTGAAGTCACAAAATGGAGGTGTGTGAAGTCATAGAATGGAGGTGTGTGAAATCATAGAATGGAGGTGTGTGAAGTCAGAATGGAGGTGTGTCAAGTTGCAGAATTGAGGCGTGTGAAGTCAGAGAATGGATGTGTGTGAAGACAGAATGAAGGTGTGTGAAGTCACAGAAAGGAGGTGTGTGAAGTCACAGAATGGATGTTTGTGAAGTCATAAAATGAAGGTGTGTGAAGTCAGAATGGAGTTGTGTGAAGTCACAGAATGGAGGTGTGTGAACTCAGAATGGAGGTGTTTGAAGTCATAGATGGAGTTGTGTGAAGTCATAGTATGGAGGTGTGTGAAATCACAGAATGGAGTTTTGTGAAGTCACAGAATGGAGCTGTGTGAAGTCATAACGGAGGTGTGTGAAGTCATAGAATGGAGGTGTGTGAAGTCAGAATGGAGGTGTGTGAACTCATAGAATGGAGGTGTGTGAAGTCACAAAATGGAGGTGTGTGAAGTCATAGAGTGGAGGTGTGTGAAGTCATAGAATGGAGGTGTGTGAAGTCAGAATGGAGGTGTGTATAGTCACAGAATTGAGATGTGTGAAGTCACAGAATGGATGTGTGTGAAGTCAGAATGAAGGTGTTTGAACTCATAGAGTGGAGTTGTGTGAAGTCACAGAATGGAGGTGTGTGAAGTCATAGAATGGAGGTGTGTGAAGTCATAGAATGGAGGTGTGTAAAGTCATAAAATGGAGGTGTGTGAACTCATAGAATGGAGGTGTGTGAAGTCAAAATGGAGTTGTGTGAAGTCATAGAATGGTGGTTTTTGATGTCAACGAATGGAGGTGTGTGAAGTCATAGAATGGAGGTGTGTGAAGTCATAGAATGGAGGTGTGTGAAGTCATAGAATTGAGGTGTGTGAAGTCATAGAATGGAGGTGTGTGAAGTCATAAAATGGAGGTGTGTGAACTCATAGAATGGAGGTGTGTGAAGTCAAAATGGACTTGTGTGAAGTCATAGAATGGTGGTTTTTGATGTCAACGAATGGAGGTGTGTGAAGTCACAGAATGGAAGTGTGTGAAGTCATAGAATGGAGGTGTGTGAAGTCATAGAATTGAGGTGTGTGAAGTCATAGAATGGAGGTGTGTGGAGTCACAGAATGGAGTTGTGTGAAGTCAGAATGGAGGTATGTGAACTCATAGACTGAGGTGGGTGTAGTCATAGAAAGGAGGTGTGGGACATCATAGAATGTAGAAGTGTGAAGTCATAGAGCGGAGGTGAGTGAAGTCACAGATTCGAGGTCTGTGATGTCATAGAATGGAGGTGTGTGAAGTCAGAATGGTGGTGTGTGAAATCATAGAATGGAGATGTGCGAACTCATAGAATGGAGATGTGTGTCGTCACAATGGAAGTGTGTGAAGTCATAGAATGGAGGTGTCAGAAGTCACAGAACGGAGGTTTGTGAAGTCATAAAATGAAGGGGTGTGAAGTCAGAATGGAGGTGTGGGAACTCAGAATGGAGGTGTGAGAAGTCATAGATGGAGGTGTGTGAAGTCATAGTATGGAGGTGTGTGAAGTCACAGAATGGAGGTGTGTGACCTCAGAATGGAGGTGTGTGAAGTTATAGATGGAGGTGTGTGAAGTCATAGTATGGAGTTGTGTGAAATCACAAAATGGAGTTTTGTGAAGTCACTGAATGGAGCTGTGTGAAGTCAGAACGGAGGTGTGTGAAGTCATAGAATGGAGGTGTGTGAAGTCAGAATGGAGGTGTGTGAACTCATAGAATGGAGGTGTGTGAAGTCACAATGGAGGTGTGTAAAGTCATAGAATGGAGGTGTGTGAAGTCACAAAATGGAGGTGTGTGAAATCACAGAATGGAGGTGTGTGAAGTCATAGAATGGAGGTGTGTGAAGTCAGAATGAAGGTGTGTGAAGTCACAGAATGGAGGTGTGTGAAGTCACAGAATGGAGGTGTGTGAAGTCAGAATGAAGGTGTGTGAAGTCACAGAATGGAGGTTTGTGAAGTCATAGAATGGAGGTGTGTGAAGTCAGAGAATGGATGTTTCTGAAGTAAGAATGAAGGTGTGTGAAGTCATAGAATGGAGGTGTGTGAAGTCAAATTGGAGGTGTGTGAACTCATAGAATGGAGGTGTGTGAACTCATAGAATGGAGGTTTGTCAAGTCATGGAATGGAGGTGTGTGAAGTCAAAGAATGGAGGTGTGTGAAGTGAAACAATAGAGGTGTGTGAAGTCACAGAATGGAGGTGTGTGAAGTCACAGATTGGAGGTGTGTGAAGTCAAAAAGCTGGTGTGTGAAGTCACAGAATGGAGGTGTACGAAATCATAGAATGGAGATGTGTGAACTCATAGAATGGAGTTGTGTGACATCACAATGGAAGTGTGTGAAGTCATAGAATGGAGGTGTGAGAAGTCACACAATGGAGGTGTGTGAGGTCATAAAATGAAGGTGTGTGAAGTCAGAATGGAGGTGTGTGAAGTCACAGAATGGAGGTGTGTGAACTCAGAATGGAGGTGTGTGAAGTCATAGATGGAGGTGTGTGAAGTCATAGTATGGAGTTGTGTGAAATCACAGAATGGATTTTTCTGAAGTCACAGAATGGAGCTGTGTGAAGTCAGAACGGAGGTGTGTGAAGTCATAGAATGGAGGTGTGTGAAGTCAGAATGGAGGTATGTGAACTCATAGAATGGAGGTGTGTGAAGTCACAATGGAGGTGTTTTAAGTCATAGAATGGAGGTGGGTGAAGTCACAAAATGGAGGTATGTGAAGTCATAGAATGGAGGTGTGTGAAGAAATAGAATGGAGGTGTGTGAAGTCACAGAATGGAGGTGTGTGAACTCAAAATGGAGGTGTGTGAAGTCACAGAATGGAGGGGTGTGAAGTCATAGAATTGAAGTGTGTGAAGTCATAGAATGGAGGTGTGTGAAGTGAGAATGAACATGTGTGAAGTCACAGAATTGAGGTGTGTGAACCCAGAACGGAGGTGTGTGAAGTCTCAGAATGGAGGTTTGTGAAGTCATACAATGGGGGTGTGTGAAGTCATAGAATGGATGTTTCTAAAGTTAGAATAAAGTGTGTGAAGTCATAGAATGGAGGTGAGTGAAGTCAAAGTGGAGGTGTGTGAACTCATAGAATGGTGGTGTGTGAACTCATAGAATGGTGGTGTATGAAGTCATGGAATGGAGGTGTGTGAAGGCACAGAATGGAAGTGTGTGAAGTCATAGAATGGAGGTGTGTGAAGTCATAAAATGGAGGTGTGTGAACTCATATAATGGAGGTGTGTGAAGTCACAATGGAGCTGTGTGAAGTCATAGAATGGTGGTTTTTGATGTCAACGAATGGAGGTGTGTGAAGTCATAGAATGGAGGTGTGTGAAGTCAGATTGGAGGTGTGTGAAATCACACAGTGGAGGTGTGTCAACTCAGAAATAAGATGTGTGAAGTCATAGAATGGAGGTGTGTGAAGTCATAGAATGGAAGTGTGTGAAATCATAGAATGGAGGTCTGTGAACTCAGAATGGGGGTTTGTAAAGTCATAGAATGGAGGTGTGTGAAGTCATAGAATGGAGGTGTGTGAAGTCATAGAATGGAAGTGTGTGAAGTTATAGAATGGAGGTTTGTGAACTCAGAATGGGGGTTTGTGAAGTCACAGAATGGAGGTGTGTGAAGTCACAGAATCTAGGTGTATGAAGTCATAGAGTGGAGGTTACTGAAGTCACAGATTCGAGGTCTGTGATGTCATACAATGGAGGTGTGTGAAGTCAGAATGGTGGTGTGTGAAATCATAGAATGGAGATGTGTGAACTCATAGAATGGAGTTGTGTGACGTCACAATGGAAGTGTGTGAAGTCATAGAATGAAGGTGTCAGAAGTCACAGAATGGAGGTTTGTGAAGTCATAAAATGAAGGTGTGTGAACTCAGAATGGAGGTGTGTGAAGTCATAGTATGGAGGTGTGT
Organism: Megascapheus bottae; assembly: GCA_024803745.1. Lineage (NCBI taxonomy): Eukaryota > Metazoa > Chordata > Mammalia > Rodentia > Geomyidae > Megascapheus > Megascapheus bottae. The sequence continues at coordinate 145,154 of JANJXV010000159.1, read as the reverse complement.
GAAATCACAGAATGGAGTTTTGTGAAGTCACAGAATGGAGCTGTGTGAAGTCAGAACGGAGGTGTGTGAAGTCATAGAATGGAGGTTTGTGAAGTCAGAATGGAGGTGTGTGAACTCATAGAATGGAGGTGTGTGAAGTCACAATGGAGGTGTGTGAAGTCATAGAATGGAGGTGTGTGAAGTCACAAAATGGAGGTGTGTGAAATCACAGAATGGAGGTGTGTGAAGTCATAGAATGGAGGTGTGTGAAGTCAGAATGAAGGTTTGAGAAGTCACAGAATGGAGGTGTGTGAAGTCAGAATGAAGGTGTGTGAAGTCACAGAATGGAGGTGTGTGAAATCATAGAATGGAAGTGTGTGAAGTCATAGAAAGGAGGTGTGTGAACTCAGAATGGAGGTGTGTGAAGTCACAGAATGGAGGTTTGTGAAGTCATAGAATGGAGGTGTGAAGTCAGAGAATGGATGTTTCTGAAGTAAGAATGAAGGTGTGTGAAGTCATAGAATGGAGGTGTGTGAAGTCAAATTGGAGGTGGGTGAACTCATAGTATGGAGGTTTGTCAAGTCATGGAATGGAGGTGTGTGAAGTCAAAGAATGGAGGTGTGTGAAGTGAAACAATAGAGGTGTGTGAAGTCACTGAATGGAGGTTTGTGAAGTCACAGATTGGAAGTGTGTGAAGTCAAAACAGAGGTGTGTGAAGTCACAGAATGGAGGTGTGTGAAGTCACAGAATGGAGGTGTGTGAAGTCAAAAAGCTGGTGTGTGAAGTCACAGAATGGAGGTGTGTGAATTCATAGAATGGAGCTGTGTGAAGTCAGAATGGAGGTGTGTGAAGTCAGAATGGAGGGGTGTGAAGTTAGAATGGAAGTGTGTGAAGTCACAGAATGGAGGTTTGTGAAGTCATAGAATGGAGGTATGTGAAATCATAGAATGGAGGTGTGTGAAGTCAGAATGGAGGTTTGTCAAGTCACAGAATTGTGGTATGTGAAGTCAGAGAATGGAGGTCTGTGAAGTCAAAATGAAGGTGTGTGAAGTCACAGAAAGAGGTGTGTGAAGTCACAGAATGGATGTTTGTGAAGTAAGAATGAAGGTGTTTGAAGTCATAGAATGGAGGTGTGTGAAGTCACAGAATGGAGGTGTGTGAAGTCATAGAATGGAGGTGTGTGAAGTCATATAATTGAGGTGTGTGAAGTCATAGAATGGAGGTCTGTGAATCACAGAATGGAGGTGTGTGAAGTCAGAATGGGGGTGTGTGAAGTCATAGACTGAGGTGGGTGAAGTCATAGAAAGGAGGTGTGGGAAGTCATAGAATGGAGGAGTGTGAAGTCATAGAGTGGAGGTGAGTGAAGTCACAGATTCGAGGTCTGTGATGTCATAGAATGGAGATGTGTGAAGTCAGAATGGAGGTGTGTGAAATCATAGAATGGAGATGTGTGAACTCATAGAATGGAGTTGTGTGACGTCACAATGGAAGTGTGTGAAGTCATAGAATGGAGGTGTGAGAAGTCACAGAATGGAGGTGTGTGAGGTCATAAAATGAAGGTGTGTGAAGTCAGAATGGAGGTGTGTGAAGTCACAGAATGGAGGTGTGTGAACTCAGAATGGAGGTGTGTGAAGTCATAGATGGAGGTGTGTGAAGTCATAGTATGGAGTTGTGTGAAATCACAGAATGGAGTTTTCTGAAGTCACAGAATGGAGCTGTGTGAAGTCAGAACGGAAGTGTGCGAAGTCATAGAATGGAGGTGTGTGAAGTCAGAATGGAGGTTTGTGAACTCATAGAATGGAGTTGTGTGAAGTCACAATGGAGGTGTGTGAAGTCATAGAATGGAGGTGGGTGAAGTCACAAAATGGAGGTGTGTGAAGTCATAGAATGGAGGTGTGTGAAGTCACAGAATGGAGGTCTGTGAACTCAAAATGGAGGTGTGTGAAGTCACAAAATGGAGGTGTGTGAAGTCATAGAATGGAAGTGTGTGAAGTCATAGAATGGAGGTGTGTGAAGTGAGAATGGACATGTGTGAAGTCACAGAATTGAGGTGTGTGAACCCAGAATGGAGGTGTGTGAAGTCACAGAATGGAGGTTTGTGAATTCATACAATGGGGGTGTGTGGAGTCATAGAATGGATGTTTCTAAAGTAAGAAATAAGGTGTGTGAAGTCATAGAATGGAGGTGTGTGAAGTCAAAATGGAGGTGTGTGAACTCATAGAATGGTGGTGTGTGTACTCATAGAATTGTGGTGTATGAAGTCATGGAATGGAGGTGTGTGAAGGCACAGAATGGAGGTGTGTGAAGTCATAGAATGGAGGTATGTGAAGTCATAAAGTGGAGGTGTGTGAACTCATAGAATGGAGGTGTGTGAAGTCACAAAATGGAGGTGTGTGAAGTCATAGAGTGGAGGTGTGTGAAGTCATAGAATGGAGGTGTGTGAAGTCAGAATGGAGGTGTGTATAGTCACAGAATTGAGATGTGTGAAGTCACAGAATGGATGTGTGTGAAGTCAGAATGAAGGTGTTTGAACTCATAGAGTGGAGTTGTGTGAAGTCACAGAATGGAGGTGTGTGAAGTCATAGAATGGAGGTGTGTGAAGTCATAGAATGGAGGTGTGTAAAGTCATAAAATGGAGGTGTGTGAACTCATAGAATGGAGGTGTGTGAAGTCAAAATGGAGTTGTGTGAAGTCATAGAATGGTGGTTTTTGATGTCAACGAATGGAGGTGTGTGAAGTCATAGAATGGAGGTGTGTGAAGTCATAGAATGGAGGTGTGTGAAGTCATAGAATTGAGGTGTGTGAAGTCATAGAATGGAGGTGTGTGAAGTCATAAAATGGAGGTGTGTGAACTCATAGAATGGAGGTGTGTGAAGTCAAAATGGACTTGTGTGAAGTCATAGAATGGTGGTTTTTGATGTCAACGAATGGAGGTGTGTGAAGTCACAGAATGGAGGTGTGTGAAGTCATAGAATGGAGGTGTGTGAAGTCATAGAATTGAGGTGTGTGAAGTCATAGAATGGAGGTGTGTGGAGTCACAGAATGGAGTTGTGTGAAGTCAGAATGGAGGTATGTGAACTCATAGACTGAGGTGGGTGTAGTCATAGAAAGGAGGTGTGGGACATCATAGAATGTAGAAGTGTGAAGTCATAGAGCGGAGGTGAGTGAAGTCACAGATTCGAGGTCTGTGATGTCATAGAATGGAGGTGTGTGAAGTCAGAATGGTGGTGTGTGAAATCATAGAATGGAGATGTGCGAACTCATAGAATGGAGATGTGTGTCGTCACAATGGAAGTGTGTGAAGTCATAGAATGGAGGTGTCAGAAGTCACAGAACGGAGGTTTGTGAAGTCATAAATTGAAGGGGTGTGAAGTCAGAATGGAGGTGTGGGAACTCAGAATGGAGGTGTGAGAAGTCATAGATGGAGGTGTGTGAAGTCATAGTATGGAGGTGTGTGAAGTCACAGAATGGAGGTGTGTGACCTCAGAATGGAGGTGTGTGAAGTTATAGATGGAGGTGTGTGAAGTCATAGTATGGAGTTGTGTGAAATCACAAAATGGAGTTTTGTGAAGTCACTGAATGGAGCTGTGTGAAGTCAGAACGGAGGTGTGTGAAGTCATAGAATGGAGGTGTGTGAAGTCAGAATGGAGGTGTGTGAACTCATAGAATGGAGGTGTGTGAAGTCACAATGGAGGTGTGTAAAGTCATAGAATGGAGGTGTGTGAAGTCACAAAATGGAGGTGTGTGAAATCACAGAATGGAGGTGTGTGAAGTCATAGAATGGAGGTGTGTGAAGTCAGAATGAAGGTGTGTGAAGTCACAGAATGGAGGTGTGTGAAGTCACAGAATGGAGGTGTGTGAAGTCAGAATGAAGGTGTGTGAAGTCACAGAATGGAGGTTTGTGAAGTCATAGAATGGAGGTGTGTGAAGTCAGAGAATGGATGTTTCTGAAGTAAGAATGAAGGTGTGTGAAGTCATAGAATGGAGGTGTGTGAAGTCAAATTGGAGGTGTGTGAACTCATAGAATGGAGGTGTGTGAACTCATAGAATGGAGGTTTGTCAAGTCATGGAATGGAGGTGTGTGAAGTCAAAGAATGGAGGTGTGTGAAGTGAAACAATAGAGGTGTGTGAAGTCACAGAATGGAGGTGTGTGAAGTCACAGATTGGAGGTGTGTGAAGTCAAAAAGCTGGTGTGTGAAGTCACAGAATGGAGGTGTACGAAATCATAGAATGGAGATGTGTGAACTCATAGAATGGAGTTGTGTGACATCACAATGGAAGTGTGTGAAGTCATAGAATGGAGGTGTGAGAAGTCACACAATGGAGGTGTGTGAGGTCATAAAATGAAGGTGTGTGAAGTCAGAATGGAGGTGTGTGAAGTCACAGAATGGAGGTGTGTGAACTCAGAATGGAGGTGTGTGAAGTCATAGATGGAGGTGTGTGAAGTCATAGTATGGAGTTGTGTGAAATCACAGAATGGAGTTTTCTGAAGTCACAGAATGGAGCTGTGTGAAGTCAGAACGGAGGTGTGTGAAGTCATAGAATGGAGGTGTGTGAAGTCAGAATGGAGGTATGTGAACTCATAGAATGGAGGTGTGTGAAGTCACAATGGAGGTGTTTTAAGTCATAGAATGGAGGTGGGTGAAGTCACAAAATGGAGGTATGTGAAGTCATAGAATGGAGGTGTGTGAAGAAATAGAATGGAGGTGTGTGAAGTCACAGAATGGAGGTGTGTGAACTCAAAATGGAGGTGTGTGAAGTCACAGAATGGAGGGGTGTGAAGTCATAGAATTGAAGTGTGTGAAGTCATAGAATGGAGGTGTGTGAAGTGAGAATGAACATGTGTGAAGTCACAGAATTGAGGTGTGTGAACCCAGAACGGAGGTGTGTGAAGTCTCAGAATGGAGGTTTGTGAAGTCATACAATGGGGGTGTGTGAAGTCATAGAATGGATGTTTCTAAAGTTAGAATAAAGTGTGTGAAGTCATAGAATGGAGGTGAGTGAAGTCAAAGTGGAGGTGTGTGAACTCATAGAATGGTGGTGTGTGAACTCATAGAATGGTGGTGTATGAAGTCATGGAATGGAGGTGTGTGAAGGCACAGAATGGAAGTGTGTGAAGTCATAGAATGGAGGTGTGTGAAGTCATAAAATGGAGGTGTGTGAACTCATATAATGGAGGTGTGTGAAGTCACAATGGAGCTGTGTGAAGTCATAGAATGGTGGTTTTTGATGTCAACGAATGGAGGTGTGTGAAGTCATAGAATGGAGGTGTGTGAAGTCAGATTGGAGGTGTGTGAAATCACACAGTGGAGGTGTGTCAACTCAGAAATAAGATGTGTGAAGTCATAGAATGGAGGTGTGTGAAGTCATAGAATGGAAGTGTGTGAAATCATAGAATGGAGGTCTGTGAACTCAGAATGGGGGTTTGTAAAGTCATAGAATGGAGGTGTGTGAAGTCATAGAATGGAGGTGTGTGAAGTCATAGAATGGAAGTGTGTGAAGTTATAGAATGGAGGTTTGTGAACTCAGAATGGGGGTTTGTGAAGTCACAGAATGGAGGTGTGTGAAGTCACAGAATCTAGGTGTATGAAGTCATAGAGTGGAGGTTACTGAAGTCACAGATTCGAGGTCTGTGATGTCATACAATGGAGGTGTGTGAAGTCAGAATGGTGGTGTGTGAAATCATAGAATGGAGATGTGTGAACTCATAGAATGGAGTTGTGTGACGTCACAATGGAAGTGTGTGAAGTCATAGAATGAAGGTGTCAGAAGTCACAGAATGGAGGTTTGTGAAGTCATAAAATGAAGGTGTGTGAACTCAGAATGGAGGTGTGTGAAGTCATAGTATGGAGGTGTGTGAAATCACAGAATGGAGTTTTGTGAAGTCACAGAATGGAGCTGTGTGAAGTCAGAACGGAGGTGTGTGAAGTCATAGAATGGAGGTTTGTGAAGTCAGAATGGAGGTGTGTGAACTCATAGAATGGAGGTGTGTGAAGTCACAATGGAGGTGTGTGAAGTCATAGAATGGAGGTGTGTGAAGTCACAAAATGGAGGTGTGTGAAATCACAGAATGGAGGTGTGTGAAGTCATAGAATGGAGGTGTGTGAAGTCAGAATGAAGGTTTGAGAAGTCACAGAATGGAGGTGTGTGAAGTCAGAATGAAGGTGTGTGAAGTCACAGAATGGAGGTGTGTGAAATCATAGAATGGAAGTGTGTGAAGTCATAGAAAGGAGGTGTGTGAACTCAGAATGGAGGTGTGTGAAGTCACAGAATGGAGGTTTGTGAAGTCATAGAATGGAGGTGTGAAGTCAGAGAATGGATGTTTCTGAAGTAAGAATGAAGGTGTGTGAAGTCATAGAATGGAGGTGTGTGAAGTCAAATTGGAGGTGGGTGAACTCATAGTATGGAGGTTTGTCAAGTCATGGAATGGAGGTGTGTGAAGTCAAAGAATGGAGGTGTGTGAAGTGAAACAATAGAGGTGTGTGAAGTCACTGAATGGAGGTTTGTGAAGTCACAGATTGGAAGTGTGTGAAGTCAAAACAGAGGTTTGTGAAGTCACAGAATGGAGGTGTGTGAAGTCACAGAATGGAGGTGTGTGAAGTCAAAAAGCTGGTGTGTGAAGTCACAGAATGGAGGTGTGTGAATTCATAGAATGGAGCTGTGTGAAGTCAGAATGGAGGTGTGTGAAGTCAGAATGGAGGGGTGTGAAGTTAGAATGGAAGTGTGTGAAGTCACAGAATGGAGGTTTGTGAAGTCATAGAATGGAGGTATGTGAAATCATAGAATGGAGGTGTGTGAAGTCAGAATGGAGGTTTGTCAAGTCACAGAATTGTGGTATGTGAAGTCAGAGAATGGAGGTCTGTGAAGTCAAAATGAAGGTGTGTGAAGTCACAGAAAGAGGTGTGTGAAGTCACAGAATGGATGTTTGTGAAGTAAGAATGAAGGTGTTTGAAGTCATAGAATGGAGGTGTGTGAAGTCACAGAATGGAGGTGTGTGAAGTCATAGAATGGAGGTGTGTGAAGTCATATAATTGAGGTGTGTGAAGTCATAGAATGGAGGTCTGTGAATCACAGAATGGAGGTGTGTGAAGTCAGAATGGGGGTGTGTGAAGTCATAGACTGAGGTGGGTGAAGTCATAGAAAGGAGGTGTGGGAAGTCATAGAATGGAGGAGTGTGAAGTCATAGAGTGGAGGTGAGTGAAGTCACAGATTCGAGGTCTGTGATGTCATAGAATGGAGATGTGTGAAGTCAGAATGGAGGTGTGTGAAATCATAGAATGGAGATGTGTGAACTCATAGAATGGAGTTGTGTGACGTCACAATGGAAGTGTGTGAAGTCATAGAATGGAGGTGTGAGAAGTCACAGAATGGAGGTGTGTGAGGTCATAAAATGAAGGTGTGTGAAGTCAGAATGGAGGTGTGTGAAGTCACAGAATGGAGGTGTGTGAACTCAGAATGGAGGTGTGTGAAGTCATAGATGGAGGTGTGTGAAGTCATAGTATGGAGTTGTGTGAAATCACAGAATGGAGTTTTCTGAAGTCACAGAATGGAGCTGTGTGAAGTCAGAACGGAAGTGTGCGAAGTCATAGAATGGAGGTGTGTGAAGTCAGAATGGAGGTTTGTGAACTCATAGAATGGAGTTGTGTGAAGTCACAATGGAGGTGTGTGAAGTCATAGAATGGAGGTGGGTGAAGTCACAAAATGGAGGTGTGTGAAGTCATAGAATGGAGGTGTGTGAAGTCACAGAATGGAGGTCTGTGAACTCAAAATGGAGGTGTGTGAAGTCACAAAATGGAGGTGTGTGAAGTCATAGAATGGAAGTGTGTGAAGTCATAGAATGGAGGTGTGTGAAGTGAGAATGGACATGTGTGAAGTCACAGAATTGAGGTGTGTGAACCCAGAATGGAGGTGTGTGAAGTCACAGAATGGAGGTTTGTGAAGTCATACAATGGGGGTGTGTGGAGTCATAGAATGGATGTTTCTAAAGTAAGAAATAAGGTGTGTGAAGTCATAGAATGGAGGTGTGTGAAGTCAAAATGGAGGTGTGTGAACTCATAGAATGGTGGTGTGTGTACTCATAGAATTGTGGTGTATGAAGTCATGGAATGGAGGTGTGTGAAGGCACAGAATGGAGGTGTGTGAAGTCATAGAATGGAGGTATGTGAAGTCATAAAGTGGAGGTGTGTGAACTCATAGAATGGAGGTGTGTGAAGTCACAAAATGGAGGTGTGTGAAGTCATAGAGTGGAGGTGTGTGAAGTCATAGAATGGAGGTGTGTGAAGTCAGAATGGAGGTGTGTATAGTCACAGAATTGAGATGTGTGAAGTCACAGAATGGATGTGTGTGAAGTCAGAATGAAGGTGTTTGAACTCATAGAGTGGAGTTGTGTGAAGTCACAGAATGGAGGTGTGTGAAGTCATAGAATGGAGGTGTGTGAAGTCATAGAATGGAGGTGTGTAAAGTCATAAAATGGAGGTGTGTGAACTCATAGAATGGAGGTGTGTGAAGTCAAAATGGAGTTGTGTGAAGTCATAGAATGGTGGTTTTTGATGTCAACGAATGGAGGTGTGTGAAGTCATAGAATGGAGGTGTGTGAAGTCATAGAATGGAGGTGTGTGAAGTCATAGAATTGAGGTGTGTGAAGTCATAGAATGGAGGTGTGTGAAGTCATAAAATGGAGGTGTGTGAACTCATAGAATGGAGGTGTGTGAAGTCAAAATGGACTTGTGTGAAGTCATAGAATGGTGGTTTTTGATGTCAACGAATGGAGGTGTGTGAAGTCACAGAATGGAGGTGTGTGAAGTCATAGAATGGAGGTGTGTGAAGTCATAGAATTGAGGTGTGTGAAGTCATAGAATGGAGGTGTGTGGAGTCACAGAATGGAGTTGTGTGAAGTCAGAATGGAGGTATGTGAACTCATAGACTGAGGTGGGTGTAGTCATAGAAAGGAGGTGTGGGACATCATAGAATGTAGAAGTGTGAAGTCATAGAGCGGAGGTGAGTGAAGTCACAGATTCGAGGTCTGTGATGTCATAGAATGGAGGTGTGTGAAGTCAGAATGGTGGTGTGTGAAATCATAGAATGGAGATGTGCGAACTCATAGAATGGAGATGTGTGTCGTCACAATGGAAGTGTGTGAAGTCATAGAATGGAGGTGTCAGAAGTCACAGAACGGAGGTTTGTGAAGTCATAAAATGAAGGGGTGTGAAGTCAGAATGGAGGTGTGGGAACTCAGAATGGAGGTGTGAGAAGTCATAGATGGAGGTGTGTGAAGTCATAGTATGGAGGTGTGTGAAGTCACAGAATGGAGGTGTGTGACCTCAGAATGGAGGTGTGTGAAGTTATAGATGGAGGTGTGTGAAGTCATAGTATGGAGTTGTGTGAAATCACAAAATGGAGTTTTGTGAAGTCACTGAATGGAGCTGTGTGAAGTCAGAACGGAGGTGTGTGAAGTCATAGAATGGAGGTGTGTGAAGTCAGAATGGAGGTGTGTGAACTCATAGAATGGAGGTGTGTGAAGTCACAATGGAGGTGTGTAAAGTCATAGAATGGAGGTGTGTGAAGTCACAAAATGGAGGTGTGTGAAATCACAGAATGGAGGTGTGTGAAGTCATAGAATGGAGGTGTGTGAAGTCAGAATGAAGGTGTGTGAAGTCACAGAATGGAGGTGTGTGAAGTCACAGAATGGAGGTGTGTGAAGTCAGAATGAAGGTGTGTGAAGTCACAGAATGGAGGTTTGTGAAGTCATAGAATGGAGGTGTGTGAAGTCAGAGAATGGATGTTTCTGAAGTAAGAATGAAGGTGTGTGAAGTCATAGAATGGAGGTGTGTGAAGTCAAATTGGAGGTGTGTGAACTCATAGAATGGAGGTGTGTGAACTCATAGAATGGAGGTTTGTCAAGTCATGGAATGGAGGTGTGTGAAGTCAAAGAATGGAGGTGTGTGAAGTGAAACAATAGAGGTGTGTGAAGTCACAGAATGGAGGTGTGTGAAGTCACAGATTGGAGGTGTGTGAAGTCAAAAAGCTGGTGTGTGAAGTCACAGAATGGAGGTGTACGAAATCATAGAATGGAGATGTGTGAACTCATAGAATGGAGTTGTGTGACATCACAATGGAAGTGTGTGAAGTCATAGAATGGAGGTGTGAGAAGTCACACAATGGAGGTGTGTGAGGTCATAAAATGAAGGTGTGTGAAGTCAGAATGGAGGTGTGTGAAGTCACAGAATGGAGGTGTGTGAACTCAGAATGGAGGTGTGTGAAGTCATAGATGGAGGTGTGTGAAGTCATAGTATGGAGTTGTGTGAAATCACAGAATGGAGTTTTCTGAAGTCACAGAATGGAGCTGTGTGAAGTCAGAACGGAGGTGTGTGAAGTCATAGAATGGAGGTGTGTGAAGTCAGAATGGAGGTATGTGAACTCATAGAATGGAGGTGTGTGAAGTCACAATGGAGGTGTTTTAAGTCATAGAATGGAGGTGGGTGAAGTCACAAAATGGAGGTATGTGAAGTCATAGAATGGAGGTGTGTGAAGAAATAGAATGGAGGTGTGTGAAGTCACAGAATGGAGGTGTGTGAACTCAAAATGGAGGTGTGTGAAGTCACAGAATGGAGGGGTGTGAAGTCATAGAATTGAAGTGTGTGAAGTCATAGAATGGAGGTGTGTGAAGTGAGAATGAACATGTGTGAAGTCACAGAATTGAGGTGTGTGAACCCAGAACGGAGGTGTGTGAAGTCTCAGAATGGAGGTTTGTGAAGTCATACAATGGGGGTGTGTGAAGTCATAGAATGGATGTTTCTAAAGTTAGAATAAAGTGTGTGAAGTCATAGAATGGAGGTGAGTGAAGTCAAAGTGGAGGTGTGTGAACTCATAGAATGGTGGTGTGTGAACTCATAGAATGGTGGTGTATGAAGTCATGGAATGGAGGTGTGTGAAGGCACAGAATGGAAGTGTGTGAAGTCATAGAATGGAGGTGTGTGAAGTCATAAAATGGAGGTGTGTGAACTCATATAATGGAGGTGTGTGAAGTCACAATGGAGCTGTGTGAAGTCATAGAATGGTGGTTTTTGATGTCAACGAATGGAGGTGTGTGAAGTCATAGAATGGAGGTGTGTGAAGTCAGATTGGAGGTGTGTGAAATCACACAGTGGAGGTGTGTCAACTCAGAAATAAGATGTGTGAAGTCATAGAATGGAGGTGTGTGAAGTCATAGAATGGAAGTGTGTGAAATCATAGAATGGAGGTCTGTGAACTCAGAATGGGGGTTTGTAAAGTCATAGAATGGAGGTGTGTGAAGTCATAGAATGGAGGTGTGTGAAGTCATAGAATGGAAGTGTGTGAAGTTATAGAATGGAGGTTTGTGAACTCAGAATGGGGGTTTGTGAAGTCACAGAATGGAGGTGTGTGAAGTCACAGAATCTAGGTGTATGAAGTCATAGAGTGGAGGTTACTGAAGTCACAGATTCGAGGTCTGTGATGTCATACAATGGAGGTGTGTGAAGTCAGAATGGTGGTGTGTGAAATCATAGAATGGAGATGTGTGAACTCATAGAATGGAGTTGTGTGACGTCACAATGGAAGTGTGTGAAGTCATAGAATGAAGGTGTCAGAAGTCACAGAATGGAGGTTTGTGAAGTCATAAAATGAAGGTGTGTGAACTCAGAATGGAGGTGTGTGAAGTCATAGTATGGAGGTGTGTGAAATCACAGAATGGAGTTTTGTGAAGTCACAGAATGGAGCTGTGTGAAGTCAGAACGGAGGTGTGTGAAGTCATAGAATGGAGGTTTGTGAAGTCAGAATGGAGGTGTGTGAACTCATAGAATGGAGGTGTGTGAAGTCACAATGGAGGTGTGTGAAGTCATAGAATGGAGGTGTGTGAAGTCACAAAATGGAGGTGTGTGAAATCACAGAATGGAGGTGTGTGAAGTCATAGAATGGAGGTGTGTGAAGTCAGAATGAAGGTTTGAGAAGTCACAGAATGGAGGTGTGTGAAGTCAGAATGAAGGTGTGTGAAGTCACAGAATGGAGGTGTGTGAAATCATAGAATGGAAGTGTGTGAAGTCATAGAAAGGAGGTGTGTGAACTCAGAATGGAGGTGTGTGAAGTCACAGAATGGAGGTTTGTGAAGTCATAGAATGGAGGTGTGAAGTCAGAGAATGGATGTTTCTGAAGTAAGAATGAAGGTGTGTGAAGTCATAGAATGGAGGTGTGTGAAGTCAAATTGGAGGTGGGTGAACTCATAGTATGGAGGTTTGTCAAGTCATGGAATGGAGGTGTGTGAAGTCAAAGAATGGAGGTGTGTGAAGTGAAACAATAGAGGTGTGTGAAGTCACTGAATGGAGGTTTGTGAAGTCACAGATTGGAAGTGTGTGAAGTCAAAACGGAGGTGTGTGAAGTCACAGAATGGAGGTGTGTGAAGTCACAGAATGGAGGTGTGTGAAGTCAAAAAGCTGGTGTGTGAAGTCACAGAATGGAGGTGTGTGAATTCATAGAATGGAGCTGTGTGAAGTCAGAATGGAGGTGTGTGAAGTCAGAATGGAGGGGTGTGAAGTTAGAATGGAAGTGTGTGAAGTCACAGAATGGAGGTTTGTGAAGTCATAGAATGGAGGTATGTGAAATCATAGAATGGAGGTGTGTGAAGTCAGAATGGAGGTTTGTCAAGTCACAGAATTGTGGTATGTGAAGTCAGAGAATGGAGGTCTGTGAAGTCAAAATGAAGGTGTGTGAAGTCACAGAAAGAGGTGTGTGAAGTCACAGAATGGATGTTTGTGAAGTAAGAATGAAGGTGTTTGAAGTCATAGAATGGAGGTGTGTGAAGTCACAGAATGGAGGTGTGTGAAGTCATAGAATGGAGGTGTGTGAAGTCATATAATTGAGGTGTGTGAAGTCATAGAATGGAGGTCTGTGAATCACAGAATGGAGGTGTGTGAAGTCAGAATGGGGGTGTGTGAAGTCATAGACTGAGGTGGGTGAAGTCATAGAAAGGAGGTGTGGGAAGTCATAGAATGGAGGAGTGTGAAGTCATAGAGTGGAGGTGAGTGAAGTCACAGATTCGAGGTCTGTGATGTCATAGAATGGAGATGTGTGAAGTCAGAATGGAGGTGTGTGAAATCATAGAATGGAGATGTGTGAACTCATAGAATGGAGTTGTGTGACGTCACAATGGAAGTGTGTGAAGTCATAGAATGGAGGTGTGAGAAGTCACAGAATGGAGGTGTGTGAGGTCATAAAATGAAGGTGTGTGAAGTCAGAATGGAGGTGTGTGAAGTCACAGAATGGAGGTGTGTGAACTCAGAATGGAGGTGTGTGAAGTCATAGATGGAGGTGTGTGAAGTCATAGTATGGAGTTGTGTGAAATCACAGAATGGAGTTTTCTGAAGTCACAGAATGGAGCTGTGTGAAGTCAGAACGGAAGTGTGCGAAGTCATAGAATGGAGGTGTGTGAAGTCAGAATGGAGGTTTGTGAACTCATAGAATGGAGTTGTGTGAAGTCACAATGGAGGTGTGTGAAGTCATAGAATGGAGGTGGGTGAAGTCACAAAATGGAGGTGTGTGAAGTCATAGAATGGAGGTGTGTGAAGTCACAGAATGGAGGTCTGTGAACTCAAAATGGAGGTGTGTGAAGTCACAAAATGGAGGTGTGTGAAGTCATAGAATGGAAGTGTGTGAAGTCATAGAATGGAGGTGTGTGAAGTGAGAATGGACATGTGTGAAGTCACAGAATTGAGGTGTGTGAACCCAGAATGGAGGTGTGTGAAGTCACAGAATGGAGGTTTGTGAAGTCATACAATGGGGGTGTGTGGAGTCATAGAATGGATGTTTCTAAAGTAAGAAATAAGGTGTGTGAAGTCATAGAATGGAGGTGTGTGAAGTCAAAATGGAGGTGTGTGAACTCATAGAATGGTGGTGTGTGTACTCATAGAATTGTGGTGTATGAAGTCATGGAATGGAGGTGTGTGAAGGCACAGAATGGAGGTGTGTGAAGTCATAGAATGGAGGTATGTGAAGTCATAAAGTGGAGGTGTGTGAACTCATAGAATGGAGGTGTGTGAAGTCACAATGCAGCTGTGTGAAGTCATAGAATGGTGGTTTTTGATGTCAACGAATGGAGGTGTGTGAAGTCAGAATGGACTTGTGTGAAGTCAGATTGGAGGTGTGTGAAATCACAGAGTGGAGGTGTGTCAACTCAGAAATGAGGTGTGTGAAGTCATAGAATGGAGGTCTGTGAACTCAGAATGGGGGTTTGTGAAGTCATAGAATGGAGGTGTGTGAACTCAGAATGGAGGTGTGTGAAGTCACAGAATGGAGTTGTGTGAGGTCATAGAATGGAGGTGTGTGAAGTCATAGAATGGAAGTGTGTGAAGTCATAGAATGGAGGTTTGTGAACTCAGAATGGGGGTTTGTGAAGTCATAGAATGGAGGTGTGTGAACTCAGAATGGAGGTGTGTGAAGTCACAGAATGGAGGTGTGTGAAGTCACAGAATGCAGGTGTGTGAAATCACAGAATGGAGGTGTGTGAATTCATAGAATGGAGGTGTGTGAAGTCATAGGATCGAGGTGTGTGAAGTCACAGAATGGAGGTGTGTGAAGTCACAGAATGGAGGTGTGTGAAGTCACAGAATGGAGGTGTGTGAACTCAGAATGGAGGTGTGTGAAGGCACAGAATGGAGGTGTGTGAAGTCATAGAATGGATGTGTGTGAAGTCATAGAATGGAGGTGTGTGAAGGCAGAATGGAGGTGTGTGAAGTCACAGAATGGAGGTGTGTGAACTCTGAATGGAGGTGTGTGAAGTCACAGAATGGAGGTTTGTGAAATAATAGGATGGAGGTGTGTGAAGTCAGAGAATGGATGTTTCTGAAGTAAGAATGAAGGTGTGTGAAGTCATAGAATGGAGGTGTGTGAAGTCAAATTGGAGGTGGGTGAACTCATAGTATGGAGGTTTGTCAAGTCATGGAATGGAGGTGTGTGAAGTCAAAGAATGGAGGTGTGTGAAGTGAAACAATAGAGGTGTGTGAAGTCACAGAATGGAGGTTTGTGAAGTCACAGATTGGAAGTGTGTGAAGTCAAAACGGAGGTGTGTGAAGTCACAGAATGGAGGTGTGTGAAGTCACAGAATGGAGGTGTGTGAAGTCAAAAAGCTGGTGTGTGAAGTCACAGAATGGAGGTGTGTGAATTCATAGAATGGAGCTGTGTGAAGTCAGAATGGAGGTGTGTGAAGTCAGAATGGAGGGGTGTGAAGTTAGAATGGAAGTGTGTGAAGTCACAGAATGGAGGTTTGTGAAGTCATAGAATGGAGGTATGTGAAATCATAGAATGGAGGTGTGTGAAGTCAGAATGGAGGTTTGTCAAGTCACAGAATTGAGGTATGTGAAGTCAGAGAATGGAGGTCTGTGAAGTCAGAATGAAGGTGTGTGAAGTCACAGAAAGAGGTGTGTGAAGTCACAGAATGGATGTTTGTGAAGTAAGAATAAAGGTGTTTGAAGTCATAGAATGGAGGTGTGTGAAGTCACAGAATGGAGGTGTGTGAAGTCATAGAATGGAGGTGTGTGAAGTCATATAATTGAGGTGTGTGAAGTCATAGAATGGAGGTGTGTGAATCACAGAATGGAGGTGTGTGAAGTCAGAATGGGGGTGTGTGAAGTCATAGACTGAGGTGGGTGAAGTCATAGAAAGGAGGTGTGGGAAGTCATAGAATGGAGGAGTGTGAAGTCATAGAGTGGAGGTGAGTGAAGTCACAGATTCGAGGTCTGTGATGTCATAGAATGGAGATGTGTGAAGTCAGAATGGAGGTGTGTGAAATCATAGAATGGAGATGTGTGAACTCATAGAATGGAGTTGTGTGACGTCACAATGGAAGTGTGTGAAGTCATAGAATGGAGGTGTGAGAAGTCACAGAATGCAGGTGTGTGAGGTCATAAAATGAAGGTGTGTGAAGTCAGAATGGAGGTGTGTGAAGTCACAGAATGGAGGTGTGTGAACTCAGAATGGAGGTGTGTGAAGTCATAGATGGAGGTGTGTGAAGTCATAGTATGGAGTTGTGTGAAATCACAGAATGGAGTTTTCTGAAGTCACAGAATGGAGCTGTGTGAAGTCAGAACGGAGGTGTGTGAAGTCATAGAATGGAGGTGTATGAAGTCATGGAATGGAGGTGTGTGAAGGCACAGAATGGAAGTGTGTGAAGTCATAGAATGGAGGTGTGTGAAGTCATAAAATGGAGGTGTGTGAACTCATATAATGGAGGTGTGTGAAGTCACAATGGAGCTGTGTGAAGTCATAGAATGGTGGTTTTTGATGTCAACGAATGGAGGTGTGTGAAGTCATAGAATGGAGGTGTGTGAAGTCAGATTTGAGGTGTGTGAAATCACACAGTGGAGGTGTGTCAACTCAGAAATAAGATGTGTGAAGTCATAGAATGGAGGTGTGTGAAGTCATAGAATGGAAGTGTGTGAAATCATAGAATGGAGGTCTGTGAACTCAGAATGGGGGTTTGTAAAGTCATAGAATGGAGGTGTGTGAAGTCATAGAATGGAGGTGTGTGAAGTCATAGAATGGAAGTGTGTGAAGTTATAGAATGGAGGTTTGTGAACTCAGAATGGGGGTTTGTGAAGTCACAGAATGGAGGTGTGTGAAGTCACAGAATCTAGGTGTATGAAGTCATAGAGTGGAGGTTACTGAAGTCACAGATTCGAGGTCTGTGATGTCATACAATGGAGGTGTGTGAAGTCAGAATGTTGGTGTGTGAAATCATAGAATGGAGATGTGTGAACTCATAGAATGGAGTTGTGTGACGTCACAATGGAAGTGTGTGAAGTCATAGAATGAAGGTGTCAGAAGTCACAGAATGGAGGTTTGTGAAGTCATAAAATGAAGGTGTGTGAACTCAGAATGGAGGTGTGTGAAGTCATAGTATGGAGGTGTGTGAAATCACAGAATGGAGTTTTGTGAAGTCACAGAATGGAGCTGTGTGAAGTCAGAACGGAGGTGTGTGAAGTCATAGAATGGAGGTTTGTGAAGTCAGAATGGAGGTGTGTGAACTCATAGAATGGAGGTGTGTGAAGTCACAATGGAGGTGTGTGAAGTCATAGAATGGAGGTGTGTGAAGTCACAAAATGGAGGTGTGTGAAATCACAGAATGGAGGTGTGTGAAGTCATAGAATGGAGGTGTGTGAAGTCAGAATGAAGGTTTGAGAAGTCACAGAATGGAGGTGTGTGAAGTCAGAATGAAGGTGTGTGAAGTCACAGAATGGAGGTGTGTGAAATCATAGAATGGAAGTGTGTGAAGTCATAGAAAGGAGGTGTGTGAACTCAGAATGGAGGTGTGTGAAGTCACAGAATGGAGGTTTGTGAAGTCATAGAATGGAGGTGTGAAGTCAGAGAATGGATGTTTCTGAAGTAAGAATGAAGGTGTGTGAAGTCATAGAATGGAGGTGTGTGAAGTCAAATTGGAGGTGGGTGAACTCATAGTATGGAGTTTGTCAAGTCATGGAATGGAGGTGTGTGAAGTCAAAGATGGAGGTGTGTGAAGTGAAACAATAGAGGTGTGTGAAGTCACTGAATGGAGGTTTGTGAAGTCACAGATTGGAAGTGTGTGAAGTCAAAACGGAGTGTGTGAAGTCACAGAATGGAGGTGTGTGAAGTCACAGAATGGCAGGTGTGTGAAGTCAAAAAGCTGGTGTGAAGTCACAGAATGGAGGTGTGTGAATTCATAGAATGGAGCTGTGTGAAGTCAGAATGGAGGTGTGTGAAGTCAGAATGGAGGGTGTGAAGTTAGAATGGAAGTGTGTGAAGTCACAGAATGGAGGTTTTTGAAGTCATAGAATGGAGGTATGTGAAATCATAGAATGGAGGTGTGTGAAGTCAGAATGGAGGTTTGTCAAGTCACAGAATTGTGGTATGTGAAGTCAGAGAATGGAGGTCTGTGAAGTCAAAATGAAGGTGTGTGAAGTCACAGAAAGAGGTGTGTGAAGTCACAGAATGGATGTTTGTGAAGTAAGAATGAAGGTGTTTGAAGTCATAGAATGGAGGTGTGTGAAGTCACAGAATGGAGGTGTGTGAAGTCATAGAATGGAGGTGTGTGAAGTCATATAATTGAGGGTGTGTGAAGTCATAGAATGGAGGTCTGTGAATCACAGAATGGAGGTGTGTGAAGTCAGAATGGGGGTGTGTGAAGTCATAGACTGAGGTGGGTGAAGTCATAGAAAGGAGGTGTGGGAAGTCATAGAATGGAGGAGTGTGAAGTCATAGAGTGGAGGTGAGTGAAGTCACAGATTCGAGGTCTGTGATGTCATAGAATGAGATGTGTGAAGTCAGAATGGAGGTGTGTGAAATCATAGAATGGAGATGTGTGAACTCATAGAATGGAGTTGTGTGACGTCACAATGGAAGTGTGTGAAGTCATAGAATGGAGGTGTGAGAAGTCACAGAATGGAGGTGTGTGAGGTCATAAAATGAAGGTGTGTGAAGTCAGAATGGAGGTGTGTGAAGTCACAGAATGGAGGTGTGTGAACTCAGAATGGAGGTGTGTGAAGTCATAGATGGAGGTGTGTGAAGTCATAGTATGGAGTTGTGTGAAATCACAGAATGGAGTTTTCTGAAGTCACAGAATGGAGCTGTGTGAAGTCAGAACGGAAGTGTGCGAAGTCATAGAATGGAGGTGTGTGAAGTCAGAATGGAGGTTTGTGAACTCATAGAATGGAGTTGTGTGAAGTCACAATGGAGGTGTGTGAAGTCATAGAATGGAGGTGGGTGAAGTCACAAAATGGAGGGTGTGTGAAGTCATAGAATGGAGGTGTGTGAAGTCACAGAATGGAGGTCTGTGAACTCAAAATGGAGTGTGTGAAGTCACAAAATGGAGGTGTGTGAAGTCATAGAATGGAAGTGTGTGAAGTCATAGAATGGAGGTGTGTGAAGTGAGAATGGACATGTGTGAAGTCACAGAATTGAGGTGTGTGAACCCAGAATGGAGGTGTGTGAAGTCACAGAATGGAGGTTTTGTGAAGTCATACAATGGGGGTGTGTGGAGTCATAGAATGGATGTTTCTAAAGTAAGAAATAAGGTGTGTGAAGTCATAGAATGGAGGTGTGTGAAGTCAAAATGGAGGTGTGTGAACTCATAGAATGGTGGTGTGTGTACTCATAGAATTGTGGTGTATGAAGTCATGGAATGGAGGTGTGTGAAGGCACAGAATGGAGGTGTGTGAAGTCATAGAATGGAGGTATGTGAAGTCATAAAGTGGAGGTGTGTGAACTCATAGAATGGAGGTGTGTGAAGTCACAATGCAGCTGTGTGAAGTCATAGAATGGTGGTTTTTGATGTCAACGAATGGAGGTGTGTGAAGTCAGAATGGACTTGTGTGAAGTCAGATTGGAGGTGTGTGAAATCACAGAGTGGAGGTGTGTCAACTCAGAAATGAGGTGTGTGAAGTCATAGAATGGAGGTCTGTGAACTCAGAATGGGGGTTTGTGAAGTCATAGAATGGAGGTGTGTGAACTCAGAATGGAGGTGTGTGAAGTCACAGAATGGAGTTGTGTGAGGTCATAGAATGGAGGTGTGTGAAGTCATAGAATGGAAGTGTGTGAAGTCATAGAATGGAGGTTTGTGAACTCAGAATGGGGGTTTGTGAAGTCATAGAATGGAGGTGTGTGAACTCAGAATGGAGGTGTGTGAAGTCACAGAATGGAGGTGTGTGAAGTCACAGAATGCAGGTGTGTGAAATCACAGAATGGAGGTGTGTGAATTCATAGAATGGAGGTGTGTGAAGTCATAGGATCGAGGTGTGTGAAGTCACAGAATGGAGGTGTGTGAAGTCACAGAATGGAGGTGTGTGAAGTCACAGAATGGAGGTGTGTGAACTCAGAATGGAGGTGTGTGAAGGCACAGAATGGAGGTGTGTGAAGTCATAGAATGGATGTGTGTGAAGTCATAGAATGGAGGTGTGTGAAGGCAGAATGGAGGTGTGTGAAGTCACAGAATGGAGGTGTGTGAACTCTGAATGGAGGTGTGTGAAGTCACAGAATGAGGTTTGTGAAATAATAGGATGGAGGGTGTGTGAAGTCAGAGAATGGATGTTTCTGAAGTAAGAATGAAGGTGTGTGAAGTCATAGAATGGAGGTGTGTGAAGTCAAATTGGAGGTGGGTGAACTCATAGTATGGAGGTTTGTCAAGTCATGGAATGGAGGTGTGTGAAGTCAAAGAATGGAGGTGTGTGAAGTGAAACAATAGAGGTGTGTGAAGTCACAGAATGGAGGTTTGTGAAGTCACAGATTGGAAGTGTGTGAAGTCAAAACGGAGGTGTGTGAAGTCACAGAATGGAGGTGTGTGAAGTCACAGAATGGAGGTGTGTGTGAAGTCAAAAAGCTGGTGTGTGAAGTCACAGAATGGAGGTGTGTGAATTCATAGAATGGAGCTGTGTGAAGTCAGAATGGAGGTGTGTGAAGTCAGAATGGAGGGGTGTGAAGTTAGAATGGAAGTGTGTGAAGTCACAGAATGGAGGTTTGTGAAGTCATAGAATGGAGGTATGTGAAATCATAGAATGGAGGTGTGTGAAGTCAGAATGGAGGTTTGTCAAGTCACAGAATTGAGGTATGTGAAGTCAGAGAATGGAGGTCTGTGAAGTCAGAATGAAGGTGTGTGAAGTCACAGAAAGAGGTGTGTGAAGTCACAGAATGGATGTTTGTGAAGTAAGAATAAAGGTGTTTGAAGTCATAGAATGGAGGTGTGTGAAGTCACAGAATGGAGGTGTGTGAAGTCATAGAATGGAGGTGTGTGAAGTCATATAATTGAGGTGTGTGAAGTCATAGAATGGAGGTGTGTGAATCACAGAATGGAGGTGTGTGAAGTCAGTGGGGGTGTGTGAAGTCATAGACTGAGGTGGGTGAAGTCATAGAAAGGAGGTGTGGGAAGTCATAGAATGGAGGAGTGTGAAGTCATAGAGTGGAGGTGAGTGAAGTCACAGATTCGAGGTCTGTGATGTCATAGAATGGAGATGTGTGAAGTCAGAATGGAGGTGTGTGAAATCATAGAATGGAGATGTGTGAACTCATAGAATGGAGTTGTGTGACGTCACAATGGAAGTGTGTGAAGTCATAGAATGGAGGTGTGAGAAGTCACAGAATGCAGGTGTGTGAGGTCATAAAATGAAGGTGTGTGAAGTCAGAATGGAGGTGTGTGAAGTCACAGAATGGAGGTGTGTGAACTCAGAATGGAGGTGTGTGAAGTCATAGATGGAGGTGTGTGAAGTCATAGTAGGAGTTGTGTGAAATCACAGAATGGAGTTTCTGAAGTCACAGAATGGAGCTGTGTGAAGTCAGAACGGAGGTGTGTGAAGTCATAGAATGGAGGTGTATGAAGTCATGGAATGGAGGTGTGTGAAGGCACAGAATGGAAGTGTGTGAGTCATAGAATGGAGGTGTGTGAAGTCATAAAATGGAGGTGTGTGAACTCATATAATGGAGGTGTGTGAAGTCACAATGGAGCTGTGTGAAGTCATAGAATGGTGGTTTTTTGATGTCAACGAATGGAGGTGTGTGAAGTCATAGAATGGAGGTGTGTGAAGTCAGATTTGAGGTGTGTGAAATCACACAGTGGAGGTGTGGTCAACTCAGAAATAAGATGTGTGAAGTCATAGAATGGAGGTGTGTGAAGTCATAGAATGGAAGTGTGTGAAATCATAGAATGGATGGTCTGTGAACTCAGAATGGGGGGTTGTAAAGTCATAGAATGGAGGTGTGTGAAGTCATAGAATGGAGGTGTGTGAAGTCATAGAATGGAAGTGTGTGAAGTTATAGAATGGAGGTTTGTGAACTCAGAATGGGGGTTTGTGAAGTCACAGAATGGAGGTGTGTGAAGTCACAGAATCTAGGTGTATGAAGTCATAGAGTGGAGGTTACTGAAGTCACAGATTCGAGGTCTGTGATGTCATACAATGGAGGTGTGTGAAGTCAGAATGTTGGTGTGTGAAATCATAGAATGGAGATGTGTGAACTCATAGAATGGAGTTGTGTGACGTCACAATGGAAGTGTGTGAAGTCATAGAATGAAGGTGTCAGAAGTCACAGAATGGAGGTTTGTGAAGTCATAAAATGAAGGTGTGTGAACTCAGAATGGAGGGTTGTGAAGTCATAGTATGGAGGTGTGTGAAATCACAGAATGGAGTTTTGTGAAGTCACAGAATGGAGCTGTGTGAAGTCAGAACGGAGGTGTGTGAAGTCATAGAATGGAGGTTTGTGAAGTCAGAATGGAGGTGTGTGAACTCATAGATGGAGGTGTGTGAAGTCACAATGGAGGTGTGTGAAGTCATAGAATGGAGGTGTGTGAAGTCACAAAATGGAGGTGTGTGAAATCACGAGAATGGAGGTGTGTGAAGTCATAGAATGGAGGTGTGTGAAGTCAGAATGAAGGTTTGAGATCACAGAATGGAGGTGTGTGAAGTCAGAATGAAGGTGTGTGAAGTCACAGAATGGAGGTGTGTGAAATCATAGATGGATGTGTGTGAAGTCATAGAAAGGAGGTGTGTGAACTCAGAATGAGGGTGTGAAGTCACAGAATGAGGTTGTGAAGTCATAGAATGGAGGATGGTGAAGTCAGAGAATGGATGTTTCTGAAGTAAGAATGAAGGTGTGTGAAGTCATAGAATGGAGGTGTGTGAAGTCAAATGGAGGTGGGTGAACTCATAGTATGGAG